>OX451738.1:1605636029-1606836029 GCA_948472305.1 Vicia faba | reverse complement strand
GTATAGTTGTTTGCATCACTACAAAGATTGATAAGAGTCTAATATTTTGAGAAAGGTTTTAAAATAAAAAGCCAAAGTAGCAAAATGGTTTGAAATGAGATTGATCGACTTTTAGTCTTTTCACAAAAAAATGTCAAGGTATTATTAAGTTGATTGAAGTTTATTTATGAAAAGGTTTTGGAAAATACATGAACCTAAGTCCAAGTTTATTATGAAAGTGGTTCAAGTTTAAAAGAAACAAGAAGGGTTTTCAAAAGGAGAGAGAAGACTTTTTTATATTAAAGAAGAAGGGACTATCCTAAAGCATAAGGTAAAAGCTAGGGATAAGAACCATCTAACGAACAAGAAGCCAATACTTGACATTATGAGCCAAAATAGAATTCCCATTCTTTAGATTGAAACCAAGCAAGCAAAGATACTAGACCTCTTGAGAGAACCAAACTTCAAGTGTAATAAGTCTTCACAAAAATTGGCCAGAGTAACGGCTATATACGGGTGAGTTCCATATTACAAACAAAGTATGTAATCACAATAACCTGCATACAAAACAAACAAACAACCAATGTCTTGAGGTAAACCTCAAGAACTCCAGACAAAATATAAATTAAGATTACAAGGTCTCCAACATGGGCCAAGGTTTCTAATCCTAAGTCCAATAAGTCCAATGCTCCATAATTCCAAGGATAGTATCCAAATAGTCCAAGTATTATTAAAGGTTTTTATGGTTCATGTTGATTATTAGGTGTCTTAGAAGAAAAAAAGAAAAGGCTCAAGTGAGCAAAATAAAAATGACATGAAATATAATGCTTAAAGTAAATGGTACAAAAAGCAAAAAAAATAAAAGGCATAAAGTAAAAACAATTTAATAATTAGTGGTTAGTTGGATGACCTTCTTGAAACTTCCATTTGGAACTCATTAGAGGATTGGTAGAACTAAAGCCTCCACACAAAAAGTTGCATTTGCTTCTTGTCAAGTATATCATCCGTTTGGAATCCTCAAAAGTACCATTTAATGATCAACGATGTTTAAGTGATCCGCGTTGACTAAAAGTGTTATAGATCAATTAGAGGATTGGTAGAACCAAAGCCTCCACACAATGAATCTCAAGGTTATTGGATCAAAGAGATCAAATTAACATACTTGAGCTTGCAAACATAGGTTTGGCCCACGAATCATCATTTATTCGAATCGGGACAAAATTTAGCGCTATGTTAAGCAATCGTAAGTGGACTTATGTAGAAGTCGCACCTATTTTGAGGCCGGTCAATATCAATTTATGCACCATTTGTTTTGAGACATGATATAGAGATCACGCTCCAATAACATTTAGTGCAATAAGAAAGGGATAAGATGAAGAAGGGGGGGATGAATATACAAACCATAAATCATTCATCCATTTTTGTGGAGTTAGACTTAACACCATGGATCCAATGATGTTAATAAACTTCATGATCAAAAATTCAACCCAAGATCAGCCAGAAAATATAAAGAAATAAATTGTATTTTTAAAATAAAAGAATTAGGGTTTAAAAATGATCAAAAAAAGAAAATAATAGAGAAAAAATAAAACTATGTTCAAATTAATCAAGAAATATTAGGTATGATCATAGAAAAATCAGAAATGAACTAAAATAATTTTATAAATTTTTTGGTAATTTTTTAAAGTCAAACTATTTTTTTAAAATGAATGAAATGAGTAAAATGAAC
The DNA here is from genome assembly GCA_948472305.1 of Vicia faba. Taxonomy (NCBI): domain Eukaryota; kingdom Viridiplantae; phylum Streptophyta; class Magnoliopsida; order Fabales; family Fabaceae; genus Vicia; species Vicia faba. Next base: position 1,606,834,321 of record OX451738.1, on the reverse strand, counting down.
CAAAAATGATAAAAAATACCAAATTCAGAAATAAAAAATGAATGAGGTCACCAATATTTGACACAATATCATTGAATCATTCCATAATTTTTTCGTAATTTAAAAATGCATAAAAGTATTTTTAAACATTTAAAACAAATCAAATAAACTGAAAATTTATAAAAAATATCAAAACATAAAATAAAATTGTGAAAAGATAAAATTCAGAAAGAGAAAAATAAAAATAAAAATTCATAATTTTTCCAGACTTTTTGGACTAAAAATGAATTTTCTATGATTTTTTGAAATTTAAAACAATTAAATATAAAAATCAGAAAAGAAAAATAAAGTCAAAAATATGTGGACCGTTGGACAAGAGTCAAAACGCGTTAGTAATCAAATCCAAGGGATCTGGCGCGTTGTGCATATCATGGTCATTAATGAATAAAGCACTGAATCAAATGTAAATCAGAAATTCAAAAAATACAAATGGCACGTTGGTCATCTTCAACCTCCAGCCAGTCCCAAAACCAGGTTGCTCAATCTATAAAATTAGAGCACGAGACCTATGCCATTCGCTTCGTCTCTTCAAGACAAAGACAACCACACCTTCACGATAAATTTATATAAAATGTAGCTCAAGCAATTTGGAAGAAATGTTTTGAAAAGGGATTTGAAATTTCCTGGTCAAAACATGTTTCCAGATAAAAGTAAGTGTTGCAACTAGAACAAGGGCAATGAGAGCATCACAATGATATCAAAGTTTTTAAGAATTGATGAAGAAATCTACCTATTGAAGTTGAGTTGTAGAGCTCTGAAACTGGACTTCTATCGAGAAATATAGGGCACTATTCTTGAAGGTAATTATATGGTTAGCTTCGGGGAAGATTAAGGGAGGTAAATTGATTGAAAAATTGGATTGAAAAAGGCTTGAACATAGATTTCGAAGTTGCAGAAATTTGAGTTATGGAACAAGTTTGGCAGGGTGATTCTGGCTATCCAAACTTAAGAAAATGAATGAGGGAGGACCCTCTATTTATAGGGAATCAAATGGAATGTCCAAGCGTGTGAAATGGTGAAGTTGGGAGGGAAATCGTGCGAAGTTGCAAACAAGAAAAGTGTAACTTCTAATTTGATCAAAACTCATCCAAAACCCATTTTTTGTTGTGCTAATCACTTTTGGAAGTTCACTAAACATGTTTAGAGTAAAAAACGCGCAGAAACAAAGTGTTTAGAATCTAAATCAATGATTTTAAATTCTGACTTTTAAAGAAACTTCAGTTCAAACATACCAAGTTCAAATCAATGGCATTCTCAGCTCAAGGGGTCTTAGGTCATGATTCTTGATGCTTTAGAAAGATGAGGTTACAAGCTTTTCAATGGGAAAATAATGGAGTCAAATGGATGTTTGAGCTGAAAGTTGCATTGAGTCAAAGTTGGAGAAAAAAGGTTGACTTTCCATACTTAGAAATATTTCAAATTTTTCTTCAAAAGTGACCTATAATGTTTTGCATCCAAACATGGCCTTCCACTTGGAATTTTCTCTTGACCAAAAAAGATGGCATGAAATAGACCTCTTAAATGACACTTTGAAACTTGAACCATTCAAAATCTCCAAAAATTGAGGGAGTTATGAATTGTTGAAGTTGGCAAAAAATCATGAAATGACCTATAATCCTTTGTATCCTTAAAGCATCTTCCATCCATTTTCTCACTTTACATATAAAAGTAGGGATAAAGTTCACATCCTCAAGATCATTATGGAAAAAAATGGGCCTAAGGTGATAAAAATTGACAAAGTTATGATCATTTGAAGTCACACATGAGAAATTGGGGGTTCATCTGGAGGACTTGTAATCTTTCTTCATCATCAAGTTTCTTCCACCTGAAAACTCCTTGAAACTTTTGAAGTGATTTTTTAATAAACCTTTGAAGTGAATGATGTCTTTGGAATCACTCAAAAATACCAAAATATGAGCAAGATATACTTCTTTGAAGTTCAAAACCCTAGCTCCTAGATCAAGAAAATGCTTTGAGGATCCTTGAAAATTTTGAACCACCTTCTTGTACTTCTATATCTTGATAATTGAGAGAAATATGTACTTTTGATCAATGGGAACAAGACTTTGTCCAACCATGACAACTTCTTCAATCAATCTCTTACACTTTTGAATCAATCTTAACATCTTGGAAATGTAGTGAACCAAAATAACCTTGCAATGCCATACCTTTCAAAACAACTTTAATGGTGAAGTTTGGACTTCTCAAGCTTTATTTCCTAGGTCATGAAAATAAACTCATGAACCCATGGAGCAACTTGCTAAACCTCATTTCCTTTACCTACATTAGTAACAAGTAAGACAAACTAACATAGCATTTTATTAATTAAAAGGAAAATCAAGACAAAATATTCATGATCACAAAAGAAAACAAGTCAAGGTTCTTGGTGATTCCTCAAAGAGAAAAACTAAAGATAGGGAGGAGAACCAAAATAACCTAATGTGGTCTTGTTGTGATTGAATCAACATGGTATGATGAGGGGATCATAGGGACAAAAATTGGGGTACAACACATATAATCATATACAAGAAAAACAAATAAATCCTTAGGTTTATGATTGCATGAAGTTCATAGGTTAGTACCCTCTTGAAGTTTAGTTGGTTCAATATGTCCTAAAAAGTAATCGAGTTCTAGGGAATCTCAATATTATTGATATTTCTTCATCGGGCATTGTTTCAGCACAAGCCTCTGTTTTGGAGACTGAAATATCCCGAAAGTCTGATCTCAATGAGCGTAGTATCGAGTATCAACCAACTTCATACTACACCAAAGTCGGATATCTCACGACTTCCTAATGTCGAAGTTGTTCAACTAAAGGTTCTAAGGTCAGTTAGTGCTTCATGACACCACACAGCGGCCCCATATTCTCCTTGATTTGCCACAAGGGATACCAGTACCCGTAAATATGTCACACTAACATAGCTATTGCTTCAACCATATTGGTCTACAGCGTACAGTTTCCATAGTCTATGCTACTTACCTAATAATGTTCCCAGATCCGGGTAGAGGATATATAAAAACCAAAACATTACCCATAATGTAAAGCATAAAAGTCAAACAATGAAAGCATTTAAAGGTAATCTAGTCTCTAAGGTAACCCCACTTTTGATTTTATTCCACAGCAGAGTCTCCAGTTCTATAATACTGTGGGAGAACTGACTTGGGTGTTTTGTGCTTTATTGTAATTTTTGCGAAGAGCAAGAGTCGCCACCGACTTTTCTTTTATCCAATAAAGGAAAGGGTGAAAAGAACATGAAAGACCTTTTGAGAATTTTCTTGAGTTCGGGGGGTAGGTTATGAAAAGGGAATGTGTTACCACCCTTTTCATTCGTAGTTACCTACGGGCTCTTAGTTGCTAGCTCACTTTGAAATGCTTTGCAAAAAAATGTGTTTATGTTTGTTTTGAAAGTATTTTTGAAAAGTGTCTTTATTTAGGTGAACTTTGTAATGATTCTCGTCTCTATAAGAATGTATATAAATTGTTGACTTTTGAATACATTTCATGAAAGTTTTGGTTTATTTGAAAGATGTTTTGAAATGTTGTGAGCAAGCAACTACGAGCGTTATAACTACTCAAAAAGTCTTTGTTCTGTTCCTCCTACTTTAGATATTGCTATCTCACCATTGATTGGTAAGAAGCCCTATCATTGGATGTGAAGGGACGTGTGTGGGTCGTCGTACAGTCATACAAGGCAACATTGCAGGATAGCTTAGCAATTTGTCGTAAGGGTCTAAGATCGTTTATTGAAGGCAACATCGAAGGGTCATCGACGGACTACGATCTTGTAATCGAGGGTCTTTGCTAAAGTATCCCACGTTCGAGGGACATGACTGTTTTTTATTCTAAAGCGACAAGTGTGGGTTAACCCTAGAGGTGCAAGTGTGCAAAGTGTTTTGTTTTCAAGCATTTGTCTTGAGTTAGGGTTATCTACTTGTTTATTTCATGTCTTGCCATACAAATCCCTAATTACTAGCAATAATATGAAAAACGATAAATTGCGGAAATTAAAAATTCTACGCCATTACATCATTTTAGGGGATGGGGATACAAATTGCAAATGGGGATGAAAGCAATTAAACCCTCGTTACTATTACAACCATATTTAATAATGCCAAATAAAATTTACAAGAATATAAAGATAATGTAAAAGAAAAATGTTTTTTATGGTTCTTTGTATGAAAAGAGTTTTAACCTAATTAATCAAATTGAAAAGAAATTACTAATAATTCCAATCCCTAAATTAAATTAAATTAAATTAATTAAGAGAAAGTTAAAACCTAATTCTAAATTAATTAAGAAAAGAAATTAATTTATTAAGCATATATTTTTTGGTCTTTTATTTAAATTAGATGAAAATGAAGTGAAAATATTTTTTGTCTAAGTATTTAATAAAAAAAAAGATATATTTTTGTATTTTTTTATTAGAAATAATAGTAATAAAATAAAATAAGAAAATAAAATAAAATAAAATAAAAATTCAGGATCAGTGGGTTTGAAAGTGAAAAGGGAGGTTAGTAAGCAAAACAATTTTGTTTTTGTTTAGGCCCAAGGCCCCTTATTGGAATCAGAAATGAAAACAAAAATAAATAAAAATAGATGATGGGCTGCCTGTTGTTTAGTAAACAAGGGGGGAGATTGAAAGAAAAGATAAGGCCCATTTCTGAAAAGCCCAAGCGCGTTGCAAACAACAAAAATGAAACAAGGAAAATATGAAGATGAAAAAAAGCAAAAGGTCTCCGTGGGCTCGAACCCTAGACCTTCTATAGGTATGCCTTACGCGCGCGCTCTCTACCACTAGGGTGGATATACATCCGTTTATTTATACAAAACTAACACATTATATTATAAAACAAGTTCTAGTGACAACTTCATCTTCTTCCCCGCACCATAACCAGAGCTTTGTAATTTTCTCATCTCTCAAGCATTCTCAAAAGTGTAAACATCAAACTTGTTAGAAATTTCACCAAGATTTCAAATATGTAACTAACTTAAACAATAGATCAAAGATGAATACAAATTTTAATTAGTACCAAATATGACCTAATTTTTTCAGTAATTTCAAACTTAAAATTCACATCACTTGGGTAATATAAATGAAAACTAAGGGCATGGTTAGCTTCAGGGCTATGATGTCTACATTTTTTATTCAAAAAGGAACCACTAATCATGCTTGTATGAAAAGTTTAAATTCAAGAAAACTTACATTGAAAATGAAAGTAGTGTTTTGACTTATAGCACCTTTCAAGGTGTTGTGATGATCATAATAGCTTTAATGAACCTACAGGAAGCTAATGCAAAGCTTAATTTTTATTGAGAGTGGTTGTATTGTCTTGGAGAAGTCAAGTTGCCGGTGGCTATTTTTGAGCTTGGAAGGTGATGAAGATGGAGTTACAATTGTGGAACAAAGGCATGGATGAACTATACTTGATGTATGGAAGCTTAAAAATTTGTTTAGAGAGGAAATGCACGAGGGAAATGTGAGTTTGAGGTGCAAGGTCAGAATCTGCACAAAAATGGAGTTTGTGTGCAATTTCTGGCTAGAGGGAGTTTTGAAGAGTTTCAGGGGTTGTGAGTTCGTGTCCTAGGTTTGTAACCAATGCTTCAATTTATAGTAAAAGCTTTGAGAGGTTGAGGTGATCATAAGTACAAGATCACATGTTTATGGATTTTGACTTATTTTTGAAGTAACCTTGACAAACATTGTTCCAATGCATATTACAAGGTTTGTAGGGTGGCTAAGAGCTTTAAACATGTTTCTTCTGACCTTGTGTGTTGAGTGTATGCAGAGGGAACAAGTTAGAGACTCCATACAAGTTGACTTTGTGATTAAAGTCACTTTTCCAAAATGGAGATGTGAACTTTCTTTCTTAAATGGCAAGATGTATTGGACAATGCTTAAATCAAGTGGTTCATAGCTCAAAAGCGTGTGTAATGTTCTGATTAGAGATAGACAGACAAGTTATAAGGCCTTCAAAGTGATATTATGCAGCATGGATAGAGATTTGGTCAAGTGTTCATCACAAAAATGCCTTATAGTTCAAGAATGGATGGCCAACTTCCTCTCTTCGATTCTCTTAGCTCATAAATGATCTCTTCAAGTTCTTTGACATTTTTGAAATCTTGAAACATTCACTACAACTTCCATGATTTCCACTTTTCCTAAATCAAATTGGAGCTATGTGAAAAACGGTCAAGAAGTTGGGACAAAAAATCTGCCTAAAATTGGTCAAAATTTTACTAAGTGTTTAAGAAAAAATGCATGACTTCATGGGCCTATAACTCAAAATATACGAATTTTTTGGATATGATCCCTCTAAAAAAAAGTTTTATATCTCATCAAGATATACAACTTTCATGTTTAATGTTTTCTTTGAATCATCTTGGATCTTGGTGAGAAATTGGCATGAAGTAGTGAAATTATCATGTATAAAACACTTAGAAAATTTTCTAAGTCTTGAAAAGTTTGAATTTTCAAATTGAATTTTAACTTTCTTGATTTCTTGATGACCAAGATTCATATTTTGAATGTCTTGATAAATTTTGATATTTGAAAACAACTATTGATTAAAAAAAAGTCAAAGTTTGACTTTTTATGCATCAATTGACTTTTCATTAGTTTACCGAAAATTCAACTATCAATCCATTGATTTTGAAAGATGACTTGAGCCATGAGATTAGGTCAACATGTTGCATTTGAATCCTTGATATTATGCTTCAAACAATTGGATCATGTATTAGGTCAAAAGTCAGTGATGAGTTAAAACCCTAATTTTTGACCATTTTGCCCTTTTGGTAAATTGAGTGTTTATATTGATGGATTGTGATAAATACTTCATCAAATGATAAATATGAGTTTAAAATATTGATATTGGTCAAAAATATTGAAGTTTGACTGTAGGTTGACCATAATTGACTTTTTACCCAATACGGCTGATTTTTCAGTCATCTGGTCAATTGACTTAGCAAATTTGTGATTTAAGACTTGAAACTTGGAATGAATATTATTGGAGGTATATGATGATCCATGAAAGTCATTTGAGTCATTATAAGTCCAATTGTCCTTATGAAGATCAAAACCCTAATTTTAGGCGTCAGTGTTTAGGAGATGGTTTGACCTAGTCAACACTTGTGCAAACTTGAGCAGTTTAAGATCTTTATGAGGAAAGTATTGAGAAAAGAGAGGGAAAATTTTAGGGTACAAAAACATCCATTGGGTTGGGTTGTGAAGCAGTAGCATCTTTCAATGCAACCAAGAAATAAACTGGCTTGCAATAGACTCTTCTTAATAATTAGGAGTGGAGTAGTCAATTCACTTACAACGGAAACATATGAAACATCATCAATAGCCTTAATTCCTTTATTGTTCTTAGGCGTGGGTGCTGTAATCATATTGGGGGTCTCGAGAGGATTAAACTCAATCTCTTTATTGTTAATCATATCTTAAATTTTATTTTTCAAAGCCCAATAACTATTTGTGTCGTGTCTGGGACTATTGGAATGATAAGCGCATCTTACATTAGGAATGTACTTGGGGGATGAAGTGTTGGGATTATAAGATGGATCTATTAACATTATCAACTCTGCCTTCAATAGATGTTGTAACGCCTGAGACAATGGCATGTTGATCTTAGTAAATTGTCTCATGGGTGCGTCAGTCCTATGCTGATTATTCTATTGTTGTTGTTGCACTGGCGTAGGATTAGAAATTAGTAGAACTTCCACAGACTGGTTACGATCATTTCTAGCATGACCCTTTTGGCCATATACAACATTAGTTTCCTTCTTTCCATTAAATGTCTTCTTCATAGTACTTGAAGACGCAGCCACTTTAATTTTTCCACTCCTGATTCCATTTTAAACTTGTTTCCCTATTAATATCAGCTCGATGAATCCAGCTGAAGAGCTTTCAATCATATGATTGAAGAAAAGGCCTGTCAATGTTCCCATAAACATATTAACCAGCTCCCTATCAGATAAAGGAGGTTAAACTCTTCCAGCTAGATCCCTCCATTTCTGGGCATACTCTTTGAAACCTTCGTTCGAGCCTATAGTCATACTTTGTAATTGCACGGGATTTGGTGCAATATCAGCATTGTACTGCTATTGTTTGTAAAAAGCAGCAACCAAGTCTTCCCAAGTACGGATATTGGTCCCTTCCAGCTGATAGAACCACTCCAACTGTGTTCCCGATAAGCTTTCTTGAAAGAAGTGCACCCATAACTTCCTGTCAGCGGTATGGGGTTGAAGCTTCCGAACATACAACCTTAAATGAAGTTTTAGATAGACAACGCCATCATACTTCACAAAGGTAGGGATATTGAATTTGTGAGGAATTACAACTCCCAAGATTAAACCCAGCTCTTCAACATCTTACCCTGGCACTCTCTGGAAGTCCATAGCATTGAGACGATCTTCTAGCTGTTTGTATTTGTCATCAACAGGAGGATACTCTTCATTTGAATAGTCTACTTCTTCTTCATCAAAATCTGGGTTGTTATTCTCTTCAGCTTTCACCCCCTTGTCCTCTTCCTCTTGGTTATCATCTTCATTTGATGGGACCTCAAAACCTAGATCCCTTATGACTAGACCTTTGAACCTTTTACCCATATTAAGAATGACATTTTCCTTCTTAGTCTTCTTCTTTCTCTCTTTGATGATGAGTGCTTTCAAGACTTCCTGCCCTTTGGCTAAGTTCAGGAACATTTGTTAAAATTGAGCATTCTGAGCTTGAAGATCTTTCACGATTTGTTCGAGAGTCGTCTTTTACTGAAATAAATAGCAAGAAGATGAGAAAACTTGTCTTAGGAATACTTGCTATGATATGATGTGTATGGTATGCATATGCAATATTTTTAAGGATCTCGCGGGATAGACAAAAGTGAAATGTTAGAAGTTAGGTCCGGTTGCAACTTTTACTAAAGAACTTTACGTCTTTGTATAAGAATCAAGCTCACCATGTCAAGTGGGTCCTAGCCTTTTGACTCGAAAGAACGTACTTTGGTATTTGAGGGCATCTGGTTAGAGGAAAATAAATCCTCTTGCCCATGTTAGAAGTTCGGTTCATGATAAACCTGCATCACAGGTTCTTGAGATCCTTGAAATGGTTAGTGAAAATGCGATGTTATGATGTCATGATGTCATTTTTGAACAGGCAGAAAACACAAGCAAATCACACAAGAGCCTTAGGTTTAAAGGCTTGCATGAGGTCCGCAAGTAAGTACCCTTTTCTGCTGAAGTTTAGTTGGCTCAATTTGTCATAAAATAGTAATCGGGTTCTAGGAGTCTCATATCACAGATCTTTCTCGAAGGTTTTATTTTAGTACAACAACTAACTTATTACCAAAACATCGCACGAGTCGAATCTCAATGAGTGTAGCATCGAGTATCAACCAACTCTAGAATGCCCCAAATCCGACTATCTCACTACCTTCTAATGGCCAAGATAGGTCAATTAAAGTTCTAAAAGTCAAGTAGTGCTTATGAAACCACGCGGCAGCCCAATGGTATCCTCGACTGACTCAAGGAACATCGGTACAAATCAAAGTGTCACACTAACGTAGCCATGACTTCAACCATATCGGTCTATGACATATAGTTTCCATGATCTATTGCTACTTACCTAGGGTACCCTAGATCCGGGTGTAGGATCTTTGGAAAAAAATAAACCCAAGAGACCCTCAAAGATAAAGCAGACAAAACAAACATATAAATCAAGTAAAGTGATCTAAGACTCTAAGGTAACCCCTATTTTTTTAAGTAGTTCCACATAAGAGTCGCCAATTCTGTCACACGGTGGGAGAACTGACTTGTTTTTGCGTTTTATCACAAATATTGTGGATAGCTAGATTCTCAACCGACTTTTCTTTTATCCAATAAGGAAAGGATGAAAAGAACAGAAAAGACCTTGATAGATTTTGTGTTCGGGGGGTAGGTTATGAAAAGGAAAGGTGTTAGCACCCTTTTCACCCGTAGTTGTCTATGGGCTCTTAACCGCTTGGCTCACTTTGAAAATTTGCTTTTCGTGTGTGTGTTTGAAAATATTTTGAAAAAAATACCATAGTGAGGCAGACTTTGTAATGATTCTTGTATTAGTCCTCAAGAATGCGTCCAAAGTGTTTTAGAAAATATTTTGAAAGTGTTTGTGAAATATTTTGTTTTTGCGAGCAAGCGATTAAAAGTATCTACCCACTCAAGGTCATTCTTTTACTTTTCCTTCTCTTTTAGATAGTGTTATTCGTACCATTAGTTAGTAAGATGCCTTATCGTTGGATGTGAAGGGACAGGTTTAGGGTCATCGTACAGTCATCGAAGGCAACTGGTAAGGACACTTTAGCAATTTTCATAAGGGACTAGATCATTTGTCGAAAGGTAACATCGAAAGGGTCATCGAGGGACTATGATGTTTGATTCGATGGACTTTGCTAAAGCGTCCCCACTTTCGAGGGACATGACTGTTTAGTCCAAAGGAAACAAGAGAGGTTACCCTAGAGGTGCGAGTGTGCAATTGTGTTTTATTCAATTATTTATCTTTGCAGTTAGGGTTTTGTTATCGTTTGATTATTATCTTTCCATACAAACCCTAATTACTAAGCATTATAGCAATATAGAAAACAGTAAAGGTGCAGAAAGTAAAGGCAGAAAAACGTAAACCCTAAACTATTACAACGCTTTGGGGAAGTTACATAATATAAAGTAGAAAGTAAAACCCTAAGCTATTACAACCTGGAAAACAGCTACGTAATAATGAAAAAGGAAAGCGAGAAATCTAAGCCATTACAAATTGCGAACCGCATACACTTTATCAATGAAAATAAAATAAAATAAAAATAGAGAAAAAAGAAATTTTTTTGATTATTTTTTATGGAAAAGGTTTTTTAATGATGATTAAAATAAACCTAAAAGCTAATTAATTTTAATTAAAAAAACAGTTGATTAATTAAATTAATAAAAAAGATTAATGATGAAAAACCTAAAAATTAATTAATTTTATTTAAGAAAAAAAAGGTTAATTAAAAAAGTTAATTAAAAGAAACTAAAACTTAATTAGGGTTTGTAAAAAGGTTTGTGGTTAAGTGAAATTATGGTTGGAAAGAAATTAAGGAAAAACAAGTTAGAAACAAAATAAAGTAAAAATTTCCAGGGGTGGGTGTTGAACCCATGCCCTTAGCCTCCTGCCCAGCACGGCTTGCTATTGCGTCAAGCGTGTGCTTGTGATAGGGGAATGCGCGCAATGAAAAATGTGAAAAAAAATCCCAAAAACACGATAATGCAGGGATAGAACTCACCCCCTAGCATAATAAGACCTTATCTCGCGTGCGCTTACCACTGGGGTGGCTACACATCTGGTAACACGGATGAAACAAAATAGTTATGTAATAAAACAAAATTACTGGACCGGAGAAGCGTCGGAGCCCTAGCCCAGGTCGTCTTCTCCGGTAAGCTCGTTTTTTCCAACCTGCAAAACAACAATTGTTAGTGATTTCCAGGGACCCTACCCCCTAATTCAAACCTTGTGATTTCAATGGAAGTATTATTTTTGGCCAAATCACGCTGGTTTGTGAGATATGACAAAATAATATGAATCCTACCAAACATGGCAGTTTACGATCCAGCCATTATGAGGATCATGCAATGGTCTCGTTCGGCACATGGATATCTCATAAACATATTAGTGGTGTTAGTTTCGATTAAATTATTAAAAAAACAAAAAATACGAATTCACAAATTAATGGTAATCGGAGATGCATGGGATGTCAGTTTCGTGTGCTTTGGATCATCACAAATTATCCATTCTTACCCTATACCACCCCAGAGATCGATTGGAAGGGTTGATAGGCTTTGAAAGTGGCTGCAAAATAGGGTTTCACTTTGGCCTAGTTTTTGATTTTTTTGGAGTTTTGGAAGAGGTTTCTTGCTGCAAGGGTTCATGTTATGTTATGTCTGAATGAAGAGCAATATATAGAGAAGAATTAAGTTAAACCATTGTGGGCTTGGACCTTGTAAGAAAAGCCTTGACTTTATCTTATTTAATTTTAAATTTAAATTAATAAAAATCAAAATAAATAAAATAAAAACCCAAGGGGTGTATAAAAAAGTTATGAGGTTCACTATGAAGTATATAACATGCATGGATCTTGAAATATCAGCCCATTAGCCAAAAATTCCATGTTTGATCACTTTTGATTTCATGCATTTTCTCAAAATTTCCCAAATTACACCAATCATAACTCTCTCAATTTTTATCATTTGAAGGCGATCTTATACTTTTTGGAAAGCTTAAGATGTCCTATACAATCTCTATGTTAACCATTTTTGCATTTGAAGAATTTATCTTTATGTAAGTTTCCTTGACAAAAAGTATCTTTTTGTTTACTTTTGAAATGACCTATAATGTTTTGGCCCATATCTCTCAAATGAAGAATTTTTTTGGACTTGAGCTTAGAGATACAAAGTTGTAGAGAATTGAATTTCCTTCACAATGAGCTTTGGTTGAGAAAAATCTGATGAAACATCTGAAATTTGTGCTTGGTCAAAATTAAATTGACTTCTCCTTAAGAAAACCCTAATTTGGTAACTTTTTACTTTTGATGAATTGAGAGTTTTCTTGATGAATCATGGTCAACCCTTGATCAAATTATGAACGTGACTTCAAAATCTTGATGTTGACCAAAAATCTTGAAGTTTGACTATATGTTAATCATAGTTGACTTTTTGTCCAATACAGTTAATTTTCAGTCATTTGAGCAATTGACTGAGCAAACTTGTGATGCAAGGCTTGAAATTTGACATGAGAATTCCTTGAGACATACGAGGAACCATGAAATCCACTTAAGGCATTATAAGTTCAAATTTCCTTGAGAAATGTGAAACCCTAGTTGTAGGTCAATTGCTTAGGAGGAGAATTTGTCTGATCAAATATTGAGTAGCCTTGAGCAATTGAAAATCCTAGGAGCATGGGGAGGTGTCTTAAAGAAAATGGGATGGAAAATTTTAGGGTAAAACAACACCTATTACTCTTATCATGCTATCATTAAATAGTAATATTTGTCAATACTCATTTCTCTATCTTCATGTTCAAACAAGGTCCACTTTTTATGATTCTAACTATAACCACTAATTTTTTATCTCACAAAATTTTCTATAAGATAGTAACTCCTTCTAAGATACATTCAATTTGATTTTTAAATAAAAAATATTTTTTTATCCCTCTTATTAAGAAGAAAATAATATATTCATTGAATTCTTCATCTCTATATACGTATATAAAAAACAACTATATTTATCAATCTGTGATCTTCTTGAAGTTTCAACAAGAACGCCATTTTTTTTATTTGATAGAACGAAATCATAAATTTTCTAGAGAGTTTCCAAGATTTAAGATACCTCGTAACCTCATCATCACCAGGTTCACGACCACTCATAGCCCAGAGAACCTTAATAAAAATGTGAGCCCTTAAGTTATCCTGGTAACCCTCAAAGAGAAGGAGAACTAGTTTTTTCTGAGTGAATCCTCTTTATCCTTCAACATTCCCTCCTAGAGCTTGACCTTTGAAGCAAGATTAATAGTACCATGTTCCTCCATTTCCTTTTTAGAATAAGCCAATTTCTCATTCACTTCAGTTAGCTCCTTCTTAATACCAGTATGTTCAAGGAAGGATACATCATTTTGCTTCTTATGATTTTCTTTATCCTTTTTAAGGATGTGAGAAACCAAAATATCCCCTTTCTAAAAGCACTGATGGACAACACAACAATGGCATGGTAAAGTTGGTACAAAATATTGACCATCAAATCCTACTTAGTCGTATTAGTAATCTGCTGGAAGTAAGTATAATTTCCCTTGAAAAAATTGGAGTGAATATCTTTTGCAATTCGAAGCCCATTGGTAGGAAAAATTCCTACATGGAGTAGGTGGATTATTCTCTTTGGTTGCCCCCTATGACCACCCAATTGACCTCGTGCGTCATCAACCTCAGTCTCTACGAGAGTGGTTCACGGTTTGAAGCTTTGCCATTATCCTTTTTCCAGGAGTTGCCACCAACTGCCTTCAAATGGTCCATGACATGAACTTATAATAGTCATTGGATTTTTACTACATGTCTCAGAATATCAATTTTGTCCATACCCGCACATCCTTGTTTCACTGCGCTAGCATGTATTGTTGAACCCGAAGGAAATGGGGTGTATTATTTGCTAGTATTTTCTTTCTCTTGATTATATCTTAGATGACACCCATGTTATCTGCAAGGTGGAATAAACACAATAGTTAATGTATATATAAAAGTGACAACATCATACACTTATATAATTAACTCCCACTCCTCACCAAAGATCCCCCTTCTTTCTTGACTACCAATCACCTCTACTAGCAAGCACGTTTCAATATACCATCTCTTTTTAACGGTTCGGGTTCCTAGGTCGGCCTTAATGATTTCTACATCAACAATCCTCACTTCAAAGTCGTTATGGGCTAGTCAATATCCCATAAAAGTCGAACCAATCCATAGACCCAATCTTATAAGGGTGCATCGTTCACTAACGATCGGGTAGACCCGCATCCCTAAGTACCACAAAAGATCAAAACACTTTCTTTCAACAAGACCATTAATTTACATCCAACGTTAAACAAATCCGATAAATTTATAAATGTCTCCTTTTTATAAGTGTGATTCTAAGCCACACTCAGGTACACATTAACTCATACTTGAAAAGGCCCACCTCACTCCTGTACTAATTTGAGTGTAGAAGTGCTAATTTTTTTAGATACTTTATTCGGCCGTTTGAGAACTGTCACCACCACATCAAAAACCTATTCACGGTTGTTATAAAAAATCTATCATCAGTTCTATGTTCCAGTATAATTAGTAACTTAGTAAATAATTTTAACTTTTGATATGTTTTTTATGATGTTATTGTTGTGAATCGAACGATTAAATTTTTATTGATACATTTTATAAAGAACTGTTTGTTTTTTTGCTATATTTGTATTTTCATTTTTTTTAATGTCGTATTCAAACTAGTATCCCTCACGTAGAAAATTGAACATCATAAGTCTAACTCAAGATTTTGTATGAATTTTTATATCATTTTTTTTTCATTTATTCTAATTCATCTTTATAAAACTGATTTCTAAAATAAATATTATCTCTACTTATAAACATATAAACATATGTTTATGGGGTTTTTCAAAAACACGACTCTAACAAAATTGTATAGATTATGATTTCATTTTTTACCTATTTAATCTAATTCACTTTAATAAAACTAATTTATAAAATAAAAATTAACTCCCCTTATAAATATTTGCTTAGACTATTTTACATCTTAATTTTTCATCTAAAGTAAGAACTATGAGACTTTTCACAACATGCAAAGGGATGAATAAGTGTTGAGTTTTAATTGAATTGAAGGGTCATTCAAAACATGAGATTATGATGGTAATTGAGTTATGAAGTTTTTATTTGATTTGTGTCAAATTAAACCAAAGATTGGTGCTTTCATGAGTTGGTAATTGAGTTCTTATGTATGCAAATTCAACAATTAAAGGGATGAATTAAATATTAAGTTAATGGAAGAAAAGGCATTGAAATAAAATAATTTGGAAGGAACATATTCCCTAGTCTTCATTAATGGTGGAATATAAGCATACTCTTGGTGTATATAGGTTTAGGTTTGCTATAGTTAATGGGTATGACACCAAAAAGTAATAAAAACTAACTTCTAAGTGCAACCAAATAACTTCTAAGTTCACTTTGCCAACATTAGGTTATACATAATATATGTAGTTGGTGCTTATGCTGCTATAGACTTATTGGTTCATTATTAAATATATCATGGGAACATATCCTTTTAAATAGAATATTTGGAAAGGATTGTTGAAAGATGCATCTTTTTTTCCTTGAGAAAGAAACTCAAATGATTATGCCAAAAAAAGAAAAACTTTACTAAGGGCAGCATTACATGTTTTTCCTTGAACATAAACTATAGCATAGTTCAGATTAATAGTTGCATATGGGTTCTTGAATGTTGTCTTGCAATTTTTTAATTCGCTACTTATATATTTAAATCCATCAAAATATATTATTAAAACTCTAAGAACATTTTGATAAAATGTAAATAATTTTTTTTAATTTTATCAGAGATTTTGGGTTTGATTTAAATTCTAAAATTACATGTAGAGAATATTTGATTTGTAAAAAAACTACTAAAAGATATATTTTTAAATTAAAATTTTCATTTATTAAATTGTCCAGTTTAAGTTTTAAGCTCAATTTTATATTAACCTCCAAATATTTTCCCGTACACCTCAATTATACCTAATAGCACCTCGTTAATAATAATTTTCCCATAATGTTTCAGTTAAAAATTACTACTTTCAATATTGAAAATATTGTTTTTCAAAGATTTTGAAAAAGTATAGATTTCTATAGTATATTTTAAAGCTTCTATTGAATATTTACAAGTATTTCTATTTAATTTATATATTTATATCGGTAATTTTAAAAATGTTCTTCTTTTAATAATTTTTGAAAATGTCGATAAATATTATGAATTTTTACTAACGGTTTTGAAATGTCTGGCACAATCTAAATTATGTTTGCGTTTGTGTTTTTATTGAATATTTTGAAAAATATGTGTGTGGACAAGAGGAAAAGACGACAAAATTATTTTATATTTTACGAAAAAGCAAAGAGAGGAGTTGCATAGAGTTTTGATGAAGATGACATATATGATAGTGAGCAGTTGCGTACTAAGGCGGATAGAGTAGTCTCCATTGATTTTCACCGTAAGAGAGATAAGCAGTCTCGTGCATTCCATACTCTCCAGCGTATATGTGATAGAGTTGGATAAGCAAGAGATCTTGATGTCGAGCCAAATGTTGCAGTTGTTGATGATATTGAGTTAGCAACTCATGAAGATATGAAGGTTCCTCATCAGACTAATACAAAGGTTCTCACTCTAGTGATATGGAGGTGCCGACTCAGGCTGATACGAAGTTGTTGTTCACACAGATGGAGGGTCCCTTGGAGAACCTAGTGGCTTTATCTTGCTCACTGAATATGTCGATCATGTGGCATTTAAGTTATAACAAATATTTTATTTTAAGTACGTAGTTTTTATTTATTACTGGTTAATTGAAAATAATAGATGCTTTATGCTTATATTGTTACAGGATCGCGCTCTATTGGAGGTGTCCACCCATGGGAAAAAGTTGAGGAAATTTTATGATGTGTAGATGTCAAATGAGGTTAAGGGGCGCGATTGTCGTCGATGTCAGACTGGTGTTATTGGTGGACTGTTCCCCCACCCTGCTCGACGTCTCAACATTTTGATAATGTTGTCCACAGATCTCACAATGTCGCATCCATCTCGATTGGACCCTTTGTTTCGTATCAGTGATATGTGTTTCACATAACTTTTAAATATTCATCTGTGTTCAGCTCATACTTATTGAATCTGATCTCTCATTCATTATCAACCGATGGTGAACAATATTTAATATTAGTTATCTTTCTATTGTGAGAGTAGAGTAGGAGATTATCTTATTTGGATTTCAAAACATCAAGAGTGTCCTCTATGAGCCTAAAACCAATAGGATGATTCATGCCATTGAAGTAAACAATTGCGAGATACTAAATTAAAATATTGTGAGATATTTTTGTTAACAACATATGACACATATTTATACAAACTTTAAATCATTATGGACCCCACAAAATTGTCAGGACAATCACAATCCTATAAAAATATCGGCAAAATTACAATAATTTAAAATTAAAACTCATATTTCTAAGGAACATGGAAAAATATTTGATATCTCGGATTTTTTGAAAAAAAGGGTAAAATTTTATATATTCACAATGTTTTTTGAAATTACAAATAAAAATACGTATCGAATTTTTTGTATGAACTATCGATTTTTTTGCGTCTAAGAAATTTGTTTGTAACATATGATTAATGAAAAAAAAAAGTAAGAGAAGTATGTTTGGTATTATGAAATTATATGGGTGTTAGGTATAACTTATGTGTGTGCCAAGTAAAAATCTCAAACTTCCAATGATTGCAATGAAAAAAATAAATAAAATGTATAATGTTAATGGACTAATGTTTTATATGGGTTGTTAAAAATAAAGCCCAACATTAAAGTGGCCAATCCTACAACCTGTCACTACAAAAATACTATGATTCAAAACTGTCTTAAAGTGGCCAATCCTTTCTACCAATTAAAATATTACTGATTAAATAAAAACTTCTTATTTTATTGATATTTACCATAGATAAAATATTTGAATTTAACAAAAGATCTTAAATAATAAAATAAAATTTGAAAGCTCATAATTTGAAGAACAAACTTTTATATTTTTTTTGACAATTTCAATTTGTAAGAGAGGGTGAAAGAGATATATACTTTTTCTTTTTTAAAAAAGAAATCAGTTTTAAAATAAATTAGTTGCCTTTCTGTGTGATGTATGTTAAATTTTATTAAATTATTATTAAAAAAATATATACTTAAAATTAATTTAATTATTTTATATTGTTTTCATTTTTTTTATAAAATATCAATAATGTAATAATTTGAATTTAATGAAAAAATGAAACATAAATATTTTTAATATAATTTAAAAAATGAAAAGTGTTTATAAACAAAAATTTATATACTAACCAATTTTTACAAATCAACTTATCTTATATAAGTAATTAATTGGATTCAAAATTAAAAATAATAAAAAATTAGATAAATCATAAACAAAAAAATAGTAAATAAAAGAAAGGAAAACGTAAATAACCAGTAGAAATAAAAAATGAATAATATAATAAATTAAAATTAATAAACAACAACAACAAATTTAAAATAACTTCAAAATTAATATAGCATTAATAAAATTAGAATAACGTAACATATGATAATATTGAATAATAAAATTAGAATAAAAAATAATTGTTTTGAACTGTGCCTGCATTTGATCCATACAACATACAAGGCTCAATCTAACTATGTTGCAGATGAAGACCAGTAAAAAGGAGATTGTCTTTGATTATATCGGGCAGCGGTTCCACCCTTGCACTGAGGACATGTCCTCTGGACCTTCCTCGCCATAAGACTGTTGATGAGTGTTAACGGCTCCTAGGAGGTCTTGACGGGCACCCTCCTCGTAGGAAAGACACCCACGTTTCTGAATATCCCGGAGTCATCTTGACCCCAAAAATACCGCAACCACGTCCTCTTGGTAATTCGAAGCAGTCCACTCAAGAGGGAGATCACGTGCTGGTCCCCACTACTCACGTAGATCCTGACAGTCTTCATTTTAGGTCTGTCCTGTCAGCTTAATATGGGGACTTTGGCCCAATGCTGGGGGCTATAAATACCCTCTCACTTGAGAAGTTCAAGTATTCATTCATTCTACCTCACCTACTTTACTTGCTCTCGCTCTGAACCTCACTTTGGCATCAGATTATCTTGCATGTATCCCCCACTTCACATTCAACCGTTGCTTAACTTGAAGTTCATGGGCCTTGATGATCTCTTTTGATCAGGTACGATCACTGACGCCGACTGTGGGAACAAGGCTTCCACGTCTTTCATCCATGTAACACCAAAGCAACATCTTCAACCTTCAGGTTGTCTTGGCCGACCAAGCTATCAACAATGACAAGAACGTTCACTCCACCGATACGGGCAACAACAACAGCATCGTTGCCCCCAAGCAAGACCCCCTGGACGGGATGACTGTATCTTCCTCCACCCGCTCGCAACCACACGATGAAGCCCCCATCCTAGGCAGAATTACGAGTTGACCACGTATTAGGAGATTCCCATTCCTAAAAATGTTGACACCACGACCAGAGCCTTGTTCGTGGCGATCAACAAGACAAACTACATGACGCGCAGGGTGAGTGCCTGATGATGCTGGAACAGATTTACTGGTCCCCCAAAAAGCATCAAAGATCTGATTCTCGAACTCCTCCTCCCCGGAATAAGGACCGCTCCTGATCTCCCTCGCGGAGACACAAACGTGGAAACTCTCGAATCCCTTCTCCTTTCCAAAATGGGCGAGGTTCTGCATTGGAGAGGACCCATCTCAAAGCTATCAAGAAACACGGTCACACCCCCTGTGTAAAGAGCGATGATCCCCTTAATGTAAAAGAAACATGGGCAAAGAAGAGAAGACGTCTCGTCCGAGGATCCCTCCCCGTGACCAAAACCGACACAAAGATCACCGCTACTATCGGTCCCCATCTTGCTCCCCAGAAAGAAGAGATAAAGACAACCCCCACGGTCCACTCCCCCAGGCCATCATGGAGGCCCTTTTTCCTAAAGGGATGGAAAAGCATCCCTTTCTGAAGGAATACGACGGTATTGTTAACCCTATCGACCATATCGACGGCTTCAAAGCCATGCTTCACTATCACAACGTCGGGGGCCCTATTAAGTGCAGGTTATTCCCCATGATTATGAGGAAAACAACTATGGACTGGTATAAGAGCCTACCCCCAGGCCGATCACCTCGTGGAGGAATTTGAAGAACTAATTCATCAGCAACTTCACTGCATCTCTTCATCACTCAAAGACGGAGGCCGCCCTCGAGGAAATCATCCAGAGGAGCAATGAGACCCTCAGAGAATACATTGATCGGTTCAACCGCGAGGCTACTCAGCCCCCCTACGCTGATCGCATGAAGAGATACTTGCTCGAAAGGGGACTCCTCCCGGGCACTAAAGAAAGGTCGTTGGCATTAAGCCCCCGGGTATTTCGATACACTCCTCGAAAAAGCTTGGGCGTACATGGACTACGAGTAAAAAGAGGCCGCCAACAACGCCCCCGATTAGAGGAACCGCTAACCAACTAACATCCCACGACACAGTGGGGTGGGCTCTTCTCGAAGAACATAGGAAAAAAGAAGGGAGGAGAAACATCGTGATCCCCGCGAGCACAAAGGACCATCCGGGCAGTTCACCGAATACGCCCCACTAACCATTTCCCGCGAACGTATCCTTGCAAAGTGCTTCAATGCTGAGTTCAAGGACGACAGGGTTAGGCATCCTTGACCCACCCCTACAAAGCCCAAGGTCGACAGAACAAAATACTGTCAATACCATCAGATCCACGATCACCTGACCGAAAACTGCGTCCACCTGAAGGATGCCATCGAGACTCACATCAAGGCAGGGAGACTCAGGCAGTACAAGCAGAACGATGCCCCTCGACGGGATACCCGCGAGGTTAAAGAAATTAGGGAGGATATCCGACCACCTGATAAATTTGGTCCCCTCCAGGTAATTTTCTGCGTCTCAAGGCCCGAGGACTTCCACATCCCCGACAGTCTTTAAGATGATGAGCCTTTGTTCACCCACAATAGATGTGAGAAGTTCCCCTCTGCCATGGTTATATATGGCGAGGGATTCACTGACATCTCAGTGAATTCAGCAAAGAGGAAACTCAACGAGCTGGTGGATGCAACCCCGATCCAGACTGTAACCCTTGAAAAATTAAAGAGAAAATTTGAGCCGATCATCTTCTATCTCGAGGAGCTGCCTGGTGGAGCCCCCAGCCCCAGTATTCCTCAGCTGGTGAGGGAAAATATGGCCAACTTTGATGTACATGCCATTCTGTTCGATGAGGGGAGTTTCATCGACGTCATGTACACCCACCTGTTCTGGACCCTGCAGCTCGACGATACCCACATGTCACCGTACGTGGGTCTGACCTGCAAGGATTTAACGGTTCAACCTCCAAGCCATGGGGCTACGTCGAGCTGTTTGTCACATTCAGGGAAGAAACTGCATCCCGACAGGTCAAAGTGTATTTTCTAGTGATCAATTTCCCGTCTCTCTACAAGTGCATCCCGAGGAAACCAACATTGGTCGAGCTGACCGCCGTACCCTCCATGGTGGATTTAAAGATGAAGTTCTACACCAAGAAGGCTCGTGTTACCACCATTCATGGAGACATCTCAGCTACCAAGAGATGTTTCAACGCAGGCTCAAAAGGGTAAAACCTGGTTGACACTGGGGAACGACCTACTAAAAGAGCAACTACCTCAACAACAGTGGCTACCTCGGCGGACAAACTTGCTCGAGTTAAAGAACATCAAGCTCCACCAAAGGTCGACTCCATTGACCTCGACTTCCGCTTTAACAAAGATGAAATTGAGGCCCCCAATGGAGAAAATGATCCTCTCAGACCCATCCCAGACGAAGACTTCGAGTTCATCCTTCTTGGCAAAGACCCGAGCAAAGGCGTAAAGATCGGTGCTGGACTCTCCGATCTGGAGAGGAAGCAACTCAAAGCCTGCTTGAGGGAGAATGCTCACCTATTCGTGTGGAGCACTGCAGAGATTCTCGAACTCGACCCTGAGGTTGCCTGTCACCAACTTGTCGTGGATCCACCCGCTAGGGCAGTAATATAACATAGGCGTATGCAGTCTCTCAAAAAAGCGGAGGCTACTGACAAAGATGTAAAAGACCTCCTAGAGGAAAATTTTATTTCTGAAGTCCGGTATTCAACTTGGATCTCAAATGTTATACTTGTTAAGAAAAATAATGGAAAGTGGCGTTTGTGTGTTGACTATACTGATCTCAATCGGGAATGTCACAAAGATGCATTTCCTTTACCTAACATCGAGATGTTGGTTGAGAACTCGGCCAACTACAAAATTTTATCATTTATGGACGCTTAATCGGGTTATAATAAAATACCCATGGTGATGAGCGACAAACATTGCACCGCCTTCATGACCGGGTCGGGCAACTACTACTATAACGTAATGCCCTTCGGCCTAAAAAACTAAAGGGCAACATACTAGTGGATGATAAACAAAGTCTTTTGCAGTGACATCGGGGACATGCTCGAGGTATATATGGATGACATGACTATCAAGTCCCGAGTGGAAACCGACCATGCTTCCCACCTCAAAAGAGTTTTCGATCAAGCAAGGCGATGCAAGATTGGTTTTAACCTAGAGAAGTTCACCTTCAGGGTCAAGGCGGGTAAATTCCTCAGTTTCTATCTAACTGAATGGGGAATTGAAGCAAACCTCGACAAATGCAGGGCTCCGAGCTCCCCACTCGTAACTCAAAAAAATCCATACAAGTCTTGAACAACATGCTCACCTTGCTATCTCTCTTTGTGGCAAAGTCCGTGCAACACACACTCCTATTCTTCAAACTCTTGCATAAAGATGCGGCATTCAAGTGGAAAAAGGAGTGCGATTAAGACCTCCTCCACCTCAAACGAGCCCTTTCACAACCACCCATATTATTAAGACCATAGAGTGGGTAAACTTTGTTCCTTTATATGGACGTCTTTACTGAGGCCGTAAGTGCGTCCCTCATTCGCGAGACACCAGACGAGAAGGAACCTGTGTACTTTACTAGAAAAGCATTACAAGACCCCGAGGTCATATATCAACAAATTGAAAAGGTAGCCTTAGCCCACATCAACGCGGCGAGGAGACTCAGACATTACTTCCTGGCCCACACAGTCTTCGTACAAACAGACCAACCTGTGAGATAGCTTATAGGTTGACCAGACATGGCCGCTCGGATGCTGAAATGGTCCCAAGAGATTTCGGAGTTCAAAATTTAGTATGGAATTAGGAAATCCCTTAAAGCTCAAGCTTTGGTCGACTTTGTTGCGGAGATGACCACCCACAAACCCATTGTGGGCGGGAAACACAAGTGGACCATCTTCATGGATGGAGCTTCAAGATCGACGAGAAATAGAGCAGAAATCCTCCTTGAAAATGAAGAGGGAATTGTGATTGAACATTCGCCCTCCCTATAGTTTCCCACGTCTAACAACTAGGACGAGTACGAGGCCCTGCTCACAGGATTAGTGTTGTCCGAAGACCTAGGTGCCCAAGAAGTACAAGTATTCACGGACTCCCATCTCGTCGCATCTCAAGTTCGAGGAGAATATTAGGCCAAGAATGATAGCCTCATCGAATACCTGAACCTAGTCAAAGAAAGGATGAAGAAGTTAGACCAGGCGGAAATAAAACATGTACCCCGCGAATAGATCACGCGGGACGACATACTTTCAAAACTCGCGAGCACAAAGAAAAAAGGTGGGAACAAATTTTTTATCCAAGAATCCCATTCTCATTCGAGTATTGAAAAACCCACTGCATTTCCTGAGGTGAATTCCATCGGGAATAGTTCGTGTTGGATGACTCCAGTATTTAATTATCTCACAAAAGGAGAGTTAGCTGCTGACCAAAAAGAGACCAGTACGACCAAACAACGAGCCTACTCTTACGTAGTAGTCGAGCATAAGCTCTATCAACGATGATTCTCCATTCCACTTCTGAAATGCGTCGAGGAGTCTAAAATCCCAGAGATATTACGGGAAATCCATGAAGGAATCAACGCCAACACTTGCGTTGAAGATCTCTGGCATGAAAGTCGTTGCGAGCAAGGTATTACTGGCCTACCATGCAGGAAGACACAAAGGAGCACATAAAAAAATGCGACAAATGTTAAAGACACGTGGATATGCACCTCGCACCCTCACACGAACTCAAAACATTGACGTCCCCATGGCCATTCGCCTGGTGGGGGATGGACATCCTCAGACCATTCATACAAGGATCACATCAAAATAAATTATTGATCGTCGTTGTCGACTATTTCACGAAGTGGATAGAGGCCGAAGCCATGGCCAGAATCACATCACAACATCCTTCGTTTCTACAAATGAAACATGCTCGTAACCAAAAATGGGACGCATTTCACTGACCAAAGCTTCCAAGACTCCGTCGCCAAGCTCAAGATCAAATAACACTTCACGTCTGTCGAACACCCTCAAACCAATGGGAAAGTCGAGGCCGCGAATAGAGTCATCTTGCAAGGACTCAAGCTCAGGTTGGGCAAAGCTAAAATGGGGTGGGTCGAAGAGCTGCACAGTGTCCTGTGGGCTTACCGAACGAAACCACACTCGATAACCAGCGAAACTCCGTTTTGACTAAGCTATGACATCAAAATTGTTATCCCTGGGGAAAACCTGGAGCCATCTAGATGAACTGAAGTCCCTTTAGATGAGGAACTAAATGATGAGGCCCTAAGGGAAGAGCTCAACCTGGTTGAAGAAATTATATCAGGGGAAGCTCTTCGCGAAGCCATACTGAAACAGGAGATAGCCCTGCTTCATAACACCAAATTCATAAAATGAAAATTCCAGGTCGGCAACCTAGTGTTATGGAGAAATCAGAAAGACTATAAAGGAAAGTTGGTCGCTAACTAGGAAGGACCTTACTGTGTCTGCGGGGCAACAGGCACTAGAGCCTATCACCTCGAACGCCTAAGTGGAGAACCACTACCTCGACCAAGGAACGCTACAAGCTGAAACAATATTATAGCTAGATCCCTGATAAATGCTAGGGCCTAGCAGTCGACGTACCCTCTTTGAAAAACGAAAAGGCTCGCTCGACCACAAAAGCATGTTGAGGTACAAACATAGCCTCTAACCAATTACGAAAGGCAAGTTTTTGTTCATTGGTGTTGATCGGGAGAGCCTCGAATTTAGGTTCACCATCTTCACCAAGGACGTCGTCTCCCTCCTTCTTCACCACCTGGAGGGGAAGAAACCATTGATGAAATTATTGAGAATACCAAAGGCCCCCTCATCCTCGGCACGCATACTGCCAGCAGAAGTATGATAATGGCCAGGCCTGTGGTCGTAATGATCCTGAAACTAATGGATAGGAAACTTGGAGAGCCTCCCGATCTCTTTGTTCCCATATTGATCGTAACAAACTTCCCCGTCCTCGTCGATGATAGAAAATAGGTCGAACATCGCATCCACTTCCTCTTGGGATGAGGGTTCATGACATACCATTTGTCCTTGAAGTCATGGACAAAGTCCATATACATCCTAATTAGTCTTTTGGATTGCTTGAAATAAATCCAACTATGATTTCCTCCCTTATACTGCCGTTGAAGGTGGAAAATCCTGAAGAACAAAGGAATCGTCGCCCCAATATTTAGATATCGACAAGTGATCTCGAAAGCCTGTATAAAAGTGATCGTATTGGGTGCAGTTGGGAGGGCGCCAAAGACAAATGATTAAAGAAGCCCATTTGAAAGTCACTAAAGAGAAGATGAAGCCCCAAATCTCTGAATACAATCCCATACACAGGGAAGTGATCTTCCTGGAAAGTCGAGCATATTCTGGCCATAGGGGTCGGGCGAAAGATCATGAAATTTTATCTGAAACCTTCTTGTCACCGCCATATTTGACGACCGTGTACGCCTCCCTCTGAGTATTAATATAGACCGAGGCTATTTCTTGAGGCTTTGGCCTGACCTAAGACAATGATGGATCGGTGACAGTGTTGACCAAATGGAGACACTCGTCGGCTCCACTCGTTTCCTCTATCTCAACCTACTCGTCTTCCTCGACTGGTTCAACCATTTCACCTATAAAGCATAGGAAACCAGTGAGTTCAAAAGTTAAATTAAATACACCATTCCACCATAATATAAGTGAAAGAGGGTTGCTACGATCAAACCATGTCAACAAACCCTTATTCAGCAAAAATCAAACAAACTCATGAACGCCACAAGGAGAATATGAATCTCTTGAGTAACCTCATGAAGATGACGAGGGAGAGATGAATTTTCCGAGTAAACCCATGAGTGTCACGAGGGGGGATAAATCCCCCATGCCATTTCAAGAGTTTTGCGGGGATCAGACAATTTTTACGAGCAAATTTGTGAGTTTCGAAAGGAGAGGTATAAATATCACGTGGAAAATTCCCCCAGAAGTTGAAATTCATTAGGAAATCCATGAATCCTATAAGGAAACTGATCTTACCGGTTGATCAGAACCTAAAGTGGACCAGAGACTTAGACTTCAATGCTGGAATGTAGGGGGTGGGATGTACTTGCAAGGCACTTTGATGCTAAAGTTAGTAGGAGCATAAAGAGATACAAGAGACGGATTAGGGTTTTAGTGATGAATATTATATATTCGATATTGGGTACCTGGCCCTCACATGTGTGAGGGTTTATATAATGCTCCCAATGCTTGGCCGTTGGTCCCTATTTTTGGGCCTAGATATGCGGGTCCGTAAAAATAGGTAACTGTCAGGACTCGGTCAAAATGGACAGGTTTACCCGTAACTAGTCATTTGTTCTGAGGAGGAGGATTATAGGCAGATGCCCATTCTAGTCGTTTTCTGGGTATCTGCTCGACTCGTGTTGGACCGACAAGAGACAATTGCTGACTGAGTCAAGCGTGTGTGTCAGGCCTATCTAGTTGTGTGCTCAGGGGCGTGGTCGACCAGAATGCTGAGCCACAACAATTGGGCTATGCCAAGGGTAGAAGAAAATTGGGCCAATTCTAGTTATTGGGCCAGTACAGAATATGAGCCCCTAAGTCATTTCTCCTGGGCACATAAGTGATGACTTAGAATCAGCCTCCAAAATGGGGATGTTTCTCGGTCGACATTGTTCGAGGGGTATAAATTATGTTTGTCGCGTTTTCCTCGTGGGGAGAGAAACGGTTGGGCGATTCATTTTGAGGAGCAATTTTGTGCGATGAGTTTCGAATTTTTCCCGATGTTTGTTTTGCAGGGAGAGGAACGATTGGTGGAATTTTGTGGATTTTGTGTGCCACGCTTGTATCGATCCACTTAATGTCAGAGAGGTGTGATGATGGCTAACTTAGGGCTAGGGTGCAATGACGACGCCCTTTAGAGTTCCCTAGGCGTGTATCCGTCCATGCGCTGGTGAGCCCAACCTATAAAAAGAGGGGAGAGAGCTCCATATATACTTTTCGCCTATCTTCCAGCTGCTCGACACCTTTGTTCTTGCCCGACTTCATCCATATTTGCTTGACTTCATTCGTTTCCAATATTTTTGTTCGTTCCGCCATCCGCGTTGTCTTTTTTCCCCGTTACTTCACTTAATTTGGTAAGCTTTTCTTGATCCCCCTTGTTTTTGTGATTATTACTTCTATTATAGTTTAAATTTTAAGGTTTTTCCTTAGAAAGTGAATGCGGTTAGGGTTATTGATTTCTTAGAAATTCTGGTAAAATATTGGCTGGAGACGGTGGTTCTGGAGGGTGAGGCCATCGAGGATACCAAGTGTCCTCCCTAGGGGAGTTTTTGGAACCTCAGTGGTGTCAGACGTACGTAGGAAATTTTTATATGAATCCGGCTAGCTTGGTCGGGGAAGGGAGATTGTCTAGTAGTCAATTAATTTAGGGATCTAGTCGGAGACAAGGTCCTTGTTCCTTGGCACCCTTTAACTTGATTAATGGTGGAAGGGTGAATTTTACATTGACGTCGAACTCACCTTTATCCTCTGTTTTTCAGGTATGATGACTAGTGTCGACTACGAGTTTCTCAACGAGCCTAGTGGTTCTGCCCATAGCTCTACTGAGAGTACATTCTGTGAGGCGAGCACCTCAGGGGAGTATAAGTCCTCGTCAGGAGCACTGCATCCAGAGATGCCCGATAATCAGGATGCTGAGGGAGACATGGAGGTGGCTCTCGTTAATCAAGAGGGTCCCTGCATGCCCATGGTCGAGGAAGGTCTACTGGATTGGGTTGCGTCGGGCCCGTTGAGGTATGTCTCCCACTTTATTGAGTATCCTGACGAGATATTCACCTTGTTGGATCCAAAGATGGACCGAGAGGATGCTGAAGAGAAATGGGCAATCTACATCCCCAACAAGAAGAGACGGATATGCTCGCGGTTTGAAGCTCGCTGGTTCCCTATGCACGAGATCATGTTCAGAGAGATGGGTTTGCGGCTCCCTTTATGAGACTTACAAGTGACGATCTTTAGGCATCTTTGTCTGGCTCAAGCGCATTTGCACCCGAAATTGATCGCTTTCCTTTAGGCTTTCGAGATCTTGTGCGACTATTTGGGTGTCGGGGCCACTTTTCCTTTGTTCTTCTATTGTTTCTGTCTCCAAAGGCAGATGTTTGGTGCTCAATATGGTTGGGTTTCTCTGAAGCATGTGTACGGTAAGCTGCTCAAGGCGTACCTGGAGTTAGTCTGCTTCTTTAAGGAAAAATATATGCTCATTCAATCTATCTCGGAGATGGAATTGTTGAGTATCTTCTGGGTTGCCCCTGCGTACGGCGAGGAATGGGCTCCTGTTTTGAACGAGGAGGGAAAACATGCAAACAAGCTGGTGCCCATTTTTCCTTTTCACTGGAATGATAAGAATTATGAAAGGGGGATTGACGTCTATTTCTGGAAGAAAGATCAAATCGGTTCCAAAGACATAGCCAGCTTTGATCGTCTATACGCGTTTGTTGTGGGGTTCCCTCCCGCTTGGCATGCAGGAAAAGGGGGAAGCCAATTTTTGATAAAAACAGACAAGAGGTCTACGAATAGGATTTGATAAGCGTTAAGGAGCTCC
Organism: Vicia faba; assembly: GCA_948472305.1. Taxonomy (NCBI): domain Eukaryota; kingdom Viridiplantae; phylum Streptophyta; class Magnoliopsida; order Fabales; family Fabaceae; genus Vicia; species Vicia faba. The sequence goes on along the minus strand of OX451738.1, from coordinate 1,606,804,903 downwards.
TCAAGAGTGAGGACCATATGTCATATCTTGGTGGTCGTCTTATGATTTTATTTTATTTGTTTGCACGACACATATATTCTTCAGTTTTGCTTATCGTTCTTTGTTGTTTCCTCGCAAATAAGATGAATCTCGCCCATGAGCGCTTGGCCAGGACGACCTCTTTCAACTTGAATAAGGCAAAGAAGGGTGTCAAGGCTTCCTTGCCCGACATGGGCCCTATGTCAGGATCGGGCGCTTCATCGACAAGGTAGCCGATCAGGGCTCTTTTTCCTCTGAAGGTGTCCTCAAGGCATAAGAGACAGCGCAATAAGGGTATGTGGATCTGACCGGGGGGAGGGAGAAGGGAAAATATGAGTCGCCCCCTTGCTGGCACGACAAGTCCTTCTTTGAGGGTTCTTCTTTGTATCTTCTTTGGGGCGAGTCCCTTCTGCTCGAGGAGTTAGATCGCCCTACGAAGAGGACAATGTTAGCTCAGGATGTCGGGGGTGTCATGAGGGTCTTGGAGATGGTTGTGGCGTACACTAAGGGGGGGTACTTCCCTGGAGGTCGAGGTGAGAAAGCTGCGAATGAAGCTGGCCGAAGCGGAGAAGAAGTGTGTCAATACGACGATTGCACAGAAGGTAGTGGAGGATAGGCTGGGGAAACTATCCAAGGATCACAAGGCGCTTTTTCTCGAGAAGAAGACTTTTGACGAGCAGGTGACGACCTTGACGGCTAAAGTTGCTCCTGTCGAGGATGAGCCAGAAGAGGAAAAATGCTCGAAGACCCGAGCTTATCTGGTTGCTCGCCTATAGCTGGCGCTGGATGATGTTTTGACCGCTGTCGAGGGGAGCTTTGATAACGCATTGAAGTAGCTTCGAGTTCTGAACCCTGCGATCGATTTAAATGTGACTGGAATGGATCTCCACTATTATTTAGCATATGGAAATATTGTAATATCTTAGTATCTCAGACGTTTCAGGGATGTACCTGTTGGAGATTCATTGCATCAAGAGCACGTTACCGAGGAGGAGCCTCATCCAAATACTTGATTGCTTTTCTTTATTTATTTTTTCTGGCCTGCGTGTCGTATTGATGTAATCTCGTTCTTTGGGTCCTAGCCCATTTTGTTTAAGTTCCAAACAGTTGTGGTCCTTGCAGCCTGTTGTACCCCAAAATTTTTCGTCCCTTTTCTTCAAGACATTCCCTTAGGGTTTCCAACTACCCAAGGCTACCAAATCTTCTCAGGCTTCCAGACGTGTCAACATATTTTTTGTTTCATCAAGGATTCAGGGTTGTAGATGTTTCAAAAGTCAATCACATTTTATCCCATTTGTTGGCTCTTGTGCTAAGGTTTTGGTTGCTAAAGTGTGTGGCGTCTTTCTTGATTAAATTCTTGAACCATTATCTTTCACCTCCTCGGCTCCCAGATCTTCGGTCAGCCGTAAGCCTACTAAGAATTCCTCATATTCGGGCTGGTTGTTGGAAGTCGGGAAGGATAACGCAAGGGATACTTCAATTAGGATTCCCTCCTCATTCTCCAAGATGATGCCCACTCCATTTCCCGTTGAACTAGATGCATCGTCGACGAAGATTTTCCACCGGTGCGTCTTGTCTGGGGTGCGGGGGATGTCATTTCAGCCACAAAGTCGAACATCGCCTGAGCTTTGAGGGATTTTCTGCCTTCGTATTGGATGTCAAATTTGGAGAGTTCTAACGACTATTTTTGCATCATTCCCGCCATATCAGGCCCTCCAAGCAGTTGCTTTAATGGTTGCTCTGTCTAAATGACTATGGTATGTGCCAAGAAGTAGTGTCTGAGCCTTCTTGTTGCGTTGATGAGCGCTAGGACCACTTTTTCAATTTGATGTTATCTTACTTCGGGATCCTGCAGGGCTTTGCTTGTAAAGTAGATAAGTTTTTTCCCCTCCGGGGTTTCTCAGATTAGTGCAACACTTATTGCTTCGGATGTTACGACCAGATAGAGATAGAGGATCTCATCCTTCTTTGGTCAAGAAAGGACGGGCGGTTATGACAGTGCTTTCTTTAGGTAGGTGAGATCTTGCTCGCATTCGTCCGTCCATTCGAAGGTAGCTTCTTTGCGAAGAAGTTTGAAGAGGGGGAGCGCGTGTTGGGAGGATTTCACCACAAAGGGGGAGAGTGAAGTGAGCATGTGATCAGGACTTTATGAGTCTGTCGGGATACTAACTGCAAGTATACAGTTCAGTCGTTCTAGTTTGAAAAGATTATCGAACCCACAGAGACTGAGGATCAATCGCATACGATCTAATGCTACAGTTTGTCTAACTAAGCGATGAATATTTGATTTTTGGGGGAAACAGTTTAATTAAAAATAATAGTACTAGTTATACTGGTATGTGATAATCGGACTTCGGTGAATCACTTGGCCTATAAAGTATTTCGGTAAAAGCTAATTGTTTAAAAACCTGAGACATACACTCTCGTGTTCATGAAATAAGTTATGCTACTAAACCTAGTGGATGCACTTTAAATTTAATAACACTTTTTGAAAACAATTTGAACTTAATTAATTTATTAAAACACTTTCGTGTATTTAAAAATTAATGTTTCGTTACCACTATCTGGGTTGAACCCCAGCTCTCGCATGCAGGTTCTTGCCTTAATTAATTTCCCACTCTCGTGGAAAAATCGTGTTAATTAACCTCTCACTCTCGTGACAAGGTTAGTTAAATTAATCTTGGAAATTGGAAACCAGAAATTGTTTTATAAATATTTTTGGCCAAGGTATCACTGAATTCTTTTAGTTCTTACGGGTCACATACCTGTATTAATAATTTAGCCGGACATAATTAACTTGAAAGCAATACAATTCAAAATATAATTCATAACAACAATTGGCATATATAAAAACTGAATAAATATTAATTGCAATAAAAACCTGGAATCAAAGTTGCTATGGTAAGCTTGAAGTATTACAATAATCCTTGAGCTTGATTGCAATAAATAATTAATGTTAATTCTTGAAGGAAGAATTAACACTTAAAACTAAAAACTAAAACTTGGAATGAAAATTACAGGAGCATGAAAACAATATTCCAAAACAAGGAAATGGAAAATAATTGCAAAAGAATAATAATATTTGTTCTGAGGAAATTTCTTCGACCCCTGGTACTTTGTACTGGCACACATATATATAGCATAGGAAAAACAGCAGTTAAGAAATCTTGAGGAAGTCTTCAATGGAGAAAATATAGGGAGCACTAATAGTGGGTGGCAGGAAAATAGGAGACTCAGCTGGAAGATAGGAGAACGAGTCTGCCCTTCAATGCCCACGTCTCTATCCATGTATAACGTCCACCTTCACGCGCGTGACGGTCGTCACAGGTGGGTGACGGTCGTAACATGCTGAAGTAGCGCATTGCGCTCGTCAGTGATGTGTGACGAGCGTTTCTCCAAGTTGGGGGGCGTTACGCCCGTCACAAGGGTGTGACGACCATCACTGTTCCAAAAAATCCAAACTTTGTATTTTTTTATTCTTTTTCTCTTTGTTTATTGTCTAGCCTTCTTCATGTTGTCCTTTTCCATCGGTTTGAGTCGACAAATGTTATACCTGTAAAAAGACAAACAATCTCGGAATAATCGAGGGTTAGACGACTTAATGAAATATAAAATCGGTAAAAAGCATGGTAATTATATGATATGTTTTCTCGTTATCAAATTCCCCCATACTTAAACCTTTGCTTGTCCTCAAGCAAATAGTCATTCGAAAGGTCGGACAAGTTTTGTCAAGCGCATATGCATGACATACCTTGGATTTTTAAAGCAATTTCGGGAAATCCTCGTCGGTTCGGCCAATACTTGAGTGAAACACTAAAGATACGCTAATGACACAAGCAATAAGCTCATTCGTAGGCTTCCATTTCAAACGAGCTATCCAACAGTTCTGTTATAATTCTGCCCAGAGTTCCTCGTATCTATTTCACCCGGTTTTGTTCTGGTGCAATCACATTAAGCCCTTTGTCTTAGCACGCACGTAGTGGAGTAACCAGTTAGTGACTTTGATCCTTTTAGCACGGGGTCTGGTACACGAATGTGGCAACCCTACATATGTTATCCAAATTGGAGGTTGTGGGGGATCAGACCGTAGCACGCCCTACCGAGTTCAGAACCAGATACCTCTGAACCAACCAACACTGGATTCCTTCATTATTTGCTCAGCTCTTATATGTGACCGTATATTTTGGTGCACAAAATTTCTTTTCTTTTAGCAGCGAGATAGGAAGGATATTTTTAGAATCAGGCATCAAACACTTATATTCATCGATTCTCCACGTGGTTTGTGTCAAGACGGTGCTGACTGCTAGTATAAACTACTAGGGGTTACTCTAGAACTTAAAACTCCAGATATCGGTATAATGGTTATTGAAACGGATCGCGTAAGTAGGAAGTCTACGGTTTCATAACCGTATCGATCTTGTTATGTCGTTTTCGGCTTCCTCAACTGGGATTTCGTTAAAATAGGTATGTCGGGCTAATGCGAAGATAAAAAAATTTCGGTATGGCTAAATAAAGCGAAGAATTTGAATCGATACATATCGTAAAAATTTACTAGTTTATAAAGGAAGGAAAGGTACCTCTCCCACACTGAATCCGACATTGTCCTCAATGTTGCGGTATATAGGTGGGGAAGTACAATTACAAAAACAAACAGAAAGGAAATGAAACAGAAAAAATAATAAACTACATAGAAAATAAAGAAAATTACTGGTGACCACGTCCTCTACTCCTGGTGCGAGAGCGTCTGGTAGGAGTGGCTTCTGTGTCAGTATCCTGGTAACCAAGGGTGCTGACGTCCAGCCTTAAGGCGTTGAGTTCCGACAGGGCCTCGTCCAACCTCTCATTCATGCTCTGATGTCCAGTCAAGATCTGAGTGTTTTGAGCGCATAGATACTCATAGTGAATGTGAGCCAGTAAAAACGGGGCGGCGTTGATCTTTTGCCCTGTGAATGCGCAATGCATGAAGAAGAGCTCCTTGGAGTTGAGCTTGTGATTGCTGTCTCGGGCGAAGATGGTGTTGTAGAGGATGCGGTGAAAGTATCGGATAGCCGGATTATGAATATGTGTGGCGTAAGATCCGACACGAATGTTCGTCATACTGTGCCATAAGTTAAAATCTTCCTCACCAAAATTATCCGGCACCCGGAGATGGACACCTTCGTCAGAACAGAAACCTAACAGCCGTGCGATGTCGGTTTGGGGCAGCTGATGCTCAGTGCCAAACATGCGAAATTTGGCCACGCCTGAGAGTTGGTTCGTGGCACCAGGGGGAGTAATGTATTCAAAGGAACTCAGAAACTCAAAGGTGAGAGTTTCGTAAATGGGTTGCGGTTCGCGGCACAGGTTCCATAAGTTCACATTCTGTAAAAGTCGTCGGATGCTGTCTAGCAGTCCTAAATTCCTCAAACAATCAAGGTCAACATACCGTGTAGGTTGGAGACCGCGGCGTTGGAACTTCTGGAATTTGAGTCGTTGGATTTCACCTTGCCTGCCGGCTCTGAAAGTGAGATTGGGGATTTGCTGGTTGTTGGCCATAGTGCATGCAAAAGATTTAATCGTGAAAATGGTTTGGAATGTGGATTGAGTAGTGGGTTGATGGAGTTTAAGTGTTGGAGTGTTGGAATTTGAGAGAGAATTTGAATGGGTACTATTACGGATTTGGGAAAAAGGGAAGAATGAATGGAAAGTGGACCAACTTCTGTAATAGCAGAATCTGCTATTGGGCGCGCGTGATGACCGTCACAATGGGCTGACGGGCGTAACACGGTGAAATGCGTGTCACGCTCGTCATGGGGACGTTACGATCGTTACGGGTGCAAAGAATCATATTTATGAAATGGACGAAATAGTATAATTCCAAAACATTATAACACAATAATTCAATACATGCAGAGTATTTCCAACATACATCGTATAACAAAATTTTGCAAAATGATAATATGATAAGTGAATATAATATTAGATGTAACACACAGTAAATTTAACGAAAATGAAAATAAACTGAAAATGAAATAAAATGAAAATAAACTGAAATTGAAATGAATATATGTTTCTAACAGAACTTTAAAAACTGTAAAGAGTAAACTTGTTTAAAATGAAATCATAAACTTCCTAGAAACATAAAACACAAGGTAAAAATAAGTGTTGATTCTTCTGCTTTATCCCAGTCGCGTCTTCAAGTCTTCGAAAGCTGCATGTATGTGATAAAATTGCTCCACAGTAATATCAGTTAAGCCTATCACGTCCATACGCATACCCTTCAACTCGTTCTTGATTCCATTGATGTCCGTCTGGTAACCGTCCAGTGTAGAAAATATCTTATTCAAATTTTTAGCATATTCTCCTTTTGCTGTTGCAGGGGCATCAACATCCTCTACGATGTTGTTACCATCATGGTAACCAGGAGGGGTCTCGGGGTCACTCTCATACAGCCAATTGTCGCGATTGTGGGCACTTGTTTTGGCATGGTTAGGAAGTGTAAATATCGTGACTACTTCGTCCCTTATCAAGTAATCGAAGGGTGCAGGACCTAGGTTACCTATTATTCGTAGGTGGAAACAAAAATCAATGTTCATAGGGAGGATTGAACTGAATTGTGTACACCTATGTAGCTGGTATCTAAGTCCGAGGGCGTTAGCAATCATGGTAACAAGGCCTCCTATGATGATTGGCTCGCTAGGGTTCTCAGCAATATGATAAAAGGTCTGCATTAAGAATGGCACTGCATTTACAGGTCGGCCTTGGGTCATGCACTGCAGCAAAAATATCTCATCTTTAGATACGGCAGTGCGGTTCTGTTCTTTTCCGAAAATGGTATGTGCTAGAATCTTATGGAAATAGCGGATAACGGGGTTGTGTATTTCATTATTATCCATGCTATCCGGCTCAGGGTGGTAATTTCTGGTTAAAGTCCCCCAAAAATAGTCTAGCTCAAAATCCATTAACTCTACTTGGGTGGTAGAAAAAGCAAAAGGTCCGCTAGGGAATCCTAGAAGGTCGGCTAATTCTTTATGGGTGTAAGCAAATTCAATACCAAATAACCTGAAGGCTATAAATTCCTTTCTAGTTCTGAAACCGCGCTCGGGTATATGAACTAAGGAGCTTAGAAATTCAAGGGTAAGCTCGCGGTATGTAACAAACCTAGATTTAATGTGGGCTTTTTCCCACCCCAGCTGGCTAAACAGATAATGGACACTGTGATACGATGGGAGAACTGACTTGGGTTTTGCGTTTGTTTTCGCAAATGTTTCGGTTGAGCAAGAGTCGCCACCGACTTTTTATTTTATCCTAAGGAAAGGTTAAAAAGCACAGCAAAAACCTTTGAGATGTTTTCTTGGGTTCGGGGAGTAGATTATAGAAAGGGAAGGTATTAGCACCCTTTCTATCCATGGTTATCCATGGGCTCTTAGTTATTTGCTTAGATCAACTTGCCTTGATTTTCAATTGTTTGAAATGGTGCTTTCAATTGTTTGAAATGGTGCTTTGTGTGTGTTTTGAAAGGTATTTTGAAGAAGGGCCATGGTGGTGGCAACCTTTGTAATGATCCATGTTTGAATGTATACAAAGGTGTATTTGTCTTTTTGAAAAGTTTTCAATGTTTTGAAAGTTGTTTTGAAATTGTGTTGTGATGTGTGTTTTGAAAAATAGGCAAGGTTTTTTGTTTTGCAAGTTGGCAAGTAACCAAGAGCTATCTACCCTAAATTTCTCAAAGATCTTTGCTATGTTTTAACCCTTTTAACAATTTTGTTTCACCATTGTATTTGGTGGACAATCTTGTGTTAGGATGTTAACGGGACGGGCGTGGGTCATCGTTTAGACCATGATTACAATGGTGCCAAGTATCTTTGGGCAATTTTTCCTTTAAGGGACTTGATCATTTTTTAGACAACTTTCGAAAGCGTCATCGAGGGACTATGATCATTTGATTGTTTTGTTTTTGCCAAGGATACCTAACACGCAATATGGCCCATTATTGAAGGCAACAAGTGGAATACCCTAGGGGTGCAAGTGTGATTAGTGTTGTCCATTTTCATGCTTGTTTATCTTGAATTTAGGTCAAACTATTTGTTGATTGATTTTTGCATACAAAACCCTAATTCTAGCATGGCATAATTAGAAAGCTTTTAAATACGAAAAATAAAAGGTCCTAAGTTATTACAACACAATATATGGGATGAGGGATACAAATGTTCAAATGGGGATATTTTAGCAAGAAATTAAAACCTAAACTATTACATCCAAATTGAATTATAAAAATTATTTAATCTACAACAATTAAATAAAAATATAATAAATGTGCAAGATGCAAAAAATGGTTTTTTATATGTATGAAAAAAAGTATTTTTTTTTATGTGTCAAATAAACAAAAATAAAATGAATTAATTTTGGTATTTTTATGTATTTAGGGTAAAAACCCTAATTTTATCAATAAAAGGTATTAATTATTTAATATATGTAATATTTATTAATTATGTACAAAAAATAAATAAAAGAAGGTATATTGTAAAAAAAGGTATTTTTGAGGTCAAAATATTAATAAAAATAAAATATGTTAATTCTTTGTATTTTCCCTAAATTATATTAAAAAATATATAAGTATTTACATTATTTATTAAATATATATTATATGTACAAAAATAAAATATTTAATATTATCAAAAAAAAGTATATTTTTATTATAAAATGTTTTCAAGAGATCACATAAAATGAAAATCAGAAATAAAATATGTTTGTATTATTTTTTGTATTTTAAAATAATAGTATATCCATGTTTATTTATATACAAAACTAAATAAAGCCAAATAAATATCAAAATAAATGCAAAAAATATGGGAAAAATAAATTTAATATTTTTTCATGCTTAAATAAAAATATGGAAACAAAATCAAAAGGAAAAAAATGGAAAATGACAAGCAAAACTCAAAAAGGGCCAGGGGGTGCATGTGAAATGCCATGGTGTGAAAAGTAAAACAACTCAGGCCTAGCCCATGAAAAGGTTGTCTTCAACCTTCAGACAAAATATTTGAAAAAACGCGCCTTCTCTTGCTTCAAACACAACTCCAGATTCCTGGACTTTTAGCACAAACTCATAACATGAAAGATGTCAAGCATCAAGCCACGATTCCATACATATAAAAAACTCAACCTAACTCTCAGAAATGAGATAGAATTTCTCCATCCCTAATTCTTAACCTAAGTTTTTGTCAATGTTCAGGTTTAAAATACTCTCAGCATATGCAATATAAATGGAAAGTAAAGGTATGTATGGCTTCAGGGACATGAGTAGAACATTTTTCATTCAAAAACTTAGAGCTAACTCTTCCTATATTGAGAGATAGAAGTCCATGAACTTACCTGTTCAGCTTGGATCGTGTCTGACAATGGAGGCACTTTCAAGGCAAAGTGAGTATTGGTACAACTTGCTTAAAGGTCAGGGATGCTTCTCCAATCTTTAGTTTGCTTTGAATCTTGCTATATCAAGCTGAAGAAGTCAACCTGCAAGAGAGAAAAGTGAAAATGGCAAAACTGGTTAGAGGTGTTACAGTCTGCTTCCAATGCTTGGGACAGTTTGTATGGATGGTAGGGAATGTGTTTGAACTGGTTTGGATGAAAATGCACGAGTGGATTGAGTTATGGGATTCAAACTGCAGCTTATGCCCTGTTTTTGAAGTTTTATGGTGTTTCTGTGAATGGGGAGATATTGAAGGTGATAGGCTCGTGTTTCAGGTTAGGTTGGATGTTTGGAAGATGCTCAAGAAGTTTGTCTAAGCTTGTGGTTGCAGCAATGTGTGTTGTGTTACAAAATGCCAAGTTTCTTGTAATGTAAGTCAAAATGCCAAGTGCTGGTACAGGATCCTCTAGGCCCCTCTAATGTGCTGCTAAACTTGCCCTTGATCAGTGGGATTAGCTCAATAACTTGTGCCAAAGAGATTTTCCTTGTACTACTTGGATTGCAAATTTGACATAAAGTTAATATTTTCAAGAATAGATAAAATGCTTTTTCCATTTATGGCTTAAACTTCCATGTAATGACCAAATGAGAAAAATAATGTCTTGGCACAATGGATTAGCATTGAATTTATGAGTGTAAATGAGATTTGAGGTCTGTAATCTAGGAGTGCAAGCTGAGTTCAAAAATGCCTAAGTGTATGAACATGAGAATTGGCCATGAGCAAAGTGAGTTTTGCCTATATTGCCAAATTCGATTCTCCCTAACCATAAGGTTGTTTGATGAGTTCTTGGACATTTTGGAAAGCTTGGAATGTGTACTACAATCCATCTTTGTAATGCAATTGAAATTCCAATTGGAAGCATGTGAAAAGTGGCCAGGAAGTTAGGCAAAAATCCTGCCTAAAATAGGTCAAAATTTCTCTAAGTTAAGAATGTTTTGCACCCTTGTTCCAAAAATCATAACTTGAGCTACAAGCTTCTTTTGAGGAAACTCTGTGAATCAAAGTTTAGATTTTGCAATGGACTACAACTTTCATGTTTTGACTTTTGTTTGAATCCAAATGTATCTTGATGAAAAAATGGGACAAAGTTAGGAAAAAATTAGGGATTTTCATAACTTAGAAAAATTCTAAGTTATGAAAATTCTTCATTTTAAACCCTAATTTGCAATTTTTGATTTCTTGATGAACAAGTTTCATGTTTTGACATGTTTTGATGAAAAATGAATCTTGACACTTGATTTTGACCAAAAAGTCAAAGTTTGACTTTTCAGTATACAATCAAAAATTGTTCAACTGACTGGAAAATTCATTTGTCAATCTTGTGCATTTGTGATCTTTTGAATTTGTTGAACATGTCAAGGCAATTCCATTGGGTCCTTGAGTCCATATATGAGCTTGGTTTGCCATTGGTTAGGTCAAACAGTAAAAAATTGCCTTTGTGCAGTCAAAACCCTAAAAATGACCATTTTGCCCTTTTGGTGATCTGATCAAATTTCTTGTGGAATTGTGATCCAAACTTGGCCAAATGGTTTGTATGAGTTCATAATGTTGATGTGGGTCAAAAATCACGAGGTTTGACTGTCAATTGACCACAGTTGACTTTTTCCCCAATACAGTTGATTTCTAGATCAACTGTCCAATTGACTGGGCAAAGTTTGGAATCCAGGCTTGAAATTTGGTATGGGTAAACTTGGGAGTCCAACATGAAGCAAGAAAGTCATCTTAGGCATTTTAGGTCAAAACATCCTTGTGTAAACACAAACCCTAATTTGGGTCAACAGTGCAAGGAGGAGTCCTGAGCAGAGGAAACCCTAGATGGATCTTGAACTCCAAGGGTCTTGTGATGAGAAAATGTTGAGGAAATGGGAGGGAAAATTTTGGGGTACAACAGTTTCCCCTCTTCAATCTTCTTGCACCTGAAGAGTTAGATTGGCAGGTTTGCCTTTCGCGTCTCGAAGGTAAAAGGAGATTGGACACTAGAGTGCCCTTAAATTTGCACTTGTCAGAACAATGGATATGGGAATGGGCTTAGAGATGCCATTTGGAGACGGGCTTAAAGATGCCATCTGAAGGGTGACAAAATCTTGTCGGAGATGGGCTTAAAGATGCCATCTGGAAAGTTTGTTCAACTGTATCTAAGGACTGAGTTTGTATGAGCAGAAGAATGGCCTCCGTGTCTGGGGCGTATCTGAGCTGTAACTGTATTTGAAGTGTAGAACGAATATCAGAATGACTGCCGTGTTTGTAGTGTATTTGTATTGTATCTGGGTAACAGAGAAACATTTGTATGGAGCAACTGCGTGCTGGGGACAAATTCTGAATGAGTGACAGAATGGCAACCACGTTTGGGGCGCATCCGCACTGTATCTGAAGTTGAAAGTTGTATGAGTAGCAGAATGACTTCCGTGTCTGGAGTGTATCTGAAACTGTAACTATGATTGAGATCCGTATGAGTAATAGAATGACTTCTGTGTTTGAAGTGTATCTGAAACTGTAACTGGGATCTAGATAAATGACAGAATGGCTTCCATGGCGAACGCACTGGAGAGAATCAAGCTGCTGTTTTAAGGGTCAGAATGGTATCCGTGTTTGGAATCCATTGAACCTTGAGGTGGACAAATGAATCTGAATGAGAGATAGAGTGGCTGCCGTGTCTGGAGCGTATCTAGTCCGTATCTGATTGCTGTAGTCCGAATGAGTAGTAGAATAACCGTCGTGTCTGAGGTGTATCCATACTGTATCTGAATAATTGTTAATGATAGCCTTTTAATCTTATCCTGAAAAGGGTGAAATGTTAGCTAAATCACAAAGTTATGTTGCATGATATGTATGATGCAAAATATGTTATATCAATGTTCATGATATGAATGTAAATGAATGCATGTGTAAGCTGAAGAGCTGTCTTGCTGAGGATAGATGAATCCTGGAGATAAAAAAATCTTAACTGCGGCCAGGGAAAGTGGATCCTTGACTGCTGCAGGGGAAGACAAAAATTTGATTGCTGAAGATGAGACATCCTTGTTGATTACTGCTGGAGAAATAGGAGCTGGGGTTGTATACCAATCTTCTGGGGATTCTCGTCTTGAGGAGATCTTCACTGGAGAACATCTGATTATCCTACGAGGCACTGAGAATGAGCCTTCACCCTGCTTGGGGAATACAAGATCTTCAATCGTTGAGGGATCTTAGGACCACTGCTGGGGATTGAAAATCCTTGGTGACTTGCGGGGCTAGAGAATTTTGATGATCTCTACTGGGGAGTTCAGAATCTGGTAGATTTATGCTGGAGAGGTATGACGAAGAATCTTCAGCTTGGTGGGAAGTATCTCTGTGGGGAGAAGGTTCACTAGCCTGGTTCAGCTGGGGATTCATAGCTGGAAGTTTTAGCTCCGCTGGGGATTGGATTTTCAGATTTTTAAGGCTTCACTAGGGATTCTGAAACTTAACTCTGAGGGGAATTGAGTTCTAGAAGGCTCTCTGGCTGGGGAAATCAGTGTTGGGAAAGCTTTCTCTGCTGAGGATCCTGAAGTCTAATTCTGTTTGAGGAATTAAGTTCTGACTGAGGAATTTGAATTTCAAATCTGCTGGCGATTTCTTCTGAAAGGGCATCAAGACATCTATCCGTACCTTTAACCTATCAGTAATCATCTTTCTCGATTCATAAGGAAATGATTATGTTCAAATGCATATGCCTATTTAACAAAACATTGGACGTTTCTCAAATAAAACATAAGTGCAAAAGAAAAGAGAAAAGGAAGACAACGCAAATTTCTGTATTTGGAAAAGTGTTTGTATTAACTTTCTATGTATATATTTGTACAAAGGAGACAGTCCTCCTAGTAAGAGGATGCCGTCGTAAAAATTGAAAAATTTATACAAAAGAAAGATGGCTATGTGAAACAATTCCATGAGATTCCATTCTGCTATAGCCTTCACAACTCTGAGCATCTGTCCATTCAATGCTTCGCCTGCCGATGACTGGATTGGTTGATGAAGAGATTGTCCTTAAAGTGATCCGAAGAGACATAGTCATACGCTTTAATTCCCTAACTTTTGCCTGAATCGCCCTTTCGGGTTTTCGATCCACCGGGAAACCCCTTTTTGCCCAAGCCGCCCTTTCGGGTTTTCAACTTGCCGGGTGTACATATTTTTTTTTGTTTTATCCCTAATTTTTGCCTGAACCGCCCTTTCGGGTTTTCGGTCCACCGGGATGCCCATTTTTGCCCAAGCCGCCCTTTCGGGTTTTCGACTTGTCGGGTTATTTTATGCTTAGTATCTTTTTACTATGTCTGTGTTTGCAGGGTGCAGCAAATCGTCGCCGTCCATGGTGGTCAGAATCATTGCACCACCAGAAAATATGCTCTTGATCACAAATGGTCCTTCGTACGTAGGGGTCCATTTGCCCCTGGGATCACTTTGCGGCAGGATAATCTGCTTAATTACGAGATCTCCGACTTGATATACTTGACGTCTGACTTTTTTGTTGAAAGCCTTGATCATCCGCTTTTGATACGTCTGACCATGGCAGACAGCAACGAGTCGCTTCTCGTCGATCAAATTGAGTTGATCAAGTCGGGTCTGGATCCAATCATCTTCACTCAAACCAGAGTCCTTCATAATCCTTAAAGAAGGAATCTGAACTTCCATGGGCAAGACAGCTTCCATGCCATATACCAAAGAAAATGGGGTTGCCCCAGTTGAAGTACGTGCCGTCGTACGGTATCCATGCAGAGAAAACGGTAACATCTCATGCCAGTCCTTGTAAGTGACTGTCATTTTCTGAATGATCTTCTTAATGTTTTTGTTCGCAGCTTCAACAACACCGTTCATCTTCGGCCGATAGGGAGATGAATTATGATGATAAATCTTGAACTGTTCGCACAATACGGTGATCATAGTATTATTCAGATTTGTACCGTTGTCCGTGATGATTCTGTCTAGAACACCATACCGACATATGAGGTTTTGCTTGATGAAGAGGGCAACCAAGTTTTTAGTGACAGAAGCGAAAGAAGCTGCTTCGACCCATTTGGTGAAGTAGTCAATGGCAACCAGGATGAAGCGATGTCCGTTGGAAGCCGTGGGCTTGATCTCTCCAATCATGTCAATGCCCCACATTGCGAATGGCCAAGGAGCTGTCAGCACGTTGAGAGGAACCAGAGGAATATGAATCTTGTCGGCGTAGACTTGACACTTGTGGCAAGTACGGGAGTGCTGATGGCAATCTGCTTCCATGGTAGACCAGTAGTAGCCTGCCCTTAGGATCTTTTTAGCCATAGTATGCCCGCTCAAATGGGTGCCAAATGTACCGCTGTGCATCTCTGTCATGATTAACTTCGCTTCATCTTTGTCAACACATCGGAGTAAAACACAGTCATGGTTGCGCTTATAGAGGATGCCATTGCTCAGGAAGAACTTGGCAGCAAATTTCCTTAGGAACTTCTTGTCATTTACGGAAGCTCCTTCGGGATATTCTCTAGTCTGGAGATACCTTTTGATTTCGTGGAACCAGGGTTGTTCCACTACCTCTTCAGTATTAATCTCGTGACAATGCGCATGCTCATCCATTCGCTCGATGGCGATCAGGGGAGTCTCGTTATCCCAGTTGAGTTTAAACATAGAAGACATTATTGCTAGAGCATCTGCTAGCTGATTTTCTTCTCGCGGGAAATGCTCGAAGGTAATTTGCTCGAAATGAGGCAACAATGTCAGGACATGTTCTCTGTATGGGATAAGATTAGGATGTTTGGTATCCCACTCTCCTTTGATTTGACTGATAACCAAAGCCGAGTCCCCAAACACGATCAAAGATTTGATCCCCAAGTCTATAGCAGCCTTGAGACCAAAGATGCAAGCTTCATATTCCACCATGTTGTTTGTGCAGCTGAAGCAGAGTCGAGCCGTGAAAGGAGTGTGACAACCTTCTGGAGAAATGAGTACCGCACCGATACCGTTTCTAAGTGCATTTGAAGCACCATCAAAGTACAGGGTCCATCGGGATCCCTTTTCAGGTCCGTCATACGATCCGTTACCTTCAATGTTGTCCAAATTCATGATGTCCTCATCTGGGAAGTCAAATCTCATGGTTTGATAATCTTCGATAGCTTGATGAGCTAGATGGTCAGCTAGTACACTCCCTTTTATAGCTTTTTGGGTGGTGTACTGGATGTCATACTCAGTTAGGATCATTTGCCATCTAGCTATTCTTCCAGATAGAGCAGGCTTCTCGAAGATATACTTGATAGGATCCATTTTGGAAATCAACAAGGTGGTATGAGTCAGCATATACTGCCTTAGTCGGCGAGCAACCCATACCAAAGCGCAGCAAGTTTTCTCGAGCAGTGAGTAGCGAGTCTCACAGTCGGTAAACTTTTTGCTAAGGTAATAAATAGCATGCTCTTTTCGACCAGACTCGTCATGCTGTCCCAAAACACACCCCATGGAGTTATCCAAGACGGTTAGATACATGATCAATGGTCTTCCTTCAACGGGAGGCATCAGAATAGGAGGTTCTAGCAAATACTCCTTGATCTTATCAAAAGCAGCTTGGCAATCGTCGTTCCATTCGACTACCTGATCTTTCTTTAATAATTTGAAAATTGGCTCACAGGTAGAAGTCAGATGAGAGATGAATCTGGCAATATAGTTCAAGCGCCCCAAGAACCCTCTAACCTCCTTTTCAGTACGGGGAGCAGGCATCTCTTGTATCGCTTTCACTTTTGCTGGATCGACCTCAATGCCTTTGTTGCTGACATTAAACCCTAGAAGCTTACCAGACCTAACTCCAAAAGTACACTTACTTGGATTCAACCTGAGTTTGTACTCTTTCAACCGGGAAAACAACTTTTCTAGATGCTCAAGGTGTTCCTCCTCTGTTTGTGACCGAGCTATCATATCGTCTACGTAAACTTCGATCTCATGATGTATCATATCATGAAATAAAGCTACCATGGCGCGTTGATAAGTTGCCCCTGCGTTCTTCGGTCCGAACGGCATCACCTTGTAACAGAAAATACCCCATTGTGTAACAAAGGTTGTTTTCTCCATGTCCTCGGGGGCCATTTTAATCTGGTTGTAGCCCGAGAATCCATCCATGAAGGAAAACACTTTGTGCTGAGCTATGTTGTCAATCAGAATGTCAATGTGCGGTAACGGAAAATCATCTTTGGGGCTGGCCCTATTCAAATCCCAGTAGTCTACACACATCCTGACTTTGCCATCTTTTTTAGGAACTGGCACGATGTTAGCAACCCATTGTGGATAGAATGTAACAGCCAGAAAGCCAGCGTTGAATTGTTTCATCACTTCTACCTTAATCTTCTCAGACATATCGGGCCTCATTCGACAGACCTTTTGCTTTATCGGCGGACAATCCTCTCTTGTAGGGAGACGGTGAACCACGATGTCTGTGTCTAAACCCGGTATGTCTTCGTAAGACCAGGCTAAGATTTCAACGTACTCATTTAACAGCTGTATCAGGCGCTCCTTGACACTTGGTTCCAGATTGGCACCCACTTGCACTTCCTTTCGGTCTTCCTCTGTTCCTAAGTTGACAGTTTCCAACGACTCTTCGTGAGGTAAGATGGCCCTTTCCTCTTGCTGTAGAAGTCTGGCTAGTTCCCCTGGTACTTCACAACCTTCGTCATCTTCATACTCAGCCTGATTGACCAGATCTTCAGAGTTATTGAAGGACATAGCAGAATAGTCACCCATAGAATCCAGAGTGGATGGGTACCTGCATTTGTGAGCGTGGGTGTGTGTAAGGGATATCCATCTTTAAACAAAAATGCAGAAAGGAAGGAAAATGAACACAACAGTTTATCGATGAAAAACGTCCAATGAATCATTAAACATGGCATATGGATATGAAGATAATCAAAACCCTTACAAATGGACCTACATGCCCTGGGCAAGGCATGAGGTGAAAAAGTAGTGTACGGATCATTCAAAAGAAATTATTACAGACCAAAGGAAATGCTTGACAGATAATTACTGATTAATAAAAGTAATGGGGACAAAGTCCTTTGCCTCCCAGTTGCGTAGTCCCCCTTCGATGGTTGGGTAGATCCAATCTTCAATGTTGGCCTCTTCTTCTTCACCTTCCAAGGCATTGATCCCATAAGGATAGATCTTGGTGGGTGCTCTTTCAACCTTTGAACGACGCATAGCTTTCTGCCCCGCAGCAGTGAATCCTAAACCAAACTTTTCTGTTTTATGAGGAATGTCCGACAACTGCCCCCATGTTGAGCTTTTCCCTTCCTTCATTGCGGCCTTCACATCTTTTAGAGATGCCATCCTGGCCATCTGCTTCGGTACCTCAGCTACCACTTTTTCTACTTCCACTTCAGGAGAGACTTCCTCGAAGTGCTGGAATGGTGTCTCGATGAATTCACCTTCTACCTCTACATATCGGAAAGAGTTCAGGTGGGTGATCATATACTCCTCTTCACCGTGGACGGTTACGATCTTTCCCTTGATAGGGTACTTCAGCATTTGATGTAGGGAAGAGGTGACTGCCCTAGCATTGTGTATCCATGGTCTCCCCAATAAGCAAGAGTATGACGGACGGATGTCCATCACATAGAAAGTTGAGGGAAAAACCTCTGTGCCAACCTTAATGGGAATGTCTACCTCCCCATGTACCATTCTCTTTGACCCGTCAAATGCCCTTACAATGATATTACTTGGCCTTAACTCCAAGCCTTCACAGTCTAAACGGTCGAGGGCCTTCTTAGGCAGCACGTTCAGAGAAGAACCAGTGTCGACCAGAACATGGGCCAAAGTAGTTCCTTGGCATTCTACTGACACATGTAACGCGTCGTTGTGTTTTCTTCCTTTTGAGGTTAGGTCAGCATCAGAGAAACCTAAACCGTTGTCTACTGTGAGACTGGCTACACAATTTTGGAATTGGTCGGTAGAGGTTTCCTGGGGTACATGGCCTTTCTTCATGGATTTTATCAGTGCTTTGGCGTGCGCCTCCGAACAAAGTAGCAATGCTAACATGGAGATTTTTGAGGGGGTTTGCCCCAGTTGCTCTACCACGTCATAATCACTCTTTTTAATTATCTTCAAGATCTCCTCCATCTCTTTCTTAGAGGTTTCCAGGATGACCAAAGGTTGAGCCCTCGTCCTGACGAGCTCATCTTGGATCCCTTTACCCTTATCAGCAGAAGTAGGAGGGATAACAACAGGAACATCAGCATCTTCAATCAATGGAGCTCTAGCGGAAAGTTTTATTGGTGCAGGAATAACTTCGGCAGCAGATGAGGGTCCAAAGATTGCCTTTGGGGGGGCAATCTCTGGAGAAAATATTCTCCCACTTCGGGTGATCTTGCTTGTGCCGGCAATGTTTCCAATGCTGGCATCTTCTTCATCAGAGCTTCCTTCGGTTATTTCAACTTGTTTAATACCATGGTAGTAGATTTCTCCACCGTAATTCCATGGTATTGACTTTTCAGAACTGTAGGGGACAGGCCCTGGCATAATTATCTTCAGAGGAACAGACTTTGTAGCAGATGTAATCTTAACAGGCTTTCTGACGGCCTTGGAAAGATTGACGTGAATGGTGATAATTGAAACATCTTCAGTAGGGGTTAGAATAGCAGAAACTTTTTCAAACAAAATTTGTTGACTGTCCATCAGGCCTTGGATGCCTTTCTTCAGTAACGGGCAGTCAATTGGCATAGAGTAACAACAGTAACAATCTTCTTTGCATCCTGGGAAAATCCCGGCCTTTAACAGATTTAACTTGATGGTTAACAGCGGAGTTATCAGGTCATTGACATCAGAAACATACAAATCTTCCTCAATAGCATGGACATTTCGACCGTGCTTCGACATCGGAGCAGATATTACGTTTGGTTTATATGGAGCATCAAATTCCACTTCCTTTGCATCTATCAAGTCTTGAATTTTATTTTTCAGCGTCCAACAATTATTTGTGTCATGTCCGACGCTATCGGAATGGTAGGCGCATTTGGCATTGGCATTGTAAGCTGGTGAGGTCGTATTCACATTTTTCGGCGCTTCTTTGATATTTGTGAGATTCAGCTTTAACAAGTGTGGAAGAACTTGTGCGGGCGTCATGTTAATGCGGGTGAACTGCCGTGGTGGCCGTTCTCCCCATTGCTGTTTAGGTCTGGACGGGTTATTGCGAGGCTGATCATTTGGTGGATTTTGGATCATTACGGCCCCCACAGTCGGCCTGCGCTCACTTCTTCCTGCTCCCCTTTGAGAATACACAACAACAATTTCTTTCTTCGCTGGAAATGATTTCTTAGCAATTGTAGATGCAGAGGCATCCTTCTGAATCTTCACATTCTTGATACCGGCTTCTACCCGCTCGCCAGTCAGAATTAATTCGGTAAACCCTGAGGAAGAGCTACCAATCAGATGATTAAAGAATGGACCAGACAGGGTCCCAAGGAACATATCAACAAGTTCTCTATCAGAAAGAGGTGGCTGCACTCTTCCAGCCAGATCGCGCCACTTCTGGGCGTATTCCTTAAATCCCTCACCTGAGGCCATTCCCATACTCTGTAGCTGAGTACGGGTTGGTGCCTGGTCAGAGTTATACAGATATTGGCGATAAAAAGTAGCTGCCAGATCCTCCCAACTACGTATCTCCGACCTTTCCAGCTTATAAAACCAGTCTAGCTGAGTGCCATACAGGCTATCTTGAAAGAAATGTACCCAAAGGTTTCTGTCAGATGTGTGAGGTTGGATTCTTCAGACATATGACCTTAGGTGCATTTTTGGACAGGACAACCCATCATATCTTGCAAAAATAGGCACTTTGAACTTCGGGGGGATCATAACTCCAGCAATTAATCCCAAATCTTCGAAGTCTAAGCCTGGAACTCTCTGCAGCTCCATAGCTGCTAACCTGTCCTCCAAACTCTTGTACTTGTCATCAGCCGTCGGGTATTGTTGTTCTGAGTAGTCTTCGTCTTCTTCAGCCTCTTCTTCCTCAGCTTCGGATTCGGAAGTTACCGCAACCCCTTTTCCTTTACTGTTTTCTTCTTCGGATGCGGAAGGAAATTCAAGAACCCTTTTGGCTTCACCCTCAAACCTTCTCCCCAAGGTAGCCACCTCGACTCTCTTCTTCTTCTTTTTTACTTGGTCTTTGTTTCCCAGCAGGACTTTCAGATCCTCCTGACCCTTAGCCAAGGTCATCAGGAGTTGTTGAAACTGTGCGTTCTGAGACTGCAAGTCCTTGACCGTCTGTTCGAGATCCATCTTACTGAAATAAACAGCAGAAAGATAAGGAAACCTGGTGTGGAGACCTGCTTATGCACATGATGAATGGTATGCTTATGTATGCAATGCATTCAAGGATTTAGAAAGTTCAAAATTGTTGCAAACAAAAAGAACGCACGTCATATTAATAAGAAGAAATTTGTCAGTACATAAATGCCCCATGGGCCAAATATTACAAAAACTTCTCAAGGTAAAAAGACGTTGCGCATCCTCTTTGGTGCAATGTAGGTGTTGAGGGTCTCTCATGGAGTCAGCGGGTAAGCTCCAAAACCTTCTTCTCACTGGCATAGAAGCTGGCTTCAAAAGTGTTCCGTTCCTCCTTGAGTTGAATCCAACTCTTCTGCATCTCCTCCCACGATGTAGGCATGTTAGGATATAGGATAGTGTAGGGAACCTCTCCTTCCGTAACGGGCTCTTTAATCACAGGGAGAACATGAGGGTAAGGCATCGTTAGACTCTGGGCTCGGGTTCGTACCCACTTGAGATAAGGCTCAAGAGGGATGGAGTTTTTGTGCCCCAGTGTCTTGCTGTCAACCTTGTTAGGCATCCTCCAAGCTCTGATGAATCTTTGGCGAAGTCCTTGCGCATCGTTGTCGAAGTCAAAAACTAGGTTAGGAATCAACATGTCATGAGGGCCATCCCTCCGTGCATATCCAAATTGTCTCAAAGCTAGACAAGGATTGTAGGTAATACCTCCTCTAATGCCAAGCAATGGAACATTAGGGAACTCTCCACAACGATCGACGATGATGACATTTTCTCTGGACCGAGAACACCAATGTACATCAGAGTGAGTGAGGGTCATCAACCGTTGCGACCAACTAAAGCCTTGGTCATTCTTCAAAACAGATTGTGGAAGGTGCAAAATAAACCACCTTGCAAGGAGAGGAGTACAGCACATGAGAACACCCCTCTTTCTCATTGTTCGTGTGTAAAATGAGTGGAGGATGTCCCCAAGCAATGTTGGTATGGGATTCCTGGATAAGAAGATCTTGACAGCGTTGACATCTACAAGCTGGTCAGGATTTGGGAACAAGACCAACCCATAAATGAGGAGTGCCACAATTTCTTCAAAGGCTTGTAGATCCAATGAATTCCAACACTCTTGTGCCTTCTCAAACAAGAATTTTGCTAAGAAACCTGTGACACCGCTTCTAGTTTCCCAATGCCCCTTGATGTCAGATGGTTGCAAGTGTAGGGCTTGAGCAACTTCTTCAGGATTTGGTTCCTTTTCCGTACCGTTGTAGGGTAGTTGATTAAGGATAGGAATTCTCAGGAGTTGAGAAAATTCCTCCAAAGTGGGCACCAACTGGTAGTCGGGGAGAGTGAAACAGTGGTGGAGGGGGTCAAAGAACTGAAACAACACCTTTACCATGTCCTCTTCAATGTTGGTGCTGACTAGGCTGAGCAGTCTACCATGTCTATCACTGAAGGGAGAGCTTTCCAGAATTCTTGATGTGAGCTCCTTGAGCTGAGGAGGGATTCTCACAAGGTTGACTTTGATGGTTTTCCTGCGAGGAATTTCCATGACCTACAAAACAAGAACAAAGATGAAGATCTAAACCCTTGAAATGGTTAGTGTATGCATATGATGCTTTATGATGTTCATGATGTATGCACAAACATATGTACAAGCAATTCACACCAAACCCTAGTTTCAGGCTTGCATGAGGTTTCATAGGTAAGTACCCTCTTGATTATAGTTGGCTTAAAAACCTGTCCTATAAATAGTAACCGAGTTCTAAAGAGCTCAATATCACGGGATTGGTTTCATTGTTCATTGTTTTGGTTTAGCCACTTAACTAACGACCAAAATATTCTAAGAAAACAACCCTCAATGAGTGTAGTATCGAGTATCTACCAACTTCGGACTGCACCAAAGCCGGTCATCTCACTACCCCTAATGAAAGGCCAAGATGGTCAAGTAAGGTTCTAGGTCATTAGTGCTTTGTGACATCACTCAGCGGCCCCGTACTCTCCTTGATTGAACTCAAGGGTTACCGGTACTCACAAATATGTCGCACTAATATAGCTATTGCTTCAACCGTGTCGGTATACCCCGCACAGTTTCCACAACGTATTGCTATCTATGAATGTTTCCCCAAATCCGGGTGTAGGATTTCAAACCCAAACAAGAGAGCCAAGATGTAAAGCAATCAAAACAAACAATTAGTCATGCAAGAGGGTGATCTAAGCCCTAAGGTTACTCCACTTTAAAAATTGTCCCCAACAGAGTCGCCAGTTCTGTGATACGGTGGGAGAACTGACTTGGGTTTTGCGTTTGTTTTCGCAAATGTTTCGGTTGAGCAAAAGTCGCCACCGACTTTTTATTTTATCCTAAGGAAAGGTTAAAAAGCACAGCAAAAACCTTTGAGATGTTTTCTTGGGTTCAGGGAGTAGATTATAGAAAGGGAAGGTATTAGCACCCTTTCTATCCATGGTTATCCATGGGCTCTTAGTTATTTGCTTAGATCAACTTGCCTTGATTTTCAATTGTTTGAAATGGTGCTTTCAATTGTTTGAAATGGTGCTTTGTGTGTATTTTGAAAGGTATTTTGAAGAAGGGCCATGGTGGTGGCAACCTTTGTAATGATCCATGTTTGAATGTATACAAAGGTGTATTTGTCTTTTTGAAAAGTTTTCAATGTTTTGAAAGTTGTTTTGAAATTGTGTTGTGATGTGTGTTTTGAAAAATAGGCAAGGGTTTTTGTTTTGCAAGTTGGCAAGTAACCAAGAGCTATCTACCCTAAATTTCTCAAAGATCTTTGCTATGTTTTAACCCTTTTAACAATTTTGTTCCACCATTGTATTTGGTGGACAATCTTGTGTTAGGATGTTAACGGGACGGGCGTGGGTCATCGTTTAGATCATGATTGCAATGGTACCAAGTATCTTTGGGCAATTTTTCCTTTAAGGGACTTGATCATTTTTAGGCAACTTTCGAAAGCGTCATCAAGGGACTATGATCATTTGATTGTTTTGTTTTTGCCAAGGATACCTAACATGCAATATGGCCCATTATTGAAGGCAATAAGTGGAATACCCTAGGGGTGCAAGTGTGATTAGTGTTGTCCATTTTCATGCTTGTTTATCTTGAATTTAGGTCAAACTATTTGTTGATTGATTTTTGCATACAAAACCCTAATTCTAGCATGGCATAATTAGAAAGCTTTTAAATGCGAAAAATAAAAGGTCCTAAGTTATTACAACACAATTTATGGGATGGGGGGTACAAATGTTCAAATGGTGATATTTTAGCAAGAAGTTAAAACCTAAACTATTACATCCAAATTGAATTATACAAATTATTTAATCTACAACAATTAAATAAAAATATAATAAATGTGCAAGATGCAAAAAATGGTTTTTTATATGTATAAAAAAAAGTATTTTTTTTATGTGTCAAATAAACAAAAATAAAATGAATTAATTTTGGTATTTTTATGTATTTAGGGTAAAAACCCTAATTTTATCAATAAAAGGTATTAATTATTTAATATATGTAATATTTATTAATTATGTACAAAAAATAAATAAAAGAAGGTATATTGTAAAAAAAAGTATTTTTGAGGTCAAAATATTAATAAAAATAAAATATGTTAATTCTTTTTATTTTCCCTAAATTATATTAATAAATATATAAGTATTTACATTATTTATTAAATATATATTATATGTACAAAAATAAAATATTTAATATTATAAAAAAAAAGTATATTTTTATTATAAAATGTTTTCAAGAGATCACATAAAATGAAAATCAGAAATAAAATATGTTTGTATTATTTTTTGTATTTTAAAATAATAGTATATCCATGTTTATTTATATACAAAACTAAAGAAAGCCAAATAAATATCAAAATAAATGCAAAAAATATGGGAAAAATAAATTTAATATTTTTTCATGCTTAAATAAAAATATGGAAACAAAATCAAAAGGAAAAAAAATGGAAAATGACAAGCAAAACTCAAAAAGGGTCAGGGGGGTGCATGTGAAATGCCATGGTGTGAAAAGTAAAACAACTCAGGCCCAACCCATGAAAAGGTTGTCTTCAACCTTCAGACAAAATATTTGAAAAAACACGCCTTCTCTTGCTTCAAACACAACTCCTGATTCCTGGACTTTTAGCACAAACTCATAACATGAAAGATGTCAAGCATCAAGCCACGATTCCATACATATAAAAAACTCAATCTAACTCTCAGAAATGAGAGAGAATTTCTCCATCCCTAATTCTTAACCTAAGTTTTTGTCAATGTTCAGGTTCAAAATACTCTCAGCATATGCAATATAAATGGAAAGTAAAGGAATGTATGGATTCAGGGACATGAGTAGAACATTTTTCATTCACAAACTTAGAGCTAACTCTTCCTATATTGAGAGATAGAAGTCCATGAACTTACCTGTTCAGCTTGGATCGTGTCTGACAATGGAGGCACTTTCAAGGCAAAGTGAGTATTGGTACAACTTGCGTGAAGGTCAGGGATGCTTCTACAATCTTTAGTTTGCTTTGAATTTTGCTATATCAAGCTGCAGAAGTCAACCTGCAAGAGAGAAAAGTGAAAATGGCAAAACTGGTTAGAGGTGTTACAGTCTTCTTCCAATGCTTGGGACAGTTTGTATGGATGGTAGGGAATGTGTTTGAACTGGTTTGGATGAAAATGCACGAGTGGATTGAGTTATGGGATTCAAACTGCAGCTTATGCCCTGTTTTTGCAGTTTTATGGTGTTTCTGTGAATGGGGAGATATTGAAGGTGATAGGCTCGTGTTTCAGGTTAGGTTGGATGTTTGGAAGATGCTCAAGAAGTTTGTCTAAGCTTGTGGTTGCAGCAATGTGTGTTGTGTTACAAAATGCCAAGTTTCTTGTAATGTACGTCAAAATGCCAAGTGCTGGTACAGGCTCCTCTAGGCCCCTCTAATGTGCTGCTAAAATTGCCCTTGATCAGTGGGATTAGCTCAATAACTTGTGCCAAAGAGATTTGCCTTGTACTACTTGGATTGCAAATTTGACATAAAGTTAATCTTTTCAAGAATAGATAAAATGATTTTTCCATTTATGGCTTAAACTTCCATGTAATGACCAAATGAGCAAAATAATGTCTTGGCACAATGGATTAGTATTGAATTTATGAGTGTAAATGAGATTTGAGGCCTGTAATCTAGGAGTGAAAGCTGAGTTCAAAAATGCCTAAGTGTATGAACATGAGAATTGGCCATGAGCAAAGTGAGTTTTGCCTATATTGCCAAATTCGATTCTCCCTAACCATAAGGTTGTTTGATGAGTTCTTGGACATTTTGGAAAACTTGGAATGTGCACTACAATCCATATTTGTAATGAAAATTGAAATTCCAAGTGGAAGCATGTGAAAAGTGGCCAGGAAGTTAGGCGAAAATCCTGCCTAAAATAGGTCAAAATTTCTCTAAGTTAAGAATGTTTTGCACCCTTGTTCCAAAAATCATAACTTGAGCTACAAGCTTCTTTTGAGGAAACTTTGTGAATAAAAGTTGTAGATTTTGCAATGGACTACAACTTTCATTTTTTGACTTTTGTTTGAATCCAAATGTGTCTTGATGAAAAAATGGGACAAAGTTAGGAAAAAATTAGGGATTTTCATAACTTAGAAAAATTCTAAGTTATGAAAATTCTTCATTTTAAACCCTAATTTGCAATTTTTTATTTCTTGATGAACAAGTTTTATGTTTTGACATGTTTTGATGAAAAATGAATCTTGACACTTGATTTTGACCAAAAAGTCAAAGTTTGACTTTTCAGTATACAGTCAAAAATTGATCAACTGACTGGAAAATTCACCTGTCAATCTTGTGCATTTGGGATCTTTTGAATTTGTTGAACATGTAAAGGCAATTCCATTGGGTCCTTGAGTCCATATATGAGCTTGGTTTGCCATTGGTTAGGTCAAACAGTCAAAAATTGCCTTTGTGCAGTCAAAACCCTAAAAATGACCATTTTGCCCTTTTGGTGATCTGATCAAATTTCTTGTGGAATTGTGATCCAAACTTGGCCAAATGGTTTGTATTAGTTCATAATGTTGATGTGGGTCAAAAATCATGAGGTTTGACTGTCAATTGACCACAATTGACTTTTTCCCCAATACAGTTGATTTCTAGGTCAACTGTCCAATTGACTGGGCAAAGTTTGGAATCCAGGCTTGAAATTTGGTATGGGTAAACTTGGTAGTCCAACATGAAGCAAGAAAGTCATATTAGGCATTTTAGGTCAAAACATCCTTGTGTAAACACAAACCTTAATTTGGGTCAACAATGCAAGGAGGAGTCCTGAGCAGAGGAAACCCTAGCTGGATCTTGAACTCCAAGGGTCTTGTGATGAGAAAATGTTGAGGAAATGGGAGGGAAAATTTTGGGTACAACAGACACTATCCTTAATGCCTAAAGTGTCCATTGTTGGTTCATCATAATATAAGGTCATACCAATATTTCTGTGTGATAATTCCTCAAACCTCCTCATTTGGTTTCTGCCTCTAAAAGTGGTTTCCATAGTAAATAACAAAAAGGGAAAGTAAATCAGGGGAGAAGGTAGGATAGAAAAAGACTTTTTTTTTCCAGAAAACCTGTAAAGTTGTTTGAAAATCAGCAGCAGTTGTATAAAATTTTTTTTAGAAGTAATGAAAATAAAGCTTTAAAAGAAATAAATGTAGAAACGGAAAAGAAAAACAAAAATAAGAACAAACGGAAATAATAGCAATAACAAATAGGTGGGTTGCCTCCCACGCAGCGCTTTGTTTAATGTCGATATCTCGACGGATCAGAAGTGCAAGCACTCATGGTGGTTCTCTCGAGGATGACTCCTCGGTTGAACTTTTAGTAGTTGTCATTTTCCATGGCCACTTATCAAGCCATCTCACATATCCCTCACCTTTTCTTTTGTTTCTTCTGTGGGGTGGTTCATTCTTATGAACTTGTGGTGGTGGTTCTGGATCTATCCTAAGTATCAACTTTTCAAGTTTGGGCTTAGTGATTTCATCCACCACCTCAAAGGTTAACCTTACCTTCTTAACAATAATTATATCCCTACTTTCACGGTCCTCTAATTTTCTCTTTTTATGCAAGACTTCCAACAAGGGTGCATTAGTGTGGATATTTTCCAATACCTCCACATATGTTTTAGATTGGGAGTCTATCTGAGCTTCCATAAAACTTTTCGAGAAAGGAAACGGTGGGTTATAGGGGTGAGGCATAACAATAGGTGTTCCCTTTTCTACCTCTTCTACAACCTCCCTTTTAGATGGTGTTGGAGGATTTTTCTCAATCTTTACTCTTTTCTCGTCTGAACTCTCCTTGTCCACATCATTACTCTCCTCAACTTCATTATCACTCTCTTCAACCTCATTATCGCTCTCCTTAGGATTTTCAACTTGTTTTTCACTACTGGTTGTTACAACATCCAATTTCTCCTCAGGGAAGGGTCCTAGAGGGTTTTGTTCAAGCTGGGAGATTTGGGTCTCTAAGGCTATGTTGTGGGTCGCGAGCGAGTCAACCACAGTGGTTAGTTGCCTAAGGTTTTCACTGTTTTGAAGACTTTGTTTTCTAAACTCTTCGTTCTGGACAGTTTGTGTCTCTACAAAGTGCTCCATCAGAGATTCTAACCTAGAGTGAATTAGCATCGCGTCAGAATCCTCCATTGATGTTTCGAAGTTGAAATCATGCGATTCTTCTGATTCTTCAAATTGAGTTAGAGTCGCATTTTGTATTTACGTAAAGCGCTTTGTCATCATTGATATTTCATTAAAATTTCCCATTAATATTTTGAGGTCGGATTTATAGGATACTTGCGTCTCCTCGAAATATTGGGTGTAGTGATTGTAGAGGAAATTTGGTTGAGGATAAGTTGGTTGGAATTATAATATTCTTGCGATTCCTCAAAACATTGGGATTGGTGGTTGGAAAGGTAATTCGGACGAGAATGAGTCCGTGATGCATTGAGATTCTCCAATAGTATTTCGAGGTCGGATTTATGGGATTCTTGTGATTCCTCGAAATACTCAGAGTGGGGGTTGTAGAAAAAATTCGGGTGATACATAATAACTAGGACAAGATTTGTAGATGCAAAGGCTCGCTTCGGGAGTGAGTATTTGGCATACAAATCGAAAGAGGGTTTCTGTTGCCTAGTCTAAACGCACAACAGAAGAATCATACTTAATTGATTAATCAGTCCCTGGCAACAGCGCCAAAAACTTGATCGGGACTTTATGAGTCTGTCGGGATACTAACTGCAAGTATACAGTTCAGTCGTTCTAGTTTTAAAAGATTATCGAACCCACAGAGACTAAGGATTAATTGCATACGATCTAATGCTACAGTTTGTCTAACTAAGCGATGAATATTCGATTTTTGGGGGAAACAGTTTAATTAAAAATAATAGTACTAGTTATACCGGTATGTGATAATCGGACTTCGAGAATTCGGTGAATCGCTTGGCCTATAAAGTATTTCGATAAAAGCTAATTGTTTAAAAACCTGAGACATACACTCTCGTGTTCGTGAAATAAGTTATGCTACTAAACCTAGTGGATGCACTTTAAATTTAATAACACTTTTTGAAAACAATTTGAATTTAATTAATTTATTAAAACACTTTCGCGTATTTAAAAATTAATGTTTCGTTACCACTATCGTGGTTGAACCCCAGCTCTCGCATGCAGGTTCTTGCCTTAATTAATTTCCCACTCTCGTGGAAAAATCGTGTTAATTAACCTCTCACTCTCGTGACAAGGTTAGTTAAATTAATCTTGGAAATTGGAAACCAGAAATTGTTTTATAAATATTTTTGGCCAAGGTATCACTGAATTCTTTTAGTTCTTACGGGTCACATACCGGTATTAATAATTTAGCCGGACATAATTAACTTGAAAGCAATACAATTCAAAATATAATTCATAACAACAATTGGCATAATATAAAAACTGAATAAATATTAATTGTAATAAAAACCTGGAATCAAAGTTGCTATGGTAATCTTGAAGTATTACAATAATCCTTGAGCTTGATTGCAGTAAATAATTCGTGTTAATTCTTGAAGGAAGAATTAACACTTAAAACTAAAAACTAAAACTTGGAATGAAAATTACAGGAACGTGAAAACAATATTCCAAAACAAGGAAATGGAAAATAATTGCAAAAGAATAATAATATTTGTTCTGAGGAAATTTCTTCGACCCCTGGTACTTTGCACTGGCACACATATATATAACATAGGAAAAACAACAATTAAGAAATCTTGAGGAAGTCTTCAATGGAGAAAATATAGGGAGCACTAATAGTAGGTGGCAGGAAAATAAGAGACTCAGCAGGAAGATAGGAGAACGAGTCTGCCCTTCAATGCCCACGTCTCTATCCATGTATAACGTCCACCTTCACGCGCGTGACGGTCGTCACAGGTGGGTGACGGTCGTCACAGGTGGGTGACGGTCGTAACGCGCTGAAGTAGCACATTACGCTCGTCAGTGATGCGTGACGAGCGTTTCTCCAAGTTAGGGGGCGTTACGCCCGTCACAAGGGTGTGACGACCGTCACTGTTCCAAAAAATCCAAACTTTGTATTTTTTTATTCTTTTTCTCTTTGTTTATTGTCTAGCCTTCTTCATGTTGTCCTTTTCCATCGGTTTGAGTCGACAAATGTTATACCTGTAAAAAGACAAATAATCTTGGAATAATCGGGGGTTAGACGACTTAATGAAATATAAAATCGGTAAAAAGCATGGTAATTATATGACATGTTTTCTCGTTATCAGCATGCTGTTCAGGATTTTAAATTATTTTTTAAAGTGGGCTTTAGAAACTCAAAAAGTCTCGTCATTTGTTAGGGTTAGCCTCGATTCCTGGTTCCGTGAGGTAGAACATGAGGAACTTGTCTTCCCATACACCAAAGGTGCATTTTTCTGGGTTAAAGCGCATCTGGCATTTCCTGGCTTGCTCGAAGACTTCCTTCAGGTGGAGGGCGTGGTCAACCTCTTTCGTCGATTTTACGATCATGTCTTCCATGTAGACTTCAAGCATGTCACCTATCTCGTTACAGGAAACTTTGTTCATCATGCGCTAATATGTAGCGCCCACATTTTTTAGGCCGAAGAACATTACTTTTTAGTAAAGTTGCCTGATTCGGTCATAAAAGCCGTGTATTTTTTGTCCGCTTTCTCCATGGGAATCTGGTTGTATCCAGAATATGCATCCATGAAAGATAATAATTTGAAACAGGCCGAGTTCTGGACTAGTTTATCGATATTGGGGAAGGGGTAAGCATCTTTCAGGAAAGCCCGATTGAGATCTATATAATCAATGCACATACGCCACTTTCCATTAGACTTTTTCACGAGAACTACATTTGAGAGCCATGTTGTGTATTAGGCTTCAAAAATAAAATGTGCCTATAAGAGGTCTTTGACAGCCTGCTCGGCAGCCTCCATCTTTTCGAGAAACTGCTTTCGCCTATGCTGAGAAACTTCCTTAAGGGTAAGATCTATGGTCAGATTGTGACACACAATCTCTGGGTCCAATCCAGGCATTTCAACTGTGCTCCATGGAAACAGATCAACATTCTCCCTCAAGCAAGCTTTAAGTTGCCTCTTCGCCAGGCCGGGGAGGTCGACTCTGATATTAACTCCTCTAGAAGAATCGTTCCTAAGGGGGACAATTTCGAAGTCCCCATTTGGAATAGGTTGTATAGGATCTCAAGGCTCCTTGCTGTCTGTAATCGGGGATGAGTTCTCTCCTTCGACCATAAACTATTTCCCCTTTCTCCTTCACTTTGCACAATCTTCCTTGGATAAGTGGTTGTCAAGGTCGATGGCGTCGACCCTTGGCAGTGGCTTGGGCTCCTAAGAGCTGGAGGGTAAGGAGGATCTGGTGGCCGTTCGGGACTCAATATTGATGCAACTCAGGACCTTGGATGTAGCTTCAAAACATCTTCTTGCTGCCTGGACGTCCCCGTGGATGGTGGCGATCAAGCCTTCGGCATTGTAGTATTTCATCTTGAGGTGCACGGTTGAAGGCACCGCAATCAGTTCGGCCAGAGTTGGCCTCCAATAGATACATTCATAGAGAGACGGGCAGTCCACTACTAGAAACTTAGTCTTGATGGCTCTGGCGTTCACCCTTCTCCCCAAGGTGACAATTAGTTCGAGATACCCAAGGTTTTGGTGCTAGCCCCGTTGAAGCCCTGAAGGTCCGAGCCCACATACGAGGCCAGGTGGGTTTCGTTCAGTTGGAGGGTGGTGAATAAATGGGTGTACGTGATCTCCACCGAGCTTCCTTGATCGACCAGAATACACCGAACATCAAAGTTTTCCATGCGAGCCCGCACGAGCAGTGGGATGGTTGAGTTAGGAGCTCCTATTGGCAACTCTTATCAGTAGAATGCGATGGGATGAGATCCTCCCCTGAACTTGTCGATGGTAGCGTCCATATTAGAGTTGGCTTTGATAATCTGATTGAACCTTCTCTTTACAGACCCCAGCATGTTCTTATTAAATCATCTGTCAGAGATGACCATCATAGCGGGGAAAGAGTCCCAAGGACTATGTGAGGAGAAGTATATGGGGACATCTTTCATACCCGAGAATTAGAAATCTTCTGGTTGCGTGATACTCATGGATACTGGTATGATTTTGTTCGGGGACTCCTTCCCCTCTTCGACGCTCTTGGTTTCTGGAGGCTTCTCGCGGGCACCCTCTTCCTTCTTCTTATACTGTTTGAGGTGCCTATGCTGAGTCAGTATCGTGATCTCACCCTTGAGATGGATGCAATCGTCGGTGTTGTAATCATGGCTTTTGTGGAACTTAAAATAGTTGCTCTTGTCGGGTCCGAGCCTGGCAGGAATATGGCGAGAAAAGCGCACCCCATCCTGTTTAAATTCTGAGTTGGTGCAGTCGGTCAGAATACGCTCTCTCGAGGTAGTCATAGAGGTATACTCGTGAAACCGACCAGCAGACTCCTTCTAATATTTGGAGTCTCATGATCTGTCTTCTCGCTTCTTATCTCCCCCCCGACAGATGTCGAGGACTCGTCGCTTTTCGAGGACCTAGAGCTCTCTTGGTGTCTCAAATCCCTATTATTGTTGACCACTTCTTTCTCCTTGTACTGAATGTACGCTTGAGCTTTAAGGATGATGGAATCGAGCGTGGCTGGAGTTTCGGTGCCCACAGCCTTTACGAAGTCGCTACGGGGACGGAGCCCTCATTCGAGAAGGTACTTCTTCATGGCATCGATCATTGAGACCTACACGACTTGTTTGTTGAAGTGCTCAGTATATGCTCTCAGAGACTCATCTCTGCCTTGGATAATCGCTTCTAGCAACGCCTCTAATTTCAGATGTCGGCGAGAGGCGGTGAAGTGCCTCGAAAATATATTTCCCAACTGTTTCCAAGAAGTGATAGATTCAATAGGAAGACTCTTGTACCAAGCCATGGCATATTTTCTTAGAGTGGTCGGGAAAAACCTGTATTTGATCTTTCCCTTCACGCCTCGATAATCAAGTTAGGCGTCGATGTCTTCTATGTGGTCTTCTGGGTCGGTCGTACCGTTGTAGGATCCCAACAGGGGCGGCTTCTTGAGCCCGACCGAGAGTCATGTCTCTATAATTTCTTTCGATAATGGACCATGGGGCTTGTCATCATCGGTATCTTCTGGCAATGATTATGGGGAGTGATGGTTTCTTCCTCTTCGGGCATCATTATCTCATCGAAGGGAGGGGCTCCGCGCTTGTCGCCTCGATTTGGGTGATAGTGACCTTTTGCGGTCGTCTTTGCACTTGCTCTTAGTCTTCTTGGAAAGTGGAGAGTATTTATCCTTCTTGGGAGATGCTCGATCATGTTTTTTGCGAAAAGAAACGTCGAGCCTTTCCTTTATTGGAGGATGCCCACCTCGGAGAGGCGATATGCTGGAGGAGTTATGTCATCGATGTCTTTGAGGGGGAAACCTTGACCATTTTCGCTCTGGGGCCCCCATTCTTTTGCTTAGCTGGAGGATGAGGGTGTTGGTTTGATTAAGGGGAGTGATCAGTACTGCTATGGCTAGGTTAGTGTTCTACAGAACAAGGACCAATTGTAGAATCTCGAGATGGTCTTCGACAAGGTTCTTAGTAAACTATTCGTCCAAGAATATATTATTGTTGCGATCACCACCAATGGAATCCGAGGACATAGTATGTCCGTCACAGGCGCTGGAGTTATCCTCGAGGTTAGGATGTCATTGGCTTTCGTTGGTCTTGTATGCCGGGGAGAGCATAATCTTTCTAGATAGTTGGTGAACATCATGGTCGGTCGTGATTTATGAATGAGGAGTCTGATACGGTGGGAGAACTGACTTGAGGGTTTTTCATTTTATAGCAAATGTTCCGGTTAGCATGAGTCGCACCGACTTTTCTTTTATCCAAAAGGAAAGGTGAAAAAGCACAGGAAAGACCTTTGAGATGTTTTCTTAAGTTCGGGGGGTAGATTATGAAAAGGGAAGGTATTAACACCCTTTTCATCCATGGTTTTCTATGGGATCTTAGTTACTTACTTAGATCACTTGCTTTTGTTTGTTTGAAATTGTGTTTGGTGTGTTTTTGAAAGTATTTTGTAAAAGAGGCCATTCGTTTAGGAAATATTTGTAATTATTCTCGTTCGTAAGAATGTATACAAAGATGTTTGGCCTTTTTTTGAAATGTGTGAGTTTGTTTTGGAAAATAGCTAGGATAGTTATTTTAAATTAGAGCAAGTAACTAGAAGTAATCTACCTACTCAAATGTCTTTCTTGTACATTTTCTATTCCTTTGACATTGTTGTCTTACCATTGATTTGGTAAGTAACCCTATCTTTGGATGTAAACAGGACAGGCGTGGGTCATCGTATAACCATGATTAGCAAAGTTTGCAAAGTATTTTAGCATAGGGACCAAGATCATTTTTGTAAGGCAACCATGAATAGCGTCATTGAGGGACTATGATCTTATACTTGTTTATTTTTCCAAGATACTTCGCATGCATAATATGGCCATTATTGTATTAAGCAACCAAGTGGAGAAACCCTAAGGATGCTTGTGTGCAAGTGTATCATTTTCATGCTTTGGTTTTATCTTGTATTTAGGGTTTTCTAATTTGCTTTGTTTTGATCTTATCATACAAACCCTAATTACTAATCATGGCATGTAAAACGGTAAATTGCGTAATGTAAATATTACTAAGCTATTACAACAATTTTATGGGAGGGGGGAATACAAATTTGAATGGGGATTTGTAAGAATGTAAACCTAAATAAATTATTACAACCAAATTGAATTTGTACGAATATTAGAATAAATAATATAAAATATTTAAAGATGCAATATAATGTACATGTAAGAAAAGATTTTTGTCTCGTTTTTATGTAAAATAAATTTTAATCTAAACCTAAAAATATAAGGAAAAGAAATTAATTTTTAGAAGGGAGGCTTAACCCTAATTACTATTTTAAAAGAAAATAAAGTTCTTATATACTATTTTTTATGTATTTTTTGTATTAAAATAATAAATAATTTTGTATAAAAATATAAAGTTTTTATATATGCAAAGATAAATATTTATAAGTATGGAATGAAAAAGAAATAAATAAATAAAACTAAATATATTCTAATTATATTTTACAAGTTTATTAAGAAAATATATGATATATATTAGAAATAAAATATATTTTTATGTAAAAAATAAACTAAAAAAATGCAATATAATCAAATTTATATTTTTTAGGATTTTTTATGCATTAAAGAAAATATTTAACAAACTAAAATAAAAAATGAAACAAATAAAATAAAAAAATATAAAAAAAGTTGGCAAGGGGGGGGGGGGGGGGTGATGTGTTAGTAAAAATTCCAAGCCCAAAGACTAAGCCCAAACTTGCAAAAAAAAATAGGGAAAATGGAAAGAAGAAAAAATGTAAAAAACAAAAGTAGCGCGCAGGTTCGAACCCAGGACATGGGTCTCACCAGCGCGCTACTTTGCCACTGGGGTGGTTATACATCCATTGTCTTAAGTGAAACAAAAATAATATAACATGAACAAAGTCCTTTCCCTGTACTTCATCTTCTTCCCCAAGCTTGGCCAGATGTCCTGTAACTGTCTCATTCTTCCATGAAAATGAAAACTCATAACATGAAAGTTGTAGTATTTAAACTCATGAATCTAACCACATAAGTTATGTAATCTAACAATCAAAGATCAAAGAGAATTTTAAAAGCCCTAAATTTAGACCTAAATTTTTCAAAAACTTCAAGTTCTAAATTCTCTCAACTTAGGCCAAATAAATGTAAGATAAAGATATGTACAACTTTGTTGCAATGAGGACTATATTATTTATTCGCAAATCGTGGCCAATGGTTGCCTGTACAAGGAGATAGAATTTGAGATTTTACCTCCTTCAGTTGAAATCATGGATGGAAATTGAGTGAGTTTGATGGAGGCCTGATGCTTACTTGAGCTTCCTTGAACCTCCCTGAAGGTGTTCCAACCCTTGCCTTGCTTTGAAAGTGTCTGAAACTCCTTGGCCAAGTCAACCTGCAAGCTTTGAAAACAAAAATGGCAGATGATGGAGAAGGGGTTACAGTACAGGGATGAAGGTCTGGATTGGTTAGATATCAAGTACGTAAGATGTTTTGATGATCAAGACTTGAAACACACGAGCTAAATGAGAGATTGGTATGCTTATGCAAAAACTGCAAGTCTTGACAGTTTTATGGTGTTTTTCAGTTTTGGAGTGTTTCAGGCTTCAAGTAATCATGTCTTATGTTGTGTTATGTTTGTATATTAGTATGGAAGTGGTTTCATGTCAACCCTCCAACAGATGTGCCAGTTTTCACCTTTTTGCAACCTTTCTTGCTTTTGAAGTAAAGTGAAGGGACAAGGCTTACCTTGCTTGTACTGGCTTTCTTAGGGTTGGTATGAACTTTTACAATTTTCTTTAGGCCTGCAATACTTGTATGTACAATGGAGACAAGTTCAATGCTCAATAATTGGAAAGTGGCAAAAGTTGAACTTTTTCAAAATGGCAATGGTCACTTTATGCCATTTATGGAATTACAACTTGGGTAATGGCTCTAGGGCTTGGATCAAAGCTTTTTCAACTGATTATGCATTAAATTAAGGAGTAAGAAACAAGTTTGGGACCTTTAAAGCATGGATTAGGCAACATAGGTGATGATTGGAACTTTGTTCTTCATGAAATGGCTTGGATAAAAAGTGAGAAATTGTCAACTTCATCTCTTTGATTCTCTCTACTCAAAAATGATCTTGAGAAGTTCTGGGACATTTTAGAAAGCTTGGAATGTTATCTATAACTCATAATTGAAATGATTTTCAAGATACCTCTTGGAACTAGGTGAAAAATTGCCATGAAGTTGGGTCCAAAACCTACCTAAATTAGGGCAAAATTTCACTAAGTTATTTAGTTCATGAGAATGTATTCATAAATTTATATCTTGAGATCCAAGAATCTTTATGGAAAAGTGTGTGAAACATAGTTGTAGATTTCATGGAAGTCTACAACTTTCATGTTGGGAACTTTCTTTGAATCATTATGCATCATGGTGAAAAAATGGCCTAAAGTTGAGAAAAAATAAGAAATTTTCTATACTTAGAAAATTTCTAAGTTAAGAAAATTTTCAAATTTAAACCCTAATCTTCAAACTTGGATTTCTTGATGAACAAGTTTCAAATTTTGACATGTTTTAATGGATTGTGACCCTTGGCACTTGATTTTGTCCAAAAAGTCAAAGTTTGACTTTTCAGTGTACAGTTGACTTTTGATCAGTTGACTGCAAATTTCATCTGTCAATCCAATGAAATTGAAATGTTTTAAGCCATGTAATTAGGTCAATATGATGAAATTGAATCCTAGAAATCATGCTTTAACTCAAATGGTCATTTGCTAGGTTAAAAATCAGAAATTTCCCTTCCTTAGTCAAAACCCTAATTTTTGACCATTTTGCCCTTTTGGTGATTTGATCAAATTTCTTGAGGAATTGTGATCCAAACTTGACCAAATAATACACATGAGTCTAAAATGTTGATGTGGATCAAAATTTATGAAGTTTGACTGTAAATTGGTCATTGTTGACTTTTTCCCCAATATAGCTGATTTTTAGGTCAACTGTCCAATTGACTGATCAAAAATATAGTTCAAAGCTTGAAACTTGTCCTGAGTGATCTTAGGGATACATAATGATGTTTGAAAGTCACATGAAGAATTGATAGTCCAAGAATCCTTGTTCAACCTCAAACCCTAATTTTGGGTCATCAATGCAAGATGATATGCCTTGAGTTGACCAAACCCTAATCGAGTCTTGAGTCAAAGGAATCTTGTGAGAAAAGTCTTGATAAATGAGAGGGAAAATTTTGGGGTACAACAGCTGCCCCTGTTCAATCTTCTTAAACCTGAAGAGTTAGATTGGCGAGTTTTGCCGTTCGTGACTTGAAGGTGAAAGATGATTGGACACTAGAGTGCCCATAAATTTGCACTCGACAATGCGTAGTTGAGGGAATGGGCTTAAAGATGCCATTTGGAGAGGTGACAGAGACTTGTTGGAGATGGGCTTGTAGATGCCATCCAAGAATGTTTGTTGAATTGTACTGTATTGAGCGTTCCTGTACTGTATTTGAAACTTGAAATCTGAATGAGTAACAGAATGGCATCCGTGTCTAGAGCGTATCCATACTGTATCTGAAGATTGAATCTGAACGAGTAACAGAATGACATCCGTGTCTGGAGCGTATCCATACTGTATCTGAAGGTTGAATCTGAATGAGTAACAGAATGGCATCCGTGTCTGGAGTGTATACATATTGTATCTGAAGGTTGAATATGAATGAGTAGTAGAATGGCATCCGTGTCTGGAGCGTATCCGAACTGTATCTGATTGCATGTTATTAATGATAGCTGTTTAATTTTATCCTGAAAAGGGTAAAATGTTAGCTGAAACAAAGTTATATTATATGAAATGTATGATGCAATGTATTTTCTTCATCAATGTTTATGATATGCGAATGTAATTTGTGTGTATGTAAGCTGGTTTGCTGTATTGCTGCGTGATTGAGGAAAATAAATTCCTGAACACTGATAAGAGTAATGCCATATATTTCTTTGAGGAATCCTGAGAAATTTGATGACCTCTACTGGGGATTAATAATTTGAAGTTTTAGTTCTACTGAGGATCTAAATGACGTACTGTGGGGATTGCTTATGGAATAGCTTAGAGACGTTTTCTGGATCTTTCAACCTATCAGTAATTGTCTTTCTCATTCTGTTTATTTGTAAACAGTAATTATGTTCAAATGCATATGTTCATTAATGAATCATTGGACGTTTTTGCAAATAAAACACAAGTGTAAAGAAAAAGACAAATAGTTTTCTGTACTTTCAAAGAGATATCTTTGTATTGACTTTGAATAAATATTTTGTACAAAGGAGACAATCATTCTAGTAAGAGAATGATGCCATAAAAAGGTAAGAAAAACTTTATACAAAGAAAGATAGCTATGTGTAATAATCCCATGGGGTTTCCATTCTTCTATAGCCTTCGTATCTTCGAATATCTTGTCTATTTATTTCTTTGTCCGAAGATGATTGAATTGATCAGAAACTCCGAGTTTGTCAGTGGAAGTCAAGAGGTCGTCCTCAAAGTGATCCGACGGGACATAGTCATACGCTTTAATTCCCTAACTTTTTCCTGGACCGCCCTTTCGGGTTTTCAGTCCACCGGGAAACCCTTTTTTGCCCAAGTCGCCCTTTCGGGTTTTCAACTTGCTGGGTATACAGATTTTTTTAAAAATTTTATCCCTAATTTTTGCCCAAACCTTTTTGGTTCGCCGGGATGCCCTTATTTTGCCTAGGTGTGTCAACCTAGCGGGTCTCTTATGCATAGTATCTTTTGACTATGTCCGCGTTCGCAGGGTGTGGCAGGTCGTCGCCGTCCATGGTGGTTAAGATCATTGCCCCACCGGAGAATATGTTCTTGATTATAAACGGTCCTTCATAGGTAGGAGTCCATTTTCCCCTTGGATCACTTTGTGGTAAGATAATGAGTTTGATCACTAGATCTCTAACTTGATATACCTGGCGTCAGACTTTCTTGTTGAAAGCCTTGATCATCCATTTTTGATACATCTGACCATGGAAAACAACAGTAAGTCTCTTTTCATCAATTAAGTTTAGTTGATCAAGTTGAGACTGGATCCAATCGTCCTCATTCAAACCTGCATCCTTCATAATTCTCAAAGAGGGGATCTGAACCTCAATAGGCAAGACAACCTCCATGCCATAAACCAAAGAATAGGGTGTTGCCCCATTTGATGTGCGAGCCGTGGTACGATACCCGTGGAGATAAAATGGTAGCATCTCATGCCAGTCCTTGTAGGTGACTGTCATTTTCTGTATGATCTTTTTAATGTTTTTATTTGCAGCTTCAACGACACCATTCATATTTGTTCGATAGGGGGATGAATTATGATGCTGAATCTTGAACTGTTTGCACAAGGCGATGATCATGGTATTGTTAAGGTTGGTACCATTATCAGTGATGATCCTTTCTGGGATACCGTACCGGAAAATGAGATTCTGCTTGATGAACCGGGCAACAACATTCTTAGTAACGGATGCGAAGGAAGATGCTTCGACCCATTTGGTAAAATAGTCAATGGCCACTAGAATGAAGCGGTGTCCATTGGAGGCTGTAGGCTTGATCTCTCTAATCATGTCGATTCCCCACATAGCAAAGGGCCAAGGAGCCGTCAAGACATTCAGAGGAACTGGAGGTACGTGCACCTTGTCAGCATAAATTTGACACTTATGACAGGTCCGAGAGTGATGATAGCAATCCGCTTCCATGGTAGACCAATAATAGCCTGCCCTTAGGAATTTCTTTGCCATCGTATGCCCACTGGAGTGAGTGCCAAAAGTACCTTCATGTAAGTCAACCATGATCTTTTCAGCCTCAATCTTATCCACACATCGGAGCAGAATGGAGTTATGATTGCGTTTGTACAGGATGCCATTACTCAGGAAGAACTTAGTAGAGAATCTCCTTAAGAACTTTTTATCATTGATTGAAGCTCTTTTTGGATATTCTTGAGCCTCGAGATACCTCTTAACTTCATGAAACCAAGGCTGGTCCACTACCTCTTCAGTATTAATCTCGTGACAATGTGCTGGTTCATCCATTCGTTCGATAGTGATCTGGGAAGCCTCGTTATCCCAATTAAGTTTAAACATAGATGACATTGTGGGTAGAGCATCTGCTAGCTGGTTTTCTTCTCGCGGGAAATGCTTGAAGGTAATCTGCTCAAAATGTGGTAGCAATGTCAAAACATGTTCTTTATAAGGGATAAGGTTTGGGTGCTTAGTGTCCCATTCTCCTTTGATCTGACTGACGACCAAAGCTGAATCTCCAAACACATCTAAAGATTTGATTCCCAAGTCTATGGCAGCCCTGAGACTAAAGATGCATGCTTCGTATTCCTCCATGTTGTTTGTATAGTTGAAACAAAGTCTGGAAGTAAAGGGAGTGTGACACCCTTCCGGAGATATGAGTACAACGCCGATACCATTACCAAGTGCATTGGATGCCCCATCAAAGAACAGGGTCCATCGGGAACCTTGTTCAGGTCCGTCATATGGTCTGATTTCTTCACAATTGTCTAATGTCATGATATCTTCATCCGGGAATTCAAATTTCATGGATTGATAATCTTCTACAGCTTGATGAGCAAGATGATCAGCTAGCACACTGCCCATTATAGCTTTCTCGGTAGTGTACTGTATGTCATATTCCATTAGGATCATCTTCCATCTAGCTATCCTCCCAGACAGAGCAGGCTTTTCAAAGATGTACTTTATCGGATCCATCTTAGATATTAACAAAGTAGTATGAGTCAACATATACTGTCTTAGCCGGCGAGCAGCCCATACTAGAGCGCGGAAAGTTTTCTCGAGCAGTGAATATATGGTTTCACAGTCGGTAAACTTTTTGCTCAGGTAATAAATAGCGTACTCTTTTCGGCCAGACTCGTCATGCTGTCCCAATACACACCCCATTGAGTTCTCTAAAACGGTCAGATACATGATCAAGGGTCTTCCCTCGTCTGGTGGCATCAAAACAGGAGGCTCTTGTAAGTACTCTTTGATCTTGTCAAAAGCAATCTTACATTCATCATTCCATCTGACTACTTGATCTTTCTTCAATAGTTTGAAGATTGGTTCACAAGTAGTTGTTAGGTGAGAAATGATCTGGAAATATAGTTCATGCGTCCTAAGAATCCTATGACTTCCTTCTCAGTACGAGGAGCAGGCATTTCTTGTATCGCTTTAACCTTGGCAGGATCAACCTCGATGCCTTTGTTGCTGACAACAAAACCTAAGAGTTTACCGGACCGGACTCCGAATGTGCACTTGTTTGGATTCAACCTTAGTTTTTACTCCTTCAACCTCTCAAACAACTTTTGCAAATGATCAAGGTGCTCCTCTTCGGTTTGTGATCGGGCTATCATGTCATCTACATAGACCTCTATCTCATGATGTATCATATCATGAAATAAAGCTACCATGGCATGTTGATAGGTTTCCCCAGCATTCTTCAGTCCGAATGGTATCACTTTGTAACAAAATATGCCCCACTGTGTGACAAATGTAGTTTTCTCCATTCCTCAGGTGCCATTTTGATTTGGTTATAACCTGAGAATCCTTCCATGAAGGAAAATACTTTATGCTCGGCTGTATTGTCAACCAGAATATCAATGTGGGGAAGTGGAAAATCATCTTTAGGGTTGGCCCTGTTTAAATCTCTATAATCCATGCACATTCGTACTTTGCCGTCCTTTTTAGGCACAGGAACAATGTTGGCAACCCATTGAGGATAGGAAGTGACAGCCAAGAATCCAGCATTGAATTGTTTCATGACTCCCGCTTTGATCTTCTCTGACATGTCAGGTCTCATGCGACGAACTTTTTGTTTCACTGGTGGACAATCTTCTCTTGTGGGTAGACGATGTACCAAGATGTTTGTATCAAGTTCTGGCATGTCTTCATATGACCAGGAAAAGATCTCAACATAATCATGCAATAGATGAATTAGACGCTCCTTGACACTCGACTCTAGATTGGCACCCACCTTGATTTCCTTTCTATCTTCCTCGGTACCCAAGTTGATTGTATCCAACGGTTCCTCATGAGGCTGAATAACTCTTTCCTCTTGTTGTAGTAGTCTGGCCAATTCCCCTGGTACTTCACAATCTTCCTCACCTTCGTCTTTGGCTTGGTAGATTAGATATTCAGAGTCACTAAAGGCCATAGCAGTATCGTTACCCATGGGATCCGGAATGGAGGGGTACCTACATTTGTGAGTGTGGGTGTGTGTAAGGGTACCTCCATCTTTAAACAATAAAATGTAAAGGAAAGGCAATGAGCACAAAAGGTTTGTATGTGAAGAAAACGTCCATGATTCATTGGATGTCATATGAAGATGAAATAAAAACCCTTACAAATGGACCGTTGTGCCTCGGGTAAGACACAAGGTTTTTAATGTGCGAATTGTTTGTGAATATTACAAGTCCAACAAAAATGTAAAAGATAAATTACTGAGAGATGAAAGTTATTGGGTCAAAGTCTCTGGCTTCCCAATTGCGAAGTCCTCCGTTGACAGTAGGAAATATCCAATCCTCCAAGCTGCCATCTTCTTCACCATCTTCCACTATATTGACCTCTCGGTTGCTAATCTTCAGAGGTGGCCCTCCAGCACGGTCACGGTGCACAGCTTTCTGAGCATTTGAAGTAAACCCTAAGCCAAACTTGTCAGATTTATACGGAATTTCTGGCAGCTGCCCCTAGATGGTGCATCCACCCTCCTCTACTACTGCCTTGGCGTCCTTTAGAGATGACATCTGAAGCGGAGGTCTTGTGATCTTGGGGATTTGGGATATCGTCTTGGTTAATGCTACCTCTTGAGAGACTTCTTCAAAATGTTGAAAAGGAGTTTCAATGAACTCGCCATCCAACTCCACATACCGGAAAGAATTTAGATGGCTAATCATGTACTCTTCCTCTCCGTGGACAATGATAATCT
The DNA here is from genome assembly GCA_948472305.1 of Vicia faba. Taxonomy (NCBI): domain Eukaryota; kingdom Viridiplantae; phylum Streptophyta; class Magnoliopsida; order Fabales; family Fabaceae; genus Vicia; species Vicia faba. The sequence goes on along the minus strand of OX451738.1, from coordinate 1,606,761,076 downwards.
TTCCATGGACTGGGTATTTCAGCATCTGGTGTAGTGTAGACGTGACAACACCAGCATTATGGATCCAGGACCGTCCTAGCAGACAAGAGTAAGAGGGACGGATGTCCATTACATAGAAAGTTGAGTTGAAAGTCTGAGTTCCCACTTTTATGAGGATGTCCACCTCCCCGTGGACCATCCTCTTTGAGCCATCAAATGCTCTTACGACTACGTTACTAGGTTTCAATGTCAGTCCTTCGCAATCTAGTCGGTCGAGAGCTTTCTTCGGTAAAACGTTCAACGATGAGCCAATGTCCACCAAGACATGGGCCAGAGTTGTTCCTCTACACTCCACAGAGACATGTAATTCCTCGTTGTGCTTTCTCCCTTTTGGTGTCAAATCAGCATCAGAGAAGCCTAGGCCGTTATCAGCTGTCAAACTGGCCACACAATCTTGGAATTGGTCAGCAGATGTCTCTTGTGGCACATGGGCTGTCTTCAGAAACTTCACCAGAGCTTTCACATGTGCCTCAGAACACAGCAACAATGCCAACATGGAGATCTTGGAGGGAGTTTGTCCCAACTGTTCAACCACGTCATAGTCACTCTTCTTTATTATCCTCAGGATCTCCTCCATTTCCTTCTTGGAGGTTTCAGGGATAGTCAGTGGTTGAGCCTTCGTCCGGACAGGCTCTTCTTGAATACCTTTTCCTCGAATTTCAGTAGCAGAAGTATTGGTAGGGATAACAGTAGGGGTTGTGTCGTTTTTTCTAGTTGGAGCACTTGCAGATATGATTATTGGTATGGAGGTAACCTTTGGAACAACCACGGGTCCAAAAACTTCCTTTGGAGGGGAAATTTCTGGAGGAAGATTCTACCGCTACGAGTAATCTTGCTGGTTCCGGCAATATTGCTAATGTCAGAGTCTTCTTCTTCGGAGCTCATTTCTTCCGCGGCCAGCCCATCTTGTTTGATATCATGGTAATATAGGTTTCCACCATAATTCCACAGTACTGTTTTGTCTGATTCATACGGGACCGGCTCGGGCATTGTGATTATAAGAGGCGTAGTTTTTGGAACTGATGTAATCCTAACGGGTCTTTTAGGGACCCTGGAAGGATTGGTAGAGATGGTTATGATTGAAACGTCTTTAACAAGAACAGGTGAAATAGGAGCATTTTCAAACAGAATCTCTCGGTTATCTATCAAGCATTGAATTCCTTTCTTCAACAAAGGGAAAACAATTGGTGAGGATAAGTAAAGATGCCAGTCTTCATTACAATCTGGGAATACACCAGCTTTCAACAAGTTTATCTTAATGATTGGGAGCGGAGTCAAGAGTTCATCCACTATGGTAACAAATAAATCTTCTTCAATAGCATTGGCGTTGTGACCATGCCTAGACATAGGAGCGGTAATGACGTTCGGTTTCTCGGGCGCCTCAAACTCAACCTCTTTTGCATCTATAAGGTCTTGAATTTTTTTTTCAAAGCCCAACAGTTATTAGTGTCATGACCCGGGCTTTCGGAATGATATGCGCATCTGGCATTCGGATGATAATGAGGGGACACAGTGTTGGGATTCTTTGGAGCTTCCTTCAAAGTTTCCAAATTAGATTTCAGAAGATGTGGTAAAATCTGGGCTAGAGTAATATTAATTCTGGTGAATTGCCGGACTGGCCTTTCCACCCTCGGTTGGTTACTTCTTGGTTGATCAGATGTAAGCTTTGGGATCATAACAGCCCCTACCATTGGTCGGCATTCAGCTCTCCCTTGGTTCCTTTATGGATAAACAGCAGATACCTCCTTCTTCCCAGTGAAGGGTTTCTTCACAGCTGTAGAGGCAGACGAATCCTTCTAAATCTGTCCACTTTTTATGCCAGCTTCCACCCTCTCTCCGGTTAGTATTAACTCATTAAACCCAACAGATGAGCTCCCAATCAAATGGTTAAAGAAAGGGCCCGATAGAGTTCCTAGGAACATATCCACCAATTCCCTTTCAGACAGAGGGGGTTTCACTCTCCCAGCTAGATCTCTCCATTTCTGCGTGTAATCTTTGAAACCCTCATTTGAAGCCATAACCATACTCTAAAGTTGAGTATGGGTAGGCGCCAAATATGAATTATACTGGTATTGTTTATAGAAAGCTGCGGCAAGATCTTCCCAGTTGTGGACGTCGACCCTTTCTAATTGGTAAAACCAATCGAGTTGTGTTCCGGATAAAATATCTTGGAAAAAATGGACCCACAAGTCTTTATCGGCAGAGTGCAGCTGAATCTTTCTCACATATGATCGGAGGTGCATTTTAGGACATGACACCCCATCATATTTTGCAAACAACGACACTTTGAACTTTGGTGGGATCACAATTCTCGATACTAGCCCCAATTCTTCAAAGTCTAGACCTGGTACCCTTTGTATTTCCATAGTGCTTAAACGCTCTTCAAGATGTCTGTACTTATCATCAGCCAGAGGGTACTGTTCCTCAGAGTAGTCTTCCTCTTCTTCCTCCTCTTCAGATTCTGACGGAACTGCTGTTTCTTTTCCTTTCCCTTCTCCTTCATCAGATGTTGCTGCGAAATTCGAGGTTCTTCTAGTTTTTCCTTGAAACCTTCTCCCCATGATTACAACACCAGTTGGTTTCTTCTCTTTCTTCATTTTTTCTTTGGCCAACAGAGTCTTTAACTCATCTTGTCCTTTGGCCAGGGTTGTGAGTAACTGTTGAAACTGCATGTTTTGAGTTTGAAGATCTTTGATTGTCTGTTCGAGATCCATCTTACTGAAATAAATAGTAGAGAGATGAGGAAACTTGTTGCAAAAGACCTGTTTATGTTATGATGAATGATATGTGCATATATAATGTTTTCAAGGATTTTAAAAGATTCAAGCTCGTTTTAAACAAAAGAGAAACACACGTTATATTAATAAGTTAGAGTTTGAATACATCAATGCCCCTTGGGCAAAATAATACAACACTCTAAGATAAAAAAGTAGTGCGCATCCTCTTTGGTGCTATGTAGATATTTAGAATCTGCTCCTCATGAAGTAGCCTAGTGAGTTCCAAAACCTTCTTATCACTTGCGTAGAATTGGGCTTCAAAAGTATCTCTCTCTCCTTTGAGTTGTATCCAATCCCTTTCTAGGTCTTCAAGAGATGTGGGCATGTCAGGATGTAGGATAGTGTATGGAACTTCTCCTTCCTTAACAGGCTCTATAATCACCGGGAGAATGGAAGGATAAGGCATCATAAGACTTTGAGTGCGGGTTCGTACCCACTTGAGGTAAGGCCCGAGAGTGATGGAATTCTTGTGTCCCAAATTCTTGCTATCCACCTTGTTTAGCATCCTCCAAGCTCGGATGAATCTCTGGCGAAGACCTTGATCGTCGTTGTCGTAGTCGAATACCAAGCCTTAAATCAGCATATCGTGTGGGCCATCCCTTCGGGCATAACCAAACTGTCTTAGAGCCAAGCATGAGTTGTAGGTGATGCCTCCCCTAATTCCAAGTAGAGGGATATTAGGGAATTCCCCACAACGGTCAACAATGATAACATTCTCTTTGGATTGAGAGCACCAATGAATATCTGAATGTTTGAGTGTCATTAAACTTTGTGACCACCTTAATCCTTGCTCATTATTTAAGACTGATTGGGGAAGATGAGAAATAAACCATCTTGCCAGGAGGGGAGTGCAACACATAAGGACACCTCTTTTCCTCATTGTACGAGTGTGAAAAGAGTGCAGGATATCCCCTAGTAATGTAGGCACCAAATTGCGTGACATGAAGATTTTGACGGCACTCACATCTATGAGTTGGTCAGGATTGGGGAACATGACCATCCCATAGATAAGAAGAGCCACAATTTCCTCAAATGCTTGCAAGTCTAAGGAATTCCAACAACTTTGAGCCTTCTTAAACAAAAACTTTGCTAAGAAGCCTTTGACACCACTTCTAGTTTTACAATGAGTTGTGACATCAGATGAGTGCAAGTGCAGAGCTTGAGCAATCTCTTCTGGCTTTGGATCTCTTCCAGTACCGTTGAAAGGTAGTTGATTGAGAATGAGAATCCTCCAGAGTTGAGATAATTCTTCCAAAGTGGGCACAAGTTGATTGTCGGGAAATGTGAAGCAATGATGCAAAGGATCAAAGAACTGGAAGTGCACCTTCATCATATCCTCCTTTGTGTTGGGGGTGACCAAGTTGAGTAGACGACCATGCCTCTCGGTGAATGGAGAGTTATCAAGGATCCTTGAAGCTAGCTCTTTGAGTTGTGGAGGAATTCTTACAAGATTGATTTAGATAGTTTTCCTGCGGAGTGAATCCATATCCTACAAAACAAGAACAAACATGAATCTCAAAAATCCTTGGAATGGTTAGTGGATGCATATGATGCTCATGATGTCCATGATGTTATGCACAAGTATGCATATACAAGCAAAACAAACAAGTTCTTAGTTTAGGCTTGCATGTGGTTTTATAGGTAAGTACCCTCTTGAAGTTTAGTTGGCTCAACCTGTCCTAATAATAATAACCGGGTTCTAAGGAGCTCAATATCACTGGACTGTTTCCTTGGTCATTGTTTCAGCTCAAGCCTCTTTAATGGCGACCGAAATATCCCAAGAAACCAATCCTCAATGAGTGTAGTATCGAGTATCTACCAACTTCGGACTGCACCAAAGCCGGTTATCTCAATACATCCTAAAGGCCAAGTTGGTCAAGTAAAGGGTTCTAGAAGTTCATTAGTGCTTCATGACATCACTTAGCGGCCCCGTATTCTCTTTGATTGACTCAAAGGCTACCGGTACCCACAAATATGTCACACTAACATAGCTATTGTTTAGACCATGTCGGTATACCCCGCACAGTTTCCACAATGTATTGCTATTTACCTATAATGTATCCCAAATTCAGGTGGAGGATTCAAACCCAAACAAAGAACCATAATGTAAAGCAAATAAGTCAGACAATGTAAGCAAATAAATATGATTTAGCCCTAAGGTAACCCCACTTTCATTTTATCCCCAGCAAAGTCTCCAGTTCTGTAATACAGTGGGAGAACTGACTTGAGGGTTTTGTGTTTTATCGTAAATGTTGCGGTTAGCAAGAGTCACCACCGACTTTTCTTTTATCCAAAAGGAAAGGTGAAAAAGCACAGGAAAGACCTTGGAGATGTTTTCTTGAGTTCGAGGGGTAGATTATGAAAAGGGAAGGTATTAGCACCCTTTTCATCCATGGTTTTCCATGGGCTCTTAGTTACTTGCTTAGATCACTTGCTTTTGTTTGTTTGAAATTGTGTTTAGTGTGTTTTTGAAAGTATTTTGTAAAAGAGACCATTCGTTTAGGCAATCTTTGTAATGATTCTCGTTCGTAAGAATGTATACAAAGATGTTTGTCCTTTTTTTGAAAATGTTTTCAATGTTTGTAAGATGTTTTGAAATGTGTGAGTTTGTTTTGGAAAATAGAAAGGATAGTTGTTTGAAATTAGAGCAAGTAACTAGAAGTAATCTACCTACTCAAATGTCTTTCTTGTACATTTTCTATTCCTTTGACATTGTTGTCTTACCATTGATTTGGTAAGTAACCCTATCTTTGGATGTAAACGGGACGGGCGTGGGTCATCATATAACCATGATTAGCAATGTTTGCAAAGTATCTTAGCATTTTTGAGGGACCAAGATCATTTTTGTAAGGAAACCTTGAATAACTTCATCGAGGGACTATGATCTTATACTTGTTTATTTTTCCAAGATACTTCGCATGCGTAATATGGCCATTTTTGTATTAGGCAACCAAGTGGAGAAACCCTAAGGATGCTTGTGTGCAAGTGTATCATTTTCATGCTTTGGTTTTATCTTGTATTTAAGGTTTTCTATTTTGCTTTGTTTTGATCTTATCATACAAACCCTAATGACTAATCATGGCATGTAAAGCAGTAAATTGCGTACTGTAAATATTACTAAGCTATTACAACAATTTTATGGGAGGGGGGAATACAAATTTGAATGGGGATTTGCAAGAATGTAAACCTAAATAAATTATTTCAACCAAATTGAATTTGTACGAATATTAGAATAAATAATATACAATATTTAAAGATGCAATATAATGTACATGTAAGAAAAGAATTTTGTCTTGTTTTTATGTAAAATAAATTTTAATCTAAACCTAAAAATATAAGGAAAAGAAATTAATTTTTAGAAGGGAGGCTTAACCCTAATTACTATTTTAAAAGAAAATAAAGTTCTTATATACTATTTTTTATGTATTTTTTGTATTAAAATAATAAATAATATTGTATAAAAATATAAAGTTTTTATATATGCAAAGATAAATATTTATAAGTATGGAATGAAAAAAAAATAAATTAAACTAAATATATTATAATTATATTTTACAATTTTATTAAGAAAATATATGATATATATTAAAAATAAAATATATTTTTATGTAAAAAATAAACTAAAAAAATGAAATATTATCAAATTTATATTTTTTAGGATTTTTTATGCATTAAAGAAAATATTTAACAAACTAAAATTAAAAATGAAACAAATAAAATAAAAATATATAAAAAAAGTTGGCAAAGGGGGGTGATGTAGAAAAACTGGCAGCAATGTGTTAGTAAAAATGCCAAGCCCAAAGACTAAGCCCAAACCTGCAAAAAAATATGGAAAATGGAAAGAAGAAAAAATGTAAAAAACAAAAGTAGCCCCCAGGTTCGAACCCAGGACATGGGTCTTACCAGCGCGCTACTTTGCCACTGGGGTGGCTATACATCCATTGTCTTAAGTGAAACGAAAATAACATAACATGAACAAAGTCCTTGCCCTGTACTTCATCTTCTTCCCCAAGCTTGGCCAAATGTCCTGTAACTCTCTCATTCTTCCATGAAAATGAAAACTCATAACATGAAAGTTGTAGTATTTAAGCTCACGATTCTAACCACATAAGTTATGTAAGCTAACAATCAAAGATCAGAGAGAATTTTAAAAGCCCTAAATTTAGACCTAAATTTTTCAGAAACTTCAAGTTCTAAATTCTCTCAACTTAGGCCAAATAAATGTAAGATAAAGATATGTACAACTTCGTTGCAATGAAGACTACATTATTTATTCACAAATTATGGCCATTGGTTGCCTGTACAAGGAGATAGAAGTTGAGATTTTACCTCCATTTGAAATCATGGATGGAAATGGAGTGAGTTTGATGGAGGCCTGTTGCTTGCTTGAGCTTCCTTGAACCTCCCTGAAGGTGTTCCAACCCTTGCCTTGCTTTGAAAGTGTCTGAAACTCCTTGGACAAGTCAACCTGCAAGCTTTGAAAACAAAAATGGAAGATGATGGAGAAGGGGTTACAGTACAGGGATGAAGGTCTGGATTGGTTAGATATCAAGTAGGTAAAATGTTTTGATGATCAAGACTTGAAACGTACAAGCCAAATGAGAGATTGGTATGCTTATGCAAAAACTGCAAGTCTTGACAATTTTCTGGTGTTTTTCAGTTTGGGAGTGTTTCAAGCTTCAAGTTATCGTGTCTTGTGTTGTGTTATGTTTGTATATTAGTATGGAATTAGTTTCATGTCAACCCTCCAACAGATGTGCGAGTTTTCACCTTTTTGCAACCTTTCTTGCTTTTGAAGTAAAGTGAAGGGACAAGGCTTAACATGCTTGTACTGGCTTTCTTAGGGTTGGTATGAACTTGTACAATTTTCTTTAGGCCTGAAAGACTTGTATGTACAATGGATACAAGTTCAATGCTCAAGAATTGGAAAGTGGCAAGAGTTGAGCTTTTTCAAAATGGCAATGGTCACTTTATGCCATTTATGGAATTATAACTTGGGTAATGGCTCTAGGGCTTGGATAAAAGCTTTTTCAAATGAGTATGCATTAAATTAAGGAGTAAGAAACAAGTTTGGGACCTGTAAAGCATGGATTAGGCAACATAGGTGCTGATTGGAACTTTGTTCTTCATGAAATGGCTTGGACAAAAAGTGACAAATTGCCAGCTTCATCTCTTCAATTCTCTCTACTCAAAAATGATCTTGAGGATTTCTTGGACATTTTGGAAAGCTTGCATTGTGCTATATAACTCATATTTGAAATGCATTTCAAGATACCTCTTGGAACTAGGTGAAAAAGTTCCATGAAGTTGGGTCCAAAACCTGCCTAAATTAGGGCAAAATTTCACTAAGTTATTTAGTTCATGAGCATGTATTCATAAATTTATATCTTGAGATCCAATAATATTTAAGGAAAAGTGTGTGAAGAAAAGTTGTATATTTAATGGAGGTCTACAACTTTCATGTCTAGAACTTTCTTTGAATCATTATGCATCATGGTGAAAAAATGGCCTAAAGTTGAGAAAAAATAAGAAATTTTCTATACTTAGAAAATTTCTAAGTTAAGAAAATTTTCAAATTTAAACCCTAATCTTAAAACTTGTATTTCTTGATGAACAAGTTTCAAATTTTGACATGTTTTAATGGATTGTGACCCTTGGCACTTGATTTTGTCCAAAAAGTCAAAGTTTGACTTTTCAGTGTACAATTGACTTTTAATCAGTTGACTGCAAATTTCATCTGTCAATCCAATGAAATTGAAATGTTTTGAACCATGTAATTAGGTCAAGATGATGAAATTTAATCCTAGAAACCATGCTTTAACTCAAATGGTCATTTGCTAGGTTAAAAATCAGAAATTGCCCATCCTTAGTCAAAACCCTAATTTTTGACCATTTTGCCCTTTTGGTGATTTGATCAAATTTCTTGAGGAATTGTGATCCAAACTTGACAAAATGATACATATGAGTCTAAAATGTTGGTGTGGATCAAAAGTTATTAAGTTTGATTGTAAATTGGTCATTGTTGACTTTTTCCTCAATATAGCTGATTTTTAGGTCAACTGTCCAATTGACTGATCAAAAATATAGTTCAAAGCTTGAAACTTGTCTTGAGTGATCTTAGGGATCCATAATGATGTTTGAAAGTCACATGAAGAATTGATAGTCTAAGAATCCTTGTGCAACCTCAAACCCTAATTTTGGGTCATCAGTGCAGGATGATATGCCTTAAGTTGACCAAACCCTAATCCAGTCTTAAGTCAAAGGAATCTTGTGAGAAAAGTCTTGATAAATGAGAGGGAAAATTTTGGGGTACAACAAGGAGGAAATAGAAAACGGGGAAGATAGATTCCCACAATCGGCGCCACTGATCTTACCGGTTGATCAGAACCTGAAGTGGGCCAAAGTCTTCGACTTCAATTCTATAATGGAGGATGAGGGGCTGTACCTCCAAGACACTCTGATGCTAAAATCAGTAGGAGCATAAAGAGATAAAAGACAGGGATTATGGTTTTAGTGATGAATATTGGATATTCGATATTGGATACCTAGCCCTCACATGTGTGAGGGTTTATATAATTCTCCAACGCTTGGCCATTGGTCCTTATTTTTTGGCCTAGATATACGGGTCGACAAAAATAGGTAACTACCAAGACTCGGTCAAAACGGGCAGGTGTGCCTATAACTAGTTGTTTGTTTCAAGGAGGAGGATTACAGGCAGATGTCCGTTCTGGTCGTTTCCTGTGTGTCTTCCAGAGTCATGTTGGGATGACAGGAGACAACTACTGATTAGGTCAGGCGTGCGTGTCGGGTATAGTTGGTCATATGCTCAAGGGAATGGTCGACCAAAATGATGGGCCAAAGTTGTTGGGTCGTGCCAAGGGTAGAAGGGGATTAGGTCAATTCCAGTTATTGGGCCAGTCCATAATAGAAACCCCTCAGGAAATTTCCATAAAATACAAAAAATGAATAATCACATAAAAATACTTACTTGGTTGATGTTGATATGAGTGTTGAGGCGGAAAGCGTGGTGGTTCTCACGACAGAGAGAAAGACTGATGACAATGTGGAGAAAAGAGGGAATGAGAGCTTGGAAAACTTGCAAATGAGCCCTTGGGTGCTATTTATAAAAGTTGTGCAGACGACAAAGCATCACATTGAATAATGTGTCAGCTATTCAATTCTCTTCCGCCCATGCAACTAGTGCCATGATGACCCATAATCCATATGCAATCATTCTACCCTAGAGGCTACGCTATGGGGCCCATTAAGTGATTCTCCTACAAAGGTTTGGCTCCCCGCGAGTCGAGGAGTATGTTAGTTACCCCCGCCAACATGTTCTGACTTCTATATAAACAACTACCATACATGGACGACTTCATCTCTTGAAGGAATAAATATCCCTGACAAAGCTCTCCCTGGCAGGCCGACGAGTTAGTCTTAATTCATAGCTCCTTCCCTTATGAGAAAAGACTTGGGGGCCTCATGTTCTGGATTAGGCCTGCACTTGGCCCAAACAACATACAAGGCCCAATCCAACCATGTTGTAGGTGAAGGCCAGCAAGAATGAGGCTGCCCTTGACTATGTCGAGAAGCGACTCCACCCTTGCACCAAGGACATGCCCCCTGGGCCTTCCTTGTTATAGGCTGTCGAGGAGTGTTAACGGCTCCTAGAAGGTCTTGACGAGCACCCTCCTCATAGGGAAGATACCCATGTCTTGGAATATCCCAGAGTCATGTTGACCCTAAAAATATCGCAACCATGTCCTCCTGGTAATTCAGAGCATTCCGCTCAAGAGGGAGACCACGCGCTGGTCCATGCTACTCACGTAGATCCTGACAGTCTTCTTTTTGGGTCAGCCCTGTTAGCCCAATATGGGGACCTTGGCCCAATGCTGGGGGCTATAAATACCCTCTCACTTGAGAGGGTCCGGTATTCATTCATTCTACCTCACCTACTTTACTTGCTCTCGCTTTGAACCTCACTTTGGCATCAGAGTTGAAGGATAGAAAAAATAAGAAATAGGGTTTTAATTGAGTTTTAAAAAATAAAAATAGCATGTCACATTTGGTTATCTGGTTTGTTTGAACTCAAACTACTCCAGTCCACCTGCCAAGGTGATTTTGCCTCTCTCAATCGAGGTCTTAATCAACTAATTAAATTTTTGATTACAACACACAAAGACTACCGTCAATGTCTTCTTGAGACTAAACTACAAATTGGTTTCTCAAGGAATTACAAAAATGTGAATTAAAATCTGTACAATAATTTTTCTAGAAAACTATATCACAACTGTGACGTTTACAAAATGTTAAGGCATAATGAATAGAATTAAAGAGCTTATGAATATTTCTTTGTATGCGCAAGTGTTATTTGTTCACCCTTCAAGAAATCCTTTATATAGGTGAAGCTCTAGATCCATTTGAGACATGAGAAGACGTTTTTGGAAGGTTGATAAAATGTTGTTAATGCACTTTCCAAAAATACATATCTTTTCTGGTACCAGCCGTTACTCTTTGATTTGTTAATGAATGAATTGTAACGCATCAGAACTTAGCTTATTTTGAAATTTTATCAGAATAAGAATATTAACGTTAAGACTTTAGATCATCAGAGTATTGCTTCATCAGATTTTAGCTTGCAACTTTGGTGCTTTAGAATTTATAACATCAGAACTTTTTCTATTGAGCGTGATACTTTAATCGTGTTTATACATAAATTCTTATCAGATCTTCTTAGCGCAAATTGTTCGCCAATTTTTTTTTCTTCTTTTTTCAGAACTTCTTTGCATATTTAAATAATTTATTAGAGAGTATAATTGTTCTTTATATATAACATGCATTTGTAATCATCAAAATTATTACTAAGATGTAGAACCAAACTATGTTCTAATAATCTCCCCCTATTTGATGATGACAAAAACTTGTATATTTTTTATGAACAAGTAAGAACATAAAGCATTAGGGTCTCCACCTGAGTTGAATACTCAGATAAAGACAAAATTAGATACATCCCTGAAGATGTTTGATTAGAGCTTTTGATGGAAGTTCTGATAAGTTAATGTGGCAGAAATTTCTTTCAAGAGTTACTTTTCCTGTTTGATTTTTAAAAAGTGTAACAAAGGTTATGTTATCAAAAATGTTTGAGACTTAGTCCCGACACTATTATATTCAAAATATCTTACATTCTCCCCTTTTTTGTCATTAATCAAAAAGCAATAAAAACACGTAAATAGAATAAAAATATGATGCATTCAAGAACATAGATTAATACACATAAGCAGACAAACAAAAGTTTAATCATAAAGTATAGCAGAAACAAGCAAAATATCAGAACTATGGTTGTGAAGGAGGTGGAAGACGTGTGAACAACACTTTTATGAGACTTTTGATCTGATTGTTTGATTCTTCTTGCTTGCCTAACATCCCCTTAATTTATTTATTGGTTTCATCCTGTTTATCGAGCCTTTCCCTGGCAACTTCATTCTATTTCTTTAACTCATCCAAAGTTTTCAGCACTAGAGAAAATGTAGTTGTTTCAAAAGTAGAAGCCATATTCTCAGAAGTTATTGCAGCAAATTCTTTCATAGGAGATTCTTCAAATGATTTTCCTTTGTCTTTAAAAACGACCAGAGGTAGAGTTTAGGGTTCAGGAGATGGTTCCTGAAATTCTGATTCTCGTGGAGCTTCCCAAGGAGTGTTATCTAGAAGACGAAGGGGTTTCCTTACCCAGAAATGTAGAACTTGATCCTTGTAGATATTCAGGTGATTGCGGAAGTTCTATTGAGAAATTTCATAACCGAGTTCCTTCTTCTTCAGAGATTCAGAGTTAAACCATTTTATGAACTAAGTATAGAGAGAATCAGAAGTAGCTGGGTTGAGATTATTCATGCAAGATTTCTTCAAAGAGTTAACCCATTGTTGTATTTCTGTCTCGAAAACCAGCAGAGATTTACCAACATCTGATTCAGATGGTTTTGGTGTTGGTTTTAGAATGGATATTTTCTGAGAAGATGTGACAAGTTTTTCCTAGGTTTCAAGGTTAATTATGGTTTTGAGAGGATCTTATGAGGAGTCAGTGGGATTTGGAGATTCGAAAATGATGATAGAAGTTTTAGGTGGCGTTGAATCATAAGGAGAGGGAATATCTGGAAGGGAAAATTCTTGTGGAGGTTTGGTGGAGATATTTAGTGGTTGAGAGGTGTTGAGAGGGTAGGTGATTTATGGAAGAATAGATGTGGTTTCAGGCATTTGTTTAGAGGTAGTATTTGGATTTTCTATTTGGGGAGCTTCAAAGAATGGATAAAATTGATCAATATCAGATATAACTTGTGCAAGTTTTGGTTGAGTTTGAACAAATTGGATAGAAGGGGGATTATTAGTGGGTATGGTGGTATCAATTTCTATGTCAAAGTCATCAATAGTTTTTGGTGGGGGATTCAGCAGGTTTTAGAGATGAGGAGGGTTCAGATGTTAGTAAGAAAACTGATTCGATAACAGAAACAAAAGAGGAGTTACCTTTAATTTTAGAAGCTTTAGGAGTTTTCTGAGAAGTTCCTTCTCCGACAACTTTTCTTTTCCTTGAGTTTCTGGTAGCAACATCTAGAGTTTTTTTGCTTGAGATATAAGATATTGACATCTGGAATTGTTCCATCACTTTTGCAATCTATCAGGTATCTAAGGATAATTTCTGGAGATGAGTCTGCTTGAGTGAAGAGAGGAAAATCCTTCAGAGGGACTCTTCTGAAGGTGATTACTACCTTTGTAGTAAATGTATGATCCTTCTTAATGGTTTCTATAATCTTCATATTCTTAAGGTTCTTGGTGTTGAGAGGCTTTCCATCACAAGGTTCTAGAACACTAGCTTGTTGAGCTTCACTCAGATGTTCTACCAGTTTATTCTCTGTCAGAATATGTGAGATCATCCAGTGGAATCTAATCTCTTTTGATTCTTTCTTCTTCTCTTGTTTCCTTGACACTGATCTTCAGATGATTAAATAGAATATGAGGGAAGTGGACTTTGGCCTTAGTGTCATACCCCAAATTTGCCCGCCCTTTATTTCTACAGTCAAAAAAAATTTCAACATTGGTTTTTATAATATTCTTTGGTTCAAATTTACTAATATTTTAACAATAATTTATTTCACTCATTTAAAAATGTATAATAGTTTATTTTAAATTATTTGTATTTTAAATAGAAAATACTTGTTCACTTTCATATACTTTCAATTGAGTTTTTTAATTTCAAATGAGTAACAAAACACAGTTGGTAAGGAATGAAGCTTGCGAGTATGAGGTACTGAGTTTAAATCATGTTTTTCTCACTTTTTTGCATTTTTCAATTTTATAGAATTCTAACCTTATTTTAATTTTAATTTTTATTCTAAAAAATAATCAAAAATGGTATTTTTATGTTTTTGTTTCTAATTTTCGTTTTTTTATTTAAATAATTTTTTAAATAATAATATTTTATTTAATTTTGTGCATTTTTTAGTCAAAAACCAATAAAAATATATAAGGTAAGTTTTTATTTAACTTTGGGTCCAAGGCAATTAATATTAAAATTTTGGATTTAGATTGTTCTACTTTTAGGAAAAATTAAAACAAATATATTTTATGTTAATTTTGCTTTTATTATTTATTTTTATCTTGATTATTTTTTATATCTCAACTTCATACTTTGTCACACACACAATTATTATTCTAGACCTTGTTTCTCAATATCACAAGGTCATTTTGTACATAAAACTTTTTCACATATTTCATATACATGTAACACTACCACCATCTTATATTTTCTTGCAATTCTATTGTTTACACTATTTTTTCACATACTTACAGTAACAATTCATTCACAAAAAACTCAAAACCTCTTTCATGTTGCAAACTTTACACATTCTCACTGTACATAAAATTACATTACAATAGCCAAATCTATATCACTACTATTGTCATCATCATCAAAACATAATATAAATCGTCACAATATTAAAATTGTTCATTGATATCCCTCATCACTGCTACTTTATCCCTGTATGATCATCGCCTTTATTCATTATTGTGATGCATTTGCTTATAGTGTTTGACTTTTTTGTACCCCAATTTGTGTCCCTAAGATTCCTCTATCATCTCATACTATCACAATGTAACCACGATCACGCATTAGGATTTGGGTTTCTCTTCTACTTCATCCTGTCTTTAGGTTTGGCTATGGGGAATCACCAAGCACCTGAGATTGCATACCTTGTACACGTATGCTTTTAACAAACCTCAAAATGTGTATATTTTTTCTCTTGGAATATCATATTGTAGATGATGGCACAATTGCATTCATATCACCATCTCCTAACACAGAGGATCAAAACTAGGGTTTGGTTTTTAATCAGGAAATCTTTGGATTTTTGGGTAATACTTGATACCATGCTTCTCTACATGATCACGAGCATCTATAATTGGATGTTTGATCATCAACTTTGGCTTGAAAAGGTTCAATTTATGAAAGGGGGAACATGGTCATTTTGTCAGAAGATAGCCAAAATCAATTGTTGACCAAGTGGACTTTTGGTAAACTATCAATTCAATATCCCTATTCTCACATTTCAGGGTCAATAGTGGCAAAAAATAAAGAGGAAGTGTGAATTGGAGATAACTTGTCAAGGAAGTTACTTGAAGTTTTGGAATTTTTTCTAAGTATTCATAGGGCTGAATTTTGATTGGCCATAACTTTCTCAATTTTTATTAAAAATGTGCAAACTTTATATGCCTAGGAGGATGAAAAATTCTTCAACTTTGTCATAGAGGCCTCGAGTCCAAAAATTGAAAGGAGAAAAAGTTATGGAGTTTGGAAGTTTTGGATACTTAGTGAAATTTTGGATAAAATGCAAAAATATAACTTCTTCATGTTTAATTTTGAATGACCATTTGGACTTAAATCAAAAAGTTGGCAACATGAAAGTTGAAGATTGAAGTTTTCTCTTCATTTTTCATTCAAGAATCATCTCAAATGGTTAAGTGTAGAAAAAGATATGGTGCTTAGGATTTGGAGCTTCAAATTGCCATTTTGCCCAGCACAAGGCAAGTCACGCGCGCTAGGCCAGACATTTCATCAAACATTTAGTGGGCACGCATTCATCATCACTTTTATATGAGAATTATTCATTATTTTGGAAAATGTCTAACATCAAATATCAAGACATAAATGTGAGGGACAACTTTGCTTCAGAAAGTTTCTCAAAATACTCCCTACATTTTGAGATATAATTGAGAGAAGAAGGTACCATGCATGCTTAATTCTTGCCCAGCACAAGGCATCATGCGTGTGCAGAATGCCCAGTCAGGCCTGACATTTCACTCAGCAGTTTGTAAATATGCATTCTTAGCCAATTATCTCATTGATTCAAGCTTTGTTTTAAAAAAATTTTAACATCAAAGTTGGAGTATGTAATGTTCTCTCCATCTTTGATTCAAATTTTGTCACGACTAATGCACCATGGAGATAAATATACGGAGGTAAAGATGTGATCATGAAATGGTAAAACTTGCATGGAAATGCATGGAAATTTTGTAGCAACCAAATTCCAATCTTCCAGCTCACGCCCCATGCTTTGCTCACTTATCCAAAACACGTGATTTGCATCCAAAAACCAACATAAAACGCAGCATACCTCACTCTCTTATTTTCCTCACTCTCTCATTCCTCACTCTATAAAAAGCAAGTGAATTCAACAAAGAAAGGGCTAGAAAAAATCAGAAGCTATCTCTTTTTTCCCCTTCCTCATAAAGCTAGCTAACACGCACCCTCTTTCTCACAAGAGAAAACTTGATCTCTCTTCCATTTATCAAAATTTATTTTCTTCGAAGAAGCTCTCACTCTTGCTTCAGCCTCCATTTCTCTCTCATTTCTTCATATTTGGAGCTTAGGAAACAAGTTTCTCTAGGTTTCTCATCACTGGATTCAGAGGAATAGTGGATTTATTTTTCACTTGAAAGGTAAAATTCAGATCTGGATTTCTCGATTGCTAGCTTAATTTAATGCTTGAGATCTTGCATACATGTTGTTAGCTGGCCAGACAATAGGTCTAATGTATATATTTGGTTTGATTCGAGCTTCATAGTGTTTTGGATTTTCTGCAAATTCTGCTTAATTCTCGTTTTCAGTGACTTTGAGCTCTAATATCTGTTTGATCTTGCCTTGTTTTTGGAATCTAAAAGTTGTGTGATGTTCTTGAATGTTTGTTGATCAGGTTTGATTTTTGAATCGTGCCAAATGGTTTAGTAATAAGAGATAAATTGAAGTTTGAAAATACCTTGCTGAAACTGTTTCTTGCACGTGTTTTGGGATTTGCATTTTGGTAGGGATGATTACGTGTCCCTGTTTAATTGAACATGGTCTCATTTTGCTTTTACAACGCATTTTTTAAATAACAGGTGTGACAGACTTTTATTATATTTGATTTTCTTTTTGTTTTCTCTATTTTTGTTTTAATATTTTATTTTAACCCAAAAATCACCACAAAAATATTTCTAACTATATTTTCAATATATTTTCATATTCTAATTTTTATTTTTTAGTTTTATCATTTTTATGTGTAATTAAATTCAAATAGTTTAATTAGGGTTTTTATTAATTTTAGGGTTTTAGATTTTATTATCCTATTTTTCTATTTGATAAAAAATCCATAAAAATTTTTTTTGAGCTCCTCTCTGAGTTTACTACTTAAAAATATTTTTTTTTTCCAATTTTATAAAACTTTAGGATTACACATTAAAATCATTTGGACATATCATCTTTTATTTGTTTTAATTTTGTTGGTTTATGTAAATAATTTCCATTTCTTTTTTACTTTTGAGATGAAATTCAAGAAAAATATAATTACTGATCCTTAGAATTTTATTTACATTTAGGTTATTTTAAATCCAATTTATTTGAACTTTAGGTTAGTTTGTTTAACTTTAGATTTAATTTATTTCTTTAATGGTTTTGTTTGATCATTCACATTAATTGATTTAAATTTCTAATTTCCCATGCGTATAAAATTAAAGATGAAGTTGTTTAGAGTGCTTGAACAAGTTGAGGTCATAAAAAACTTTTTTCTGGAATTTTACAATGTGATTTCATATTTTTCACAAATTATTTCCCAAAATAATCTAGTTTAAGTCTTTTACTTGCTAGGTCTAATGTTTGCATTTTTAAAACAAAATTCCACTTCAATCCAAGAACTCTAAGCCCCATTTATGACTTTTGCAGGCCTTTAGAAAGTTAGGTTTTTAATTTCATATTTTTTCAAGTTATTTTCCTATTTTTGATCCATTTTTGACTTAGGTTTGCATTTAGGTTTTACTTTTGATTAATACTTGTAATTGAAAACTTTTGTAAATGATTCTTGTTTAATTCTTGAAATAGCGTGTGATACTGACTTGAGGCTTATTTTGAGGACAAATTCTTCAATCTCATTGGGTCTTGGGTGTTGATAGGTTGATAAACTAAATCCACCAAAATGGACGAATGATGTTGATGATGTTTGAAACTCTAATTTCATACATTGTATCCTTTCCCTTTTCATCTTATCCCCCTTTCTTATTGTACTACATGTTATGGGATGATGATCTCTATATCATTTATCCAAACATGAAGTACATAGATTGCTATTGACCAACCTCAAAATAGGTGCGACTTCTACATAAGTCCAGTTACGATTGCTTAACATGGCGCTAAATTTTGTCCCAATTTGAGAAAATGGTCATTCGTGGCCCAAACCTATGTTTGCAAGCCCAAGTATGTTAATTTGAACCCTTTGATCCAAAAACCTTGATATCCATTGTTAGGAGGATTTGGTTCTACCAATCCTCTAATGTATCTTCATCAATTTTGGTTAAAGTGGATCACTTAAACATCATTGATCATTAAATGTTACCTTGAGGATTTTTAAATGGATGATATACTTGATAAAAAGCAAATGCAACTTGTTATTGAGAGGCTTTGGTTCTACCAATCCTCTAATGAGTTCCAAATACAAGTTTCAAGATGGTCATTCAACTAACCACTAATTCCTAACAAATGACTTTATTTTATGCTTTTATCTTATGCCCTTTACTTTATGCACCATTTACTTTAGCATTTACATTTCATGCTATTTTCATCTTCGCTCACTTGAGCCTTTATATTCATGTCATTTTTATTTTGCTCACTTGAGCTTTTTCATCTCTTTTTAAATATACCTAATAATCAACTTAAATCCTAAAAAACTTTAATGTTACTTGGACTACTTGGTTACTATCCTTGGTATTATGGAGTGATGGACTTATTGGACTTAGGAATATAAACCTTGACCTATATTGGAGACCTTGTGACCTTAATTGATATTTTGTCTGGAGTTATTGGGGTTTACCTCAAGATATTGGGTTGTTTCTTTGTTTTATGTGTAGGTTATTGTGATTACATACTTTATCTGTAATTTGGAATTCATCTGTATACAGCTGTTACTCTGCCTAATTTTTGCGAGGACTCAATGTAATAAAAGCTTGGTACTCTTCAAAGGTTTATTGATTGATTTCTTAGTTTCAAATCTAAAGGATGTAATTCTACATTGACTCAGAGTGTCTAATGTTGGGTTCTTATTTGTTAGACAGTTCTTTTCCTTAGCTTTTACCTTATGCTTTAGGATAGTCTCTTCATCTCCTCCCATCTTCTATAATTTCAAAAATCTTCTCCCTCCTTTTGAAAACACTTCTTGTTTTAAAACTTGAACCACTTTCATAATAAACTTGAACTTAGGTCCATGCTTTTTAAAAAAAAACTTTTATTAATCAAACATCAACCAATTTAACAATACTTGGACATTTTTGTGAGAAGACTAAAAGTCAATCAATCTCATTCAAACCATTTTTGCCACTTTGGGTTTTACTTTAAAACTTTTAACAAAAGATTGGACTCTTGTCAATCCTTGTAGTGATGCAAACAACTATACTTCTATAATGTGTAGTGAAGTGAGATATTTTCCACTTGGGTGTTGAGTGAGGAATTGTTTATTTTAAAATCCAAGCTATATCCTCCACTTTGAGATGATGTAAATTCTTCTTTCTTATGATTGTGGGTAGTAAGTATGTTTTCCACACGGACAATGACGATGATGTCTTATCTCATAAAATTAACCAACACACTTGTTTTAAAATTTTTAAAGAGGAACTATGTGTACCCTGATCCCCTATTGCATGGAAGGTGGTACGTAGGCACTAAAGGTTCCCAACCGCGGCGGGTGCAAAAATCATAAAAAATACTTCTTTTCTCATCACCACAATCTATTTTTTATACAAAATTTTATAGCCAAAATATACAGATTTTACAAAGAGGTTTTCCCGGAGTACCGTAGATGTTTAGGGTGTTAATACCTTCCCTTTGCATATCCAATCCCCTTACCTAGAATATTTCCCCCTCTTTTGGGTTATTCTCTCTTTTCCCATTCCTTTGGAAACAATAAAGCGTGGTGGCAATTTTTATTTTTGATCTGTATAAGTCTAGTCAATCCAGTGGATTATTCTTAAACATTTCTACCGCTACAGAAAAATGGCGAATTCACTGGGGAAAGATTGACCTCTTGCTGGTTCATCCCTAAGTGGGTTGAGCCTATCTTTATGTATATCTATATATGTGTTATTGTTGTTTATATGTTATTTGTTGTATATATGTTTGTCTTGATTTTCCTGGTTTTTAAGGTGCTTGGGAATTTCTCATAAGTCCTATACCCGGACTTGGGAAAGCTTAAGATAAGACGGACGGTATAGTCATGTTAACTTTGAGGGAGTAATCCCAAAGAATGAGGCATGAGATCCCCACTCAGTGGAGGCCCCTTTGACTGTAGTTTCATTTACTGAGTAATCGAGAAGATATACTGCTTTCGACCTGGAATCCTGTTGAAACTGAGGATCGTAAATTACCTAACTCATCTTGGCCTTTTAGGTGTAGTCCGGAAGCTATGACAGAGTAATTCAGAAATATTTGTCATGTGATACTATGTTCAGACGAGTTTTTCTTGAGAATATTACTAATTATCGAGTTAATCGGGAAGTTGGTAATATCCGAAGGAAGGATGTAGTCTCTGGGAACCTCTATAACCTTGTTCGGAAGGCGATAACTTTTAGACCACACCTTATGGGTAATACCTTCGACCTCATGCTCATGACGTTGAACCTATGAACCCTATGTTTGTGATCTTGTGTGTGATTGTTGCATCATGCATTCATGCACTCATGAGTATCTTTTGAAGACATTTTATTTCAAGGGGCTTAAAGTTTACTATTTGTGAATATCTCGGGTATTTTTTTACTATGGATTCTGGAAAAAGAAAGACCAAAAAATACAGTTTCAAAGATCCCAAGATAGATGAGTTGATAAGTCTGATTCCCGATATTGAGTGTTCTGTAGATTTTAGGAGGAAGTATGGGTCTGTTGTACTCCAAAGTTTTTCCTCTCATTTTTCAAGGCATTTCTCACAATGGTTCTCAAAGATCCAAGCTTGTATAAGTACAATTGGATGTTCCAGTATCAAGTTAAAAAGGAAACTGTTAAAAAAAGGGGAAAACAGATAAAATAATACTTTTGACAAAATTGGAGAAAAACAAGTCCTTTTGATTCATCTCCTTCAATTGGCCTTTTGACCTCTTTTGATACAAGCTTGGCTTGCATCCTTCGACTGGGTGTTGGCCTCTGGCATGTTGGCTTGGATTCACAAGGCAGGAGCTTCTTGCATGCCACCTTCGATTGCATCTCTAGCCCCACATGGTTCAAAGTGCGATGACTGCTTATATGCCTGCTTCGTTTGGATGTTGGATGCGTGTATGCTTGTGTTGACCGGACAAATATCCCCCATACTTGCTTTGATTCATAAGTTGATGACTAGCTGCATACAAGCCTTTGTTTGAGCCATAAATCCTTTTTTGTGCGCAAGGGGCTTCCACCATGCTAGCATGAATAAGGAAAAAAACCTCTTGTAACCTCCTTCGATTCCAAGGCCAAAAGCCTCCTTTTTGCATCCTTCGATTGCACAATTTGCTCCCTGCATGCCTCTTTCGTTTGGGCATGTGGCCCCCCTTTGTTGTAAGCTTCGTTTGTACCCTTTACTTCCTGCATGCTTTCTTCGTTTGGGAATTTGACTTTCTTCAAGACAAGCTTGGGTTTACATTCTTTCATTTGGGAATGTGATTCCCTTGATACAAGTCTTCGTTTGAGTATTGGCCTCTTGTATGCTTGCTTGGAGTCATAAAGTTTAGACCACCTGCATGCAGGTTTCGACAGGGACATTGGCTATGTTTACGCTAGCTTCGACTGGACACATTTCCCTTTAACATGCTTCAATTCCACCCTTGACAACCTTCAGCATACCTGGTTGGTAGATTTGAAGGGCCTACATAGGAGTTCCTGTCGAAGGTTTCCATAGTCCATTCAAAGGACACATTTGGCCCTTTTCAAAGAAACATACATGACCCATTCAAGGGACATGTCTGGGCATCACATTCAAAGGACATGCTTGATGGCCCATTCAAAGGATTTACAAAGCCCACCATAAGGCATGTTTTGGTGACCTATCCAAGGGTCACACATTTGGATCCTTCAGAGGATGCACAAAAGTGACTCATTCGAAGGACACTTGTTGGAGGCAAATCAAATAATATTATTGGAAGAGGAATCTGGTCGAAGGAGGGTCAAAACGAATGAATGAAA
The DNA here is from genome assembly GCA_948472305.1 of Vicia faba. Lineage (NCBI taxonomy): Eukaryota > Viridiplantae > Streptophyta > Magnoliopsida > Fabales > Fabaceae > Vicia > Vicia faba. Next base: position 1,606,738,546 of record OX451738.1, on the reverse strand, counting down.
TATTCAAAGATGCTTGCTACCAAGTTCAGGCCTCGTAAACTGGCCAAAACTGCTACACAGCAGTCCTGAAACAATGCCTTATTCCTTGCACCAAAGTGGCATACAAATACTTCCTCTCGAAAGCTACAAAAGCTGTTTAATCAAATTGTTCAAATTATTTTGTTTTCCCTCCAAAAACTTCAGGCAGCTTTTCCTATAAATAAGAGGCTCCATAACATGTTTAGGGGGACTTTTTGGCTGAAAAACACATCCAGAGACTTGTGGGTGGAATGAATCATCAAAAATTCAAAAACTCTCAAACACTTACACATTCTTAAACATCAACCCAGAATCTAAACATTTGTCCCCTTCAAATCTGAAACATACCCACACCTTGTTACCCTTCGAATCTAGTAGAAAGAACATCACACTTGTTCTTCTACTTCGAATCCAGCATTAGAATGGTCACCTTCCCTCCTTCCCTTCGTATCCAGAAGCACTCAGAGCAACCACTCAAGGTCCAGCCCATACGTCCCAGCCTTAAGCAAGGTAAGTCACTCTTGACCTTGAACCTTTCGATTCTAGCATGACATGTGAATAAACTTCCTTTTCGTTTCAAATATGTACATACCATTGTTCTTCTTTTCGTTCCCACCCTTTTAACTTGCTTTCATTAATAACCTTTTTGGTTTTGCTTCTTGTTTATTTAAACATGCTTTAAGAACTAACCTGACCCCAAGGTGATGCTAGCATGCCCTTAGGCCATGTTGCTATTAAAAAAAAACTCAAACGAAAGAAGTAAGAGACATGAGTATGAAATGAAGCCTTAGGCTTCCTCACTGACTCCAGGTCTAATCGAAGGATGAATCAAAGGACTTAAGGTGAAGAGGACACTCCATGCTGAATGAAAGAGGCATCCAGAAGGATGGCCATGCTCACTCTCAGACCCCAGTTGAAAGGAACACCATGATGACTCCCAGGCCCCAATCGAAAGTCACGCCTTCACCACTTCCATGCCAAATTGAAAAGAGCCAGAGAAGCAGAATCGGAGAATTCTTCTGCCTGAATCAAAAGAGCCCCTTTTTCCTTCTTTATTTTATTTCCGCCTTTATATTTTCTTGCTATTTAATATGGTTGTAATAGTATAGGATTTATTTTTCTGCATTTTTATTACTTTTGTACAATTGCTAGTAAGATAGGGTATGTATGATAAGAAAAAATCAACAAGTAGACAACCTAAAATCAAAGACAAAATGCATGCAACCAAACACACTATTTACACACATGCACCCCTAGGGTAATCTCACTTGTCCTCAGAAAAATAGTCACGTCCCTCGAATATGGGCATTTTAGCAAAGACCCTCAATAAGAGATTGTAGTCCCTCGATGACACTTAATGTTGCCTTCGATAAACGATCTAGTCCCTAAACAACATTTCTAAAACGTCCCATAGGTTGCCTTCTATGACTATACAAACATCCCATGCCTGTTCCTTCACATCCAATGATGGGGCTTCTTACCAAATCAATGGTAAGATAGCAACATCTAAAGGAGAAGGAAAACATTATTAAGACCTTTTGAGTAGGTAGGATGCTCCTAGTTGCTCGCTTTCTCACAACAAAAACATTTTATACACCCACACTTTCATTTTGAAACATTTTCAAAATACAAAACACTTTGTACATGTTCTTATAGAAATGAGAACCATTACAAAGACACTTTTCAAAATCACTTTCAAAAACACATTCCACAAACACTTATTTGAATTATTTTAAAAAAACACTTTGTACGGGTTCTTATAGAAACGAGAAACATTACAAAGACATTTTTCAAAATACTTTCAAAACCCACACAAGCACATTTTAAAACAAAATCAAGTGATCTAACAAGAAATTAAGAGCCTGTAGATAACTACGGATGGAAAGGGGGCTAATACCTTCCCTTTTCATAACCTATCCCCCGAACTCAAGAAATAATCTCTAAAGGTCTTTCCTTTTCTTTTCACCCTTTCCTTATTGGATAAAAGAAAAGTCGGTGGCGACTCTATCTATCTGCAAAAATTGCAATCAAACGCAAAACACACAAGTCAGTTCTCCCACAGTATTACAGAACTGGAGACTCTGCTGGGGAATTTACTTAAAAGTAGGGTTACCTAATGGCTAGATCACCTTTACTTGATTTTCATTGTTTGACTTGCTTGCTTTACATTATGGTTCCTTGTTTGGGCTTGTTTTGATCCTCTACCCAGATCTGAGGCACCTTTTAGGTAAGTAGCAATAAGTTGTGGAAATTGTGCAGGGTATACCGACATGGTTGAAGCAATAGATACGTTAGTGTGACACATTTTTTGGTACCAGTAGCACTTGAGTAGTCAAGGAGAATACGGGGCCGATGTATGGTGTCATGAAGCACTCACTGACTTTAGAACCTTACTTGAACAACTTGGCCTTTAGGAAGTAGTGAGGTAGCCGGCTTTGGTGCAGTCCGAAGTTGGTTGATACTCAATGCTACGCTCATTGAGATTGGACTTTCGGGAAATTTTGGTTGCCATTAAAGAGGCTTGTGCTGAAACAATGCCCGGTGAATAAAGATTAGTGATATTGAGATCCCCTAGAACCTAATTACTATTACTAGGACACGTTGAGCAACAAAACTTCAAGAGGGTACTTACCTACAAACTCCATGCAAGCCTAAACCTAAGGACTTGTCTGCTTTGTGTGTATATGACTATCTATACATAACAACTTGATTACTTTGCATACTTGTACATAACGTCATGACATCATACCATGGCATTTTCAATAATTGTTTAAAGAATCTCAAGGGCCTATGATGTAGGGTTATGTTGAACCATACGCCTATCAAGGGTCACCGAGATCCATTCTCTAATCAAGCGCCGTCAAAAACCAAAGCACTGTAACTTGAGTCAAGGGCTACAACCCACTTAACATGGTGAGCTTGATTCTCGTGGAAGGACATCCACCATTACAAAGTTCTCCAATCAAAGTCGTGATCACAATTCAACTTCTAACATCTTCTTGTGTTTACCCCACGAGATCCTTGAAAACTTTGCATCCATATACCATGCATCATATCATGACAGGCTTTTCCCACACAGGTCTCTCATCTGCTTACTGTTTATTTCAATAGAGATGGCTCTAGAACAGACTATCAAGGACACTCAGACTCAAAATGCTCAACTTCAAGATATGTTCTTGAACCTATCCAAGGGACAAGAAGAAGTTAAAGCACTCCTCACTAGGGGCTTGACCATGGAGAATCCTGAGGACGATAGGGATGACCATTTGGAGTGGCTACAACCTGAGATATCCATAATGAAGATCCAAATGATGGGATAACTAGTAGGCCAGATGGCTCTTATCCAAAACATGGCTCAAGGAAAAGAAGAGTTGAGATCCCTTGTCCATAAGCTTCACCAAGATGGATGAAACCAGATGGGGAAAACAGCTAGAATTGGGGATCGAGTCATTAATCAACCTCCGATGAAGAGTGAACCTTCCCAAAGTGCAGCCACGTCACGGGCCCAACAAAAACCTCGCCAACAACAACAGGGGAATCAACGTAAAGAGGTCAAACCGAAGAGACAATTTACCAGGATCGGCATGTCGCTAGCTCAGGTGCTACAACACATGTTGAAAGAAGAGTTAATCACATTAAAGGCTCCTCCCCAGAATCCTAACACTGTTGCTCCTAGTTACCATCCCAAGGAGAGATGTGCATACCATTCTGATAGTCCTGGGCATGATACGAATGGTTTCTGGGCTCTGAAGAACATAATTCAAGATTTAATCGACGAATGAGTGTTGGAATTTACACAAGATGGTCAACTAGAGCTTTTCTATCACCCCTCAAAGGCATCCACATGAAGTGACGATCTGGGCGAGGAAATTTTCTGTTTATTCGAATTCTCATTTGTAATTTCTTTGTTTGCTTAAACACTTATCTTTATGTCAGACTTTGGTTACTCTTATTAATGCATTAAATATGTTTGTCTTGAATCAATCCATTCATTCTCATTATATTTAAACTATGATTTTACTACCTTTATGATATTTAACTCTTGTTTCAAAAAGTTGCAAGCTTTTAGAGGGAGAATGACGAAAACAATGTCATAATCTCATACAATATGCTTTTGGACAATCCTTGCTGACGTTGTACATGCGTTCTTTCAATTCCTAAACAATGGAGTTATAAGGAGGATAATCCATAGTCAACCCCTTAGATCCAAAGAAATAGAAGTTTTATTTTTACACAAATTGAAACCTTTAATAAAATCCTGGGGCAGGGTAGTCTCTCACTTAATTCAAACGCATATTCAGTCGCCAACTTTCACTTTGTACACAACAAATGACATCAAAAACATTCCTCCTGAACCAAAATATGGTGATGGTTCCCTATCAAGTCGACAATCATTATCTCTCAATAGAAAAACCCACTAAGTCAAAACCTACGAAGGAGACTTAAGAAAAACTGGGGCATCCCGCTGACTGTAATCTCAAAAACAAGAACAGTCAGGCAAAATCAGGGATAATGAATCAAAAAAGAGGACGCTACAAATCCTCAACAACATGAAAAATATGGAAAAAAATGATTGCCTTCCAACAAACTTAACTTGTCTGAACCATCACCAAAACGTCATTCCAGACTCAATAGGAGTACAAACGCACAATTAACTGAGTTTAGGACTGAAGAACATCACGAAGAACGGACGAGTACCATTAAACTTTGAGCCTTATCCTTTGTTTCTTAAATCGTGAACCTAGACCATGATACAACCTTTCAAAGTCCTAATTGAAGCATGGGTTAGTTCGAAAGCATACTGTTGTAAAAGGTATCCTGACTCCTGTAAGGCTTACTATAAATCCTGGTTTGAACTCACATACTTGGAAAATTCTTTTATCTGCTAAAATGCATTTCCAAAACTTCAATACAAACATAAAACTTTGCATTATTTGAATACTTCTGTTTGCATATAGCTACTTGTTTGACAACAGAGAAATCCACGCGATGATTATCCGTTGAGAAAAATTCCCAATGAACAAAATCACTTCAAGTAGGATGACACTTCCAATGACAAATCTCTTATAAGCAAGGGGGAATGACATGTCACTATCCAACTCATATGGAGAAGTCAAGTCAAGATTCCGAGAAATCTCTTAAGAAGTGCTGAATAACCAGGGGCAGATTTGCATCCGAGTCACTTGTGGCATTAAACGTGAATTCCATCAAAGAGTTACATATGGTCAATCAAACATTTTTCGGAAGTACTATAACACCTACCACTAGGGGCAGTGACAAATTCCTACAAAGTACTTTTCATAGGGTGATTCCCATCCAGAGCTTCAATCTATGAAAGCTTCTCCCCAACTGAGTTGATCTCAAGAATCCTCGAGGATTTCAGCCAAAAGAAAGTGCATCTCCAACAGACTGGCAACAAGGTTTATTTCCCCAACAAACGGCAATATTCCCCAGCTTGAAGTTTCCTCTCGGACTATCACAAATCAAGGTACCACAACTCTTCTTCCCCAGTAGACCGTTTTACAATCACCAGTGAGTTGCTGCAGAACCTGGAAGCTAAACCAGATAACAATTAACCTCTTTGTCACCAATAAGTTGTTAACTCTCTTTCTCTTCAATCAAGAGATATCTCCCCAGTAGAGCAACGGACAACTAAAACTCTTGAATTCTTTTCCCGAAGCGGAAATCAACACTCTCCATAGAGTTTTCTTCTCAAGCAAAACCAATATTCCCTAGTGAAAGTCGCCCAGCTTCTCAGGATTCCCCAGCCAGGTTTCACAAAGTCCACAAGCAATGCATGGCGTTTCCCTTCCCCAACAGAGTTTATTTATCTAATAATGGAGGCCCATCCATCGACACTTCAACTTCAAATGCGAAGACTTACACTCCTTATTCCCAGCAGCAGCCATGGATTTATTTTCCCCAGACCGACAACACTGTAGTAGAAAAACTAACATGTTCATACATTGCATTCATACATCATAGTGTGATACGGTGGGAAGAACTGACTGTTTTTGGAATGCTGGTTTGTGTTTTGCGTTTGTTTTTGCAAAATGTCGCGGTAAGCAAGAGTCGCCACCAGATTTTATTTTATCCAACAAGGAAAGGAAAAAAGCACAGAAAAATTCCTTTTTCGAGATATTTCTCGGGTTCGGGGGTTAGATTATAGAAAGGGAAGGTATTAGCACCCTTTCTATCCGTGGTTATCCACGGGATCTTAGGTACTTGCTCATATTGTTTTTAAAATGGTTTTCTTTGTGCTTGTGGGTTTGAAAAAGTTTTAGTTTGAAACTTCGATTTAACTCTTGCTTCTGTCCTCAAGAGCGTATGAAGTGTTTTTGAAAACTTTGTTCGAAAAGTGTAAGTGTGAAAAGTTTTTGTTTTTTGAAAGAGAAAGTATCTAAGAACCATCTACCTACTCGAAAAAGGAATCGTTCTATGCAATTTTCCTTTAGACAATGCTATCCCACTATTAGTGAGTAGGTAGCACCGTCATTGGAGTTTAAGGGTCAATTCAAATGCGGGACTTACGGTCACTAAAGCAATGTTAGGATGCCTTAGCGGCAACCCTAATGTCTTAGATCATTTGTTTTGAAGCAACAATATCCGAGGCAACCGTTTCGAGGCGACTATGATCTTTTAGACAAGAGGACGACCTGTAAAACATCCTATACCCAATGACCGTGTACGAAGGCAACCAAGTGGGGTGTACCCTAAGAGTGCGCATGTGCGAGTGTGTCATTTTCAGTTAATTTTATCTTTGTACATGTTAAGGGTGATCTAAGTTGATTTTAGGTTAAAACATTCAATCTTGTCATGCATCCCTATTATCAAACATCTAACCGTTATATTTTGCGGAAATTAAATTACAAGGCGTCGGGTATTTACATCGCCAAAAGCAACCCTTTAAAATTTAAATGCGGAAAAATAAATAAAGCGATAAAAATAATTAAATGGTCCTAATTATCTATTACATTCCGGAAACAAATACAATATTGAATAAATAGACCGCGTGCGGGAAATTAAATCGAGCGCAAGATTAGGGTTTTGACCCTTTTTGTTCTAAAGAAAAGATTTTTTTTGTTATTTTTGAATTAAGAAAGGAATTACCTAAGTTAATTATTAAATAAATAAATAAATAAATAAATTAATTAAAATAAATATTTTTTTGGTTTTTGGTATTTAAAGAAATAAAATAAAATAAATTAATGTTAGTAAAAACCTAATTAAGTCTAATTAGTTTTAATTATTTACAAAGATATATTAAAGTTATTTCTAATTAATAGCCTAAATCAATTAATAAATTTGTTAATAAAAAATAAAATACTAAAATTTAATTTGATAAAGAAAATATTTTTTGTGGTTTTAATTTTATAAAGAAAAAATTTGATTGGTTAGTTAATTAAATAAATATAATAAAACAATTAAAACAAAATAAATGAAATAGAGAGAGATAGGGGGTTTGGGCCTGAAAAGGGTGGTTTGAGAAGCAATCTGAGGCCCACTAGGCGCTGGCCTTGTTTGACTTCTGAGATTCCCTACGCGCATGGTGACTTGACTCCATGGTGGACCATCAACTTGGATCACTAGATCTGGCCTTTTGGCCATCTGGCTGTTGGACGTGTGAAGGCGCATGGTATGCCACAAGCCTGGATTTGTACCTGATTACATGAAGAAGGAAAATAACAAAGAGTATGGGGGACCTAGGATTCGGACCCAGGTCCTGAACGTGATAGCCAACTCGCCATGACCACTAGGCCATTTGCTTCAGTTGTTAACAATATGCAAACAAAATATAATATGGTAAAATACGTTAATGTGCCAGAAAATAAAAAAAATGCGCGAAAATTTGAAAGGGCCGATCAGAGGAGGACACGATCTCGTCCCTGTCCTCCGGCCTGAAACAAAGTTACCTACGGATTTGAATCCGCAGCTAAAAGCATAGGCCATTCCTAAAATTCATCTCAGGCCATATAAATTCCTCACAAGACCATGGTTGCATTCGTCTTCCTCTCCCGGTCACCTCCATAGCCATCATTAAGGCTAATTTTACCAGTAACAAAAAACCCTAATCCAAGAGGCAAAACCCTAACAATGGTGTTTTGCACCACAGAGCAGATAAATGAAATCAAATAATACAGAAAGCCTGAAAATGATCTGGTGGTTACAAATATGCCATTGATTCTTTGTAATAATGCATGATTTTTGAAATACGAAATCAAATAAAAAATGGGATCGCATGACACTTACAGTGCTCTAGGTGGTTGAAAAATGCGTGCTTTTGATCCCAGAAGGTTGAGTGAACGACCGGCAATCGATTGGGATAACTCTTTTCTTTTGAAAATCTCTCTGGCTATGATTTCGAATTCCAACTTTTTCACCACTTTTTCAAGTTTTGTTTTGTTTGTTCTTACAGCCTCTAGCCTCTATTTCGTATCCTTTGGCTTCTTTATGTATGATACAAGGTGTTAGGGTAACAAATATGGATGGAATCCCTCTAAATCAATGCCTTGTGATTTGATTTGATTCATCCTTTAAAGCTTACCAAATTTATCAAATCTCCATCTTCTTGTACATGATATGGTGAGATACGAATTTGATGCTGATCATGATGATGATTAAGACCTAAAACAACCAAAAAGATCTCAAGTAATCAATATTTGGATTTTACATGATTTAATTTGATTTAAAATGAAATAATTCAATAAAAAATCAAATCAAATAATAAAAAAGAAATATGATCTCAAGGCTGAAGCCATGACACGTGTGCAATGGTAAAAGCTCAAATCAAGTGGAAAATAATGGACCCATTTGACAAAATTTGAAGTTTTGGGGATAGTTGACTTTTGGCAATTTTGCAAAAATGTCCAACTTCAACAATGCATAACTTCTTCAATTTTAAATTTTGGAAGTGTTCTTGGATATTCTGGAAAGCTTGAGATGTCCTCTAACCAACCCTTTTGGTCTCATCTCATTTTGATATTCCATGATCAAGTTATAAGCTTTGGCAAAAAAGGTGTTTTTGTTGACTTTCATAAATGACCTATAATGTCCAAATTTATAACTTCTTGTGAGTGCATTTTTTAAACTTGGTGTATGAAGATGGATTGTAGGAAATTGCATTATCTTCAAGATGAGCTTTGGATGGGTCATTTATCATAAAGTATGAGAAAGTTATGCTTGGTCAAAGTTGAGTTGACTTTTCCTACAAAACCCTAATTTAGCAATTTTTGAGTCTTGATGAATCTTGAGAAATCCTTGAGGAATCCTGATCAACCCTTGATCAAATGATTAAATATCCTTCAAAATGAGAATGTTGACAAAAAATCTTGAAGTTTGACTGTTTGTAGGTCACAGTTGACTTTTGCCCTAACATAGTCGATTTTTGGACTCCTTGAGCAATTGACTGAGCAAACTTCCTCTGCAAGGATTGAAATTTGACATGGATGACCTTGAGAACATATTAGGACATTGGGGAGAATTTTAGGTCATTTGGATTTAAGGATTTTGATGCAACACAAAACCCTAATTTGGGGTCGACTGCCTTAGGAGATAGCTTGATTGTCCAACTCTTGAGCCATCTTGAGCCACTTGGAGATTTTTCTTGCAATGTTTTGAGAAATATGAGAGGGAAAATTTTGGGGTAAAACAGATGCCCCTGTTCGATCTTCTTAAACCTGAGGATGTAGATTGGCTTTCGTGCCTTTCGTGATCCGAAGGTGGAAAATGATTGAACACTAGAGTGCCCAGAAATTTGCACTCGCATGAAGTGGTATCAGCCTGGTGATATCGGGAATGGGCTTACAGATTCCATTTGGAGATTGCTGGCGGGAGGATGGGCTTAAAGATGCCATCTGCAGGAGTGTCGATCACATAAGAGATTCCTTAGCGAGAACTTGCATACCTGTTGTTCTGGAAGATTCCACTGGGGAAGTCTAACTTTTGTTGAGATTTAGGAACTTGCCTGTACCTCAGCTGGGAGAACATCTTTGCTGAGTTTTAATAACTTGTCCGTAATTCAACTGGGGGAAACATCTTCATCAAGATCTAGGAACTGTCTGGTCTTCAATGGAGTATAATTCTGTCGAGATTGTAGAACTCGTCCACACTATGACGGAGGGAAATTTTCGAAATTGAGAACCTTATATGAAATTCAACCAAGGATAATTCAGTTGAGATTTAAGAACCGGTCAGGTCTTCGACTGAGGGAAACATCTTCATCAAGATCTAGGAACTGTCTGGTCTTCAACGGAGTATACTATTGAGATTGTAGAACTCGTCCACACTATGACGGAGGAAAATTGTCGAGATTGAGAACCTTATCTGAAATTCAACCGAGGATAATTTAGTTGAGATTTAAGAATCGGTCAGGTCTTCGACTGAGGGAAACATCTTCATCAAGATCTAGGAACTGTCTGGTCTTCAACAAAGTATACTGTTGAGATTGTAGAACTCGTCCACACTTCGACGGAGGAAAATTATCGAGATTGAGAAGCTTATCTGTAATTCAACCGAGGATAATTCAATTGAGATTAAGAACCGGTCAGGTCTTCGACTGAGGGAAACATCTTCATCAAGATCTAGGAACTGTCTGGTCTTCAACAGAGTATACTGTTGAGATTGTAGAACTCGTCCACACTATGACGGAGGAAAATTGTCGAGATTGAGAACCTTATCTGAAATTCAACCGAGGATAATTTAGTTGAGATTTAAGAATCGGTCAGGTCTTCGACTGAGGGAAACATCTTCATCAAGATCTAGGAACTGTCTGGTCTTCAACGGAGTATACTGTTGATATTGTAGAACTCGTCCACACTATGACGATGGAAAATTGTCGAGATTGAGAACCTTATCTAAAATTCAACCGAGGATAATTTAGTTGAGGTTTAAGAATCGGTCAGGTCTTCGACTGAGGGAAACATCTTCATCAAGATCTAGGAACTGTCTGGTCTTCAACGGAGTATACTGTTGAGATTGTAGAACTCGTCCACACTATGACGGAGGAAAATTGTCGAGATTGAGAACCTTATCTGAAATTCAACCGAGGATAATTTAGTTGAGATTTAAGAATCGGTCAGGTCTTCGACTGAGGGAAACATCTTCATCAAGATCTAGGAACTGTCTGGTCTTTAATAGAGTATACTGTTAAGATTATAGAACTCGTCCACACTTCGACGGAGGAAAATTGTTGATATTGAGAACCTTGTCTGTAATTCAACCGAGGATAATTTAGTTGAGGTTAAGAATCGGTCAGGTCTTTGACTGAGGGAAACATCTTCATCAAGATCTAGGAACTGTCTGGTCTTCAATAGAGTATAGTGTTGAGATTGTAGAATTCGTCCACACTATGACAGAGGAAAATTGTCGAGATTGAGAACCTTATCTGAAATTCAACCGAGAATAATTTAGTTGAGATTTAAGAATCAGTCAGGTCTTTGACTGAGGGAAACATCTTCATCAAGATCTAGGAACTGTCTGGTCTTCAATAGAGTATACTGTTGAGATTGTAGAACTTGTCAACACTATGATAGAGGAAAATTGTCGATATTGAGAACCTTATCTGAAATTCAACCGAGAATAGCTCAGCTGAAATTTAAGAACCGGTCAGGTCTTCGACTGAGCTAAGAATTTAACTGCATCCTTCCTGAAAGGTAAAGGTCAGTCGTATGCAATGCATGATATATATCAAGCAATGATGTTCTCAAAATAAATAAGATTGTGTTATATGATGCGTATATGCATGTATCATGATGTATGGAAATGTGATGTTTTTAGCTGGGGAAAATAAATCCCGGATAGCTGCTGGAGAAAAGAGTTGAATTCTTCGTTTCCGCTGGGGATGGCGAACGAAGATGATTGTGATAATAGACCTACAGGAGAGTATAATTTCGTTGGAGGATAAACTGATGAGGAGATTACTATGTGGGGAAGATATGTTCTGCTGAGGATTCCACTGATAAATTCTGTTGGGATGAATTATCGTTGCTGGTGATACTGAATCCTGTTGGGGATTGAACTCCTGTTCGCGAAAGGAAAGAACTTCGCTGGGGATGACCTTTCAGTTGCGGCTTCACTGGGGATAACCTGTTAGACTCTTGTGGGGATAATCCTTTGAGCTTTGCTTGGGACAATCTTCCTTTGAACTCGGCTGGGGATATTAATTTTTATACTCCACTGGGGACGAACTTCCAGAGTCTACTGGGGATGATTCTTCAACTCCATTGGGGAAGCTTTTTCAGACTGTGCTGGGAAAATTTTAACTCCACTAGGGATATCTTGTATTCTACCGGGGAATATTCTTATACTCCGTTGGGGAATATTGAGACTGCCGGGGATATTAAGCCTTTTTCAGTGCTGATGGTAGATAAACTCTGCTTGGTGAGAATATTACCGATTCATTCATTCACAGTTGCAAGTCTCAGCTGGGCAGAGTTATCATTACTGTCTTACTCTGCGGGGAGTGAAAGTATCTTAGCCATATTCTTCAGCTGAATTTACCATTGTATCTGGTGGATAGAGCAACTGTACAGTTTGGATAATTTTATTGCCCCTGTTTCTGATATTACCAGTAATCGTCTTTTATTTCGCATGTAAATATTTATGAGCAGCAATTAATATCAAGTGCATATATCAAAAATGAACATTGGACGTTCTTTGCAAAACAAAACAGATAAAGGAAAAATAGCTTGAAATTTTTTTGACAATGAATTGTATTGATTTTAAAGTTGGGCCTATGAATAGGCGATTTTGTACAAGAGGCTGGCGTCCTAGTAAGAGAACGCTGCCGAAAAAATAGAATTATACAATTTGTAAAAAGAAAACAAAACAGCTATGTGAATAATCCCACTGGGTTCCAACTCTGCTATTGCCTTTATGTTCTCGAGCATCTCATCCTTTTGCCACTTGGTTGAAGATGAATCAGAGTGATTAACGTCGTCCGAGCTTGATAGTCGATACTGAAGTCTGGATGCAAGGTGATCCAATGAGACATAGTGTTACGCTTTAATCCCTAACTTTTTCCTGGACCACCCTTTCGGGTTTTCAGTCCACCGGGATACCCTTTTTTGCCCAAGTCGCCCTTTCGGGTTTTTAACTTGCCGGGTGTACAGATTTTTTTATATTTTCATCCCTTATTTTCATCCCCAACTTGATACTCTTGTCGACTGAATTTCTTGTTAAATGCCTTGATCATCAGTTTTTTATACGTCTAACCATGACAAATAGCAGTAAGTCTCTTTTCGTCGATTAGGTTCAGCTGATCAAGCCGGGTCTGAATCCAGTCATCTTCCCTCAAACATGCATCCTCCATGATCCGAAGAGAGGGTATCTGAACTTCAATGGGAAAGACTGCCTCCATGCCATACACCAAGGAATAGGGTGTTGCCCTTGTTGACGTCCGTGCTGAGGTACGGTACCCATGAAGAGCAAATGGTAACATCTCGTGCCAATCTTTGTATGTCACTGTCATCTTCTGCACAATCTTCTTAATGTTCTTATTAGCCGCTTCAACAACCCCATTCATCTTCAGCCGGTAGGGAGAAGAGTTGTGATGCTGTATCTTGAAATGCTTGCAGAGCTCAGTGATCATCTTATTGTTGAGATTGGTACTATTGTCCGTAATGATCCTCTCTGGTACACCGTATCGAAAAATCAGATTGTGCCGAAAGAACCGTGCCACGACATTCTTGGTTACTGTAGCAAAGGAAGCTGCTTCCACCCACTTCGTAAAGTAATCAATTGCTACCAGGATGAAACGGTGCCCGTTGGATGCCGTAGGTATGATCTCGCCGATCATGTCAATGCCCCATATTGCAAAAGGCCAAGGTGCCATCAAGACATTCAGAGGTACTGGAGGTATGCGCACCTTATCAGCATAGACTTGGCACTTGTGACAGGTCCGAGAATGCTGATAACAGTCGGCTTCAATAGTGGACCAATAATATCCTACCCAAAGGATTTTCTTTGCCATGGTGTGTCCACTGGAATGGGTTCCGAAAGTACCTTCATGTAACTCTGCCATGATCCTTTCTGCTTCGTTCTTATCCACACAACGCAGTAAGGTTGAATCATGGTTACGCTTGTAAAGAATGCCATTGCTGATGAAGAACTTCGCCGCAAACTTTCTCAAAAACTTCTTGTGATTAACAGATGCACCCTCGGGGTATTCTTGAGCTTCAAGATACCTATTCACCTCATGAAACCAGGTTTTTTCTGCTACCTCTTCAGTCTCAATGTCGCAGCAATGTGCAGGTTCGTCCAATCTTTCAATGATAATCCGGGGAGCTTCGTTGTCCCAATTGACTTTGAACATAGAAGACATCGTAGCCAGCGCGTCAGCCAACTGACTCTCCTCTCTAGGGAAATGTTCAAAGGTTATCTCTTCGAAGTGTGGAAGCAAAGTTAATACATACTCCTTGTAAGGAATAGGATTAGGGTGTTTTGTATCCCACTCGCCTTTGATCTGACTGATCACGAGAGCAGAATCTCCGAAGACACTCAAGAACTTAATCCTTAGGTCGATTGCTGCCCGAAGACCCATGATGCATGCCTCATACTCCGCCATATTGTTGGTGCAGTTGAAACATAGTCGGGCGGTGAATGGAGTATGAGAGACTTTAGGAGATATGATCACAGCGCCAATGCCATTACCCAAAGCGTTTGAAGCTCCATCAAAGAACATAGACCATCGGGATCCTTCCTCAGGTCCTTCATCCGGTCCAGGTGTCTTACAGTCAGTTACCAACATGATATTCTCATACGGGAATTCAAAGTTCATAGACTGGTAGTCATCCACGGTCTGATGTGCCAAATGGTCTTCCAACACACTTCCCTTGATTGCCTTTTGGGTCGTATAATGGATGTCATATTCAGTCAAGATCATCTGCCATCTTGCTATTTTTCCGGATAAGGCAGGCTTCTCGAAGATATACTTGATTGGATCCATCTTTGATATCAATAGAGTAGTGTGAGTCAGCATATACTGTCTCAGCCGGCAAGCAGCCCATGCCAAAGCGCAACAAGTCTTCTCGAGCAGTGAGTATCGGGTCTCACTGTCGGTAAACTTTTTGCTAAGGTAATAAATAGCATGCTCTTTTCGGCCAGACTCATCATGCTACCCCATCACACACCCCATTGAGTTGTCGAGTACTGTCAAGTATAAGATCAAAGGTCTCCCTTCAACTAGAGGCATCAGAATAGGTGGCTCTTAGAGATACTCTTTGATCCTTTCGAAAGCGGTCTGGCATTCATCGTTCCAACATACTACTTGATCTTTCTTCAGTAGCTTGAAGATTGGCTCACAAGTAGAAGTCAGGTGCGAGATGAATCGGGCAATATAGTTCAAACGTCCCAAAAAGCCTCTAACTTCTTTTTCTGTTCTGGGAGTTGGCATTTCCTGTATAGCCTTCACCTTTGCAGGATCCACTTGAATTCCTTTATCGCTTATAACAAAACCCAACAGCTTACCAGATCTCACCCCGAAGGTGCACTTGTTCGGGTTTAACCTTAGCTTGTACAACTTTACCCTGTCAAATAGCTTCTGAAGGTGGTCGAGATGCTCTTCTTCCGTCTGGGATCTTGCAATCATGTCGTCGACGTATACCTCAATCTCGTGATAGATCATGTCATGAAACAAAGCAACCATGGCGCACTGATACGTTGCCCCAACATTCTTTAATCCAAAAGGCATGACCTTGTAGCAAAAGGTACCCCACTGAGTAACAAAAGTTGTCTTCTCCATGTCTTCGGAAGCCATTTTAATATGATTATAACCGGAGAAACCATCCATAAAGGAGAATACCTTATGCTGTGCGGTGTTGTCAACCAGAACTTCGATATGAGGCAGAGGGAAATCATCCTTAGGACTTTCCCTGTTCAGATCCATATAGTCAACACACATTCGAACCTTACCATCCTTCTTCGGCACAGGAACCACATTGGCAACCCACTGAGGGTAAGAAGTAACTGCTAGAAAACAGGCGTCAAACTGTTTCATAACTTCAGCCTTGATTTTCTCAGACATTTCCGGGCGCATTCGACGGAATTTTTGTTTCACAGGAGGACAATCTTCCTTGGTAGGCAATCGGTGAACCACAATAACGGTATCCAACCCAGGCATATCTTCATAAGACCAGGCAAAGATCTCAACATAATCACGCAGCATTTGCATCAACCGTTGCTTCACACTAAGCTCCATATTTGCCCCGATCTTGACCTCTTTCTTGTCTATCTCTGTACCCAGATTTACTGATTCCACCGGCTCTTCGTGCGGCTGAATAACCCTCTCTTCTTGAAGTAACAGTCTAGCAAGTTCACCAGGCACTTCGCAATCATCTTTACCTTCGTCTTTGGCTAAGTTGATCGGACTTTCGAAGTCATAACTAGCAGTAGCAGAGTCGTTATTAGTGAGATCCAGAGTGGAAGTAGACCTGTATATGTGAGTGTGTGTAAAATAGCTGTTTTGCAATATATGATAAAAGAAAAACAAGGAGCGCAAAATTTGAAATACAAGAAACGTCCAATGCTTTTATTAATGATATATGTAGATGACACACATAAAGCCCTCACAAATGAAGCCACAGTGCCCCGGGTAAGACACCAGGCCTTAAAGTTTAAAACATTGTCTGTTACAAATTCAAAACAAAAAGTCTCATTACTGGGTAATAAAAGAAATTGGGATGAAGTCTTTTGTTGTCCAGTTGCTTAGTCCACTGTCGGTCGTTGGGTAGATCCAACTGTCAAACTCAGACTCTTCAACATCATCTTCGATGGCATTCACTCCTGAATTACTGATGAACATGGGAGGTCTTCTGATCCGTGCATTCCGAACAGCCTTTTGAGCTTCTGCAGTGAAACCCAAACCAAACTTGTTAGTCTTCTGTGCAAAATCAGGGAGTTGGCCCCAATTCGTACACCCACCTTTCTCGACAACATCCCGGGCATCCTTGAAGGAAGCCATCTTCATTGGCGGATCTTCAACAACAGTCTCAGCTGACGCCAGTGTTTGGGGAACCTCTTCAAAATGCTGAAATGGGGTCTCAATGAATTCCCCATCCATTTCTACATATCGGAAAGAGTTGAGATTGCTCACCATGTACTCCTCTTCTCCTTGTACTGTCACAATTTTACCTTCGACCGGGTACTTTAACTTCTGGTGGAGCGTAGACGTCACTCCCCCAGCTTTGTGGATCCATGGGCGACCCAGCAAACATGAATAAGATGGTCGAATGTCCATCACATAGAAAGTATACGCAAAGACTTGAGAACCAACTTTAATCGGGATATCAACTTCTCCATGCACCATCATTTTAGACCCATCGAAGGCCCTGATGACAATGTTGCTTGGTTTCAGCTCCAGCCCTTCACAGTCTAACCGATCTAGAGCTTTCTTAGGCAAAACGTTCAATGAGGAACCAGTATCCGCTAATACATGAGCAAGAGTGGTGCCCCTGCATTCAATGGAGACATGCATGGCATCATTGTGATTCTTCCCCTTAACAGTCAAGTCGGCATCGGAGAAACCCAACCCATTATCAGCAGTCAAACTAGCCACACAATCTTTAAACTGATCAACTGACATTTCTTGCGGTACGTGTGCAGTCTTCAGAAATGCAATCAAAGCCTTGGCATGGGCTTCTGAGCATAGCAGCAATGACAACATAGAGATTTTGGATGGGGTTTGCCCCAGTTGCTCGACTACATTGTAGTCTCTCTTTTTGATGATCTTCAAAATTTGCTCCATCTCTTGTCTAGAAGCTTCAACAGTAATTGTCTTCGGTGCCTCCATCTGGGCAGGCTCACTGGTGGTCCCTTTGTCCCGAGCGTTAGAGGACTCGACAACAGGGGTAAGAATGGGAATTTGAACAGGAATAGTAGCAGGTACACTGGCAGGTGTAATAACAATAGGTTTCCGGACAGTTGGTGGAGAGATATCAGGGGAGAAAAGTCTTCCGCTACGGGTGACTTTGGTAGGTCCAACAATATTGCTGACGTCAGTATCAACATCCAAATCTTGTTTAACTCCGTGATAATAAACATCAGCCCTGTAATGCCAAGGGACAGCTTTATCAGATGTATAGGGGATAGGCCCTGGAACAGTGATGATCAATGGTACGATTCTTGGAACAAATGTAATTCTAACAGGCTTTCTCGAGGAAGCCTTGGAAGAATTGTCGAAAATGGTGATAATAGCAACTTCTTCAGCAGGGATCAAAGGAACAAGAGTCTTCTCAAACATAATTTCTTTATTATCCATCAGGCGTTGGACACCTGACTTCAAAAGATGGCAACCGGTAGGTAGGAAAAAACACATACGGCAACCTTCGTCACAACTCGGAAATAAACCGGCTAACAAAAGGTTCTTCTTCACAGTCATCAAAGGGGTAACGATGTCGTTCACAGAAACCACAAACGAGTCTTCATCTACAACATTTACTCCATGCTTGGGCATGGGAGCAGTCACAACATTAGGTCTTTTAGGTGCTTCAAACTCAATCTCCTTCGCATCAATTAAGTCCTGTATTTTGTTCTTCAAAACCCAACAATCATCTGTATCATGCCCCGGGCTATCAGAGTGAAAAGTACAACGGGCATTAGGGTTATACTTTGGTGATGTAGTGTTGGGATTCTGCGGGGCCTCCCTTAGAATCACTAGATTGGTTTTCAATAACTGTGGCAGAATCTGAGATAAAGTCATGTTAAGCTGGGTGAATTGTCTTCGAGGTTTTTCGGTCCTTAGCTGATTGTTACACTGAGGAGCACCAGCAGGTCTTGAAATAACAACCGCATTAACAGCTTGGCGGCGTTCATGTCTATTCTGGGTTTTCGAACTATAAACAACACTGGGTTCCTTCTTAAAAGGCTTCTTCTCGGTGCATGATGAAGCGCCCTTCTGTATTTTACCAGACTTAATACCAGCCTCAATCCTTTCCCCGGTCATAATCAGCTCTGTAAACCCGGACGAAGAACTTCCAATCAGATGGTTGAAATACGGACCAGACAAGGTCCCCAGAAACATATCTACTAGTTCCCTATCAGGAAAGGGTGGTTGCACTCTTCCAGCAAGGTCCCTCCACTTCTGAGCATAATCTTTGAAACCTTCGCCTGCACCCATTGACATAACCTGGAGTTGGGTACGCGTGGGAGCGAGGCCGGCATTGTATTGGTACTGCTTGTAGAAAGCAACAGCCAAATCTTCCCAATTACGGATACTAGCTCCTTCTAGCTGGTAAAACCATTTAAGCTGAGTCCCTGAGAGACTGTCTTGAAAGAAGTGGATCCATAGGTTCTTGTCAGCGGTGTACGGCTGAATCTTCCTTACATACGACCGGAGGTGCAGTTTCGGGCAAGAAATTTCGTCGTATTTAGCAAAGGTTGGTGCTTTGAACTTGTGGGGGATTACCACCCCAGATGACAGACCCAGATCACCAAAGTCCAAACCAGGCACCTTCTGTACTTCCATCGCGCTCAACCGGTCTTCCAGTTGTTTGTATCTATCCTCGGCCGGAGGATACTGGTCTTCGTCGAAGTCTGTCTCGTTGTCTGAAACCACAGGGCTAGGAGCCCTCCTTTCTTCCTGACTATCTTTCCCTCTAGATGAGGTGGTCAAATCAACTTCATCTCTCAGCTTGTTTCTAAACCAGTGGCCCATGTTAAACAGGATCGTCTTCTTCTTCTTCTTCTTCTTCTTCTTCTTCTTCTCTTTCAAGATAAGGGCCTTCAGATCTTGCTGACCCTTAGCCAAATTCATGAACAACTCTTGGAACTGGGCGTTTTGAGCCTGCAGAGCCTTGATTGCTTGTTCAGTTGATGGCTCGGAAGACATGATGCTGAAATAAATAGCAAAGAAGATGAGAAAACCTATAAGGGTACCTGTTATGAGGTGCATGGAATGAAATGCGTATGCTATGATTTCAAAGACATCGAGAGATTCAAATTCGTAAACAAGAAATGAAACATACTTTTATTAGATAAACTTGAAATTCAAATTGTTCAACAAATGCCCTTAAGGTGTTACAAGAAAGGAAATACTGGAAAATAAAAACTAGAAATAATCAAAGGACATCAACGCTCCCATGGTCGTTTCCCTTTGGTGCTGACATAGTCACTGATGATCTGCTCCCTCTCCAGCTGCCTTGTCAACTTCTGGATCTTTCGCTCTTGCTCGTGATACTTTTCTCTATAAGTATCCCGCTCTTCCCTTAGCTGCATCCAGGACCTCTTCAATGCCCCAATGTCATTAGGAATGTAAGGGTATAAGATAGTAGGAGGAACCCCTTCCTCGTCAACAACTTCAAGAATAATAGGCAAGACGGCTTCATAGGGCATTCCCAGCTTTTGGGCACGTATGCGAACCCATCGGAGATATGGTTCCATTGGTTGAGAAATCTTCGCACCCAGCTCGTGTGGATCAGATCTGTGTAATCTATCCCAAGCCCTTATGAATCTGCGGCGTTGCTCGTCACTGTCCCCTTGGAAATCAAAGATTATACTAGGCATTAGCAGCTCATGAGGTCCTTCCCTTCTGGCTCGCCCAAACTGACATAAGGCCAAGCATGGATTGTAAGTAATTCCTCCATTGGTCCATATCAGTGGAACATTGGGGTATTCCCCACAGCGATAAATAATGGCCACCTCGTCCATACCCTTAATAGTCCAAATGATGTCATTGTGAGAGAGAGACATAACCCTATAAGCCCAGCCCATGCCTTCTTTGTTCTTTAAAACTGATTTGGGGAGGTGAGAAATAAACCACCTCGCCAATAACGGAGCACAGCACATCAAGGTTCCCCGCCTCCGAGCAGTACGGGCATAAAGCTGATGAAGAATATCACCCAAAAGAGTGGGTACAGGATTACCAGAGATGAAGATTTTTACCGCATTCACATCAACAAAGGAGTCAGAGTTAGGAAACAATACCGAGCCATATATCAGAAGAGCCAGAATATCTTTGAATGCCTGGAAGTCTAGACTATCCCAGAAATGATTAGCCTTACCAACCAAGAACATAGTCAAAAAGCCCTTTGCTCCACTACGAGTTTCCCAATTAGCCATTACCTCAACCTTTGTCAGATGAAGGGCTGAAGCAATCTCTTCCGGCCTAAGGATCTTCTCCCAACCTGTAAACGGGGTCTGCTCCAGAATAAAGATACTGAGCAGATCAGAGAACTCTTCCAAGGTAGGGACCAACTGGTAGTCCTGAAAAGTAAAGCAATGGTACAGTGGATCAAAGAACTGGACTAGGACACTCATCATCTGCTCGTCTAATTTGGAGGTGACCAAAATAAGAAGATGCCCATGTCTTATGATGAAGGAAGTAGTATCATACATCTTTGCAACCAATTATTTGAGCATGGTGGGAATCTGGACAAAGTTGATCGGATGGTGTTCCTACGCATAGGTGCCATGACCTACAAAACAGAACAAAGACGAATCCCTCCTGTCTTTGAAATAGGTTATTCCAATGTAAGATGCATGCAATGTCATGATGTCATGATGTCATAATAGAAAACACACCACAAGTATCCACAAATAGCAAACATGGTAAAGGCACACAAGTCACATAGAGAGCCCTTAGATTTCAGGCTGGCAAGGAGTCTAGGTACTACCCTCTTTCAGTTCTGTTGGTTCAAACCTATCATAGAAATAGTAACCGGGTTCTAGAGGATCTCAATATCACTGACTACCCTCGATAGGTCATAATTCCAGTTTAGCAACCTTTTCTTGCAGCCGGAATCATCACGAGAGTTTAGTCTCAATTAGTGTAGCATACTGCTATTGTTCTATGGCCAAGTTGGTCAATTTAGAGGTTCTAAGGTCAGTTGGTGCTTAATGACCCCTTAGCAGACCCATATTCTCCTCGTTGCGCCACAAGGGATATCGGTACATACTAACGTGCCACACCAACGTAGCTACTGCTTCAATTGTATCGGTCTACGAAGTACAGTTCCCTCACAGTTTATTGCTACTTACCTAAAGGGTATCCCCCAGATCCGAGATAGGATCTATAGTAACTCCGATTCAACCCACAAAGATAAAGCATGCAAGTCAAGCAATTGAAAACATTATGAACTATTCCTAAGGTACACCCCACTTATTAAGCATTCCCTAGAAGAGTCGCCAGTTCTGTGATACGGTGGGAAAGAACTAACTGTTTTTTGGAATGCTGGTTTGCATTTTGCGTTTGTTTTTGCAAAATGTCGCGGTAAGCAAGAGTCGCCACCGACTTTTATTTTATCCAACAAGGAAAGGAAAAAAGCACAGAAAAATTCCTTTTTCGAGATATTTCTCGGGTTCGGGAGGTAGATTATAGAAAGGGAAGGTATTAGCACCCTTTCTATCCTTGGTTATCCACGGGCTCTTAGGTACTTGCTCATATTTTTTTCAAAATGGTTTTCTTTGTGCTCGTGGGTTTGAAAAAGTTTTTGTTTGAAACTTCGATTTAACTCTTGCTTCTGTCCTCAAGAGCGTATGAAGTGTTTTTGAAAACTTTGTTCAAAAAGTGTAAGTGTGAAAAGTTTTTGTTTTTTGAAAAAGGAAGTATCTAAGAACCATCTACCTACTCGAAAAAGGAATCGTTCTATGCAATTTTCCTTTAGACAATGCTATCCCACTATTAGTGAGTAGGTAGCACTGTCGTTGGAGTTTAAGGGTCAATTCGAATGCGGGACTTACGGTCACTAAAGCAATGTTAGGATGCCTTAGCGGTAACCCTAATGTCTTAGATCATTTGTTTTAAGGCAACAATATCCGAGGCAACCGTTTCGAGGCGACTATGATCTTTTAGACAAGAGGACGACCTCTAAAACGACCTATACTCAATGACCGTGTACGAAGGCAACCAAGTGGGGTGTACCCTAAGAGTGCGCATGTGCGAGTGTTTTGTTTTCAGTTAATTTTATCTTTGTACATGTTAAGGGTGATCTAAGTTTATTTTAGGTTAAAACATTCAATCTTGTTATGCATCCCTATTATCAAACATCTAACAGTTATATTTTGCGGAAAATAAATTGTGGAAATTAAATTACAAGGCGTCGGGTATTTACATCGCCAAAAGCAACCCTTTGAAATTTAATTGCGGAAAAATAAATAAAGCGATAAAAATAATTAAATGGTCCTAATTATCTATTACATTCCGGGAACAAATACAATATTGAATAAATAGATCGCGTGCGAGAAATTAAATCGAGCTCAAGATTAGGGTTTTGACCCTTTTTGTTTTAAAGAAAAGATTTTTTTTGTTATTTTTGAATTAAGAAGGGAATTACCTAAGTTAATTATTAAATTAATAAATAAATAAATTAATTAATGAAAATAAATATTTTTTGGGTTTTTGGTATTTAAAGAAATAAAATAAAATTAATTAATGTTAGTAAAAACCTAATTAAGTTTAATTAGTTTTAATTATTTACAAAGATATATTAAAGTTATTTCTAATTAATAGCCTAAATCAATTAATAAATTTGTTAATAAAAAATAAAATACTAAAATTTAATTTGATAAAGAAAATATTTTTTGTGGTTTTAATTTTATAAAGAAAAAATTTGATTGGTTAGTTAATTAAATAAATATAATAAAACAATTTAAACAAAATAAATGAAATAGAGAGAGATAAGGGGGTTTGGGCCTGAAAAGGGTGGTTTGAGAAGCAATCTGAGGCCCACTAGGCGCTGGCCTTGTTTGACTTCTAAGATTCCCTGCGTGCATGTTGACTTGACTCCATGGTGGACCATCAACTTGGATCACCAGATCTGGCCTTTTGGCCATCTGGCTGTTGGACGTGTGAAGGCGCATGGTATGCCACAAGCCTGGATTTGTACCTGATTACATGAAGAAGGAAAATAATAAAGAGTATGGGGGACCTGAGATTCGAACCCAGGTCCTGAACGTGATAGCCAGCTCGCCTTGACCACTAGGCCATTTTCTTCAGTTGTTAACAATATACAAACAAAATATAATATGGTAAAATACGTTAATGTGCCAGAAAATAAAAAAAATGCGCGAAAATTTGAAAGGGCCAATCAGAGGAGGACACGATCTCGTCCCTGTCCTCAGGCCTGAAAAAAAGTTACCTGCGGATTTGAATCCGCATCTAAAAGCATAGACCATTCCTAAAATTCATCTCAGGCCATATAAATTCCTCCCAAGACCATGGTTGCATTCGTCTTCCTCTCCCAGTCACGTCCATAGCCATCATTAAGGCTAATTTTACCTGTAACAAAAAACCCTAATCCAAGAGGCAAAATCCTAACAATGGCGTTTTGCACCACAGAGCAGATAAATGAAATCAAATAATACAGAAAGCCTGGAAATGATCTGGTGGTTACAAATATGCCATTGATTCTTTGTAATAATGCATGATTTTTGAAATACGAAATCAAATATAGAAGGGGATCGCGTGACACTTACAGCGCTCTAGGAC
Source organism: Vicia faba (assembly GCA_948472305.1). Taxonomy (NCBI): domain Eukaryota; kingdom Viridiplantae; phylum Streptophyta; class Magnoliopsida; order Fabales; family Fabaceae; genus Vicia; species Vicia faba. Next base: position 1,606,714,110 of record OX451738.1, on the reverse strand, counting down.
GTTGAAAAATGCGTGCTTTTGATCCCAGAAGGTTGAGTGAACACCCAACAATCGATTGGGATAGCTCTTTGCTTCTGAAAATCTCTCTTGCTATGATTTCGAATTCCAACTTGTTCACCACTTTTTCAAGTTTTGTTTTGTTTGTTCTTACAGCCTCTAGCCTCTATTTCATGTCCTTTGGCTTCTTTATGTATGATACAAGGTGTTAGGGTAACAAATATGGATGGAATCCCTCTAAATCAATGCCTTATGATTTGATTTGATTCATCCTTTAAAGCTTGCAAATTTATCAAATCTCCATATTTTTGTACATGATATGGTAAGATACGAATTTGATGTTGATCATGATGATGATTAAGACCTAAAACAACCAAAAAGATCTCAAGTAATCAATATTTAGATTTTACATGATTTAATTTGATTTAAAATGAAATAATTCAATAAAAAATCAAATAAAATAATAAAAAAGAAATATGATCTCAAGGCTGAAGATAGGATACGTGTGCAATGGTAAAAGCTCAAATCAAGTGGAAAAGAATGGGCCCATTTGACAAAATTTGAAGTTTTGGGGATAGTTGACTTTTGGCAATTTTGCAAAAATGTCCAACTTCAACAATGCATAACTTCTTCAATTTTGAACTTTTGGAAGTGTTATTTGACTTTTTGGAAAGCTTGAGATGTCCTCTAATCAACCATTTTTGTCTCATATAATTTTGATATTCCATGCTCAAGTTATCAGCTTTGGAAAAAAAGGTGTTTTTGTTGACTTTCAAAAATGACCTATAATGTCCAAATTTATAACTTCTTGTGAGTGCATTTTTTGATCTTGGGGTATGAATATGGATTGTAGGATATTGCATTATCTTCAAAATGAGCTTTGGATGGGTCATTTCGCATAAAGTATGAGAAAGTTATGCTTGGTAAAAGTTGAGTTGACTTTTCCTACAAAACCCTAATTTAGCAATTTTTGAGTCTTGATGAATTTTGAGAAATCCTTGAGGAATCGTGATCAAACCTTGATCAAATGATTAAATATCCTTCAAAATGAGAATGTTGACAAAAAATCTTGAAGTTTGACTGATTTTAGGTCACAGTTGACTTTTGCCCTAACATAGTCGATTTTTGGACTCCTTGAGCAATTGACTGAGCAAACTTCCTTTTCAAGGCTTGAAATTTGACATGGATGACCTTGAGAACATATTAGGACATTGGGTAGCATTTTAGGTCATTTGGATTCAATTATCTTGATGCAACACAAACCCTAATTTGGGGTTGACTACCTTAGGAGATAGCTTGACTGTCCAACTCTTGAGCCATCTTGAGCCACTTGGAGATTTTTCTTGCAATGTTTTGAGAAATATGAGAGGGAAAATTTTGGGTTACAACACATAGCATCAACAACACAAATTGCAATCTCATTTATTTTGAGAAACATCATTATGCCATGCATTTCATATATCATGACATTGCATACAACTAACTCTTTACCTTTTCAGGAAAGATCAATCAACAGAAAATTATCATCAACAAATTTTCGACAAGACAAGACAACTATCTATGAAAAAAATAGATTGTAAATCAAGTCCCGAAACAAGATGGGGTAACTATATACATGACAAACACTTTTTATTCAAGACTTTTACTGGTTTAGATAAATCGTTCCAATGGTTTATTCTGATTCCTTTCCGGTAGACACTTCCTCTGGTTCAGATAAATCATTCCATTTATTCTGATTCTTTTCCAGACCTCTCATGGTTCAGTTTAAATCTATAATGGTTTATCCTGATTCCTTTCTGGTAGACATTTTCTCTGTTTCAGATAAATCGCTCCAAGATTTATTCTGATTCTTTCCAGTTAAAGAATATTCAAGACCTCTGCTGGTTCGGTTTAAATCTCTTAATGGTTTATCCTGATTCTTTCCCGTAGACATTTTCTCTAGTTCAGATAAATCGCTCCAAGATTTATTTGATTCTTTCCAGTTAAAGAATATTCAAAACCTTTGCTGGTTCAGTTTAAATCTCTCAATGGTTTATCCTGATTCCTTTTCCGTAGACATTTTCTCTGGTTCAGATAAATCCCTCAAAGATTTGTTCTAATTCTTTCCAGTTAAAGAATATTCAAGACCTCTGTCGGGTTCAATTTAAATCTCTCAATGGTTTATCCTGATTCTCTCTTGTAGACATTTTCTTTGGTTCAGATAAATCGCTCCAAGATTTATTCTGATTCTTTCCAGTTAAAAAATATTCAAGACCTCTGCTGGTCCAGTTTAAATCTCTCAATGGTTTATCCAGATTCTTTCCCGTAGACATTTTCTCTGGTTCAGATAAATCTCTCCAATATTTATTCTGATTCTTTCCAGTTAAAGAATATTCAAGACCTCTGTCGGGTTTCGTTTAAATCTCTCAATGGTTTATCCTGATTCTTTCCCGTAGACATTTTCTCTGGTTCAGATAAATCGATCCAATATTTGTTCTGATTCTTTCCAGTTATAGAATATTCAAGACCTCTGTTGAGTTCAGTTTAAATCTCTCAATGATTTATCCTGATTCTTTCTCGTAGACATTTTCTCTTGTTCAGATAAATCACTCCAAGATTTATTCTGATTCTTTCTAGTTTAAAAATATTCAAGGCCTCTGTTGGTTTAGTTTAAATCTCTCAATGGTTTATCCAGATTCTTTACCAGAGGCATTTTCTCTGGTTCAGATAAATCGCTCCAAGATTTATTATGATTCTTTCCAGTTAAAGAATATTGAAGACCTCTGCTGGTTCACTTTAAATCTCTCAATGGTTTATCCTGATTCTTTCCCGTAGACATTTTCTCTGTCTCAGATAAATCGCTCCAAGATTTTATTCTGATTATTTCTAGTTAAGGAATATTCAAAACCTCTATTGGTTCAGTTTAAATCTCACAATGGTTTATCCTGATTCTTTCCCGTAGACATTTTCTCTAGTTCAGATAAATCGCTCCAAGATTTATTCTGATTCTTTCTAGTTAAAGAATATCCAAGACCTTTTTTGGTTCAGTTTAAATCTCTCAATGGTTCATCTCGATTCTTTCCTGTAGACATTTTTCTCTAGTTCAAATAAATCTCCCCAAGATTTATTCTGATTCTTTCCAGTTGAAGTCAAGTTTGGACTTAATCCAATTTTTGTCAACAATCACCTTTGGATGGCATCTATAAGCCCATCTCTGACAACTCTCTGTCACCTCTCCAAATAGCATATGTAATCCCATTCCTTACACAATCAACCACCATATTATCAAGTGCAAATTTCTGGGCACTCTAGTGTTAAATCATCTTCCACCTTCAAGTAACTTATTGCAGATTTGGCAATCTAACTCTTCATGTTTAAGAAGATTGAACAGGGGAAGCTGTTGTACCCCAATATTTTCCCTCTCATTTTTCAAGGCATTTCTCACAAGGGTTCTCAAAGATCCAAGCTTGCACAAGTACAATTGGATGTTCCAGTATCAAGTTAAAAATGAGACTGTTAAAAAATCGGAAAACAGATAAAAATAATCATTTTGACAAAATTGGAGAAAAACAAGTCCTATCGATTCAACTCCTTCAATAAGCCTTTTGGCCTCTTTTGATGCAAGCCAGGCTTGCATTATTCGACCGCGTGTTGGCCTCTGGCACGCTGGCTTGGATTCACAAGGCAGGAGCTTCCTGCATGCCACCTTCGATTGCATCCCTGGCCCCACATGGTTCAGAATGCAATGACTGCTTATATGCCGACTTCATTTGGATGTTGGATGCGTGTATTCCTGTGTTGACTGGACAAATATTCCTCCATACTTGCTTTTATTCACAAGTTGATGACTAGCTGCATACAAGTCTTCGTTTGAGCCATAATTGCTATTTTACGCGCAAGGGGATTCCACCATGCTAACATGCACAAGGAAAAAAGCCTTTTGTAACCACCTTCAATATCAAGGCAAAAAGCCTCCTTTTGGCATCCTTCGATTGCACAATTTTCTCCTTGCATGCCTCTTTCGTTTGGGCATGTGGCTCCCTTTGTTGTAAGCTTCGTTTGAGCCCTTTACTTCCTGCATGCTTTCTTCGTTTGGGCATTTTACTTTCTTCAAGACAAGCTTGGGTTTATATTCTTTCGTTTGGGGATGTGATTCCCTTCATGCAAGTCTTCGTTTAAGCATTGGCCTCTTGTGTTCTTGCTTGGAGTCACAAAGTTTAGACCTCCTGCATGCAGGTTTCAACAGGGACATTGGCTATGTTTACGCTAGCTTCAAATGGACACATTTCCCTTTAGCATGCTTCAATTCCACCCTTGCCAACCTTCAGCACACCTGGTTGGTATATTTGAAGGGCCTACATAGGAGTTCCTCTCGAAGTTTTGCATAGTCCATTTGAAGGACACATTTGTCCCTTTTCAAAGAAACATGCATGACCTATTCAAGGGATATGTCTGGGAATCCCATTCAAAGGACATGCTTGATGGCCAATTTAAAGGATTTAGAAAGCCCACCTTAAGGAATGTTTTGGTGACCCATCCAAGGGTCACACATTTGGCTCATTCAAAGGTTGCACAAAAGTGTCTCATTCGAAAGACACTTGTTGGAGGAAAATCAAATAACATTGTTGGAAGAGGAATCTGGTCGAAGGAGGGTCAAAATGAAAGAATGAAATATTCAAAGATGCTTGCTGCCAAGTTCAGGCCTGGTACACTGGCCAAAACTGCTGCACAGCAGTCCTAAAACACTGCCTTATTCCTTGTACCAAAATGGCATACAAATACTGCCCCTCGAAAGCTACAAAAGCAGTTTACTCAGCCAGCTTTGCCTATAAATAAGAGGCTCCACAACATGTTTAGGGGGACTTTTTGGCCGCACAACACATCCAGAGACTTATAGGTGGAACAAATCATCAAATCAAAAACTCTCAAACACTTACACATTCTTAAACACCAACCCAGAATCTAAACATTTGTCCCGTTCGAATCTGAAACATCCCCACACCTATTTACCCTTCAAATCCAGTAGAAAGAACATCACACTTGTTCTTCTGCTTCGAATCCAGCATTAGAAAGGTCACCTTCGTTCCTTCCCTTCATATCCAGAAGCACTCAGAGCAACCACTCTAGGTCTAACCCATACATCCCAACCTCAAGCAAGGTAAGTCACTCTTGACCTTGAATCTTTTGATTCTAGCATGACATATGAATAAACTTCCCTTTCGTTACAAATATGTACATACCAGTGTTCTTCTTTTCGTTTCCACCCTTTTAACTTGCTTTCATTAATAACCTTTTTGGTTTTGATTCTTGTTTATTTAAGCATCATTTAAGAACTAACATGGCCCCAATGTGATGCTAGCATGTCCTTAGGCCATGTTACTATTCAAAAAAACACAAACCAAAGAAGCAGGAGACATGAGTATGAAACGAAGCCTTAGGCTTCCTCACTAACTCCAGGTCCAATCGAAGAATGCAACAAAGTACTTAAGGTGAAGAAGACACTCCATGTTGAACGAAAGAGGCATCCAGAAAGATGGCCATGTTGACTCCCAGACCCCATTCGAAAGGCACACCATGGTGATTCCCAGGCCCCAACTGAAAGTCACGCCTTCACCACTTCCAGGCCAAATCGAAAAGAGCCAGAGAAGCAGAATCAAAGAGTTCTTCTGCTTGAATCGAAAGAGCCCCTTTTTCCTTCTCTATTTTATTTTTGCCTTTATATTTTCTTGCTATTCAATATGGTTGTAATAGTATAGGATTTATTTTTCTGCATTTTTATTACTTTTGTACAATTTCTAGTAAGATAGAGTATGTATGATAAGATAAAATCAACAAGTAGACAACCTAAAATCAAAGACAAAATGCATGCAATCAAACACACTATTCACACACATGCACCCCTATGGTAACCTCACTTATTGCCTCGAAAAAATAATCATGTCCCTCGAATATAGGCGTTTTAGCAAAGACCCTCGATAAGAGATCGTAGTCCCTCGATGACCCTCAATGTTGCCTTCGGTAAACGATCTAGTCCCTAAATGACATTGATAAAACATCCCATAGGTTGCCTTCTATGACTATATAAACGTCCCACGCCCGTCCCTTCACATCCAATGATGGGACTTCTTACCAAATCAATGGTAAGATAGCAACATCTAAAGGGGAAGGAAAAGAACCTTAAAACCTTTTGAGTATGTAGGATACTCCTAGTTGCTCGCTTGCTTACAAAAAAAACATTTTATACACCCACAATTTCATTTTGAAACATTTTCAAAAGACAAAACACTTTGTACGCATTCTTATAGAAATGAGAACAATTACAAAGACACTTTCCAAAATCACTTTCAAAAACACATTCCACAAACACTACTTTTAACTATTTTCAAAATAACACTTTGTACGCGTTCTTATAGAAATGAGAACCATTATAAAGACGTTTTTATAAATACTTTCAAAACCCACACCACAAGCACATTTTTAAACAAAAGCAAGTGATCTAGCAAGAAACTAAGAGCCCGTAGATAACTACGGATGGAAAGGATGCTAATACCTTCCCTTTTCATAACCTACCCCCCGAACTCAAGAAATAATCTCTAAAGGTCTTTCCTGTTCTTTTCACCCTGTCCTTATTGGATAAAAGAAAATTCGGTGGCGACTCTAGCTATCCGCAACAATTGCGATCAAACGCAAAACACACAAGTCAGTTCTCCCACCGTATTACAGGGTCCATCATTTCTCTCATGAAGCTTAAGATGAAGGATGGTATTCTTTCGACCTTGGTCCAGTTCTATGATCTGATGTATCAATGCTTTACTTTCCATGACTATAAGTTGATGCCTACACTAGAGGAGTATTCTTATCTTCTGGGTTTACCTATTATCAATCGTATTCCTTTTACTGGTTTGGAGGGTGAGCCAAAACCAAATGAGATTGTTGCTTTGATCCATTTGGGGAAGTCTGAGGTTGAAACCTACATGACTACTAAAGGAGGAATTAGAGGATTACCAACTTAGTTCTTATTGGAGAAAGCTCGTTACTTTGCTAGGATGAAGAACACGATTGCTTTTAAGGCCATCTTTGCTTTACTTTCTTACGGGTTGTTCTTATTTCTTAATGTAGACAAATTTGTTGATATCAATGCTATCATAATATTTATGACTTGAAACCCAGTTCCTACGTTGTTGGGTGATGCTTATTACTATATTCATCTCTGAGACTCTTATCATGAATGGATAATTATCTGTTTCACGCATCTATTGTATCAGTGCTTTACTTCTGATTTACCTCAGTCTGATGCTTTCTGGGATGTCAGGAAGGAACTCTGTTGAGCTCCTAAGATCATGGCACTTACTCACTCAGATATTGTTTGGTATCATCAGGCTTACCATTATGTAGTGATTATTGACAGTTGTGGTAGTTTCCCTAATGTACCTCTTCTTGGTACAAAGGGAGGAATTAGCTACAACCCCGTTCTTGCACTACGACAACTTGGTTATCCGATGAGGAATAAGCCAAATAGTATTCATTTGAGTAGTTTCTTCATGAAGGAGGGAGAAGACCATAAGGAAGATAAGGATCAGATTGCGAAGGCCTGGTGTCATATTCATAGGAAGAGTAGGAAGAATTTGGGACCTAAAGGGGTTGTTTCTTTGGATCCTTATCTTCAGTGGGTACAAGCAAGGGCCATTCAGTTGAAGATGCAGTATTCCAGTGAAGCACCTATGCCTGATATGTTACTGAATACCATTCATCCACTTTTGGGTGATGTGGAAGAGCTTCAGATTGCCCTAGTCAGGATGCAACAAGAGAAAGAAGCTTGGAAGAATAAATGTCAGACTTTAGAGATGTCCTACCAGGCAGACTTGAAGGAGAAATATGATTTGATTGAGATTCTCGAGAGTCGTGTTGTAGATGAGATGGATAAGAAAGAGGATTTATTTTCCTCTAGCACTCAGTTAGGACTTGGTCATTCACTTCTCGACTCTAGTAATTGGAAAGTGGTTTCCAACAGGTATACATAAGAGAACAAGCAGTTGAAGGCTCAGATTGCTAGACTTAAAGGAAGGCGCCAATGTTTAGAGTGATCTTCATCAACTTAGTTTTCTTAGGATATTAGAATTTATCTTCTTTTGTACTTGGGATTGTTGAAAGTTGTACTAAAATTTTTTAATCCATTTTGAATTTATTATAATAAGAGTTTCAGTATTTCAAAATGTGTTTAGTACTTTAATACTCGCAAATTGTCTATAATTCCCTGAGTCCCTTGAATTATTAAAGTAAATCATGTGCATTGAATATCATGCATCATCTTGCACATATTTCTTGCATTTCTTTTCATACCCAGGTGTCTTACTGAATTTCTCTGCTTCGTTCAGCAAGTTGTCTCACCAGTATAGTACACAAGCTAATTCAAAGAAGAAAATGGAGAATCTTGAATAGGAAAATAGCAAGCTATGCGACGAGGTTACTACTCTGAAGGCCGGCATGGCCAATTTGACTACTTTGATGGAATCATTGGTGGCTGCTCAAAATCATCCACCACTTGCTCAACCTCAACAAACAACAATTGCTTCTGAAGGTCCATTAGTTCCAGTTACTATTGCTCATAATCATATGCCTCAAGGTTATCCATGGGGAATGCCAGAGAACTTTACGCCTGAAGGTCTTAATCTTGGTCCTCAAGTTACTCCAGTTGTTCAAACTATTGTTACTCCTACACCTCTTGTGGTGCATGTTACTCCTTCCGCACCTCCTTCGGTGAATGTTATGCCATTTGTTAATGACGAAGCTTATAGTCCTATTCCTCCATAAAGTGAAGGCTTGGGTTTCTATGATCAAATGGATTATTTTCAGGATCAGTTTGACAAGATGCAGAGGGAGATGAAGGCCCTCAGAGGAAAGGAATTGTTTAGGCAGAATGTGAATGATTTGTGCTTGGTCCCGAATGTCAAAATACATGCAAAGTTTAAAGTTTCGGAATTCGATAAGTACAAGGGAAATTCTTGTCCTCGTGCTCATATTATGATGTATGTAAGAAGAATGTCTACCCACACTGATGATCAGCGTATGCTGATTCACTTTTCTCAAGATAGTTTGATTGGTGCTTTGTTGAAGTGGTACATGAGTTTAGACAATGCCAATATTCATACTTTCAACGACTTGGGTGAAGCATTTATTAGACAGTACAAGTATAATATGGACATGGAACCTAACTGTGATCAACTCAGGTCAATGGTCTAAAAAGACAGAGAATCATTTAAGGAATATGCATAGAGATGGCGTAAGGTAGCCGCCCAAGTGATTCCTCCAATGGAAGAAAAAGAGATGACAAATATTTTCCTGAAGACTCTGGGTGCTTTCTACTATGAGAGGATGGTAGCAAGTGCGCTAAGTGACTTTACTGAAATGGTGGGCATGGGTGTCCGTTTAGAAGAGGTTGTAAGAGAGGGCCATCTAACAAAAAGCGAAAGTTCCGGAAGTACGAAGAAGCCATCATATGGGTTTTCCAAAAAGAAGGAAGGGGATACAAATGTTGTTATTCAAGAGAGAAGGGTTAATCTTCCTAGAAGAAATTATCAGCGTCATTAATAGGTCGCCTCAGTAATTCCATTTGTTGGTCTGGATCCAACCACAGTTGTTTATCAGAGACCATCCCATCAGGGGAATCAAGGGAAGAATCAGAAGAGACTTATGACCTTATCCCTATGAGCTATGCAGAATTACTCCCGATGTTAATTCAAAAGAAGTTGGTTCTGACCAGACCACCTCTCGCTATACCATCACCATTGCCTTGGTATTATAGGGAAGACCAAACATGTGCTTTTCATCAGGGAGCACCAGGGAACAATGTTAAGAACTGTTATTCTTTGAAATCCGAAGTACAAAAATTGGTGAGGTCTGGTTTCTTATCCTTTAAATATGTTGGACCTAACATGAAAGATAATCCTTTTTCAAAGCATGGAAGAGAAAATGTCGTGAACATGGTTGCTGATTGTCCAGGCGACTTCCGGATTTTCGATATTAAATTGGTTAGAGGAGATTTGGTAAAAATGCATGCTGACCTCTACGAGTTTAGGTATTATACGCATGACTATGTTGGTTCTGGTACTTACAGCATAGATATACATGGTTGTGACAAGATAAAGGAATATCTTCAGGAAATGATGGATGAAGGTCTTATTCATATAATTAAGCCTAGGGCAAAGTACGAGGGAGATGTGAACATGGTCTTTAGATGTCCAGGAGAATTTCGGATCTTTGATGTAGATCATATGAATGATGATTTGGTGCAGTTGCATGCAACCTTCTGCCATATGGAAGGTCAAGAAAGGCACCATTATGGATCTTGCCGGATCTACTGTAGAGATTCACGTGGTTGTTCCATTATGAGAAAAGGTATCCAGTTATTGTTGGACAATGGTACAATCAAGGTTGTAGGAAATAGGGATGATTATGTTAATATGGTTGAAGTTTGTTCGTATGAGACTACGTCAGATGATGAGTATGCCTCTGTAGATGAGTTCTTCTCCTCAGATGAAGATATGTTTTCCATAGATGACTCTGTAATTACTGAATATTTTGAAGAGGGAGTAAATGTTATTGTGCCTTGTTTTGGTACACCCACCCCTTTTGAAATTGAATATCATAGCAAGCCATCTATTGCTCCATTGGTGATTAGCTTGCCGGGTCCTGTCCCTTACAAGTCAAACAAAGTTGTGTAATTGCAAGCTTCTCAAGTCATATTTAAAGCATTAGTTTTGATGAAGACAACATGGACATCAACATTCAAAGGATGTGCAAAAAGCTTATCAACATCATATAAAAGTCTTGAAGATTATAGAAGAATTATTGAAGACTTATCAAATGTCAAATGGTATAAATAATTCTTAATCTTGAATATAGATGTTCACAAAAATATGCATTCATCAACATATACATATCCCATAATTTTAACATTAAGAAAAACTTTGTTTAAAATCTTTTTCAAAAAGAATTTTTGAAAATTAACTTTCAGGAACCGGTTCCTCCCTAACAGGGAACCGGATTCCAAAACTTATTCAAAAACATGTCCCTGGTTTTTGTACCAGGAACCGGGTTGTACCAATAGGGGAACCGGTTCCTGCGTAATATTTTTTGAAATCTGACTTATAACATTCACTAAGAACCGGGTTCTGTCAGTGTCGGAACCGGTTCCTAGCGAACCAGTGCAGCTTTTCTTTTGGTTTTTGAACATATTTTCAATGGTACTCTTTCATGAATGCATTGCAACTTTTCATATGAATTGGCATGAATGAAGAGGTTCTTGTGACTTTATAAAGTGCTGCAGATTTTCAAAATCATAGACATAAAAAACAATGCTTCAATTTTCAAATTAACAAATATACTTCTTCAATAAACAATTTTTCATCATTCACATTTGAATTCATACTTTCATGTGTTCATAATTTTGTGAAACTTGCCATATACACTTTCATTATCATTACAAGTTTCATACATACATTGTGAACATTTATATACATTGTTTGAGAATTGTTTATATCTTGAAGAAGAAGATCAATTGAAGATTGATAAAGCTATCCATCTATTTCAAATCAATCATTGTATTACTTAAATAAATTATTCCCTTACTATCCAGGATTGTTGGAAGTAAGTGTTGTGATTTGAAGAGGATTGTTCTTCATTCACATTAGTGTTTGTTTGGTCTTAAAGGTGTTAAGAACCTTTGATCACCCTATAGGTTAGATAGTAAGCATAGGCTGTACAGTCATTCTAACTATAGTGAAATCTCTTTCGTGTTAGAAAGGGGACTGGAGTACTCTCGGATTGTGAGAGGAACCAGGATATATCACCGTGTTCTTTACTTTTCCGCATTTATCGCTTTCATCACCATAATAAAGAAAAGATAAGATATAATCAAAACCTTCAAACACTTAACCAAAAAGTACTTCAAGTATTCTCATAAAACTGAATAAATTTTATAAGACCTAATTCACCCCCCCCCCCCCTCTTAGGCACTCTGAGACTTACAATTGGCATCAGAGCAAGTTATAGGTAACTTTTTCCTAAAGATCCAGAATGGCTTCCGCAAATCAAAATCAAAATTCGGTTTTCAAAGATGGTGGTAGTAACAACAAGCCTCCATTGTTTTGTGGTGAATACTTTGACTTTTGGAAAATTCGCATGAAGGCTCATCTTGAAGCGCAAGGAGAAGAAATATGGAATGCTGTTGAGAATGGTCCATTTACTCCGATATGTGTTGTCAATGGTGTTGGGTCATCAAAGCCTAAAACATCATGGGATGACGATGACAAGAAAAAAGTTCTCTTTGACAAAAAGGCAATCAATATTCTCCAAAGTGCTCTTAGTATGGATGAATTTTTCCGAGTATCGGCATGTACAACGGCAAAGGAAATTTGGGATACTCTTGTAGAAACTCATGAAGGAACCGCCGAAGTAAAAAGGTCTAGATTGAACACTTTGAGTCAAGAATATGAATTATTCAGAATGCTGCCCGGAGAATCCATCCTTGACTTGCAAAAGAGATTCGTTCACTTGACAAACCATTTGAAGGCACTTGGTAAGACTTTAACAAACGATGAATTAAATCTTAAAGTGCTTAGGTCCTTAACGAGGGAATGGCAACCAAAAGTGACGGTAATATCCGAAAAGAAAAGCCTAGCAACTATGACTTCCGCAACACTTTTCGGAAAGCTTCAAGAATATGAGACGGAACTTGGAAGACTTGAAAAACATGAGAATCATGAGAAGAAATCCAAAGGCATTGCTTTGAAAGTTGATTCAAAAGAAAGTCAAGATAAAGATGCATCGGAGGAAGATGAAAATCTCTTGCTTATTGTAAAAAGGTTAGGAAAATATTTTGGTCATAAAAATAATCTTCATAATGCTAACTTTGTCAAAAGAAAGAAATTCTATAAGCATAAAGACAAAGAAGCCTCCACATCAACACAAGATGTCACATGCTATGAATGTGGAAAGCAAGGTCACATAAAGCCGGATTGTCCAAAACTCTCCAAGAAAAATGGATTCAAAGGCAAAAAGGAGTTCAAGAACAAAAAGGCTTATGTTGCATGGGAAGATAATGAGATAAGTTCTTCATCCGATTCGGAAAGCGACGAATGTGCAAATCTAGCATTAATGGCTTCACATCACTCCGACGATGAAGAAGAGGTTAGTAATGAATTTAATCTTTTTGATTATGATGTTCAAGGTGCTATTGAAGAACTCTTGGGAGAATGCAAAAGTTTATACAAAAAGGTGTCAAATCAAGAAAAAGAAATTTTAATTTGTCTAGAAAAAATTGACACCATGACTAAAGATTTTGATCTTCAAAAACAAAATTTTATTAAAGAAAAGGAAAACTTTGCATGCTCCAAGTGTGAATCAAATGTCTTTCAAATTGTTCAATTGAAAAGAGTCATTGAACGATATGAAAAAGGACAAATAGGATTGGAAGGATTACTAAGCCAACAACGTTATCCAAATGATAAAAGAGGTCTTGGTTATGTGAATACTAAGAAACCAAGTAACAATCCCACTGTTTTTGTAAAGGCTGGTAATAGTTCCAATCCCAAGAAAGTAGAAAAGAAGCAAGTTGTTCATAATCATCAAAAGAAAAAGGCTAATGTATCGAAAAAGAAAACATTTCCTAAGAAGAAATCTTATCCTTCTAGATATAGAAGTAACTTTGAACCTACTTGTTTTTATTGTGGTATTAAAGGCCATACACCTAATGCTTGCTATGTTAGAAACTTTAGTATAGCAAGTGGGCATTATGTGTGGGTGAAAAAGGGAACTAACTATGAAGGACCCAAGGCAACTTGGGTACCTAACAAAGAATAATTTGTTTTTGTAGGTATGCTTGAAATCCACATCAAATGTTTGGTATCTTGATAGTGGATGTTCAAAGCATATGACAGGAGATGTACACCAATTTTCATATCTAGTACATAAATCCAAAGGGTATGTCACCTATGGAGACAACACCAAAGGAAAGATTCTTGGCGTTGGAATAGTTGGCACACCTCCATCCATTCAAATTGAGGATGTTCTCTATGTTGAAGGATTAAAGCACAATCTTCTTAGCATAAGTCAACTTTGTGATAGAGGGTTCAAGATCAAATTCAACAAAGAAGAATGTCTTATTATGGATGAGGCAACCAATGAGGTAAAACTCAAAGGTATAAGATCTAACAATATTTTTATGATTACTTTAGATGATTTGTCTATGAAGGTACAATGTCTTATGGTAAACAACAATGACGCTTGGTTATGGCACAAGAGGATTGCTCACATTCACATGGAGCACTTGAACAAATTGGTTAAGCATGACTTAGTTATTGGTCTACCAAAGATGAAGTTCATCAAAGATAAATTATGTAATGCATGCCAAAAGGGAAAACATACCAAAACAACTTTCAAATATAATAATGTGGTGTCTACTACAAGACCACTTCAATTGTTACACATGGATCTCTTTGGTCCATCAAGAACAAAAAGCTTCGGAGGTAATGTATACGCTTTAGTCATTATTGATGATTTTTCTAGATATTCTTGGACTTTGTTTCTTGTGCAGAAAAGTGATGCTTTTAAAGCTTTTAAGAAGTATGCTAAGCAAATCCAAAATGAAAAATCACTAAAGATTGTATCCATAAGAAGTGATCATGGTGGAGAATTCCAAAATGCACAATTTGAAGAATTTTGTGAAGAACATGGTATCTCTCATAATTTTTCAGCACCTAGAACTCCACAACAAAATGGAGTAGTTGAAAGAAAGAATAGGTTTCTAGTGGAACTTGCAAGAACAATGCTTAGTGATGCAAATCTTCCTAAATATTTTTGGGCGGATGCGGTTAGTACGGCATGTTATGTTGGAAATCGAGTTATCATTAGACCTATAATAAAGAAGACTCCATATGAACTCTTCAAAGGAAGAAAGCCAAATATTGCTCACTTTCACATTTTTGGATGCAAGTGCTTTGTTCTTAATAATGACAAAGACAATCTCGGTAAGTTTGACGAGAAATTCGACGAAGGTATATTTCTTGGTTATTTGCTTTCTAGTAAAGCATATAGAATTTATAATAAAAGAACTTTAACTATTGAAGAATCTATGCATGTATCTTTTGATGAAACTAACCCCTCCAAGGAGGAAGTAGTTGTTTGTGATGATGATGATCCTATAGATTTACTCCCGGAAGATCTTTCAATTGATCAAGTTGTAAAATCACCGGAAAATCAAGAAAACATTGTACAACAAGATTCAAACATCAATGATCTACCAAAAGAATGGAGAACTCATAGAGACCATCCTATTGACAAAATTATTGGTGATATTAGCCAAGGAGTATCAACAAGATTGAATCTAAAAGATGCTTGCTTAAACATGGCGTTTGTTTCTCAAATTGAACCTACCAAAGTTGATGAAGCCTTAGGAGATGATCAATGGATTATTGCTATGCAAGAAGAATTAAATCAATTCGAGAGAAATCAAGTTTGGGAACTTGTTCCTAGACCAAGTGGTAAACACATCATAGGTACCCGATGGGTGTTTAAGAACAAACTTGATGAGAATGGTCTAATTGTTCGAAACAAAGCAAGGTTGGTTGCCCAAGGTTACAATCAAGAGGAAGGAATCAACTTTGAAGAAACATTTGCTCCGGTTGCAAGGTTAGAAGCTATACGTCTTTTACTTGCTTATGCTTGTTCATTAAATTTTCAGCTTTTTCAAATGGACGTCAAAAGCGCATTCTTGAATGGATACATCAATGAAGAAGTCTATGTCAAACAACCTCCGGGATTTGAAGACTTCAAACATCCTACACATGTCTTTAAGTTGAGAAAGGCTCTTTATGGCTTAAAGCAAGCACCAAGAGCATGGTATGATAGACTTAGCAATTTTTTGTGTGAAAAAGGTTTCGAAAAGGGTAAGGTTGATAAAACTTTGTTCATTAAGAAAATCCAAAGTAACACTTTATTGGTTCAAGTCTATGTTGATGATATCATTTTTGGATCGACTAACAAAGAAATGTGTGAGGAATTCTCATTGATGATGCAAGGAGAATTCGAGATGTCTATGATGGGAAAGATCAACTACTTTCTTGGACTACAAATTAAGCAACTAGAAGATGGAATCTTCATCAACCAATCTAAGTATTGCAAAGAATTATTGAAAAAGTTTGATATGGACAATTGTAAAGCAATGAATACTCCAATGGGCTCCGGTACATATGTTGATCAAGATGAATCTGGTACTCCAATTGATATTACAAAGTACAGAGGTATGATTGGTTCTTTATTGTATTTGACGGCAAGCCGTCCTGACATCATGTTTAGTGTTTGTCTTTGCGCTTGCTTTCAAGCAAATCCAAAGGAATCACACCTCATGGCAGTTAAAAGGATCATGAAGTATCTTAAAGGAACAACCAATGTCGGCTTATGGTATCCAAAAGGAGATGTCGAAGTCACTTTTGTGGATACTCATAACCAACTCGTAGATATCTTCACAAAACCGCTTGCTCGAGAACCTTTCTTCAAAATCCGAAGAGAACTTGGTATTTTGGATGAAGGTGATATCTAAATGTTTCTCATAAGATTCACGTCTTAATTTTTATATGTATTTGTTTCACTCTTTTTCCCCATCCTTTTTGATGTTAACAAATGGGGAGAAGAATATGCATATGTGTTGTTTTGTTTCAAAGAAATTGCAGGCCCAAATATCTATTATACTCACTCCAAAATTCAAGGAATCATGGACTTAGGGGGAGCATACAATTTAGGGGGAGCCTTGCATTTGCTCAACATGTTTTCTACACAAAACAACAATAAAACAATTCAAGAATCATTTTCAAGACTTGGTTTTCATCATCAAAAAGGGGGAGAATGTAATTGCAAGCTTCTCAAGTCATATTTAAAGCATTAGTTTTGATGAAGACAACATGGACATCAACATTCAAAGGATGTGCGAAAAGCTTATCAACATCATATAAAAGTCTTGAAGATTATAGAAGAATTATTGAAGACTCATCAAATGTCAAATGGTATAAATAATTCTTAATCTTGAATATAGATGTTCACAAAAATATGCATTCATCAACATATACATATCCCATAATTTTAACATTAAGAAAATCTTTGTTTAAAATCTTTTTCAAAAAGAGTTTTTGAAAATTAACTTTCAGGAACCGGTTCCTCCCTAACAGGGAACCGGGTTCCAAAACTTATTCAAAAGCATGTCCCTGGTTTTTGTACCAGGAACCTGGTTGTACCAATAGGGGAACTGGTTCCTGCGTAATATTTTTTAAAATCTAACTTATAACGTTCACTAAGAACCGGGTTCTGTCAGTGTCGGAACCAGTTCCTAACGAACTAGTGCAGCTTTTCTTTTGGTTTTTGAACATATTTTCAATGGTACTCTTTCATGAATGCATTGCAACTTTTCATATGAATTGGCATGAATGAAGAGGTTCTTGTGACTTTATAAAGTGCTGCAGATTTTCAAAATCATAAAGACATAAAAAACAATGCTTCAATTTTCAAATTAACAAATATACTTCTTCAATAAACAATTTTTCATCATTCACATTTGAATTCATACTTTCATGTGTTCATAATTTTGTGAAACTTGCCATATACACTTTCATTATCATTACAAGTTTCATACATACATTGTGAACATTTATATACATTGTTTGGGAATTGTTTATATCTTGAAGAAGAAGATCAATTGAAGATTGATAAAGCTATCCATCTATTTCAAATCAATCATTGTATTACTTAAAGAAATTATTCCCTTACTATCCAGGATTGTTGGAAGTAAGTGTTGTGATTCTAAGAGGATTGTTCTTCATTCACATTAGTGTTTGTTTGGTCTTAAAGGTGTTAAGAACCTTTGATCACCCTATAGGTTAGATAGTAAGCATAGGCTGTACAATCATTCTAACTATAGTGAAATATCTTTCATGTTGGAAAGGGGACTGGAGTACTCTCGGATTGTGAGGGGAACCAGGATATATCACCGTGTTCTTTACTTTTCCGCATTTATCGCTTTCATCACCATAATAAAGGAAAAGATAAGATATAATCAAAACCTTCAAACACTTAACCAAAAAGTACTTCAAGTATTCTCATAAAACCGAATAAATTTTATAAGACCTAATTCACCCCCCCCCTCTTAGGCACTCTGAGACTTACAGGTTGTACCCTAAATATATAATGCTACAATTTTAGAGGATGGTGTGGAAGTTTCCATCCAACACTTGTCTGATGTAAAAAATATTACCGAGGTCAGTCGAGTGACCCGTAAGGGTCGTGTGTTTGCGCCTGTCATTAGAAGAAGTGTTGATGCTGATAAGAAAATTGTTGAAGAAGTTGAACCCAAGAAGGAAGTAGGGGAATCTAGTGGAGCTACTCTGAAAAAAGATGTGGATGATATATTGAAAATTATAAAGATGAGCGACTACAGGATCGTAGATCAATTGTTACATACTCCATCAAAAATAACTATTATGGCCTTGCTTATGAACTACTCTTCTCACAGAGAATATTTGATGAGGGTCTTGGACCAAGCTTTCATGGAAAGTGATATGCCAATGGACTAATTCAGCAGTGTGGTAGGGAACATTACATCATGTAATAACCTGAGTTTCTACGATGATGAACTGTTCGATGAAGGAAGGAATCATAATCTGGCCCTCCACATCTCTATAAAATGTAATAATGATTCATTATCCAATGTACTGAATAATAATGGATCTGCATTGAACGTCATACCGAGGAGCACGATCATGAAGTTGAAATATCAACGAACGCCCATGCGTCTGTGTGGCATAATTGTGAAAGTGTTTGATGTATCAAGGAAATCTGTTATTGGTGAAGTGGACTTGCCTATTCATATAGGCCCACATTTGTTTCAGATTACCTTCCAGGTCATGAATATTATACCCGATTACAACTGTTTCCTGGGACGGCCGTGGATACATGAGGCAGGGGCTGTAACTTCGACTTTACACCAGAAGTTGAAGTTTGTGCGTGAAGGAAAAGTGGTCATCATAAATGGAGAACAAACATTATTGATATCTCATTTGTCCTCTTTCAGTATTATGGAAGCGGATGAAGCTGCTATTGGAACCCAGTTCCAATCTTTATCCATTGATAATATAAGAGGAAATGATAATTTTATAGCTTCATTTAAGGATGCTCAACAGGTTGTGTGTAATGGCCATAGTGAAGTATGGGGATAGATTGTTGATCCACCTGTAAACAAGAATATTGTTGGCATGAGATTCTTTGTGAAGAATGATAAAGGTAATAACATGAAGCTGAAGTCTGCTGCAAGAAAGTATCAGGATATCTTTCGTAGCGGGGGTTATCTTCATCCAACTATTTTCGGGATTAATGCCATTGTGGAAGATGAAGCAGAGCCAGAAATGCCAAATTATGTGACACACAGAGTTAGGGTTCGAAACTGGATCACCATTGATGTTCCCTATTGCATATATGTGTCAAAGTAATTTGTTTTTTTTAATCTTTTCGAAAAACTCTCACTCTGCCCAAGGTGAAAGTATTGTTATTGTATGGGCTTATCTGTTTGCTTTGATCTTTAAAATTAATAATAAAAGTTGTCTTTGTTTGCCAAATTGTGTTTTTATTTTCTGGTTTTTCTTGGAAAATGGTAATCAGAAAAAAAACCTTTCAAAATAAATAATAACTGAAATTGAATCTGCATAATAACTTGTTATATGTGTTAGTTTCTAAAAGCAATCATAAATCATATGTGCAGATTAATTAAAAAACCCGTTAAATACGATGACCCTGCACCCTCTCCCAACTTTGAATGTCCAGTGTATGGGACCGAAGAAGAAGACTATGATGAAATTCCAGAAGAGGTCTCACGGTTTCTTGAGCGTGATGTGAGTTCCATTCAGCCATATAAAGAGCCATTGGAAGTAATAAATTTGGGTTCAGAAGAAGATTCGAAGGAAGTCAAAATCGGAGCATTACTACATTCTGATGTGAAGAGCATGTTGATTGAGTTGTTGAAATAATATGTGGACATATTTGCTTGGTCATACCAAGACATGCCTGGTTTAGATACATATATTATAGAGCACCATTTTTTACTGAAGCCAGAGTGCCTGCCAATCAAATAGAAATTGCAAAGAACTCACCCAGATATGACAGTAAAAATCAAGGAAGAAGTTCTATAGCAATTAATGTTGGTTTTCTTGTGACATCAGTGTACCCTCAGTGGATTGCCAATATTGTCCCAATATCGAAGAAAGACGGAAAAGTTCGCATGTGTGTAGATTACAAAGATATAAATAAAGCTAGTCCAAAAATGATTTTCCATTTCCACACATTGATATGTTAGTGGATAGCACAACAAAATTCAAAGTTTTCTCGTTCATGGAAGGATTTTTCGGATATAATCAAATAAGGATGGCTCCTGGGGACATGGAAAAAATGATGTTTATCAAACCCTAGGGAACATTCTGTTACAGAGTGATGCCCTTCGGGTTGAAGAACGCTGGTGCAACGTACCAGAGGGCTATGACAACCATATTTCATGATCTGGTGCACAAGGAAATTGATGTATATGTTGATGATATGATTGCTAAGTCCCATACTAAAGAAGGGCATGTAGAATATTTGTTGAAATTGTTTCAGTGTTTGAGGAAGTGTTGTCTCCTCTTGAATCCAAATAAATGTACCTTCGGTGTTTGATAATGGAAATTGTTGGGTTTCATGATCAGCCAAAGAGGGATTGAAGTTGACCCTGATAAAGTCAAATTAATTCAAGAAATTCCAACGCCGAGAACTGAAAAGTAAGTCAGAGGTTTCCTCAGGAATTTGAATTACATCTCCAGATTCATTTCCTACATGACTGCAATGTGTGAACCGATCTTTAAGTTTCTAAAGAAAGATCAAGGTTGTGTGTGGACAAATGACTGTTGTTGTACCCCAATTTTCCCCCCTAAGATCCCTTCATCATACCATATTGATTCAATCACAACAAGATCATATTAGGGCTTTTGGTTCTCCTCCGTGTCTTTAGTTTTGCTCTTTGAGGAATCACCAATAACCTTGACTTGTTTTTCTTTTGTAATCATGCATGCTTTATTTTTACTTTCCTTTTAATTAATAAAATGCAATGTTGGTTTGTCTTACTTGTTAATAATGTGGTAAAGGCAATGTGGCTTAGCAAGTTGATACATGGGTTCATGAGTTTATTTCCATGCCCTAGTCAATAAAGATTAGAAAATTCAAACCTCACCATTGAAGTTGTTTTGGAAGAAATGGCATGGTAAGGTTTATTTTGGTTCACCACATTTCAAAGTTATCAAGATTGATTCAAAAGTACAAGGGGTTGATTGAAGAAGTTGTCATGGTTGGACAAGGCCTTGTTTCCATTAGTCACAAGTGCATATTTCTCTCAATTCTCAAGATATGGAAGTGGTTTTGGATGCTATGAGTTCTCATTATCATCCTCAACAACTTCTATATACAAAGAAAAAGTGTTGGTACAAGAAGGTTGTTTAAAATTGTCAAAGTTCCTCAAAGCATTTTCTTGATTTAGGATCTAGGGTTTTGAACATCAAAGAAGCATATCTTGCTCATCTTTTGGTGTTTTTGAGTGATTCCAAAAACATACTTCTCTTCAAATGATTATTAATAAATCACTTCAAAAGTTTCAAGGAGTTTTCATGTGTAAAAAACTTGATGATGAAGAAAGATCACATGTCCTCCAGATGAACCCCCAACTTCCCATGTGTGACTTCAAATGATCATAACTTGGTAAATTCTTATCACCTTGAGCCTACTATTTTTCCATAATGATATTGAGGATGTGAACTTTATTCCTTATTTTATGTGTAAAGTGAGAAAATGGATGGAGGATTCCTTAAGGATACAAAAGATTATAGGTCATTTCATGATTTTTTGCCAACTTCAACAATTCATAACTCTCTAAATTTTTGGACATTTTGAATGGTTCAAGTTTCAAAATGTCATTCAAGATGTCTATTTCATGCCATATTTTTTGGTTAAGAGAAAATTACAAGAGGAAGGCCATGTTTCGATGCAAAATATTATAGGTCACTTTTGAAGAAAAACATGAAATATTTCTAAGTATGGAAAGTCAACCTCTTTTTCCCAACTTTGACTCATTGCAACTTTCAGCTCAAACATTCATTTGATTCCATTATTTTCCCATTGCAAATATTGTAATCTCATCTTTCTAAAGCATTAAGAACCATGCCTTAAGACCCCTTGAGCTGAGAATGCCATTGTTTCAAAAGTGGTAACTTGGAATTGAAGTTTCATCGTAAGTCAGAATTTGAATTTCATGTTACAACTTCTAACCATCAAATTAGCGTATGTTTTGGGTCTAAACATGATTAGCCAACTTTTCCAAGTGGATCAGTGCATTAAAACGCGCGTTTTGGATGAGTTTGGACAAAAGAGAAGTCACAATATCTTCATGATGTAGACAAACATGAATTCCCTCCAAATTGCATCATTCACCATTCCTTTTGATCCCATTTGCTTATCCTATAAATACATGAGCTATCACATTTGTTTTCTCAAGCTTGAACAACCAAAATCACCCTGCCAAACTCGCTCCATAACTTACTTTTCTACAACTTCGAAATCATTGTTGAAGCCTTTTTTTAATCCATTTTTTCTATCAATTCACCTTCCTTGATCTTCCCTAAAGCTAACAGAAGAAGAATTAAGCCTTGAAACCTTCTGAATTGATCTGACCAAGTCCATTTACAGAGCTCTGCAACTGAACTTCAATAGGTAGATTTCTCCATCAATTCTTCCAAACTTTGGTATCATTGTGAAGCTCTCATTGCCCTGGTTCTAGTTGCAACACTATCTTTTAACTGGAAACACGTTTTGGCCATGAATTTTCAAACTCCTTTTCAAAACTTTCCTTCCAAATTGCTTGAGCTACAGTTTATATAAATTTTTCGCGAAGGTGTGGTTGTCTTCGTCTTGATGAGACGAAGCGAATAATACCGGTCTCGTGCTCTAATTTTACAGTTTGAGCAAGCTTGATTTGAGACTGGCTAGAGGTTGAAGATGGCCAATGTGTCATCCTTCAACCAATTAAACAACGCCATTTGGAAGTTTTGAATATCTGATTTAATTAATGATCATGTGTGTTATTCACTAATGACCATGATATGCACAACGCGTCTGATCCATTGGATTAGCTTACTAACGTGTTTTGACTCTCATCTATTGGTCCACATTTTTTTGACTTTATTTTATTTTCTGATTTTTATATTTAAATTGTTTTAAACTTCAAAAAATCATAGAAAACTCATTTTAAGTCCAAAAATTCTGAAAAAAATTTTTATTTTTATTTTTATTTTTCTCTTTCTGATTTTTATTCTTTTACAATTTTATTTTGTGTTTTGATATTTTTTTATAAATTTTCACTTTATTTATTTTTGTTTTAAATGTTTAAAAATACTTTTATGCATTTTTAAATTCTAAAAAAATATATAAAATGATCCAATGATATTGTGACAAATGTTGGTGACCTCATTTATTTTTATTTCAGAATTTGTTATTTTTTATCATTTTTGGTTTATTTTACTCATTTTTTTTAATTTTAAAAATAGTTTCTGACTTTAAGAAAATTACCAAAAATTTTATAAAAATATTTGAGTCTATTTTTTATTTTCCTATGACCTTATTTCTTTTTTATGAATCAATTTGAACATAGTTGATATTTTTATCTTATTTCTATTTTAAAACATTTTAAAACCCTTTTTAATGCATATATTAAATGTAATATTATTGTGTGATTATTTTCTGGTAGATCTTGGGTTGAATTTTTGATCATGAACTTTGTTAACATCATTGGATTCATGGTTTTGAGTCTAACTCCATAAAAATGGATGAATGATTTTAATAATAGTTTAATTAAATTTTAATTCAAATGTGGTTTATATATTCTTTCCCACCCTTCTTCATCTTATCCCTTTCTTATTGCACTAAGTGTTATTGGAGCATGATCTCTATATCATGTCTCAAAATAAATGGTGCATAGATTGCTATTGACCAGCCTTAAAATAGGTGTGACTTCTACATAAGTCCACTTACGATTGCTTAACTTAGCGCTAAATTTTATCCTGATTCGAATAAATGATCATTTGTGCCACAAACCTATGTTTGCAAGCCTAAGTATGTTAATTTGATCTCTTTGATCCAATAACCTTGAGATTCATTATGTGGAGGCTTTGGTTCTACCAATCCTCTGATGGATCTACATCACTTTTAGTCAACGCAGATCACTTAAACATTGTTGATCATTAAATGTTACTTTTGAGGATTCCAAAATGGATGATATACTTGACAAAAAGCAAATGCAACTTGTTGTGTGGAGACTTTGGTTCTACCAATCCTCTAATTAGTTCCAAATGCAAGAGTCAAGATGGTCATCCAACTAACCACTAATTGTTGGAAATTGATTTTAATTTAGCATTTACATTTCATGCTATTTTTCATCTTTGCTCACTTGAGCCCCTTTATATTCATGTCATTTTTATTTTGCTCACTTGAGATTTTATTTTCTTTTTTAAGATACTTAATAATCAACATGAACCATAAAAACTTTAATGATACTTGGACTATTTGGTTACTATCCTTGGCATTATGGAGTATTAGACTTCTTGGACTTAGGATTAGAAACATTGGCCTATGTTGGAGACCTTGTGACCTTAATTGATATTTTGTCTGGAGTTCTTGAGGTTTACCTCAAGATATTGGGTTGTTTGTTTGTTTTGTGTGCAGGTTATTGTGATTACATACTTTGTTTTTAATCTGGAATTCACCCGTATACAGCCGTTACTCTGCCCAATTTTTGTGAAGACTTAATACACTTGAAGTTTGGTTCTCTCAAGAGGTCTAGTATCTTTGCTTGCTTGGTTTCAATCCAAATAATGGGAATTCTATCTTGACTCATAATGTCAAGTATTGGATTCTTGTTTGTTAGATGGTTCTTATTCCTAGCTTTTACCTTATGCTTTAGGATAGTCTCTTCTTCTCCTCCCATCTTCTTTAATTTCAAAAATCTTCTCCCTCCTTTAGAAAACTCTTCTTGTTTTTAAACTTGAACCACTTTCATAATAAACTTGGACTTTGTCCATGCATTTTCAAAACATTTTTCATAAATAAACTCCAATCAATTTAATAATACCTTGCATTTTTTGTGAGAAGACTAAAATTCAATCAATCTCATTCAAACCATTTTGCCATTTTGGCTCTTATCTTTAAAGTTTTCTCAAAATATTTGACTCTTGTCCCTTACGAAAAATTGCTAGAGCGTCTCACAAGTTTCCTTCTATCACTGTATGATTGACCCGCGCCTATCCCTTCACATCCAATGATGGGGCTTCTTATCAAAACAATGGTAATATAGCAACATCTAAAGGAGGAGGAAAAGAACACCTAATACCTTTTGAGTAGGTAGAGTTCTCCTAGTTGCTCACTTGCTCACAATAAAAATATTTCATACACCAACACTCTCACTTTGAAACATTTTCAAAAGACAAACACTTTGTTCGCGTTCTTATAGAAACGAGAGCCATTACAAAGACACCTTTTCAAAATCACTTTCAAAAAATACAAACACCTCTTTGAACTATTTTCGAATTAACACTTTGTATGCATTCTTATAGAAACGAGAACCATTACAAAGACATTTTAAAAATACTTTCAAAACCCACAAACACAAATTCAAACAAAAGCAAGTGATCTAGCAAGCAACTAAGATCCCGTAGATAACTACGGATGAAAAAGGTGCTAATACCTTCCCTTTTCATAACCTACCCCCCGAACTCAAGAAAACATCTCTAAAGGTGTTTCCTGTTCTTTTAAGACTTTCCTTTTGGATAAAAGAAAAGTTGGTGGCGACTCTTTCTATCTGCACAATTGTGATCAAAACAACAAAGTCATTTCTCCCACCGTGTTACAACCGGAATGGCCAATCTCACTGCTCTGATAGAATCTCTGGTGGCTGCTCAAAATTTGCCACCGAGTGTTCAACCTCAATAGATAAAGTTTACTATTGAAGCTCCGGCTGTTTCTGTGTCTGCCCCTCCAGCTCTTGTTCAAAATCGCATGCCTCGAGGTTGTACATGGGGAATTCCATAGAACTTTGTTCCTCAAGGTTTCAATATTAGTCCTTAAGTTACTCTAGTTGTTCAGAGTACTGTTAATCTTGCACCTCCTGTGGTGCATATTACTCCTGCTACACCTCCTTCGATAAATATGGTCCCATTTTCTAATGATGATATGTATCATCCTTTTCGTCCACCAAGTGAAGGCTTAGGTCTCTATGATCGAATGGATGATTTTCAAGATCATTTTGACAAGATGCAGAGGGAGATGAAGGCCCTCATGGGAAAGGAATTGTTCGGGCAGGATGTGAAAGATTTATGCTTGGTCTCGAATGTCAAGATACCTACGAAGTTTAAAGTCCTGGAATTCGAGAAGTACAAGAGCAACACTTGTCCTCGTGCTCATCTTGTGATGTATATAAGAATAATGTCTACCCACAGTGATGATCAACGTCTGTTGATTTACTTTTTTCAAGATAGTTTGACTGGTGCTGCGTTGAAGTGGTATATGAGTTTGGACAACGTCAATATCCATACTTTTAATGACTTGGGAGAAGAATTTATCAGAAAATAAAAATACAACGTGGACATGGCGCCTGACCGTGATCAACTCAGGGCCATGGTCAATAAGGACAGGGAATCATTCAAAGTATATGCATACAGATGGCGTGAGGTAGCCTCCCAAGTGATTCCTCCCATGGAAGAAAAGGAGATGACAAATATTTTCCTGAAAACTCTGGGTGCTTTCTACTATGAGAGGATGGTAGCGAGTGCGCCAAGTGACTTTACTAAAATGGTGGGCATGGGTATCCGTTTGGAAGAGGCTGTAAGAGAGGGCCGTTTAACAAAAAGTGAAATTTCTTGAAGTACGAAGAAGCCATCCTATGGGTTTTCCAAAAAGAAGGAAGGATATAGAAATGTTGTTATGCAAGAGATGATGGCTAATCCTCCTAGAAGAAATTATCAGCGTCATCAACAAGTCACCTCAGTAACTCTAGTTGTTGGTGTAGCTCCAACCACCGTTGCTTATTAGAGACCATCCCATCAGGGGAATCAAGGGTATAATCAGAGAAGGGAGAGTTATGACCATATCCTTATGAGCTATACATAATTACTCCCAACGTTAATTCAAAAGAAGTTGGTTCAGACCAGACCACCTCCCGCTATACCATCACCATTGCCTTGGTATTACAAGGCAGACCAAACATGTGCTTTTCATTAGGGAGCACCAGGGCACAATATTGAGAACTGATATCCTTTGAAAATTGAAGTACAAAAATTGGTGAGGACTGGTATCTTATCCTTCAAGGATGTTGGCCCTAATGTAAAAGATAATAATTTGCCAAAGCATGGAGGAGCAAATGTTGTGAACCTGGTGGCTGGTTGTCCAGGCGACTTCCAGATTTTTGATATTAAATTGGTTAGAGGAGATTTGGTAAAAATGCATGCAGACCTCTATGAATTTATCTATTATACGCATGACCATGCTGGTTGTGCTATTTGCAGTATGGATATACAAGGTTGTGACAAGATAAAGGCTGATTTGCAGGAGATGATGGATGAGGGCCTCATCCACATAATCAGGCCTAGGGAAGAGTATGAACAGGAAGTAAACATGGTTTCTGGATGTCCTGGAGAGTTCAGAATCTTTGATGTGGAATATATGAATGAGGATCTTGTAAAATTGCATGCTACTTTCTGCCACATGGCTGGTCAGGTAGAACATCAATGTGGATCTTGCCGATTTACTGTCGGGACTCCCGAGGATGTTCAATTGTAAAGAAAGGTGTTCAGTTGTTATTGGATAATGGAACTATCAAGGTTACAAGCCAAATGGATGATTACCACGAGGTTAATGAGATTGAGTTTTGTTTGGATGAAGAAGAGTCAGATGATGAGTATGCCTCCGCGGATGTGTTCTTCTCCTCAGATGAAGATATGTTTTCCAGAGATGACTCTGTAATGACTGAATGTGTTGAAGAGGGAGTAAATGTTATTGTTCCTTGTTTTGGTGAACCCACCCCTTTTGAAGATGAATATCATAGCAAGCCAGCTATTACTCTATTGGTGATTAGCTTACCAGGTCCTGTCCCCTACAAGTCAGACAAGGTTGTACCCTACAAATATAATGCTAAAATTTTAGAGGATGGTGTGGAAGTTCCCATCCATCCAATGCCTAATGTTGGAATTATTGCTGAGACTAGAAGAGTGACCCGCAGTGGTCGTGTATTTACACCAGTTGTTCGTGGAGATAATAGTACTGGAAGGAAAATTGTTGAAAATGTTGTATCGAAGAAGGCTACGGGTGAATCTAGTGGAGCTACGCTAGAAAAAGACGTGGATCTATCTTGGCTTTATTGATGAACTCCTATGCTTATAGACAATCTTTGATGAGGGTATTGGACCAAGCTTTCGTGGTAAGTGATATGCCTGTATACCAATTCAGCAATGTGGTAAGGAAAATTACATCATGTAATAACCTAAGTTTCTGCGACGATGAACTTCCCGATGAAGGAAGGAATCACAATCTAGCCCTCCACATCTCGATGAACTACAAGAATGATTCATTATCCAATGTGTTGATTGATAATGGATCCGCATTGAACGTTATAATAAAGAGCACACTTATGAAGTTGAAATATCAAGGAACACCCATGCGCCCAAGTGGCATTATTGTGAAAGTGTTTGATGGATCAAGGAAATCTATTATTGTTGAAGTAGACTTGCCTATTCATATAGGCCCACATTTGTTTCATATTACTTTCCAGGTCATGGATTTGTACCCTCTTATAGCTTTTTTCTAGGACGGCCGTGGATACATGAGGCAAGGGCTGTCACTTCAACTTTACACCAGAAGATGAAGTTTGTGCGTGAAGGAAAAGTGGTAGTTATAAATGGAGAACATGCATTATTGATATCTCATTTGTCCTCTTTCAGCATTGTGGAGGCGGATGAAGTTGTTGTTGGAACCCAGTTCCAAGCTTTATCCATTGATAATATAAGAGGAAATGAGAATTCTATGGATTCGTTTAAGGATGCTCATCAGGTTGTGCGTAATGGCCATAGTGAAGTATGGGGACAGGTTATTGATCCATTTGTAAACAAGAATAGAGCTAGCTTGGGGTTCTATGTGAACAATGATAAAGGTAAGAACATGAAGCCGAAGTCTTCTGCAGGCAAGTGTCAAGACATATTTCGTAGCGGGGGTTATCTTCATCCAACTGTTTCCGGGATTAATGCCATTATGGAAGAAGAAGCAGAAGCAGAAACGCCAAATTCTATGATGCACGGAGTTAGAGTTCAGAACTAGATCACCATTGATGTTCCCACTTGCATACATGTTTCTAAGTAATTTGTTTTTGTTATTCTTTTTGAAAATCTTTCACTCTGCCCAAGGTGAAATTATTAATATCGTATGGGCTTATCGGTTTGCTTTGATTTTTAAAATCAATAATAAAAGTTGTCTTTGTTTCCCAAATTATGTCTTTATTTTTTTTATTTTTTCTTAGAAAATGGTAATAAAAAAAAACCTTTCAAAATAAATAATAACTGAAATTCAATGTGCATGATCACTTGTTACATGTGCCAGTTTCTAAAAGCAATCATAAATCATGTGTGTAGATTAATTAAAAATCCCGTTGAATACAATGACTCTGCACCCTCTCCCAACTTTGAATGTCCTGTGTATGGGGCCTAAGAAGAAGACTATGAAGATATTCCAGAAGAGGTCTCACGGTTGCTTGAGCGCGAGGAGAATGCCATTCAGCCATATAAAGAGCCATTGGAAGTAATCAATTTGGGTTCAGAAGAAGATCCGAAGGAAGTCAGGATTGGAGCATTGTTGCATCCTGATGTGAAGAGCATGTTGATTGAGATGTTGAAAGAGTATGTGGATATTTTTTCATGGTCTTACCAAGATATGCCTGGTCTAGATAAAGATATTGTAGAGAACCGTTTGCCGCTGAATCCAGAGTGCCCGCCGATCAAACAAAAGGTGCAAAGAACTCACCCAGATATGGAAGTAAAGATCAAAGAAGAAGTTCTAAAGAAGATTAATGTCGGTTTTCTTGTGACATTAGTGTACCCTCAGTGGATTGCCAATATTATCCCAGTACCGAAGAAAGACGAAAAAGTTTGCATGTGCGTAGATTACAGAGATCTAAATAAAGCTAGTCCAAAAGATGATTTTCCATTGCCACACATTGATATGTTAGTGGATATCACAGCAAAATTCAAAGTTTTCTCGTTCATGGACGAATTTTACGGGTATAATCAAATAAGGATGGCTCCTGAGGACATGGAAAAAACAACATTTATCACACCCAGGGGAACATTCTGTTACAGAGTGATGCCCTTCGGGTTGAAGAACACTGGTGCAACGTACCAGAGGGCTATGACAACCCTATTCCATGATCTTATGCACAAGGAAATTGAGGTATATGTTGATGATATGATTGCTAAATCCCAGACTGAAGAAGGGCATGTAGAAGATTTGTTGATGTTGTTTCAGCGTTTGAGGAAGTATTGTCTCTGCTTGAATCCAAATAAATGTACCTTCGGTGTTCAGTCAGGGAAATTGTTGGGTTTCATTGTTAGCCAGAGAGGGATTGAAGTTGAACCTGATAAAGTCAAAGAAATTCAAGAAATGCCAGCTCCGAGAACTGAAAAGCAAGTTAGAGGGTTCCTCAGGCGTTTGAATTATATTTCCTGATTCATTTCCCACATGACTACAATGTGTAAACCGACCTTTAAGTTGTTAAATAAAGATCAAGGTTGTGTGTGGACAGATGACTTCCAAAGGGAATTTGAAAGTATTAAAAAATATCTGCTTGAACCTCCTATCTCTCTCCCTCCTGTTGAAGGAAGAGCATTGGTTATGTATCTGACAGTGTTAGATAGTTCCATGGGCTGTATTCTGGGACAACAAGATGAAATAGGGAAGAAAGAGTATGCCATTTATTATCCCAGTAAAAAGTGTACTGATTGTGAGTCACGGTATTCCATGCTGGAAAAGACATGTTGTGCTCTGCCTGGGTAGTAAAACGTTTACGGCAGTATATGTTGAATCACGCTACTTGGTTGATCTCCAAAATGGATCCAATCAAGTACATTTTTGAAAAACCCGCTCTTACTGGGAGAATTTCCCACTGGCAGATGCTGTTATCTGAATATGACATCGAATACGACACTCAAAAGCTATTAAAAGCAGCGTGTTGGCAGATTATCTTGCTCACCAACCAGTTGATGATTATTAGTC
Source organism: Vicia faba (assembly GCA_948472305.1). Lineage (NCBI taxonomy): Eukaryota > Viridiplantae > Streptophyta > Magnoliopsida > Fabales > Fabaceae > Vicia > Vicia faba. The sequence goes on along the minus strand of OX451738.1, from coordinate 1,606,682,721 downwards.
TGTGATGTATGATTTCCCCGATGAGGATGTTATGTTTCTGAAAGTGAAAGATTGTGATGAACCATTGCCCGAGGAAGATTTTGATCATGAATCTCGCTAGAGCATGATATTTGATGGAGTTGTGAAAGCTTATGGTAAAGGAATTAGTGTTGTAATTGTCACTCCACATGGATCACACATTCCTTTTACTGCAAGGTTGACATTTGATTGTACTAATAATATGGCAGAATATGAGGCTTGCATCATGGGTCTCGAGGAAGCTATTGATCTCAGAATTAAAATTCTAGATGTGTATGGCGATTCAGCTTTGGTAATAAATTAGATTAAATGAGAGTGGGATAATCGTCACCCCGACTTGATCCCTTATAAAGATTATGCTAGAAGATTGTTACCCTTCTTTAGTAAAGTTGAATTTCGTCACATCCCCAGAGACAAAAATCAGACGGCAGATGCTCTGGCAACTCTGGCTTCTATGTATCAAGTGAATACTTGGAATGATATACCTCGAATTATAGTTCGGAGACTGGATAGGCCCGATCATGTGTAGCAGATGAGAAACCTTGGTATTATGATATCAAGCATTTTCTCCAAACTCACGAATACCCGGTTGGTGCATCGAATAAAGATAGAAAGACATTGAGAAGATTGGCTGACAGCTTCTTCCTCAGTGAAAATGTGTTGTACAAGAGAAACTATGATATGGTCTTGCTCAGATGCGTGGATAGACACGAAGCAGACATGTTGATGTATGAGGTTCGATGGCTAAAAGATGCTAAGGGAAAGTTACTATTGGATGATAATGGAATCTAACCGTTACAGATTTGCAAAGAAGTGCCATAAATGTCAGATTTATGCGGACAAAATTCATGTACCTCTGACACTTTTCAATGTTATTTCTTCCTTGTGGCCTTTCCCTATGTGGGGTATTAACATGATTAGAATGATAGAACCCAAAGCTTCGAATGGACACTGTTTTATCTTGGTAGCAATTGATTACTTCACCAAATGGGTGGAAGATGCTTCATATGCTAATGTTACTAAGCAGGTGGTAGTACGCTTCATTAAGAATTATCTCATATGTCGGTATGGTGTGCCGAGCAGAATTATCACCGATAATGGCTCGAATCTGAACAACAAGATGATGACAGAACTTTAATAATAGTTTAATTAAATTTTAATTAAAATGTGGTTTATATATTCTTTCTCACCCTTCTTCATCTTATCCCTTTCTTATTGCACTAAGTGTTATTGGAGCATGATCTCTATATTATTTCTCAAAACAAATGGTGCATAGATTGCTATTGACCGGCCTCAAAATAGCTGCGACTTCTATATAAGTCCACTTACGATTGCTTAACATAGCGCTAAATTTTATCTCGATTTGAATAAATGATCATTCGTGGCTCAAACCTATGTTTGCAAGCCCAAGTATGTTAATTTGATCTCTTTGATCCAATAACCTTGAGATTCATTGTGTGGAAGCTTTGGTTCTACTAATCCTCTAATGGATCTATATAACTTTTGGTCAACGCGGATCACTTAAACATCGTTGATCATTAAATGTTACTTTTGAGGATTCCAAAATGGATGATATACTTGACAAAAAGCAAATGCAACTTGTTGTGTGTAGGCTTTGGTTCTACCAATCCTCTAATGAGTTTCAAATGCAAGATTCAAGATGGTCATCCAACTAACCACTAATTGTTGAAAATTGATTTTATTTTATGTTTTTACTTTATGCTTTAATTTATTCTCTTTACTTTATGCACCATTTACTTTAGCATTTACATTTCATGCTATTTTTCATCTTTGCTCACTTGAGCCCCTTTATATTGTTGTCATTTTTATTTTGCTCACTTGAGCTTTTCTTTTCTTTTTTAAGATACTTAATAATCAACATGAACCATAAAAAAAACTTTAATGATACTTGGACTATTTGGTTACTGTCCTTGGCATTATGGAGTATTGGACTTCTTGGACTTAGGATTAGAAACCTTGGCCTATGTTGGAGACCCTGTGACCATAATTGATATTTTGTCTGGAGTTATTGAGGTTTACCTCAAGACATTGGGTTGTTTGTTTGTTTTGTGTGCAGGTTATTGTGATTACATACTTTGTTTGTAATCTGGAATTCAACCAAATACAGCCGTTACTCTGTCCAATTTTTATGAAGACTTAATACACTTGAATTTAGATTCTCTCAAGACGTCTAGTATCTTTGCTTACTTGGTTTCAATCCAAAGAATGGGAATTCTATCTTGACTCATAATGTCAAGTATTGGCTTCTTATTGGTTAGATGGTTCTTATTCCTAGCTTTTACCTTATGCTTTAGGATAATCGATTCTTCTCCTCCCATCTTCTTTAATTTCAAAAATCTTCTCCCTCCTTTTGAAAACTCTTCTTGTTTTTGAAATTGAACCACTTTCATAATAAACTTGGACTTATGTCCATGCATTTTCAAAATAAAAATTTATAAATAAACTTCAATCAATTTAATAATACCTTGACATTTTTTGTGAGAAGACTAACAGTTAATCAATCTCATTCAAACCATTTTGCTATTTTGGCTCTTATCTTTAAACTTTTCTCAAAATATTGGACTCTTGTCAATCCTTTTAGTGATGCAAACAACTATACTTCTACAATATATAGTGAAGTGAGATATTTTCCACTTGGGTGTTGAGTGAGGCATTCTTGATTTTAAAATCCAAGCCATATCCTCCACTTTGAGATGATGCAAATTCTCCTTTCTCATGATTGTGGGTAATAAGTATGTTTTCCACACGAACAATGACGATGACGTCTTATCTCTTAAAATTAACCAACACATTTGTGTTTTAAAATTTTCAAAGAGGAACTACGTGTACCCAGATCCCCTAATGCATGGAAGGTGGTACGTAGGCACTAAAGGTTCGCAACCGCGGCGGGTGCAAAATCATAAAAAATATTTCTTTTCTCACCTCCACCAACTATTTTCATACAACATTTTATATCCAAAACATACAAATTTTCAAAGAGGTTCTTGTGGAGTACCGTAGATGTTTAGGGTGATAATACCTTCCCTTTACATAACCAACCCCCTTACCTTGAATCTTTCCCCCTCTTTTTGGGTTACTCGCTCTTTTCCCATTCCTTTGGAAACAATAAAGCCCGGTGGAGATTTTTATTTTGATCTGTGTAAGTCTAGTCAATCCAATGGCTTAGTCTTAAACATTTCTACCGCTACAACTGTCAAAGGGCATATGAAAGTATTAAAGAATATCTACTTGAACCTCATATCTTGCTCCCTCCTATTGAAGGAATACCATTGATTATATATCTGACAGTGTTAGATAATTCCATGGGCTGTATTCTGGGACAACAAGATGAAACATAGAATAAAGAGTATGCCATTTATTATCTCAGTAAAAAATTTACTGACTGCGAGTCATGGTATTCTATGCTGGAATAGACATGTTATGCTCTGGCCTGGGCGGCAAAACGTTTGCGGCAGTATATGTTGTACCACACCACTTGGTTGATCTCTAAAATGGATCCAATCAAGTACATTTTTGAAAATCCTGCTCTTACAAGGACAATTTCCCATTGGAAGATGTTGTTATTTGAATATGACGTTGAATACCACACTCAAAAAGCTATTAAAAGCAGTGTGTTGAAAGATTATGTAACACCCCAATTCTACCCGACAATTATAAATGTAAATCATAGTTATAAAATTCATACAACTGAATCAGGATGGCATAAATTCAACTTAAAAACCATTGCACTCAACATGTATACATAACACTTTAAAACTTCGGATGAACCAACGACGAAATAAATTAATCTATTAATTCAACAACTTGAACAACTACGCAGCGGAATCATAATAACATCCTTGTCCAACATTAGAATAACTTCAAAATAAAACATACTTAGAAACAAACAAATTAAAGATCAACAACTGGAATAATAATAACTAAAAGCAACAAGCATTCATCCCCCCGAGTGTTACGTATCAGAGCAACGACACCGACTCGAACTACTGAAGGTAAACCACCTCCACTCTGGATTACCTGCACATTACCAACGTAGGGGTAACATTCAAACAAAAAGGGTGAGATATCTAACAATATAATAAAATATATGATAAATAATATATTAGATCAGATCATATAATATCACCACTTCACATCTTATAAACAACAATAATCAAAAGGGAACATCAACAACATACAACATTTACCGCATCAATACACAACTTCCTTATGCAATCATGTAATTTGACTCAATACTATGCAAATGCATGTGGTACCATTGGAGAAGAACTCCCAACTTAAAATAATTGTCAATAAATAGAGGCGTCAACAAGGCATAAGCCTTCATCTTAATATTCTCCAATACATGCCATCTTAACGAGCATTAACTCCATCTTGATATGCAATGTATGCGACACAATCATGAATGTAGTAAGAACAACCACAACTAACAACATCTCAACACGAATCATCATTGTCCAGAAGCCTACAACTCAATAGCTGCCAATAATTAGAGGCATCTCAACATAATTCATCAATACAATTCATCAACGTAAATCATCAGCATAATTCATCCACGTAAACCCAAAGCAATCCAACCATAAGCACAACACAATAGCAGGTCAACAACCATTAAACATTGGCCATAGGCCTACAACAAGATATCACCCATAAATATTTGGATAATTCTCGACTATGCTGATTAATCACTCATCTAATGCTTATCTCTAATTACTAAACCTCTACATATTATTATACTGTAATACTACATCATTATTATTAATAATCTTACTGTTATGAACCAAGCAATAATCTAAGATCGTCTTATCCTCATCATACTTTCCGAAATCATCATAGCGATTAACGCGGGAAGCTAACTCTATCCTAATTTGTGTACTAGGATTATTCTTCTTATCCTTAATTTTAATCCTTATGAATGAAGTTCATCATGTTAGCTATCCAACGCTTCAAACGGCACCTCAATTGGAGTTCGGAAACTCAAGTTACAGCCTTTGGAAAAATCTGTCAAAAATTGGACTGCAAGAGTCTACGCGTGCCTCTTTGAGTCGACATGTACTGGGTCTGGAATCCTGCATGATTCGACGCGTAACCTCTTGTGTTGAATGATACTGAGTCTGAAATACTGCATGTGTCGACACATGATCCTTTCGTATCGACTCATCCTGAGTCTTAAATCGTGCATGTGTCGATGCATGGCCTTTAAGGTCGACTCATACTGATTTGTGCTGAATTTATTATGTGATTTCACTTTGTTTTCACTGTGATTTCCCTGCTCTAGGTCTTAAAAACATCATCTAATCATAGGTAATCATCACTTATGATAATCCTATGTTTCTACATCAATTATACATCATTATTCATCTTTAAATCATTGATTCCTCATCAAATAACAATATATATATATATATATATATATATATATATATATATATATATATATATATATATATATATATATATATATATATATATATCAATCACAAACAATTTTTTTTTCAAATCCAATCCCATATACTACACATAACAAACCCTATTATAGAGTCAAAACCCAACCCTTACCTTGGATTGAAATTTTCTCTACAATTTTCCGATCGAATTCTGCTTTTCCTCTTTTCCCCCTACTTGGTAACTTCCACGTTCTCTATCTCTCTTCCAACCCTTATTTTCTTTTCTTCTTACGGTTACTTCCCTTTTCTTAATATTTCTCAATAACTAATATAATAAGACTATAACTCTTATTATGTCTTAATGGGCTTAAATTCCTACACTCTCTTTCTACTACTTCTAATTATTAAAAATAAGCCCACATCAAATAATAGTATTATTCTAATATTATTCTACAACTTAATCGAATAAATTAATTCAAATAACTACAATAAAACATCTATCATCATAACACAAATTCACAAATAATCCAAAAATAATTTAATTACATAATTAATTAAATTACGGGCGTTACAACTCTCCCCCACTTAGAATATTTTCGTCCTCGAAAATTTACCTTAAATAAACAACTAAGGATAGGAGTCCCGCATCTTGCTTTCTAACTCCCAAGTCATGCTTTCTCTGGCCGCTCCTAGCCAAACCACTTTCACCAAAGCAATCTCTTTGCCCCTCAGTCTTTATTTCTCGATCCACGATTCGTACAGGCATCGTCTCCACAATAAGGTTATCACGTACTTGCACATCATCCATATGAATCACATGATATGGATCAGGAATATAGTTCCGGAGTTGCAACACATGAAACACATCATGCAAATTCAAAAGATTAGGCAGTAAAGCCACTCTATAAGCAACATTCCCAACTCTATCTAAAATCTGATATGGACCAATAAAACGAGAAGTGAGCTTGTTAGACTTTAATGCTCGACTAATAACAGTCACAGGTGTAACTCTCAAAAACACATGGTCACCTACTTGAAATTCTAAGTCCTTCATTTGCTTGTCATGATAACTCTTATGTCTACTTTGGGAAGATTTCATCTTTTCTCGAATAAACTTCACCTTCTCAGTAGTCTCACGAACAAGTTCAGGTCCAAGTACTACACTTTCTCCAGATTCATGCCAACATAAAGGAGTTCTATATCTTCGACCATACAACGCTTCAAAAGGTGCCATCCCAATACTAGAATGGTAACTGTTATTATAACTGAACTCTATCAATGAAAGGTAAGTATCCCATGAACCTCCCTGCTCAAGAACACATGCCCTCAACAAATCTTCCAACGATTGAATAGTTTATTCAGTCTGACCATCCATCTGAGGATGATACGCCAGACTCAACCTCAACTTAGAACCCAACGCTTCTTGCAAACTCTTCCAAAAATCAGAAGTAAACCTTGGATCTCTATCCGACACAATGTACAAAGGAACACCATGCAGCTTCATAATTACACTAGTGTAAATCTCATCCAACTTCGTCACTGGAAAACTGATGTTAATAGGAATAAAATGAGCCGACTTTGTAAGCCTATCAACAATCACCCAAATCGAATCATGTCCTCTTAAAGGATTAGGTAACCCCGTCACAAAGTCCATAGAAATGCTATCCCATTTCCATTCTGGAATTTCTAACGGTTGCATCAACCCTGCAGGCTTCTGATGTTCAACTTTTGATTTCTGAAAGTCAAACATGCATACATAAATCGAGCCACATCACTCTTTATCCCAGGCCACCAAAACAAATTCTTCAAATCCTGATACATCTTTGTAGCTCCTTGATGAATACTCAAGTTGCTTCTATGGCTCTCTTCAAGAATCACTTTCTTCACCTCTGCATCATCAGGAATACAAATTCGATTACGAAATATCAACACACCTTGTGCATCTAACTTAAAATCACTATTCTCAGACTGATCGATCCCAACCATCGAATCTACCAGTTTCACATCCAACTTTTGAGCTTCTCTAATACTGTCTAGAAATTCATTATTAATCTTCAACATACCCAACATAACACTCAGCGGTGTCACCTTGCAAACTAAGCTCATATCCCTGAACTGTCCAATTAATTACAACTCTTTAACCATCATTGCCGACATATGTAATGTCTTTCGACTCAATGGATCATCTACGACATTCGCTTTTCCTGGATGATAATTCAAACCGAAATCATAATCCTTTAACAATTACCACCATCTTCGTTGCCTCATATGCAAATCCTTCTGATCGGATAAATACTTTAAGCTCTTATGGTCACAAAACACTTCAAATCTAGAAACATAAAGATAATGCCTCCAAATTTTCAACACAAAAACAAATGCAGCAAGCTCTAAATCATGCTTAGGATAGTTATTCTCATGAGTCCTCAACTGCCTTGATGCATAAGAAACTACCTTATCATTCTGCATAAGCACGCCTCCTAAACCCATCTTAGAAGCATCACAATATACCACAAAAGGTTCTCCTGGATTGGGTAACGTCAAAATTGGAGCCGACATCAATCTCCTCTTCAACTCTGCAAAACTCTCTTTGCACTGAACATCCCACACAAAGGCTCTACCTTTACAAGTCAACTTAGTCAACGAAAGTGCTAACTTAGAAACACCTTCTATAAACCTTCTATAGTAACCTGCTAATCCCAAAAAGCTTTTAATCTCAGTAGTTGACTTCGGAGTTTCCCATTGCAACACAACATCAACCTTCGATAGATCTACAGCAATTCCACTACCTGAGATCACATGACCAAGAAAAGTAACCTCCTTTAACCAGAAATCACACTTAGACAGCTTTGCATACAACTTCTTCTCTTTCAAAACTTGCAATACTACTCTTAAGTGTTCTGCATGCTCTTCTTCTGACTTAGAGTAAATCAAAATGTTATCAATGAACACCACTACAAACTGATCCAAATAAGTATGAAAGATACAGTTCATGTATTCCATGAATACTCCTGACGCATTAGTAAAACCGAAAGGCATCACCGAATACTCATAATGTCCATAACGTGTTCTGAAAGCCGTCTTCTGGATATCTTTATCCTTCACTTTAATCTGATGGTAACCCGACCTCAAATCAATCTTACTGAACACATGAGCATCCACCAATTGATCTATCAAGTCATCTATTCTTGGAAGCAGATATTTGTTCTTAATCGTCACTTTATTCAACTGTCTATAATCAACACAAAGCCTCATACTTCCATGTTTCTTCTTTAATAGCAACACTAGAGCTCCCCACGGCGATACACTTGTTCTTACAAACTTCTTTTCAAGTAACTCTTCCAATTGCTTCTTTAACTTTGACAATTCAGATGCATACATCTTGTATGGTGCCATAGACACAGGTCTGATACCAGGTACAAGATCAATATCAAATTCAACTTCCCTCTCTGGTGGTACATCATGAATTTCATCAGGGAAAACTTCAGGAAACTCATGCACCACTTGTAATTCCTCAATTATAGCTTGAGTCTTGACAGATAACGAAACCATCAATGAAAACATATGTGCTTCCTCTAGCATCAGCTGCCACAACTGTCTAGAAGACAACATACTATCTTCCTCTTCTTCAGAAGTAGAAAACCTCACAGACTTGCTATAGTAGTTAATATGAACATAGTTACGCTCTATACAGTTCATACCCAAAATCACATCCAACCCTCTTAAAGGAAAACAAACCAAATCAACAACAAAGTCTCTATCGGAAAAAAAACAAAGGACACTTTAAACAGATAAAAGAAGTAGTCACCGACCCCTTGACTGGAGTGTCGATGACCATCTCTCCATTCATGGAAGACAACATAAGACCCAATCTTTTAACATAATCAGCAACAATAAAGCAATGAGTAGCATCGGTATCAATAATAGTAATTAAAGGAGTACTATTAATGAAACATGTACCTCTGATAAGCCTGTCCTCAGTAGCCGCCTGATCCTTAACCAAAGCGAACACTTTACCACTTGTCTGCGCCCTCTTTGGTTTCTGAAACTGACTACCAATCTGCCCTTCTTCACCATAATTGAAAAAAAACACCTCCTTATGCTTGCACTCAGATACAACATGTCCAGTCTTACCACAACGGAAATACCTCTTTACCTCAGCAGTACACAAATTACTCTTATGCACAGGTTTTCCACATTTGAAATAAACCACACCAGCAGGAGCCTCTCCCCCACTAGTCCTCTGACCTTGAGCATCTTTCTGTTTACCTTTACGATTTGGGGTATCATAAGGCTTACTACGATTCAGTTGGTGCTTACCCCTCTTCTCACTGATAATCTTATAATGAGCATTATTATCCTCTTCATAAATTCTGCAACTATCAATTAGATCGGAAAAGACACGGATCTTCTGGTATCCAACTGCCTCTTGATCTCTGGGTGCAAAGTGTTCTCAAACTTGATGCACTTCGAAAACTTAGCATTTTCCCCACCATAGTGCGAATAAAACATAGACAACTCAGCAAACCTTGCAGCATACTCAACAACCGATACACTCCCTTGCTTCAGATCAAGGAACTCAATCTCCTTCATACCACAAATGTCTTCAGGAAAGTACTTCCTCAAAAATTCCCTATGGAACACAGCCCAAGTGACATTTTCACCTCCAGCTTCCAACCTTTGATACGTCTCTTGCAACCAGTCATCAGCTTCGACTGCTAGCATAAGAGTACCACATCGAACCTTCTGTGTTGGAGTGCAGTCCATCACACGGAAGATTCTCTCAATCTCTTTCAGCCAATCCAATTCTCCGTAAAGATCATACTTTCCCTTGAATATAGGCATATTCTCTCTCTGGAAAGTCGCCAAACTACGAGATCCATCATTCCCGTCAGCATTCGGCTGATTCTCCATCACATGCGCCATTGCTTCTAAAGCAGCAACAAGTGTAACATCATTCCTCCCAGCCATCTTAACTTATCTCTACAACATAAACAACGGTTAGAACTCAAATTAACAATACTCGATTGTTAAATAAAACTACAACTCGACTACTTGGTCGGACAGACCGACTTGCTCTGATACTAAATTTGTAACACCCCAATTCTACCCGACAATTATAAATGTAAATCAGAGTTATAAAATTCATACAATTGAATCAGGATGCCATAAATTCAACTTAAGAAACATTGCATTCAACATGGATACATAACACTTTAAAAATTCAGATGAACCAACAACGAAATAAATTAATCTCTTAATCCAACAACTTGAACAACTACGCAGCGGAATCATAATAACATCCTTGTCCAACATTACACAAACTTCAAAATAACACATACTTAGTAATAATCAAATTAAAGTTCAACAACTGGAATAATAATAACTAAAAGCAACAAGCGTTCATCCCCCTCGAACTACTGAAGGTAAACATCCTTCACTCTAGATTACCTGCATGTTACCAACGTAAGGGTAACATTCAAACAAAAGGGGTGAGATATCTAACAATATAATAAAACGTATGATAAATAATATATTAGATCAGATCATATAATATCACCACTTCACATCTTATAAACAACAATAATCACAAGGGAACATCAACAACATACAACATTTACCGCATCAATACACAACTTCTTTATGCAATCATGTAACGCGACTCAATACTATGCAAATGCATGTGGTACCATTAGAGCAGAACTCCCATCTTAAAGTAACTGCCAATAAATAGAGGCATCAATAAGGCATAAGCCTTCATCTTAATATTCGCCAATACAGGCCATCTTAACGAGCATCATATCTATCTTGATATGCAATGTATGCGACACAATCATGAATGTAGTAACAACAACCATAACTAACAACATCTCAACACGAATCATCGTTGTCCAGAAGCCTACAACTCAATAGCTGCCAATAATTAGAGGTATCTCATCATAATTCATCAACATAATTCATTAACATAAATCATCAGCATAATTCATCCACGTAAATCCATATAAATTCAACCATAACCACAACACAACAGCAGGTCAACAACCATTCAACATTGGCCATAGGCCTACAACATGATATAGCCCATAAATATTCGAACAATTATCGACTATGCGGATTAATCACTCATCTAATGCTTATCTCTAATTACTAAACCTCTACATATTATTATACTGTAATACTACATCATTATTATTATTATTAATCTTACTGTTATGAACCAAGAAATAATCTAAGATCGTCTTATCCTCATCATACTTCACGAAATCATCATAGAGATTAACGCGGGAAGCTAACTCTATCCTAATTTGGGTACTAGGATTATTCTTATTATCCTTCATATTAATCCTTATGAATGAATTTCATTGTGTTATCTATCCAACGCTTCAAACGGCACCTCAAACGGAGTCCGGAAACTCAAGTTACAGCCTTCGGAAAAATCTGTCAAAAATTGGACTGCATGAGTCGACGCGTGCCTCTTTGAGTCGATGCGTACTAGGTCTAGAATCCTGCACGAGTCGACGCATAACCTCTTGTGTCGACTCATACTGAGTCTAAAATACTTCATGTGTTGACGCATGATCCTTTCGTATCGACTCATCCTGAGTCTTAAATCCCGCATGTGTCTATGCATGGCCTTTGAGGTCGACTCATACTGATTTGTGCTGAATTTATTCTGCAATTTCACCGCATTTTCACTGCGATTTCCCTGCCCTAGGTCCTTAAAACATCATCTAATCATAGGTAACCATCTCTTATGATAAACCTATGTTTCTACATCAATTATACATCATTATTCATCTCTAAATTATTGATTCCTCATTAAACAATATATATATATATATATATATATATATATATATATATATATATATATATATATATATATATATATATATATATATATATATATATATATATATATATATATATATATATATATATATATATATATATATATATATATATATATATATATATATATATATATATATATATATATATATATATATATATATATATATATATATATATATATATCAATCACAAATAAAACAAATTTTTTTTTCAAATCCAATCCCATATACTACTCATCACAAACCATATTATAGAGTTAGAACCCCACCCTTACCTTGGATTGAAGGTTGCTCTACAATTTTACGATCGAATTCCGCTTTGCCTCTTTTCCTCCTTCTTGGTAACTTCCATGTTCTCTGTCTCTCTTCCAACCCTTATTTTCTATTCTTCTTATTGTTACTTCCCTTTTCTTAATATTTCTCAATAACTAATATAATAACACTATAACTCTTACTATGTCTTAATGGGCTTAAATTCCTACACCCCCTTTCTACTACTTCTAATCATTAAAAGTAAGCCCACATCAAATAATAGTATTATTCTAATTTTATTCTAAAACTTAATCGAATAAATTAATTCAAATAACCACAACACAACATCTATCATCATAACACAACTTCACAAATAATCCAAAAATAATTTAATTAAATAATTAATTAAATCATGGGAGTTACAAATCATCTTGCTCACTAACCAGTTGATGATTATCAGTCTGTGAAGTATGATTTCCCCGATGAGGATGTGATGTTTCTGAAAGTGAAAGATTGTAATGAACCATTTCCTGAGGAAGGTCCTGATCTTGAATCTCGCTGGAGCATGATATTTGATGGAGCTGTGAATGTTTATGGTAAAGTAATTTATGTTATGATTGTCACTCCTCATGGATCGCACATACCTTTTACTGAAAGGTTGACATTCGAATGCACCAATAATATGGCAGAGTATGCGGCTTACATCATGGGTCTCGAGGAAGCTATTGATCTCAGAATTAAAATTCTAGATGTGTATGGTGATTCAGCTTTGGTAGTAAATCAGATTAAAGGAGAGTGGGATACTCATCACCTTGGCTTGATCCCTTACAAGGATTATGCTAGAAGATTATTACCCTTCTTTAATAAAGTTGAATTCCATCACATCCCCAGAGATGAAAATCAAATGGTGGATGCTTTGGCAACTCTAGCTTCTATGTATCAAGTGAATACTTGGAATGATATACCTCAAATTATAGTTCGGAGACTGAATAGGCCTACTCATTTGTTTACACCATAGGAAGTAGTAGATGAGAAACCATGGTATTATGATATCAAGCATTTTCTCCAGACACAGGAATATCCGATTGATGCATCGAATAAAGATGGAAAGACATTGAGAAGATTGCCTGGTAGCTTCTTCCTCGGTGAAAATGTGATGTACAAGAGAAATTATGATATGGTCTAACTCAGATGCATGAATAGACACAAAGAAGAGATGTTGATGAATGAGATTCATGAAGGTTCCTTAGGAACTCATGCCAATGGAAATTCGATGGCTAAGAAGATGTTAAGGGCAGGTTACTATTGGCTGACAATGGAATCTGAGTGTTACAAATTTTCAAAGAAGTGCCATAAATTCCAGATTTATGCGGACAAAATTCATGTGCATCTGACACTTCTCAATGTTATTTCTTCCCTGTGGCCTTTCTCTATGTGAGGTATTGACATGATTGGAATGATTGAATCCAAAGCTTTGAATGGACACTGTTTTATCTTTGTAGAAATTGATTACTTCACCAAATTGGTGGAAGCTACTTCATATGCTAATGTTACTGAGAAGGTGGTAGTGTGCTTCATTAAGAATAATCTCATATGTCGGTATAGTGTGCCGAGCAGAATTATCACCAACAATGGCTCGAATATGAATAACAAGATGATGACATAACTTTGTGAATAATTTAAGATTGTCCATCACAATTCATCTTCGTACAAGCCAAAGATGAATGGGGTTGTTGAAGTTGCTAATAAGAATATCAAGAAGATCATCCAAAAGATGGTTGTTACTTATAAAGATTGCCATGAAATGCTCCCTTTTGCTTTACATGGATATCGGACATCTATCCTAAATTCAATAGGAGCAACCCCATTCTCCCTTGTGTATGTGTATGGTATGGAAGCAGTGCTTCCAATCGACGTTGAGATTCCCTCTTTACGTGTGATAATGGAAACCAAGTTGTCAGAGGCTGAATGGGTCCAGAACAGGTTTGACCAATTGAATTTGATTGAAGAGAAGAAAATGACGGCTTTGTGTCATGGGAAGTTATATCAGAAGAGAATGAAGAAAGGATTTGATAAGAAGGTCAAACCTTGTGAATTCAGAGAAGGCGGCCTCGTGCTCAGGAAGATCATGTATTTTAAAACTGATTCTAAGGGCAAGTGGAATCCTAATTTTGAAGGCCCATATGTTGTCAAGAAAGCCTTCTCTGGCAGTGCATTAATTATTGAAACTATGGATGGCGAGGAGTTCCCACGTTCTATGAATGCTGATGTAGTCAAGAAATACTTCACCTAAAGAAATGAAAGAACAGCTCGCTAAGTCGAAAACCTGAAAGGGAAGCTTAGGCAAAAAAGAGCGTCTCGGTAGGCCAAAAACCCGAGAGGTCTAGGAAAAAATTAGAGACATAAACAGAATAAATTTTCCTGCTAAGTTGAATACCTGCCAAGGAAACTTAGGAAAAAGTTAGGGACTTTCTTGGAAAGTAACTACATCAGACAAGACTTGACCATTGAAGCAACAATCTTCTTGGATCCTCACCATACTTCAACAGAAGTTGATGCTCAAGATTTCAAAGTTGTTATAGAGAATATTGGTTATTGTATTATAATGTATCTTTTCCATTATATATTACCATTTTCTGAACTTTGTAATCATCAGTGGAGTCTCGCCAGTCGCACACCACCATTCTATTAATAAAGTTTGAGATTTCATCTAATTCTTTGTAATTCTTATTTTATTCTGCCTATAAAGACTCCATTTATTATTGATAGTAATTTTCAAAGTGAAAAGGTTAAATAAAAAAATTGTTTTTCGAAAAGAATTTACAAATTACTTTTACTTTAGATTTTATGAATCAAGAGGAAAACAAAAGTGCTGATCCCAGGAATGGACGAACTCCAATAATTTTGGAAGTTTTATTTTCCCCAAGAAGGTTCTCTCAGGTATTTTTTGCTGGTATGCACGCGATTTTTGTGTGTTTATCAGGTAGTTAGAGATGATACCAATTGGCGTAAGGTGCAGTATTGAGCCTGTGATCCCATTTTTCCCATTCAAGTCTTGGTCCATTTTGATTTCACGTTTGCATGGTTTGAAGCCACCAACCCAGATTCCCCAACAACTATGCAAGGACAGTATCTTTTCTAAGAAATGTTGGAACAATTATAAACTTTATGGGTTTTCTACTGCCAAGTGCTGGGTTTGATTTAAAATCCCCATAATTTTGATTTCTTACTATTTTGTTTAAACTTCTTAAATCCCCAAGGAAAGTTGAGATAATGTTTCCCTCTGAAAGTTGTTATCCCCATATGGTTTCATGATTTCTCCCTAGGGAAGTTTGTGTAATCATCACTCTCAGTATTGAAGAATATATTTGATCTCCCGTCAGTGATGTGGTGTTGTACTCCCTAATGAAAGTCAGCACAAGGTCTCCAGTTGATATCTCGACGATGAGGCACTATCTTCCCTAGTGAAGTCCGTATGATATTTCCCTGTTGAAGTCTGGGTGATGTTCCCTTGTGTAGCCTGGAGGAGGATGATACACCTCTATTTTTGCACCGATGTTTTTATTTGATTACTTTCGGGTTGTGTTTCTTCCCAATGAAATTAAGCTGTGGAATAGGAATTTGTTTCCTCATTTGGCTTACTTTCTCGTAATTTCCCTCCTAAATGTGATTTAGCCGAGTATTAACTTTACCCAATTTGGCTTTGTCTGATTATCCCCAACATGGTGTGTTAGTTTTGTCAGCATATATATGATAACATTCATGCATGCATCACTTATAACTGAACTAAATCCATTACTCATTTTCATTCATTAACACTTTTATGGGCATATTACCCTATGTTGTAGGTTTGTGTTACTCTCCTCTCCAATAGAGTGTCAACTTTAAGCATAAAGTGTATATTCTTTCAACTTCCCCATTGAGTTATCCCTCGTGGAAGAAGTTTTCTCTAGCCTTCCTATTCAGCTCTTCATCTGGATGGAATGTGATCCCTTTTGAGTTTATTTCTCATCAGGTACTATCCCAGTTGACTGTTTCACTCCAGTTTACCTTTGGTTTGAACCTGTGGTCCCCAGCCACATCATTATCTTTGATTTCTGAAGGCTTTGAGCCCTGGTTTGAGAATGTGCATTTATTTTGCACGTAAATATTTTAGCTCCTCGGCAAAAATATCGTGGTTCATTTCCCCAGGAAGTCGTGATTCATTCACCAGGAAGTCATGGTTCATTTCCCCAAAAAGTCGTGATTCATTCCCTAGGAAGTCATGATTCATTCCCCAGGAAGTCATGATTCATTCCCCAGGAAGCCCTAATTTCTTTCTCCAAGAAGTCATTATTACAATCCCTTCTTATAAAAGCCAGTTATGGTCTCTTTATTTGAGCAACTCGTACTTCCCCAGTAAGTCTGATGGCTCCTAAAGGAAATTCAAGATTTTTCTTCAATGAATGGTAGCCATGTCATTATAGAAAGTAGTTCATTGTGAAGATTTTGCTCCAATGAATGGTAGCCTTGTCATTATGTAAGGTAGTTCGTTGTTGAGATGTTTTCTCCAAGGAATGGTAGCCTTGTCATTATGGAAGGTAGTTTGTTGTGAAGATTTTTCTCCAAGGAATGTTTGACTTGTCATTATGGAAGGTAGTTCGTTGTTGAGATGTTTATTCCAAGGAATGGTAGCCTTGTCATTATGGAAGGTAGTTCGTTGTGAAGATTTTGATCCAATGAATGGTAGCCTTGTCATTATGGAAGGTAGTTCGTTGTTAATATTTTTCTCCAGTGAATGGTTGCCTTGTCATTATGGAAGGTAGTTTGTTGTTGAGATTTTTCTCTAATGAATGGTAGCCTTTTCATTATGGAATGTAGTTCGTTGTTGAGATGTTTACTCCAAGGAATGGTAGCCTTGTCATTATGGAAGGTAGTTCATTGTGAATAGTTTTCTCCAATGAATGGAAGCCTTATCATTATGGAAAGTAGTTCTTTGTTGATATTTTGCTCCAAGGAATGGTAGCCTTGTCATTATGGAAAGTAGTTCGTTGTTGAGATGTTTACTCTAAGGAATGGTAGCCTTCTCATTATGGAAGGTAGTTTGTTATTGAGATTTTTCTCCAAGGAATGGTAGCCTTGTCATTATGGAAGGTAGTTCATTGTTGAGATGTTTACTCCAAGGAATGGTATCCTTGTCATTATGGAAGGTAGTTTGTTGTTGATATTTTTCTCCAAAGAATGGTAGCCTTGTCATTATGGAAGGTATTTTGTTGTTGAGATTTTGCTCCAATGAATGGTAGCCTTGTCATTATGGAAGGTAGTTTGTTGTTGAGATTTTGCTCCAAGGAATGGTAGCCTTGTTATTATGGAAGGTAGTTCATTGTTGAGATCTTTTTCGGATGAATGGTAGTCTCTTCATTGTGGGAGATATTTCGTCGTTGAATTTTCATTTCCCTAAAGAAGTTTGTTTGTTTTCAGTCATGAGTACTAACACCAACCATTGTTACCCCCAATGTGGATGTTTGTTGGGATTATTCTACGACTTTCCCCCTAATGGGTCGATATTTCCTTTTTGCTATCTTCCATGATAGTGGGTAGTTTGTGGTTATCTATTGATCAATTTTATTCTTCATTTTTCTCTCCTCAATGTCTGATTTAATATTACCTTGTCTCTTCTTTGGGTTTTACCCCAATGGAACCAGGTCTTTTGTTCACCAGCGATTTATTTTCCTGGCCCAGTTTTTCTTTTGAACGTTTATTTCTTGGCTCCCCAATGATATCTTATGTCACCATTGGATCTTTTCATTTGCATGCATAATCATAAACATTGCATGGCATCTTAGGGCCAAAAATAGGGTTTGTTTTGTATTTAAGAATCTTCAATCGCGTCGACACGGAGATTTTTACCTTTGTATCTCTGGGTAGAAGACACTTAAATAAGCGCAACTGTTGTACCCCAATTTTTGCCCCTAAGATTCTTCTATTATCTCATACCATCACAATGCAACCAAGATCACATATTAGGGTTTCGGTTTCTCTTCTACTTCATCCTGTCTTTAGGTTTTCCTATGGGGAATCACCAAGCACCTTGAATTGTGTACCTTTTACATGTATTCTATTAACTAACCTCAAAATGTGTATATTTTTCTCTCGGAATATCATATTATAGATGATGGCACAATTGCATTCATATCACCATCTCCTAACACAGAGGATCAAAACTAGGGTTTGGATTTTAATCAGAAAATCATTGGATTTTTGGGAAATACTTGATCCCATGCTTCTCTACATGATCATGAGCATATATAATTGGAAGTTTGATCATCAACTTTGGCTTGAAAAGGTTCAATTGATGAAAAGGGGAAATGGTCATTTTGTCAGAAGATAGCCAAAATCAACTGTTGCCCAAGTGGACTTTTGGTCAACTTTTAATTCAATATATGTATTCTCATATTTCAGGGTCAATACTAGAAAAAAATTAAGAGGGAGTCTGAATTGGAGATAACTTTTCAAGGAAGTTACTTGAAGTTTTGGAATTTTTTCTAAGTATTCATAGGGCTGAATTTTGATTGGCCATAACTTTCTCAATTTTTATTGAAAATGTGCAAACATTATATGCCTAAAAGGAGGATGAAAAATTCTTCAACTTTGTCTTAGAGGCCTCAAGTCCAAAAAATGAAAGGATAAAAAGTTATGGAGTTTGGAAGTTTTGGACACTTAGTGAAATTTTGGATAAAATGCAAAAATCTGACTTCTTCATGTTTAATTTTGAATGACCATTTGGACTTAAATCAAAAAGTTGGCAACATGAAAGTTGAAGATTGAAGTTTTCTCTTCATTTTTCATTCAATAATCATCTCAAATGGTTAAGTGTTGAAAAATATATGGTGCTTAGGATTTGGAGCTTCAAATTGCCATTTTGCCCGGCACAAGGCAAGTCACGCGCGCTAGGCTAGTAATTTCATCAAACATTTAGTAGGAAGACATTCATCATCACTTTTCTATGAGAAATATTAATTATTTTGGGAAATTTCCAACATAAAAGATCAAGCCCTAAATGTGAGGGAAAACTTTTCTTCAAAAAGTTTCTCAAAATACTCCCTACATTTTGAGATATAATTGAGAGAAGAAGGTACCACGCATGCTGAATTCTTGCCCAGCACAAGGCATCGCGCACGTGAAGATTTCCTAGTTAGGCCTGGAATTTCATTAAGCAGTTTGTAAACATGCATTCTTAGCAAATTATCTCATTGATTCAAGCTTTGTTTTAAAAAAATTTGAACATCAAAGTTGGAGTACGTAATGACCTCTCCATCTTTGATTCAAATTTTGTCACGATTCATGCACTATGGAGATAGATATAAGGAGGTAAATATGTGATAATGAAATGGTAAAACTTGCATGGAAATTTTGTAGCAACCAAATTCTAATCTTCCAGCTCACGCCCCATGCTTTGCTCACTTATCCAAAACGCGTGATTTGCATCCCAAAACTAACATAAAACGCACCACACCTCACTCTCTTATTTTCCTAACTCTCTCATTCCTCACTCTATAAAAATCAAGTGAATTCAACAAAGAAAAGTCTGGAAAAAATCAGAAGCTATCTCTTTTTCTCCCTTCCACACAAAGCAAGCTAACACACAACCACTTTCTCACAAGAGCAAACTTGATCTCTCTTCCATTTCTCAAAATTTCTTTTCTTCGAAGAAGCTCTCACTCTTGCTCCAGCCTCCATTTTTCTCTCATTTCTTCATATTTGGAGCTTAGGAAACAAGTTTCTCTAGGTTTCTCATCACTGGATTCAAAGGCATAGTGAATTTATTTTTCACTTGAAAGGTAAAGTTCAAATTTGGATTTATCGATTGCTAGATTAATTCAATTCTTGAGATCTTGCATACATGTTGTTAGCTGGCCATACAATAGGTACGATGTATATATTTGGTTTGATTTGAGCTTCAATGGTGTTTTGCCTTTTCTGCAAATTCTACTCACTTCTCATTTTCAATGACTTTGAGCTCTAATATCTCTCTGATCTTTCTTTGTTTTTGGAATCTAAAAGTTGTGTGATGTTCTTGGATGTTTGTTGATCATGTTTGCTTTTTGAATCGTGCCAAATGGTTGAGTAATAAGAGATAAATCGAAGTTTGAAAATGCCTTGCTGAAACTGTTTCTTGCGCGTGTTTTGGGATTTGCATTTTGGTAGAGATGATTACGTGTCCCTGTTTAATTAAACATGGTTTCATTTTGCTTTTACAGCGCAATTTTTAAATAATAGGCGTGATAGACTTTTATTATATTTGATTTTTTTTTGTTTTCTCTATTTTTGTTTTAATATTTTTCTTAATCCAAAAATCACTACAAAAATATTTGAAATTATATTTTCAATATATTTTCATATTCTAATTTTTATTTTTTAGTTTTATCATTTTTATGTGTAAATAAATTCGATTAGTTTAATTAGGTTTTTATTCATTTTAGGGTTTTAGATTTTATTATCCTATTTTTCTATTTGATCAAAAATCCAGAAAACATATGTTTGGGCTCCTCTCTGAGTTTACTACTTAAAAATATTTTGTTTCCAATTTTATAAAACTTTTGGATTACACATTAAAATCATTTGGAGATATCATCTTTTATTTGTTTTAATTTTGTTGGTTTGTGTAAATAATTTCCATTTATTTTTTTCTTTTGAGATAAAATTCAAGAAGAATATACTTACTGATCCTTAGAATTTTATTGACATTTTGGTTATTTTACATCCAATTTATTTGAATTTAGGTTAATTTGTTTAACTTTGGATTTAATTTATTTCTTTTAGGGTTTGGTTTGATCATTCAGATTAATTGATTTAAATTTCTAACTCCCCATGCCTATAAAATCAGAGATGAAGTTGTTTAGAGTGTTGAACAAGTTGAGGTCATAAAAAACAATTCTGGAATTTTACAATGTGATTTCATATTTTTCATAAATTATTTCCCAAAACAATCTAGTTTAAGTATTTTACTTGCTAGTTTCAATGTTTGCATTTTTAAAACAAAATTCCACTTCAATCCAAGAACTCTAAGCCCCATTTCTGACTTTTACATGTCTTTAGGAAGTTAGGTTTTTAATTTCATATTTTTCAAGTTATTTTCCTATTTTTGATCCATTTTTTACTTAGGTTTGCATTTAGGGTTTTACTTTTAATTAATGCTTGTAATTGAAAACTTTTGTACACGATTCTTGTTTAATTATTGAAATAGCATGTGATACTGACTTGAGGATTATTTTGAGGAGAAATTCTTCAACCTCATTGGGTCTTGCGTGTTGATAGGTTGATAAACCAAATCTACCAAAATGGACGAATGATGTTGATGATATTTGAAACTCTAATTTCATACATTGTATCCTTTCCCTCTCCATTTTATCCCTCTTTCTTATTGTACTACTGTTGGCTCCTAAATTTGACACCCTTGTTTGTTATTAATGTAGACCATTAATTATGAGGAATGGTTTCGACCAGCTGATCCTGTCGAAAGCTCATCAGAAAGTGGCAAGGTACTTAGAGGATTTCTTTTAAGTAGGAATCTTGTTGCCTTCGACGTCGAAGGAACTTCTCGACAAAGGTATTTGATTCCCCAGGGTGGAACGGTTTGAGATTCGAATGTTTGGAGGGAAAACGGTTCCCAGCAGTTACCAAGCGCAAGGTGCCAATATCAGGAGCGTCGAATGTTGTGAGCATGCCAAGTGGAGTCATCTCGAAGCAACGTAACTGCCCAACGGTTACTTGAGATGTGTTTAGTATAAATACTAGTTTTTCACGTAGTTTTCGCGTGTGTTCACCATTATATACAAGTCACTCATCTAGATTCAAGTACCCAGTGTGAGCGAAAGAATTGTTGAGAATGTATGTGTGAAACACCATTTAAATTAATCAAAGTCTCTTATATTCCAGCACTTTATTGCCTTTCATTTACTCTTCTCCGTCGAAGCCTTTATTTCACGCTTTCATTTACTCTTCTCCGTCGAAGCCTTTATTTCACGCTTTCATTTATTCTCTCAAGCTTTTCTTCATGCAATTTACATAAAGTGTCTTTACTTTACTGGCATTAACCATCATTAGATTTAGTCAAACCCCAAAAAATCAACCATGTCTTAGGATCAATCTGATCGATCCTGCGAGTCACCAAATAAGTAACCTTTTGGAGGATCAGCGGTTGTTTACCAATTTCCACGGTAAACAAATTGGCACACCTGGTGGGACCTTGTGTTGATTTTTAAGGTTAACTGTATTTATATAGAATATCATCTTTTTCGAGAAGTATTGCATGTTATTGAGAAGTGGTAGAATATACACTAACGATACCAATACTACGAGAAGAAGAGAAGCGATGGCGAATCCGCCAAACAATAGCGAAATCCCACAAACAAATGTGGGAGCAACGGTTATTCCAACCGTAAGTGAAACGCTAACCGCTGGTTCAACACCAGCAGTAACAGTCACACAAACGGGGCCTTTACCTCCGTTCACTGGCCCCAGAATTCCTTTGGGAACTCCCCCACCAAGGGAAAACCCAAGAACTAGGCCTTATGTTCCCCCAGGATTTTCGACAGGCGGTCTAAATCGAGAACCACTCTATGGCATGCCAACTTCTGAATTGGCTAGCCTGACGAACGCTGCGTCCACTTTTTCAGACCCTTTAGTGAGCGCCTCTTCGCCACTCCAAGGTTCCGGAGTTGGTATGGCGAACAGGGGTAGGACCCAACTCTTAGGAGGAACGTCCCGAGTAGCGCATGGCCTTACGAATGCCTCGACAGCAGTCTTGAGGCAGCAAATGGACGAAAGCAACCACGATATGGTTCAAATGTTGGCACAAACTTTAAGTACAGTGTTAAATCCTCTAATCAAAATACCACCCAGTCGAATCAGTAGATGACAGCGCAAATGGCGCGTCTGGCCGATTTCTTTGGGGTACCCCAACCTATTCGACAGCCCCAAAGGGCGCAAATAAGGGGAAACCAAGGTATACTTCTAGAGGAAGAAACCACTATTAACCAAGTCCAGCAGCCTGTCGAAGAAAACCTTAGGACGCGATTGGAACAACCCGGGGTCGAAGAACCTAGGGTCATAGCCCCGGAGGTAAGGATAGTCAACAAAAACCAAAATGCTGACGAAATAGTTCAGCACATCCAATACCAGAATATGGGTTTGGAAAATAACCTGACAGCCATGATCGAAAGAATCATGACGCAAAATGGGATGAATACGGGCTTCAGTAGGCCTAACTTTACATCCCCACTGTCAGAATATGTGTTACAAACAGACTTACCTCCTAGATGTAAAGTCCCTAAGTTCACTAAATTTTCAGGGGACACGACAGAATCTATTGTCGAACATGTGGCGAGATACTTGATTGAAGCAGGAGATATTTCAAACAACGAAAACCTGCGGATTAAGTATTTCCCAAGTTCCCTAACAAAGAACGCGTTTACTTGGTTCACAACTCTTCCCCCTAATTCGATCCACCATTGGACCCAGTTGGAGAGATTGTTCCATGAGCAATTCTACATGGGACAAACCAAGATAAGCCTGAAAGAATTGGCCAGTGTAAAGAGGCGATTCACTGAACCTATCGACGAATATCTAAATAGGTTTAGGTTGCTCAAAGCAAGATGTTTTACGCAAGTGCCAGAACATGAGTTAGTCGAAATAGCCGCAGGAGGCTTAGATTATTCCATTAGGAAGAAATTAGACACTCAATACCTGAGAGACATGGCCCAATTGGCCGATAGGGTTCGACAGGTAGAATGCCTTAAAGCTGAAAAAGCCAAGGCGACAAAAACTCATAAAAGAGAAAGGATAGCATATGTCGAAATGGACGATGAAGATCCAGAAACCTTCGACGAAACTATAACCGTCAAAGAAAGCGAGGTCGATTTAGCGGAGCTAAAACAGGGGCCACCATACTCTTGCAAACTGCTAGTCCTCTCAAGTGGAAAAAACCCCACTGGTCCTGAAAGGGCCAACGATAGGTTCCCCAAAAAGACTTACAGTTTTGATATTACAAAATGTGATGAAATTTTTGACTTACTTGTAAAAGATGGCCAAATGATAGTGCCCCAAGGGGTAAAAGTGCCTCCTCTTGATCAAAGAAAGAAAAGAGGCTTTTGTAAATATCATAATTTTCTGGGCCATAAAACATCTCAATGTTTTCTTTTCAGGAATGTCGTGCAAGATGCTATCCAAGAAGGGAGGTTGAAATTTGCCGATAAGACCCCCATGACTGTGGACTCTAACCCTTTGCAGGCTGAAGCCCATTATGCTGAAACTAAAGAGGTGAATGTGATCGAGGCGTCCAGAAGCCAGGTGAAAAGGCCAGGAATAACTATGGTCGAAGTCACCAAGGATCATGTCAACATGCCAATCTTTGGTAGTTTTTCTGGGAGTCTTTCTAGAAAAACAATTGAAGCAGTCCAAAAAGCTGTTGAAAGCCCAAAACTGGAGACAGTTGGAGCCCCAAAATCTGGAGCAAAACCCAGTTCCTACTTGGCTGCAGTCCAAGGCCAGACAGAGGACCTGGAGGCTCAGATGAAGCAAATGACTCTTGCCACCAAAGACACCATGAATGTCAACATGGTCGAAATCTCTGAATCAAAAGCATCAGAGGAGGCCATTAGGCAAGAGCAGGCCAACAAAACGGCTTTCCCTCGGGAAAACGAAAATCTGGCAGATTTCCTGCAAAGATGCCAGAAGAAGAAGTCAGAAGTGATGCTGTGCCCTCGATGTAGCTCGATTTTCGACAAAAAAGCTGCTGAACACATCCAAGGTGTAAGAGCAGCAAACAGAAGAAGGGAAAGTGTTGATATTCGACATGACCCCAGAAGAACCTACCAAAAGGGTTCAAATCAAGAGAAGAGGCCACTGACCTTCAGGCCTCCAACCAATGTGCCAGTGGATACGTGGTATAAAACATCAGGTCGAAAGAGACCGAACGAGGAAAGGTGGCACTCCTTCGAAGTGCCAAGAGGTTCATCTTTGACACACAAGAAAGAACCTCAGGTTGTCGCCTCTAAAGTGACCCAGGTATCAAGTAACTACAAGGGAAAGAATCTCATGTCTCGATCCCAATGGAGAAGATACCAGAGGCGGCGAAAGGATGAGAGGGAAGCTACCAATGAACCAAAGCTAGAATCAAGTTCAAATGTCCCTCAGAGAAAGCAGAGAAAGCCTCTGGAAAGACAACCAGTGACCAATAGACTAGTCTGGCCGAACCAGGGCGAAGTTGATGACGAAAATGGCTCTGAGTCTGATGACACCCTAGATATCATGGTAAACATAGTCTCAGTTTTTCCAAGAGAGTTCAACCGCCAGGTGGAGGTCGAATCCAACGATTGGAAAGTCGAACAAGAAATGGCCAAGCATAGGCCAGTATGCTACTTCGTCATGGATAATGGCACCACTGAAGAGCAAAATGGTTTCTTCGAACCTCCTACAGAGGCGATGAAAAATCACCTCAAGCCTTTATTCATAAGGGAAAAACTCGAAGAAACCACCGTAAATAAAATTTTGGTGGACTGTGGGGCAACCATCAACATCATCCCTCACTTTATGCTGAGAAAAATAGGCAAGAGCGATGAAAACATCAAGCCTCACAACATGGTCCTGTCGAATTATGAAGGCGGAATAGGGACCACTATGGGTGTGATCCAACTAGACCTCAAAGTGGGATCCATCCTTCGACCAACTATGTTTATGGTCATATCGGCCAAACCAAATTATAATCTTTTGTTGGGCCGAGAATGGATACATGGTGTTGGAGCAGTACCATCATCAATGCACCAAAGGTTGATACTATGGCGTCCTGATGGAATGGTCGAAAACATAGAAGCGGATCAGAGTTATTACTTGGGCGAAGTAAATCACCTAGGGAGAGCTGACTTCGACAAAAATTTGGCTCACATTGGGCCATGCCCAGCACCTGACTTCGACTTGGCGCCAGCGCCAAATGCTTTTTGTTCCTTGTACCTGCACCCTGAGCATGGTTTTCAATGGGACAGAGAAGACTTGTCCCACATTGATTTCAGTGGGCTAACTGACATCCAGCCAACTAGTTGGGGAAGCAAATTCAATGACAATGACTGAGTCACAATCACTGCAGCAAATTTCGGCTTATGTAGCCGAAACAAGGATGATAACGGCTCTTGAAGCCGAAGTAAAATATATGGCCACACAGGCCAATGATCAAGAGCTACCTTCTGCAGTTCCTGGAAAGGATTTCGACCCAGAACCTCCTGATGTCATGCCAGAAGAAATGCAGGAACAAAGGCTCGACGCCATCTACGACGATGAGCCTTTGGGATTCGAAAAGGACCCCCTAGCGAACAACATCAAAATGTTAGCGCACGATCCTTTAGAAGAAATCAACTTGGGCGAAGGGTTATAGAAAAAGCCAACTTACATTAGCGCAAAAATAGACCCAGAGCTCAGGTTGGAAGTGATCCATTTGTTAAAGGAGTTCAAGGACTGCTTTGCATGGGATTACGACGAGATGCCTGGTCTCGACAAAGGAGTGGTAGAACTTCAGTTGCCAATCAAACCTGGGAAGAAGCCAGTCAAGCAAAGTCCAAGACGCTTCGCTCCAGAAATACTGTCGAAGATCAAAATAGAAGTCGAAAGACTGCTGAAGTGCAAATTCATACGAGCTACGAGGTATGTCGAATGGATTGCAAATATTGTGCCAGTGATTAAGAAAAATGGCACGTTGAGGGTATACATAGATTTCAGAGACTTGAATGCTGCCACACCCAAAGATGAATATCCTATGCCTGTGGCGGAAATGCTAGTCGATTCTTCCGTTGGCCATGAGTACCTGAGCATGCTCGATGGTTATTCAGGATATAATCAAATATTCATTGCCGAAGAAGATGTGTCGAAAACAGCTTTTCGATGCCCCGGGGCTTTAGGCACTTACGAGTGGGAAGTGATGCCTTTTGGCCTAAAGAACGCTGGGGCAACATATCAGCGGGCGATGAACTCTATCTTTAATGATTTTATTAACACTTTTATGCAAGTGTATATTGATGATATTGTTGTAAAATCTGTTTCCAGGAAGAACCATATAGACCACCTTCGACAATCATTTGAAAGAATGAGAGAACATGGTCTGAAAATGAACCCTTTGAAGTGTGCGTTCTGTGTAAAAGTTGGAGATTTCTTGGGCTTCGTCGTCCACAAGAAAGGAATCAAAATCAACCAGAACAAGACGAGGGAAATCTTGGAAGCGAAAGCGCCAGCAAACAAAAAGGAACTACAATCTCTGCTGGGCAAGATAAATTTCTTAAGGAGATTCATATCTAACCTAAGTGGAAAAGCTCAAGCCTTCTCACCCTTACTTCGATTGAATAAGGAAAGATTCGAATGGGGGCAAGAGCAACAAGAAGCCTTCGACAAAATCAAAGGATATCTCACCAAGCCACCTATTTTGGTGCCTCCTTGCAGCAACAGGAGTATGAGATTGTACATAGCTGCATCCGACAAAACTTTGGGAAGCATGTTAGCCCAGGAAGATGAAAATGGAGTCGAAAGACCCATTTACTATCTTAGTAGAGTTTTGAACGATGCAGAAACTAGATATAGCGAAGTTGAAAAATTATGTCTATGTCTTTATTTCTCTTGTACAAAGCTCAAACAATATATAAAACCAGTTGATGTGTACGTTTCGTCTCATTTTGATATTTTCAAGTACATGTTGTCGAAACCCATCCTGCACAGCCGAATTGGCAAGTGGGCGCTAGCGTTAACTGAGTACTCATTGACCTTTATGCCTCTTAGGGCAGTGAAAGGGCAAGTGGTAGTAGACTTTATAGTCGACCACTCAATTCAGGTTGAGAATATAAATTATGTGGAGATAGAGCCTTGGAAATTCTACTTCGATGGTTCCAGCCATAAAGATGGAACAGGAGTAGGGGTCCTGATTATTTCTCTAGAAAAAATTCCAACAACATTCAAGTACAAGATATCAGGTACTTGTTCGAACAATGAGGCTGAGTACGAAGCTCTAATTACTGGCCTTGAGATATTGTTGGAATTGAGGGCAACTCGAGTCGAAATAATGGGAGACTCAGAGTTAGTCATTAAGCAAGTCACAAAAGAATATAAGTGCATAAGAGAAAATCTTATTATGTACTTTGTGATAGCAAATTGTTTATTGAAAAAATTCGAAATGGTCAACATTCGACACATACCCAGATTGGAAAATCAAATAGCCAATGATTTGGCACAAATTGCATCTGGGTACAAAATTTCAAAAATGAGATTACAAAGAGCAATCGAAGTCCGAGAAAAAAATAAAAGCAACTAGCCTGTCACCAACAGATTTGAAATCGACAAGACTAGGGTATGCTGATCAAAGGAACTTTGAAATATCGTTCATAGACAATTTGTCAGAGCAAGATTGGAGGAAACCCATTGTAGATTATCTACAAAATCTAGCAGCTTTGACAGAACGGAAAATAAAATATAGGGCGTTGAGTTACGTACTCATGGGTAATGAGTTATTTAAAAAGACGCCTGAAGGGGTATTGCTAAAGTGCTTAAGTGAAACTGAAGCATACATAGCCCTTTCGACTACGCACACTGGAGCATGTGGGGCTCACCAAGTAGGCCATAAGATGAAATGGTTGTTGTTTCGACAAGGACTATACTGGCCCACCATCTTGAAGGATTGTGTTGAGTTCGCGAAGGGTTTCCAGGAATGTCAAGTCCATACGGGCATCCAACATGTACCGGCAAGCGAACTTCACTCAATAGTGAAACCTTGGCCCTTTAGAGGATGGGCGTTGGATCTTATTGGAGATATTCGACCGGCATCATCAAAGAGCCAGAAGTATATACTGGTAGGCATTGATTATTTCACTAAATGGATCGAAGCTATTCCTTTAGTCAATGCAGACCAAGAAAATGTCATTGAATTTATTCAAAAGAACATTATCTTTAGATTTGGAATCCCTAAAACTATAACGACTGATCAAGGATCAGTGTTCACTGGTCGAAAGATGCAGGAATTCGCTCAAGAAACAGGCTTTAGACTCCTAACATCAACACCTTATTATGCACAGGCAAATGGTCAAGTTGAAGCAGCGAATAAAATAGTGATCAGCCTGATAAAAAAGCATGTAGGAAAGAAGCCAAAAAATTGGCATAAGACGTTAGACCAGATCTTGTGGGCCTATCGAACGTCCCCAAAAGAAGCCATAGGTACAACACCATATCGGCTAACTTTCGGTCATGACGCAGTGTTGCCAGCGGAAATTTGTCTTCAATCAGCAAGGGTTCAGAGACATCATGATATCCCCTCTGAGGTTTATTGGGATATGATGTTAGACGAACTAGTAGAGTTAGACGAAGAAAGACTATGTGCTCTTGACCTACTAAGAATTCAGAAGAAAAGAGTGGAAGACTCTTACAATAAAAAAGTAAAACCTAAGGCATTCTCGCCTGGAGAATTAGTTTGGAAGGTGATTCTCCCCATGGATCAAAGGGATCGAAGCATGGGAAAATGGTCACCCAAATGGGAAGGACCGTTCAGAATTATCCAAATTTTTTCTGGTGGAGCTTATGAGGTTGAAGAGTTAGGTGAAGATAAAAGACTCTTGAGAGTAAACGGAAAATATTTGAAAAAATATAAACCTATGCTCCAAGAGATCAAAATAAATAGCAATTAATGACCAAATTAACCATAAAGAGCCAAAATGGTTGCATTGTTTTACAAATATTACAGTACATGGTTAATAAATGGCTGAGCAAATTAGAAAGGGATATAAGCTTTAAGTCGAAGATACTTGGCCTGCTGCAACTCCAGCCTTTTGCTACACAAGGCAGTCCGCCTGAGAAAGTTTGGCAATCTGGTCATCAAAGGCTTGGGCCTTCTCAGCGAACTCTAGGCCTCGTGTAACTTCAGCTTGGCTCTCTGTGTCCGAAACAGTCGAGAGGAGCTCCTCTTTGCGCTTGGTGTTAGCATTTATCTTGGCCTCCAACTCCTCGATCTGCGCCTTTATAGAGGCATTATCTCGATCTATGGCGTCGATTTCCTCCTGCTTGGATGTCTTCTGCTTCGACAACTCTGCAATTCGAGAAGTTGTTTCAGCTACCTCGGTCCAGGTAGAAGAACTCTTGCCATGTAGCGCTTCGAGCTGGCTGTTGAAGCCCCTCTGACGTCGATAGTCCGCAGAGACTTGGTCAACAATGGAGTATAACTCCAAGATAAAGCTGGAAACCTCTGGAGACACAGCAAGCAAATCGACTGCATTCAAAACAGCTCCCAGACAAGACGGAGCAGTAGGATCCCCCTCCAAAGCCTTCATCAGATCCTTTTTGAAGAACTGAGCCTTGACCTTCATCAAAGCCTCGTCAAGAGGAGAAGTCGAAGTGGACTTCCCTGATGCAGTAGAAGCATCATGACTAAGGTCAGATGAACTTCCCCTGCTCTCAATGATGGCATTCAGGTAGCCAATGGGATCAGTTTGCTTCAAAAGGGCCAAGTCTTCTTTAGACTTGGGCTTTGTCGAGGTGGTCGCTCCTACAGCAGCGGTGGCTTGGGGTTGAAGTTGTTCAGTAGCGTTTGCATCGACATGACTCTCTTCGACATGTAGTTCAGTAGTGCCAGCATCAACATGATCCTCTTCGTCATGTTGCTCCTCTGTCAGATCGACCACTTGAGTTTCCTTTGGTTGTTGCTCCTCTGATTCGACAAGGGCTTCATCGTTAGCCAATTCCTCCTCTTGTTGTCTACTATGTTCAGCAGAGTCTTGTGTCTCTGAAGTTTTTGGTGCTGAACTTTCGGTGGTCTCCTGAAAATAGAAGAGGAAGAATCTTCTGGTTTAGAAAGATACACAATCGAACGTGATCATCGACACCTAAGTTAAAAATGGTCGGAGGAGCTACCTGTAGAGGAATTTCAGCCCCAGGGCTAGAATTATCACTTTCAACGGGTTTGCTGAGTAAGACGTTCAGCTCCTCCTCCGTGGGCTCTTCGATGATCACGGGAGGTGGCCTGGGTCTTCTCCCTGCAACCTTGATTCTGATCATGGGTCGAGGCTCAGGAGCAGGGGCATCTTTCTTCAGTTTTCTCTGTTTAAGAGGAACAGGGGGAGATTCATCCTCGTCGTCACTCGCAGATTCGACCGTTAGTGCAGGTCGTTTCTTAGGTGCAGGTTCCTGAAAACCAAATGGAGTCGATTTAGAGCGCCACATCTAAAATCAGGATGTTAAAACCAGAAGGAAATAATAAAAGTTTAGTTACCGGTGCTGAAGGTTTTGTAGAGGGACCTCCTCCCTGATGGCTTTCTGTGGTTTTCTTTGCTGCAGGCTTTCGAACAACTGAAAGAAGACGCGTTCACAAGTTATAATTGACAAGTTGTAAGTCGAAATGGAAAGACAAATATAATTTGGAGAGTGAACGTACCTTTCTTTATTTTGTCAAGGACCAAAACGAAGGACTTCTGGAGTTTGTCCACAAAATCTTTTTCATCGAAGAACTCTTCAGCATAATAACTCTTCCACCAGTCTTCAAAAGATGGTGAACAGAGGAAGTTGAGTTGATAGTCGAACAGTGAAAGTACTGTTCAACCAGCGTACCTGCCAATGTGCTTGGTAGCAGCATCCTCAGTGTAATCATTGCAAAAATACAACATTGATTTCTCCCTAGGGAAAATGGGAGAAGGAAGTGATTGGATGATACCAAACTGTCGAGAGACCAAATTTGGCTGATAAGCGATCAGGCTCAGATGATTCTTGGAACTCTTAAAGCGCAATGGCATTATTCTGGGAGTGAGAAATGCTTCCCACAGTGTTGTGTGCTCTTCGAGATGAGGGTCCCCTAATGACTTGGGATGAGGTCTGGTAAACCATTCTGGACCAAACTTTCGACGGGCGAAAGGAGCCATGGTCGAGGTGAATTCTTTTCTTCCTGCAAACATCAAAACGAAGTTTGCAAAGGTCTGTTGGAGTTCCAGCCCATCCTCAGTAGGAGTCAGTAAAGCCAGCCTGGTGCCTTCGATACGCCTCTTGGCTATCTCAGGAGCTTGTTCGTTTATCTGAGTTTTCTGAGGTAAGAAAGACTCAAAAGTGGCGTTTAGCCATAGTTGTAGTAGCCAGAAGGGTCCTGCAAGCAGAAAACTGGCTCTATTTTCTATTACCTTTAATAGAGTCGCTCCACTGCTTATCGACTCATATAGATTCGCCAGTATTAATTCGGCCAAACAGATGTTTTGACCATGGTGAAGCTGGGTAGCAAGGGTGACTATTTTCTTCGTCACCTGTAGAGATTTCGTGCAGAACACGAAGTGTGACAGCCAAAGGGCTAGAAACGCAATGTGCTCCACGTCCGTCACATTAGTTGTCGATCTGTCATGATAGTGGTTGATGTAGGTGGTGTAAGTGGGTTTGGTAGCTGAAAACCCAATCTGGTCTTCAGACATTTCCTTTGGGTCAAAGTAATCCCCAGTTGGTCGAAGACCGGTAATGGCAGCCACGTCGAAGAGAGTGGGTGTTACCATTCCACAAGGCAGGTGGAAGGTGAAGTGAGTATAGTCCCAAAATAGCAAAGAGGCTACCAGCATTTCAGGGGAGTAGTTGAGACCAGTCTTCGACAGCATGACTAGGTCATAAATCCCCAGGTTCTTCCAAATCGAAGCCTGGCTTTTTTCCATCTTGTCGAGCCAAGCGCTGTAGTCTGGTGTAAGGCTAGGGCTAGACCTAAAAGCCCTAACCCCTCTGTTGAAGAAACGAAGATCTATCTTTTCTTTTGCAGGATCTTCATTGTCATCTGTAGCCTTTTTGGAGCACCCAACAGGCTTGAGTGCCTCAAGCACCGGGAAGAAGCTCTTGATCTTCGTTGAGTCAGCAATGCATGCAGATAAAGGACCAGACATGGCGAAAACCTGGTTGGAGTATCCAACAGGAATCAGCAGTTGAGAAGAGTAAGCCTCACGCTCAGCAGTTCCCAAGGGTTCAGGAACCCTTCGCATGCCTTTGGAGTTAACTGTTGGAACAGTTGAAAAGATTTTTGGTTGGGCAGTTTTAGAGGGAGCGTTAGAACTGGGAGCATTGGAAGAACGAGAACCTGAAGCCATTTTTGGGTTGAGATGAAGATGGATGAAGAACAAAGTTTTTGCAGAAATTTCTGTTCAATAATAAGGCTTGGATGAAGAATAGCGTGAAAAGTCCCACGAGGGGCACTTAGAGCTATTTATAGTGATTGAAAAATCACAAAACTCGAGGTCATTTAATGTTTCAGACGATAGTGGGGCATGTGGCGCTCATTTGTTGACATAGTCGTTCTGCAGAACAAAAACGGTGCAACGTGCATCCTCGATTTCGGGAAATTGTCATGATGACAATCTGTGAAAAGACATTGGGCACGCAAAACGCCTTACTGAAGTGACGTCTTAGGAACAGTTGGAATGATGGCTTTTTGGGATTGTCAGTTGGTTGGTAGGAGACGAAAAGCACACGAGTTAATCTGTGGCTAAGAATGAAGGACAGGTGTCGGGTGGAATCTCAAAGAATGCCTTTTTCTTTTCAGCGTCGAAATAAGGCATTCTTGGGGGGCAATTTGTTGGCTCCTAAATTCGACACCCTTGTTTGTTATTAATGTAGACCATTAATTATGAGGAATGGTTTCGACCAGCTGATCCTGTCGAAAGCTCATCAGAAAGTGGCAAGGTACTTAGAGGATTTCTTTTAAGTAGGAATCTTGTTGCCTTCGACGTTGAAGGAACTTCTCGACAAAGGTATTTGATGCCCCAGGGTGGAACGGTTTGAGATTCGAATGTTTGGAGGGAAAACAGTTCCCAGCAGTTACCAAGCGCAACGTGCCAAGATCAGGAGCGTCGAATGCTGTGAGCATGCCAAGTGGAGTCATCTCGAAGCAACGTAACTGCCCAACGGTTACTTGAGATGTGTTTAGTATAAATACTAGTTGTTCACGTAGTTTTCGTGTGTGTTCACCATTATATACAAGTCACTCATCTAGATTCAAGTACCCAGTGTGAACGAAAGAATTGTTGAGAATGTATGTGTAAAACACCATTTAAATTAATCAAAGTCTCTTATATTCCAACACTTTATTGCCTTTCATTTACTCTTCTCCGTCGAACCCTTTATTTCACGCTTTCATTTACTCTTCTCCGTCGAAGCCTTTATTTCACGCTTTCATTTATTCTCTCAAGCTTTTCTTCATGCAATTTACATAAAGTGTCTTTACTTTACTGGCATTAACCATCATTAGATTTAGTCAAACCCCAAAAAATCAACCATGTCTTAGGATCAATCTGATCGATCCTGCGAGTCACCAAATAAGTAACCTTTTGGAGGATCAACGGTTGTTTACCAATTTCCACGGTAAACAACTACATGTTATGGAATGATATATATATATATATATATATATATATATATATATATATATATATATATATATATATATATATATATATATATATATATATATATATATATATATATATATATATATATATATATATCATTTTTCCAAGTATGAAGTACATAGATTGCTATTGACCGGCCTCAAAATAGGTCCAATTACGATTGCTTAACGTAGCACTAAATATTGTCCTAATTTGAGAAAATGATTATTCGTGGCCCAAACCTATGTTTGCAAGCCCAAGTATGTTAATTTGAACCCTTTTATCCAATAACCTTGAGATCCATTGTTAGGGGGCTTTGGTTCTACCAATCCTCTAATGGATCTTCATCAATTTTGGTCAAAGTGGATCACTTAAACATCATTGATCATTAAATGTTACCTTGAAGATTCTTAAATGGATGATATACTTGACAAAAAGCAAATGCAACTTGTTGTTAAGAGGCTTTGGTTCTACCAATCATCTAATGATTTCCAAATGCAAGTTTCAAGATTGTCATCTAACTAACCACTAATTCCTAACAAATGACTTTATTTTATGCTTTTATCTTATGCCCTTTACTTTATGCACCATTTACTTTAGCATTTACATTTCATGCTATTTTCATCTTTGCTCACTTGAGCCTTTATAATCCTTGGCATTATGGACTTAAATGCTACTTGGACTACTTGGTTACTATCCTTGGCATTATGGAGTGATGGACTTCTTGGACTTAGGAATAGAAACCTTGACCTATGTTGGAGACCTTGTGACCTTAATTGATATTTTGTCTGGAGTTATTGGGGTTTACCTTAATACATTGGGTTGTTTGTTTGTTTTGTGTGCAGGTTATTGTGATTACCTACTTTGTCTGTAATCTGGAATTCATTTATATACAGTTGTTACTCTATCCAATTTTTGCGAGGACTCAATGAAATTGAAGCTTGGTACTTTTCAAAGGTTTATTTATTGATTGCTTGGTTTAAAATCCAAAGGATAGAATTCTATATTGACTTAGAGTGCCAAATGTTGGTTTCTTGTTGGTTAGACGGTTCTTTTCCTTAGCTTTTACCTTATGCTTTAGGATAGTCTCTTCGTCTCCTTCCACTTTCCGAATAAATGTGGACTTAGGTTCATTATTTTTTTTTAAAAATCTTTTCTTAATCAAACATCAATCAATTTAACAATACTTGGACATTTTTGTGAGAAGACTAAAAGTCAATCAATCTCATCCAAACCATATTTTCCACTTTGGCTTTTACTTTAAAACTTTTCTCAAAATATTGGACTCTTGTCCATCCTTGTAGTGATGCAAACAACTATACTTCTACAGTATCACTACGCCAAAAAAGACCTTTAAAAGCGCTTTTTTTGGGCTTTAAAAGCGCTTAAAAGCGCTTTAAAAGCTTGCGCTGGCGTAGGTAACAAAAGCGCTTCTAAAAGCGCTCTGGTAGACCCCCCCTTTAAGAGCGCTTCCTGGAAAAAGCGCTCTGGTAGGACCCCCTATAAGAGCGCTTTCCTGGAAAAAGCGCTCTGGTAGACCCCCCTTTAAGAGCGCTTTTTAAAAGCGCTGCCAAAGACCAGTAAAAAAGCAAAAAAAATTAAAAAAAAACGTAGCCTACAAAAGCGCTTTTGTAAAAGCGCTCTGGTAGGCCCCCCTATAAGAGCGCTTTTTCCAGAAAAAGCGCTCTTATAGGGGGGCCTACCAGAGCGCTTTTACAAAAGCGCTTTTGTAGGCTACGTTTTTTTTTAATTTTTTTTGCCTTTTTACTGGTCTTTGGCAGCGCTTTTACTAAGAAGCGCTTTAGTAGGTGGACCTTTAAGAGCGCTTTTTAAAAGCGCTGTCGTTTCTAAATGAGGTATTTTTATGTGCAGCCTATAATTTAATCCTCCCAGTCGACCTGTAATGTTTTCGACCTGTAATATTTTCGACCTGTAATATATTTTTGACCTGTAATATATTTTCGACGCTATTATTTCAGCCATCAGTAAGACAATATATGTACTAATATAATACCATTATAATATCCAAAATTATATATATACATCATTACATCAATAATATTATAGTTCAAATCGACACAAATCCTACATGAAAAATTGCCTAATATAATATTGACACAAATCTTCTTTAATTTCTTCCAACTTAAGCTTCGGGTACGCAGCAGCACGGAATTCGTCAAGGTACTACAAAACAAAAACATAATATAAATGATATATTTAGTTAAATGTAATAAATTATATGAAATTATCTTAAGTTATAAATTCATACCGTGAGCGGAATCTCTAATTGATTCGCCTGAAGGATTTCTTTCATGAACCTCAAAACAAAGTATCCGCAATCATGACTGTTTCGCTGTTGCGGACACTACATAATAAAACAAATAAGATTCTATAGTTGTCTTGTTTTACCAAGTAGCATAAATATTATAAGCAAAATTGTGAAAAGTAATGTACCTGCACTTGGATCCAAGTGATGTTGTTCGATTTAGTTCGGGATACCTGTGCGTCCCGTTGACTACGGAACACTTGTATTGATCTAATTATTAAATATATAAAAGCATATGTTTAAATCAATCCCACAAATAAGAAAATATATAAATATACACGAATATATATTTAGAACGATCCCACTTACAAATCAACGATTTCCTTCATAGCCGGATAATTGGTCCATTCACCATTTACCGAATTCAGATAATACACGACTTCTCTTATCGGGTTGATAGCAAGCAGCAACCAGTGTGCTCTATAAATTAAAACAATAGGTTATATGAAAATTTTGCTATACACAAAAGAAACAGAGATTAGATGAACCAAGAATGAGAAACTAACCCTACTGGTCGGGTATTATACGCCCAAAGATGCAGACTTTCTGTATTGCCGGTGGACATGAATCTATCTACTAAGCGCTGTCTAACTGATTCCGGTTCCGAAGCAATTGTCATTCCGCTGCAATGGGCGGAAGACACGAAACGGAATCTGTCAGACAATGCAGTCCCGCGCAACACTCTGTCATACAACAACCTTAAATAAAAACATAATAAACATTAGATTATTTTCATTGAAATATGTAAATAAATTATATTGTGGGACTAATTAAATAATATATCGGATGAGTGAATATTACCGGATGTATGAGTGCATATTACTGACGCCTAGTTGATCATGGGTAAAAATCTCTTCCAAGTCATCAAATGTAATATGTGACTGGAATTCAATACCGAAGACACTTTCATCCATGTTGATTTCACGTAAACCACCATCCTTCAAATCGGACATATCAACCATGGTTGCGAGTGTCGAACGGTATCGAGGCACAAAAGCACCGCCTTTTTTTGCCGCTTGCTTCGGAGGACCAGTGGGTGGTAAGCTACGAACCTGCTGCGTCACTTGTTGTGACTCCCGAGCGGATGCCTAAAAATCATATAAGTTAGGTAAAATATAAAATCATGCAGATTTAGATTCAGACTATATATTAACACTTTAAATGTACCTCTTTTAGTGATGCAACAGACTCCTCCTCCTGTAAAATCCCTTTACCCTTAATTGCGGGTTTTATAGGAGCAGTCTAAAATTAAAATGTAAAAAATAATTAATAAACGGTTTAGAATTGACATTCGAAAACTAAATGATTCATAATCGTTTTCAGTATACCTCATCACTAATGGTAATGAGCTCCGAGGGCCATGCAACAAATGATCCTATTGCATCTCGCAGCAATGTCGTCTCTGAGACCATGTCGGGTACCGGTAGAATCGCATCACGATCTAATACAACATCCACCGATACTTTCAGGTGTCCATCAGGGAGGGGTCTGTGGTGAAGTAAATCTCCCGAAGTGTTGTGCACTTTTCCCTTGCCAACTAGTCGATAATTCGGTGACGATAAGTATAGTTGGCAAGATGAAATGCCCTAAACAAATAGAAAATATAAAGTCATTATCATTAATAAAATAGAACAGTTTGTAAGGAAAAAAACTTATAATTACCTCGGGAAATTTCTTTTGATAGTTGATACTAGCCTTATCACTAGTATCTCTCACCGATGAAGTGTTGCATTTTTCTCTCATATACATATCTTTATCTCTTTGCAATTCAGAGACCTGTGCTTGCAATTCCTGCAACTTTTGCAACACTTCTTCATTGGTAAGATTTGATCTTCTCCTAGAACTCTTATAAAAAGAGGTTGGAGTCACACCATGACCCTTACCCCTCACCCGACCGGGATACTCGGGAGCATCTAGTACTCTACTAAGTACGCTCTCCTCACCGGTGGATGCCGATTGCGACAAGGTCTCCTGTAATTCATTTACATTTAAATAATTATTAGTGGAGATAAAAAATCATTTATATATTAAAAAACATTTGATTTAATTAAAGACACAGTATTATACTTACACATTCAGTATAAACTCTCTGAACATCGGGATCGACAGCTTGATTTTTGCCCACACGAGCTTCCTTCCACAACACATGTACAGGAAGTGAAGCTTCCTCACTTTTAGTCTCCTCTAACTATGCATTGACACAAACGATAAAATCGTCAATTAAAACATGCACATGTAGACAATTAATTAAAACGCATTTCTATTTACTTACAATTTTATCCTCTAAGCGTGCATATCCCAAACGCCCTTTCTTGTATGGATACGCGGGTTTGGATGCTCTCTTACTATTCGTGGCACTCTTTTTCTGAAATGCTTCATCTCTTTGCTTTAAAAACTCAGCCCAATCTGCTTCATCAATGAATGTCGCAT
Organism: Vicia faba; assembly: GCA_948472305.1. Lineage (NCBI taxonomy): Eukaryota > Viridiplantae > Streptophyta > Magnoliopsida > Fabales > Fabaceae > Vicia > Vicia faba. The sequence goes on along the minus strand of OX451738.1, from coordinate 1,606,643,045 downwards.
ACTTTGTTGGCCGTCCCGGTGCCTCTTCAAGAAATTTTCCATCTTTATCCTTAAGATAGGTGTTTGTCAAAAAACTTTTCCACCCTCTATATCTTTTGCCGGCCAAACTAAGTATGTAGCTTTTACGTTCATCTGGTATCTCAAAAGTCCTCTGCAAAAATAACAATAATTAACCATATATGATATATACCTGAAGTGTTAGTATAAGTAATTTAAACAATTTATCGTCAAGATAATAACAACAATTAACCATATATGATATATACCTGAAGCTCTTCCCAAATCGCTTGTTTTTTCTCCTCCAATTCTGAATTTTTCGTTTTCGATTTCCAGGTAGGTACGGAGACCGGAATATGCATACGGACAAGTGTACCAATATAACTTGTCAACTTTGCAGAATTAGGACCAATTGGTTGTTTATCAGAATTCCATTCCAATCGGTATACTAATCCTTGGTCTCTATGTCGAATGATTCCCTTCATAATAGTGATGCCTCGTGCCACCTCTTTTGCTTCAGTATCAGGTGGAGCATTTGTATCTGAAGCAACTCTTTCTTGTGAGTTTTCTTGTGCGTTTTCAGGTGGGTTTTGAGGTGGAGCATCTCTATCTGGAGCCATTGAACCTGTATCAAACAAACTAAAGCACATTAGTACACTATTAACACTAACTTTATATGAGAAACATTTCAAAAAATTACATAAAAATAATAAAGATGTCCTCAAAACTCAACCCCCTTTTACTAAAAATAATAAAGTATTTAACAACAAAAGAAACTAAACCCATAGATAATAAATAAGCAGTCCAGTAATATTTTTCTTGCTTTGAAGAGATACCTAAAACATAAAAAAAATGTTAGAAAAAACATCTTAATATTAAAATAAAAACAAAACACTGTTGGAGGATATACTAAAAACAAAAATGAAAACTTTAAAACAAAATAAAAAGATAATACCTTTAATTCGAATTACCCCTTAACTCTTGAACAACTAGATAATATGTAGATGGTATATGAACCAGTAAGACAAAAATGAAGGAAAATGAAGGAGACAAAAATGACAAAAATAATATTAGATGATACTCATATTAAGATTGAAATAGAGAGAACATGTATATATTTGAACTAGTACACCTTTAAACTAACATTACAGTACCAACAATCAAGATTGAAATAGAGAGAACATGTATATATTTGAACATGTACAACAATCAAGTTTCATCATTGCAACAAGTCATCATAGCATACAAAAATGCTTCAAATTTTGAACCTGTATCAAACAAACTAAAACATTGACACTATTAACACTAACTTTATCACTAACGTCTCTTTCTTTTCTTGGTAGGATTGTGTACTACGCGTCTCTTAACAATGCGGACGGTTGGATTGATCCAAATACCCTCATTATGATTCACTCTAACCTAACTTTCACTTCAAATTTAGTATTTATTTCACCTATTTGTCATCATAATCTAACAACATGTTTCACACTAACCTAACTTTCACTTCAAATTTATAGAGTATTTCTTTCACCTATTTGTCATCATCTTAATTATTTAAATTCTATTAAGAACATGATACATAAAGGCCGAACATATGCTAACACTTGAATCAAAAAATTATGTTGCTTAAGAATCAGGACTAAAGATAATTTATAAACATCGACATTCTTCAACCAATGAGACGAGTTTCACACAAAGAACAAAACTATTAAAACTCACACAAAGTTCAAAACAGACTTCATAAACACAATAATATAAACCTTAGATTAGAACAATAAGCTTATTTAAGGAACTTTAAATATATAAACCTTAGTCTACATTGTTTGTTATGGGTGGGAAATAACAGTTTCATTACTACAGCAAATACATTCCCTCCCCATTCTTGATGTTGTTTTGGAAGGCATGTCCATGACTTTCATAACTGGAATTCCTAAATTGCACAGATTCAAGGCCATCCTATTACTTCCACTACTAATAGGGGTTAAGTTCTCTTCATCTATTTCTTTCCTATTGAAAAAAGAATCATTTTTTCTACTCTTCATTATCACTTTTGTGATGCATAATCAATTAAATAAATTAACACAACACAACAAAATCTCAAAATTATCTAAGTTCCAATCTTACACATATTAGTAAGTACCAATTCTCTAAATTCCAATTCCACTACATTATAGCGCATTAAAAATATAACCACCTCTAATATAAACAAATTCCTTCTACTCCTAACAAATTAAAAAATAAACACTACCATTTTTCTATTAATGTCTTATGTAACTAATAATTAAAGTTTACAAAATTTCAACTTCTAAGGCACCAAACTAAAAAAAATTATCACATTATCACAATACAAACACAATACTTCAAACCAGAACATCAACTTAATAAAACAAACCAAAAACACATTATCACATTATCACAATATTATACTTCAAACTAAAACACCAACCTACAACAACACAAGATTACTTCAAGATTAATTTTTAAAAACAATGTTAAATCTTACTTAAGATTTAAGAGGAAGGAAGCAAGTTAGATGAAGAAGATGGACTTCTAAAAACCAGTTCGTGAAGGCCTCTGGAGGATTGAGATTACTTGAATGAGAGAGATTACTTAAGCAATTGAACGAGAGAAAGAAATTGTTCTCCTGGAATGCGAAAATATCAATTGGTTAGGGTAAACAAGAACAATGACATTAGTTTCTTTGACATTATTTTGAAGAAACTGTTGAATGAAGAGTATAAAAATACACAAGTTTCCTTGACATCCATCACAAATGACTTACTTAGTGAAGCATCAAAAGATAGTGATACCTTAAATCTTGAGCGCTTTAGCTTGTTTGTTGTTGAAAACAATTGAAATGGATAGTGAAGAACACTGTAAAGATCATTTTCATTACTAGAAATTAGTAAACATGATTGTGCACATTGAGGTGAATAGCATAGAACAAACACAACAGTAGTTAGTAATCACGATTCTATGTCAATAGATTAGCACAATATCAAGAATTAGTTCTTATGTCAAGAATTAGCAATTCAATTCTATGAGGAATTTCTACGTACACCTAATGTGCAAATGTTATGTCTACAAATCTATGTTAAAATCTACATCACAAATTCACATAAACATTATCACAAACACATAATATGCATGCAGAAATTACTCAAGTATTCAACAAAACTATGAAAATCAAGTAATGTTACCTAAGATAATTTGTAGAAAATTGGAAGTTGGATGTTGTTGATGATGATAACAGGGAACCACGTTTGGACTTGACAAAGAGCTTTGAAGTAGGAGCGACGGAGATGGCTGAGGAAGTGACGGCAAGTGACGGTGACGGCAAGTGACGGAGCTTTGAACAAATGGAAATAGAAGAAGAATGGCGGCAGCAGTGAAGTAACGGTCGCGGAGATGAGGCAGGAGTGAAGGTTATGGAAGTTCGTAACAGTAGATGTAGGTTATGGAAGGTCTGGACTTTGGAATGAAGGTTGATGTGAGAAGACGGATGGGGTTTGTATAATTTTGTTTTTAAAAATTTTAATTTTAAAAAGGCTATGAAAGCGCTTTTGAAAAGCGCCTTAGTAGATGTAGCTATACCAGCGCTTTTAAGGGTAAAGCGCTCTTGTACCCCACCCCCTACCAGAGCGCTTTTGAAAAGCGCTCTCATACCCCCTTACCAAAGCGCTCTCATACCCCCTTACCAAAGCGCTTTTCAAAAGCGCTCTCATACCCCCCCTTACCAAAGCGCTTTTCAAAAGCGCTCTCATACCCCCCCTTACCAGAGCGCTTTTTAAAAGCGCTTTCATACCCCCCCCACTATAAGAGCGCTTTTTTAGCGTGTTTTTTAATTTTGTCTTTAGCGAAGCCTATGCCAGCGCTTTTCCTAAAAGCGCTTTCGTAGGGGTGCTGCTAAAAGCCAAATTTGGTATAGTGTATATAGTGAAGTGAGATATTTTCCACTTGGATGTTGAGTGAAGCATTGTTGATTTTAAAATCCAAGCCATATCCTCCACTTTGAGATGATGCAAATTCTCCTTTCTCATGATTGTGGGTAGTAAGTATGTTTTCCACACGGACAATGACGATGATGTCTTATCTCTTAAAATTAACCAACACATTTGTGTTTTAAAATTTTCAAAGAGAAACTACGTGTACCCTAATCCCCTATTGCATGGAAGGTGGTACGTAGGCACTAAAGGTTCACAACCGCGGCGGGTGAAAAATAAATAAAAATACTTCTTTTCTCATCACCACGATCTATTTTTTATACAAAATTTTATAGCCAAAATATACAGATTTTACAAAGAAGTTCCTGCAGAGTCTGTAGATGTTTAGGATGCTAATATCTTCCCTTTTCATAACTAACCCCCTTTTCATTTGGAAATGATAAAACGCGGTGACGATTTTTATTTTTTATCTGTATAAGTCTAATCAATCCAATGACTTAGTCTTAAACATTTCTACCGGAACAACTTTCATGGAGTAGAAAAACATTCACCCACGCTGTTGTAACAACAACATCACAAATACAAATTTCAAAAAAAGAAGAAATCAAAAAACAAAAAAGGACAGAGCAAAAATTGGTGATTATGTAACTTATTTTCTTTCAAAAATTTGTTTCTAGTTTTTGCTTATAGGTTGTGAAGAAACCTAAATCCGCTTGGATAACAAGGAAGCAGATGAAATTATAAACAATATTGAGAAACTCACTTTCATCAACGTCTTCCCGCCGCCCAACCACCACATGAATTCGCTTCAATTCCAATAACCATATGTTCTCCTGATGCATCATTCACAATAACCACACTGCTCCATCCGCGCTCATACCATTATGCTTGTTGTCGAACCACTGTGAAACACCACATCCACTTCGATCAACCATCACAGACCGACCCCCTCCGCCGATCTCCACCCACGCAACCTCCTTTGATGACCATGCAATCTCGACCACCATTCTCAATAAATCATTCACCCCAGACGCTGGCGATCCATGAGCTCCATGAGCAACTTCACGATCCATGAGCTCCATGAGCAACTTCACGATCAGACACCCTAACTAGGTTTAATCCCGCAACACTCATCATCGACAATCGTAACGATCCCCAACATTGTTGGAATCCACAATCCTTCGTTGCTCACGATATCGCAATACACGAACTATCCACCACCGCTTTTAGGGACAACATCAATGGTGAAGGGAATAACACCTAGGGATGTCAGTTTGGACCTGTTAATGGGGATCCCCGCGGGAAACGCCCTGTTCGGGGCCCCAAAGATGGGGAATTTTCCCCCGTGGGGGCGGGGATGGGGAGAAAAATTCCCCCGAGAGCATTTCGGGGACGGGGACGGGGAATACACCCCCCGCCCCGCCTATTATTTTAATATAGTTAATTTAATATATATATTTTAGATTAGGTTTTTTAGTCATTTCCTTTATGTTTATTTATAAAAATAAATAAATAAATATTCATGTATTTATTAAGAGAGATGATGATGATGATGATGATGATAATAAGGTAATTTATATATTAGTGTTGATTACCTTTTAGTTTTTAAAGTATTTTTTTAAGTAAATATAATTATTGATTGTTTACTTTTCGTAGGAAAAAGAAAGTCATATCTAATTGTGGAATGAGGAAGAAGACCTTGCAAGGAGAAGTTGGAAAGAGAGACATGATTGATCATTACTTGTTTGGATATTTTGCTTAATATTTTAGTTTATTTATATGTAACTTTGTTTTAAGTATTTTGATATTTCTACTTTACGTGTGTTATCAATTGAGCAAATAGAGATATGTTGACTTTTGCTTTTAGTTGACTTATTATGAAGTATTTTTTAGCTTTTCAAGCATACTCATGATGCTAAATTTTATAATTATCCCTTATTAGTTTTGATGAAGTATAGTTTTTTAAGCATAATTATGTTGTTGGATTTTTTTAGTTGTTTAGGCATATTGTTACTTTAAAAAGTATTATAGTTCATTTTGTTGAATTTTATATCATTTTATAGAAATTTATTAAAAAAATATTATTATTTTGTGTTCCATTAGTATTTTTAATAAAAAATAATAAATGTCAAATACTAGTATTTTTTAATAACATAATAAATATGTGAATTCTTTGTGCTTTTTATTTTTATAGAAAATATAAACATTTTAAAAAAATAAAATATTAATGAATAAATGTAGGATCTATGGGGATCCCCGCGGGGAACGGGGATCCGAGGGGAACGGGGATGGGGATAGAAATTCCCCCGTGACGGAGATCGGGGACGGGGACGGGGAATGAATTTGATGGCGGGGAAAAAGATGGGGAAGTGTCCCCCCGGCCCCGCCCCGCCCCATTGACATCCCTAATAACACCATCGCAGTAAATTCCTCACAGCCACCATTTTCCTCAGCCCGTCATGAAGCCTCAATTGTAGGTTTCTTTATTTTTTTCGTTATGAATAATTGTTAACGATATTGGTGTGTTTGATAAAAGGAAACATGGGCATGGTTTGGTGAATCTGAGAAGTAGAGAGATTTTGAGGAAGAGGAAGAAGAGTGAAAAATGTTATGCTTCAGATCTAGAGTATTTACATGGTATTAGTTTCCAAAAATAATCATGCCAAATGTCGGACTATTATTGGTTGGAATCCGCTTTGAAAAGTAAAAAATATTTGATATTCAGAAGTTAGCGGCACCGGGGGCGCTTCTTCTCTATTTTCATCTTTTTTTCTTCTTATTATTTAATTTAATTATTTTTTTAATTGAGGTCAAATTTGGGCCTTGGGCTCCAAATTAAATGTTTTACTTATTCTAACACTACAGGTTTCTACTTGCACCTCTTTTCCATTTATTTAATTTTTTATTTAGTTAAGTTAACTAATTGACTTATTTATCCGGGAATAAAAAAATAATTAAAAATTAATTAGAACAATTTTTTAATTAAATTAATTCAATATTTTACGAAGATATTAAAAAACACGCAATTCACCAATGGGCGACACGTGGCCAATTTCTGGCCACCTGATGAGGAAGACTTTAACATACTTCATCTGCATCTTTCACGACGAGCAACATGTGGCCAATATCTGGCCACGTGATGAGGAGAATTTATCAGACTTTCTCTACTTTGTGTCTTACCATACTCTCTAATCAAATCGAAATTCAAAACAGCTAACCAACAACATCAAATCATTTCCTACTAACATAATCAAAATCAAGATATTTTCTAAAAGGATTAAGGAGAATTACTTTCAAAATTATATGCAAACCGCGTCTACGATCACTCAACTTATAACCTAAATAAGGTCCAAGGATAATTCAAAATAAATTCTATGCAATCTAATAGAAAACACCAACCGACACCGTGAACTACTAATTGGGACTCTAATTCATCCTAATAGGATACGTAGGCATTCGAATTAAAAATTGTGGCGAGTTCCCATAATAAAAATTAAAACCCTGTTTCCTAAACCGTAAATTTAAACCCTAGTATCCTTTTGAACAAGGTAGACGAGGGGTTCCTAAAACCTTTCCTTCATCTAAAGCGAGTTAACAACTTATAATCTCTGGCCAAATTAGGGTTATCCATTATATTCCCTTCCCTAGGATACAAAATTAATGGTGGCGACTCTCATTTTAAAACCGGTTATAACAGCTGCAACTCTACTGGAGACTCAACCCTAGGGTTTAGAAGCCTCTTCCTTCTAAGTTTAGGTTATTGGTTAGGGTTTTGTTATTTTTGGCTTTCCATATTTGTTATTTATTTGCTATTATTTTATTTATTGTGTTACTATATCTGTGGGGGGATTTTTAAATTCAAAAATAAATATTTTCAAAAACCTTAGAAAGAAGGTTCGTCTATTGGCCAAAGGGAAACATCATCCCTATGAGTTTTTGTGACGACTTCGCCTAGTGTCGGTTGAATTCCAAAAAATGAAATATGTCTCAAGAGATATCCTCTTTGGGGTTAGGACTTTAGAATGAAACCTATGACTTTTTGTATAACCCTTAAACCAAAATCTCATTGTGAGACCTTTCACGACCTTAGAGATGAAAGTTTCAGTCTCAAAGAGGCTCCTCTTAAGGGAGGCCCTTGTGAATTTCCCTCTAGTGTAATCCATGTAAATCTTATGGAAGCCACCTTATGCGGAGGGTAGAATATACGTAGGCCGAAACTAGGAACCTACCAACTAAGGATACCTTTCATAAAATCCCACTACAATCCCTAAACCCACAAGGGTTATCTTTTCCTCCATTACTATCTTTAGCCTATAGGAGTTTCCATTTCTGTGTCATAAACCATATCCTGTAGGGATTCCTTTTTATGTGTCACGATCCTTAGCCTGTAGGGATCCCCCATTTTTTGTCTATCATTATCTTTAGGACGTCTTCGTTGATACACACCATGTGGCCTATATCAGGCCATGGGATTTTGTGACTATTGACCGATCACCATGTTCTCTATTCCACGTTATTCCCTCAAGTCAAATCATCATCTCATTTAGGGGTATCTTTTGTTAGTCATAATCCCTAGCTTGTAGGGGTTTCACATTATATATATATATATATATATATATATATATATATATATATATATATATATATATATATATATATATATATATATATATATATATATATATATATATATATATATATATATATATATATATATATATATATATATCCCTAAAACCTATGTAGGTTGTCCTTAGGTTTATGTTTGTTCTAACCTCACGTTGCATTACGTCTCCATGAATATATTTTCACATACCCTCAAACCAAAAAAAATATTATATTTTTTGCATACCCATGCATTTTCATACATTCATACATTTGCATTTTGTGAATTTCCACCTTCGCCCTTGGTCTTTATCAAGAAAAACCTAGATTGGTGAAGGAGAGGTCAAATATTTGAGATCCAATTGAGCTTGGTCCTACAAATTTTATTGTGGAGAAAAGGCAGCTCTTCTTCATACAAGACAAAGTCCTACACAACCCCTCGAATGCAACTACCATTGGTGATTCTTCTATATCAAAAGCAACAGTATCAACAATAACAATGCCCTCACGAAATATGTATGTCTAAGATGAATCAAGGGTCACTCTAATGCTTTGAAAAGTCCGAGAACTAAGAAGTATCTCCTAAAGTCAAGTGGATCAACATAAAAGCTCTTCCATAGGATCATCGAACTTATCAATTCCAATTTGTAATTTCTAAGTTGCTAAGTTGTATTTGGTGTAACTTTGTATCTTTGATTAGTAATTCTAATAAAATGAGCATGTGTGTTTTTGAAATCAGTTCATTCATTTCACTCTTCATTTACTATCACTTTTCATAAACATCAATTGTTCACTTCCATCTTCCATTTAATAACTTTAACAAACTTTTGAGAGAGAGTGATGTAAACTAAATTAACTAATTTATGATGGTATATGTTGTTAATGGTGAGACCAAGCTAACGATGTAAGGAATCAATTCCTAAACATTGGATATATAAGGAGATAATCCATAGTCATCCCCCTCGATATGGGAGTTGGTGTTCAGTTCTATTTTTTAAAAACCCTTAATTTTATCCAGAGGCAGGGTATATTTCGATTAATTCAATGGTACATTCAAATAGGAGGAGAATCACTCCATCTAAGCAAAGGTTCAAGTATATCTTCTTCCTCAATACACCATTCAAGATTGAGGAAATTATCTAGGCAAAAGTTTGAGCACATCCTTTCTCTCGCATTCATCATCCAAGATTGAGGAGTCAATGAAGATAAATTCTACGACGTCTTCTTCCTCGGTGTATTATCCAAGATTGAGGAATCAACAAAGATAAATTCCATGATGTCTTCCTCCTTAGTACATCATTAAAAATCAATGAAACAATAAAGACATAGCATACAACAATCATGACAGTCACAAGCATGCAAAAGCAAAAAAAGGAAAGTGTATGCTAAGTCAAAGGAAATCAAAACTTGACTTAGGCAAAAGATAGGGCATCTTGATGAACCACAAATTCAAAAGGATCGGTCAATGTAAAAATAAGACAAATAAATTGGAGAATAATCTAGTTATTGTCACTTCAAGAATCATCAAAGCTTCTCAACAATGCTTAGATCTTATCAATGTTTTGATGCTTGGATATTTATCAATGCTTATATTCATCAACAAGACTACAAAAACTCTCTTGCAAATTGGATATATCCCTTGGATTAATCGAACTTAGGATTGGAGAACATCAAGGAGAATGGGGTGGGTTAAAATAAACTTTAAGCCTTATACCCTTTGTTTCTTAAACCGTTAACCAAGGTCGCGTTACAACCTTCAAAACTCCTAATTGAAGCAAGGTTAACTATGAAAGCATACTCCGGATATTTGTGTTAAACTCACTCATATGTTTGTTAAAATTATTGCTAAACACTTCGCTTATTCGAATCCCCATCTCTAATCATCCATTTCTTCTCCATAAAAATTTCAATTTCAAAACTTGCATGTGCATCAAGCGGATATGACGATGAAGTATCTTCTCTTAAAATCAACTAACACACTTGTTTTAAAATTTTAAAGGTGAACTACGAGTACCTTGATCCCCTATTGCACATAAGGTGGTATGTAGGCACTAAAGATTTGCAACTGCGGCGAGTGCGAAAATTGTAAAAGAAATACTTATTTTCCCATCTCTACCATCTATTTTTGTATACAACATTTATAGCCAAAATACACAAATTTTCAAAGAGGTTCCTGCAGAGCACCATAGATGTTTAAGGTGCTAATACCTTACCTTTGCATAACAAACTCCCCTACCTAGATTCTCTCCCATTTTTTAGTTTATTCTCTTTTTTTACCATTCCTTTGGAAACAATGAAGCACAATGGCGATTTTTATTTTATTTGTGCGAGTCAAGGCAATCCAATGGCTTAGTCTCAACATTTCTACCGCTACAGAAAAATTGCAACTTCACTGGGAAAAGATCGACCAAATGCTGGTCCATCTCTAATTGGGTTGAGTCTATCTTTGTTTATTTGTTTATGTGCTATTGGTTGTACATTATGTGTTGTATATATGTTTGTCTGGATTTTCTGGTTTTCAGGGTGCTTGATGATTTCTCATAAGTTCTCTTACATGGACTTAGGCAAACTTAAGATAGGACGGGCGGTATAGTCATGTTAACTTTGAGGGAGTAATCCTAAAAAAGGAGACATGAGATCCCCCACTCAGGTGAGGCCTCTTTGAGAACCGTAGAACCCTTAACCCATTGGTCGGAAAAATAGCAAATATGTTATTTTCATCGATGTAGTAATAATGGAATTTTCCAAAAGTATTGATCTCAAGGACTACGTAGGAAATACTGAGTTTTATTATTAATTCAATTAAACAAAAACAGTAGTTTAGGGGTTTGATTGGAATAAATCCTTGGGAAAGATTAAATGACTGAAAGTAAAATGTGACTTTTTTTGATTTTGAGCTTTTTTCTTTTCCATTTCTTCGCCTTTACTCATGTAGGCCTTGGATGGAATAATTACCTGAAACACACTTGAAATGCCAACATAATCCAACATAAATGAGATAAAATAGTAACTTTATCTATGCAAATCGGGTTGAATAAGTTATGTATTTTCGCGTTATCAAACTCCCCTATACTTTAACCTTTGCTTGTCCTCAAGCAAATAATGAGTAAGGTAATATTTTAAGCACGGGTTAAATGCACTTACATGACACAAATCATTTTGTACGTGGTTGCGTGATGTTTTCGTTAGAATGATGTAAACTAAATATCAACAACAAAGATACAGTAATAACACTAGACAACCCCTCCTTATGTAGACCAGTTCCAGTCATGCTATTATAGCTCAAACCTATCATTTTTGCTTTGTTCAAGCGCAATTACATTAATCCCTTTATCTTATTTCACGCACATAGTAGAGTAGCCGGTTAGTGATGGTCTTATTAAGCATGGGGTTATGGTACATAAATTTGGTAACCCCCTTAATTAGCCTGATTACAAGATGCGGGGGATCAAACCGTAGTCCGCCTTACCAAGTTCAACACCAAAAACCTCTGAACTAATTTACATCGGGTTTTTATAACATAATATGTAGGTTCCGCACTGTTGGATTAAATAACTGGGTGAGGGTCACCTAACTTAATTAGTGCATTTCGTGTTTTCAATTCATCATTACAAGATGTTTGGGAAAAATGATTTAAGACCATTCACTTATATTCATCGGCCCTCTACGTAGTTTGTTTTTAAGATGGTGCTGAATGCTTATATAAACTACTCGGGGACACTTTAAAGTTTGAGGTTTCAGTATAATAAGTACTTAAACCGGTCTCGCGTAGGCGTTTTAGAGTGTTGAGACGGTATAGAATTTGTTTAAATCTCACTAAAAAATTCCAACATATCTTTAATAGTGAGAAACCTATATACTCTTAGAATATGTCAAGTAAAAGTTTTTCTTATGCATCAAGAAAGTGAGAGTCAAATGATGAACGAAAAATCTGCATATAATGACTTGATATTACATAAATTGTTTTATTGAAGGGAAATTTGCGGTAATGAAAGTCTAATTATAAAATGGTAAATGAAAACTAAAGTGATAAAGCTTCCTCCCCCAAACATAAACCGAGAATTGTCCCCTATGATACCCAAAAAATTTCCCTCCCATTTTTCTTCAAGACATTCTCCTAATGTCCTCATTTGCTCAAGGTTGCCTAAGAATTGATCAGACAAATTCTCCTCCTAAGCAATGGACTCACAACTAGGGTTTTGTATTTCTCAAGGAATATTAGGTCTCCAAGGCATCAATTGGTTTTCATGGTTCTTCATATATCCCTAAGAATGCTCATGTAAAAGTTCAAGTCTTGCATCACAAGTTTGCTCAGTCAATGGCTCAAATGACTGAAAATTAACTATATTGGGTAAAAAGTCAATTATGGTCAAGATATAGTCAAAATTCAATATTTTTGCTAAACATAAAGGTTTTGAAGTCACACTCATCATTTTATCAAGTGTTGATAATGATTCCTCAAGAAAAGCCCTCAAATCATCAAAAGTCAAAAGTTGCCAAATTAGGGTTTCCTTAGGAGAAGTCAACTGATTTTGACCAATCATAACTTTAACATGCTTCCTCAACTTTTCCCCAACCAAAGCTCATTTTTAAGGGAATTCAATTCTCTACAACTTTGTCTCTCTAAGCTCAAGTCCAAAAAATGCATCATTTAAGAGATATAAGCCAATACATTACAGGTCATTTCAAAAGTTAACAAAAAGACACTTTTTTTCAAGGCAACTTACATCAATATAAAATCTTCAAAATCAAAAATTATAAACATAAATATTGTAGAGGACGTCTTGAGATTTCCAAAAAGTCCAAGATCATATTCAAAAACTGAAAATTGGGAGAGTTATGACCAGTGCAAGTTGGGATATTTTGAGCAAATACATGAAGTTCAAATTGAGCAAACTTGATATTTTGGACTATTGGGCCTTTGTTTAAAAGTCCAAATGTGATATATACTTCTTATACACCTCAGAATTCATTCATACACCTCTTTACCTATTATTATTTTAATTATTTTTTTATTCATTAATAATGCAAAATAAATAAGATAAAGTCATATCTTCTTACACAAGCCCAGAGTCCATAAATCTTTGACCTAATTCCACATTATATAATTTCATTCTTTTCGTACAAACAAGGCCACGAAAAAACCCTTGCCATAAACTTGTCAAAATATCAAATTTTATCAAGAACCCTAGAAAGCTTGAAACCCTTGTTACAAACCTTCTCACTACAAACAACCACTCTATTCACTCTTAACAATCATACAGAGTAAGAATGGATCATGTTTGATAGTTCAAAGCTCATGAAATACGCATGCAATCATCACCGATTTCATTATCTTTTCAAAATTCGTATCTTTTTTTTAATTTTGTTTTAAGCCGTATTGATGTTACTAACTTGCTTCTGAGATGTATCCGAATAGGTTTGGACCATCGTAATGGTCCCATGAATGCTAAAACATAGAATACCATATTTGCTCTTATCTGCCTTGTTTGTACCATAGGTCTTAAACCGGGACGTTTTAGCCCAAAAAAATACCTCCATTGGATTTGTAGCCCTTGATTTAGGGGGGTAGCGTGTTTCTGGATTGCGAATTTTATGTATTTTGCAAGATTGGTGGAAGAAGACTACCGGAGCTAGCTCTCTGGTGCCTCTTCGGTACATGCAACTTATTTAAAATATATATTTATGGGAGACATAAGTTAACAGATGTATTACCGCTCCATCGGTAGAAGCGTGCGCTAAAGTCACTTGTGTCAAAGGGCTTGAGTTCGATCCAGCCTTTTGCCATTTATTTTCTTAACGTTTCCATATTTTTCAGGTTTATTATATAATGCACTGATCTTGTTATCCTAACACCAAGGCGCACTTGGCCTGGTGGTGATGGTGTTGCTGGAAAGTGTTGAGGGCGTGGGTTCAACACCCACCCCTACAATTTTTGGTTATTTTTTAACACCTTTTCTCCCTTTTTCATAAAATCTAACATTTTTTTACAAACCTTGATTTTTCTTAACAAACCCTAATTTTAGTTTTTTTTAATAATTTAATCAACTTAATTTAATTTTTGGTTTTTTAATTTAATCAACTTAGTTTAATTTTAGGTTTTTAATTTAATCAACCATAATTTTATTTTTTAGGTTTTTCTTAACTAAATCAAAATCGACTTAGATTTTAGGGTTTCGATTAATTTAATTAACTAAATTTTTTTAATTAATCAAAATCAATTAGGTTTTTGGGTCAGTCGTCAAACTTTTTTTCATCAAATAATCACGAAACAGTTTTCTCTTTTCTTTTCCTTTTTAATAATTTCGCGTATTTTATTATTGTAGCGTATTTCATTATTTTTATTATTATGTATCTGCTAATGGTTTGTAATAGTTTAATTAGGGTTTTACTATTTCCCCCCGTTTTTTATTATTTTGTACACCCCTTCCTGAAGCTTTGTAATAGTGTAGGACCCTTTAATTTCTACCTTTACTTTCTGCATTTACCACTTTCCTCATAACTGTCTAGCTTAATAGGTTTGTATGGCAAGACATAAAAACAATCATAGAAAACCCTAATCAAAGATTAAATAATTGAATATGAATCACTCTTCACACACGCACCTCTAAGATAACCTTACTCGTTGTCTTTGGAAACACAGTCACGTCCCTTGAACGTGGGGACGCTTTAGCAAAGACCCTCGATTAAAAAGACCGTAGTCCCTCAATGACCCTTCGATGCTGCCTTTGGTAACTGATCTTAGTCCCTTATGATAAATTGCTGAAGCGCCCCTATGAGTTTCCTTTATGATTGTACGATGACCTCTCTTATCCCTTCACATCCAACGATAGGGCTCCCTACTAATTAATGGTAGGATAGGACTATCAAAAGAGGAGGAAAATAACACGAAGGACTTTGAGTAAGTAGGTAGTTATTAATCGCTTGCTCGCTCACAAACATCTTTTTCTCACAATCACACTTTCCTGAAATATTTTCAAAAACAAACACTTTGTACACATTCTTAGTTGATACGAGAATCATTACAAAGTTGTCATACTTAGGCATTTTTCAAAATATTTTTAAAATACATACACACAAAGCATTTTAAAACAAAGTGAGCTAGCGATTAAGAGCCTGTAGATAACTACGGATGAACAAGGTGCTAACACCTTCCCTTTTCATAACCTACCCTCCGAACTCAAGAAAATATCGAAGGTCTTTCCTGTTCTTTTCACCCTTTCCTTATTGGATAAAAGAAAAGTCGCTGGAGACTCTTGCTATCCGCAACATTTGCGATATAACACAAACCAATTCAGTTCTCCCACCGTATAATAGAACTGGCGACTATGCTAGGGAAAAGAAAAAGTATAGTTACCTTTAGAGTTAGATCATTTTAAAAAGCTTTCCTTGTTTGTCTTGTGTGCTTTACATTTTGGGGTTTGCTCGGGTTTATTTTCTTGCAAAGATCCTACACCCGGATCTGGGGGAATTTTAGGTAAGTAGCAATAGATCATGGAAATTATACGTTGTATGCTGATATGGTTGAAGTGATGGCTAAGTTAGTGCGACACATTAGTTTGTAATGGTGTCCCTCGAGTCAGTCAGGGAGAATACTAGGCTTCTGTGTGGTGTCATAAGCACTAATTGACCTTAGAACCTTAATTTACCCAACTAAGCCATTAGAAGGTAGTGAGATTGCCGACTTTGGTGCAGTCCGAAGTTAGTTGATACTCGATACTACACTCATTAAGATTTGACTCTCGGGTTTTGTTTAGTGGTAAGTCAGTTGCCGTGCTAGACAAAACTTGTGGGAAAAATCAGTGATATTGAGATCCCTAGAACCCGGTTACTTCTATAGGACAGGTTGAGCCAACTAAACTCAAGAGGGTACTTACCTACAAACCCCATGCAATCCTTAAACCTAATTCCTTTGTGTGCTTTTCTTTTTTTTGATTATCTATTTGAGCATGGCATCATAACATCATGACATCATACCATAGCATTTTCTTAACCATTTCAAAGATCTCAAGGGTTTGTGATGCATGTTTATTATGAACTCGATGTCTAGAAAGGGGCAAGAGGAATTATTTTCCTCTAACCAATGTCGTCATGGTATCAGAACCAACATCTAGAAAGGGGAAAGGGGATTTGTTTTCCTCTAGCCAATGTCGTCAAAGACAGGAGTATGTTATTTTTAGTCAAAGGCTAGGACCCACTCGACATGGTGAGCTTGATTCTCACAGAAGGACATTCCATGACACAAAGTTCTTCAATTAAAGCTGCAGTAAGACTTAATCTCTAAAGCTTCACTTTTGTTTACCATGCGAGATCATTGAAAACATTGCATCCACATATCATGCATCATCATATAAGAGGTACTCTATAAGTTGGTTTTCTTATCTTCTTGTTGTTTATTTCAGTAAAAGATGGATCTAGAAGAGAGTGTCAAGGAACTCTAAGCACAGAATAACCAATTCCAAGAAGCGCTATTGAACTTAGCTCAGAGATAAAAAGATATGATGGCGCTCATCGCCAAAAAGAAAAAGACTCAGAAGCCAGTTTCCATCCTCAATATGGGGAGAAGGTTTAAAGGTCCCTCTAAACCAGTTCAAACTGCTGATATCTCCTCTAGTGAAGATGACAATCAAGAAGAAGATGGTAGAAGTGTTAAGGTTGAATGTGGAAGGATTCAAGGTTCTAGGGAAATTCCTGAGGATGAAGACTATTCTGATGAATTGTATCCTCCCACGGATGATAGGTACAAACAGTTGAAGATTGCCTCAAGGCCATGGAAATCTAGAAAGTGCATGGATTAGATTTTAAAGAGCTAGGTATTATTCTAGCGGTATTTATCCCTCACAAGTTCAAGGTTCCCACTTTTGCTAAATATGATGGTGTTTCTAGTCCCAAACTTCATCTGAGGTCCTATGTTCGGAAGATCCAACCCCATATTGTTGACAGAAAGTTATGGGTTCACTTCTTTCAGGAAAGTTTGTCGGGTACACAACTTGAATGGTTCTATCAGCTGGAAGGAACCAACATTCGTACTTGGGAAGACCTGGATGTTGCTTTTTACAAGAAGTATCAATACAATGCTGACCTTGAACCATATCGTATGCAATTACAAAACATGACCATGGGCTCTCATGAAGGGTTCAAAGAGTATGCCCAAAAATGGAGAGATCTGGTCGGAAGAGTGAAACCTCCCTTATCTGATTGGGAACTGGTTGATATGTTCATGGGCACTCTGACAGGTCCATTATTTAACCATCTGATTGGAAGCTCCTCATCTAGTTTCACTAAGCTGATTCTAACTGGAGAACATGTCGAAAGTGGTATCAATAGTGGAAAAATTCAAGTGGCTGCGTCTTCGAGTGCTGTGAAGAAGGCATTCAGTGGTAAGAAGGAGAGCAATGTTGTTTATGACTAGAAGGCCATGTTAAAAGTGACCGTAATAAGTCTGTAGGAGCGGTGCTAATTTCTAATCCTGCACATGTTCAACTACAACAACAAGGCAATCAACATAGGTCACACGCTCCGAGAAGACAGTTTATGAAGATCAGTATGTCATTGTCTCAGTCATTGCAACATTTACTAAAAGCAGAGCTAATAACGTTAAGGGGGCCTCCTCAGAAACTCAATCCATCCTCTCCTTGTTATAATCCAAATGTGAAGTGTGCCTACCATTCCAACAGTCCTAGGTACAATACTAACAACTGCTGGGCCCTGAAAAATAAAATTCAGGACATAATTGACAACAAAGAGATTGAGTTTGATCCTCCGGAGACCCCGAATGTGATTACTGCACCTATGCCAAAGCATGACAAAGGAATACGTGATATTGACGATGTTCTTTATGTTGCTACTGTAAGTAAATTGGTTACTCCCCTACCAATCATAAAGAAGAATTATTGTAGGCCGATTTATTTTTGGGTTGTATTGGAAAATCTTACTGCTGCGCAGCCTTACACGATGGCTGTAAGTTGCTGAAGGAAGGCATTCAAAACCTAATGGACAATCATATAATTTTGATCGAGAAGATTCTGTCTGCTAAGAATCTGTGTCTAGACTTATCTGTAATATTCAGCTCCCCTATCAAGATCACTTCCAATGGTCCTGTAAGAATTATTGACAATCAAAAAGCTGCTCCTCTGATCATCACTACACCTAGACCTATCCCATATTCTTCAGATAAAGTTATTCCTTGGAACTATGGATCCGACGTCTACTACATGGCATTAAGCAAGAACTACCGACTATTGAAGATAAAGTTACTGAAGTTGTTGATCCTGGAATTGACAATATTGTTGGGGCAAGTAAGGTTACTAGAAGTGGAATAGTTTTCTCCTCGGAAATCTCTCCAAAGATTGTCACTACATCTGTTAGAGTTACTGCTACCAAGTCAATTGCTGAGGCTTGGGGAAAAGATTAAATGACGGAGCCTTCCCAGATTAGGGCACCTAACGAAGCTACAACTGAAGACCCCTCTAGACAAGAGTTAGAAGAGGTATTGAAAATCATTTGCAAGAGTGACTACAAGATTGTTGAATAGTTGGGGTAGACCCCATCCAAGATCTCCATGTTATCCCTGTTATTGTGTTATGAAGCCCATGTACAGGCTTTAGTGAAATTCTTAAAGACTGTTCACGTGCCACAAGAAATCTCTGCCGATAAATTTGGAAGTTATGTTGTTACCTTGACAATTGACAATAGATTAGGTTTTTCTGATACTGAACTAACTCCTGAAGAAAGAAACCAAAATAAGGCCCTGTATGTCTCCATTGAATGCATGGGTACTACCTTGGCTCATGTATTAATTGATATTGGTTCCTCGTTAAATGTTCTATCGAAAGGCACTCCGAACAGACTTGATTGCAAAGGGGTTATACAGAAACCCAACGATATTATAGTTCGAGCCTTTGACGAGTCAAAGATGATGGTACATAGAGAAGTGGATCTTCCGATCAAGGTATGTTAACAGATCTTTGAATCTACCTTCTACATAATGAATATTCGCCCAACTTATTCTTGCTTATTCGGGCACCCCTGGATCCATGGGGCAGGCGCTGTTACCTCAATCCTGCACCAGAAGTTAAAGTATCATGTGAATAGAAAGATTATTACTGTCTGCAGCGAAGAAGAGTATATGGTTATCCACTTGAACTCATTCAGGTATGTAGAGATTGACAACAAATTCATTGAGACTCCCTGTCAGACTTTGGAAGTCATTCCTCTTGCCCCAACTGAAGACGTCTCTATCATTCCCAAAGTTACCAAGGTTCCTCCTAGAATGGCTTCGCTGAAAGACTCTAAAATTGTTGTAGAAGAAGAGGGTCTGAGGGTTTTTTATCACGCTCGTACTGGAAGGCCACCATTCCGCATCAGCAACAACAGAGTCAACGTGATAGAAGACGCTGACAGTGATTATGACCTTGACAACTGGATCTTTCCTACCATTGGCATATGGCTTAACAATTGGAAGACTCAAGACAATATCTCTATCTCCTTTAGTCAGGAGTAATAGCTACATTTTTGTTTATTACTTTCAAGTTTTGGCTTTGTAATATTTAAACAATGACTTTAAGCCTTGTGCCTTACCCGAGGCACAACAGTTCATTTGTTAAGGGTTGTCATTTCATAAATATATTTTCATTTAATAAAGCATTGTACATTTTGCATTCAAATTTTGTGCTCTCTGTCTTTCTTTTATTGTTATCATTTTCAAATAGCTATGTGTTCTTACACACACCCAGACAATAAATTTCAGATCCACATCCACTCTGGATCCCGTTGATAGACTCTGCTATTGCCACTTATGACTTTGAAAATCCGACCTACCAAGCCGAGGACGAAGGTGAGGAAGATTGTGAAATACCTAGAG
Organism: Vicia faba; assembly: GCA_948472305.1. NCBI lineage: Eukaryota > Viridiplantae > Streptophyta > Magnoliopsida > Fabales > Fabaceae > Vicia > Vicia faba. The sequence goes on along the minus strand of OX451738.1, from coordinate 1,606,622,636 downwards.
AACTTGCCAGACTGTTAATGCAAGAGGAAAAGGCTATTCAACCACATGAAGAGCCAGTTGAAATTGTAAACTTTGGTTCGCAAATAGACAGGAAAGAAGTCAACATAGGAGCCAACCTAGAGGACAATGTCAAGAACAGGTTAATACAGATGTTTCATGAATATGTTGAGATATACGCTTGGTCATACGAAGACATGCCAGGGCTCGATACTGATATTGTGGTTCATCGAATGCCGATGAAAGAGGGTTGTACTCCGATAAAGCAGAAGGTTTGTCGTATGCGTCTCGAGATGTCAGAGAAGATCAAGGCTGAAGTTATGAAACAATTCAATATGGGGTTATTAGTAGTGACATCCTATCCTCAATTGGTTGCAAATGTGGTTCTGGTACCGAAGAAAGACGGTAATGTACGCATGTGTGTAGACTATAGGGGTCTGAACAGGGAAAGCCCCAAAGATGACTTCCCACTGCCATATATAGATGTCTTGGTCGACAACACCGCTCAGCACAAGGTATTCTCCTTTATGGACGATTTCTCAGGTTATAATCAGATCAAGATGGTGCCTGAAGACATGGAGAAAATGACCTCTGTCACATAGTGGGGCACTTTCTGCTATAAGGTTATGCCTTTTGGGTTGAAGAACGTCAGTGTAACTTACCAGTATGTTATGGTAGCTTTGTTCCATGACATGATTCATCACTGGATAAAGGTCTATGTCAATGATATGATAGCCAGATCTCAGACTAAAGAAGAGCATCTTAACCATCTACACAAGTTGTTTGAGAGGATGAAAAAGTAAAACCTAAGATTGAATCCGAATAAGTGCACCTTTGGGGTGAGATCCGGTAAGCTCCTGGGTTTCGTCGTTAGCGGTAAAGGTATTGAGGTTGATCCCGCTAAAATTAAAGCTATTCAAGAAATGCCCACTCCCCGTACTGAGAAGGAAGTCAGAGGTTTCTTAGGAAGATTTAATTATATTACCCGATTCATTTCTCATATGACTGCTACTTGTGAGCCAATCTTTAAGTTGATAAAGAAAGACCAGGTAGTAAAATGGAATGATAATTTTCAGATAGCCTTCAACAAAATCAAGGAGTACCTATAAGAACCTCTAATTCTGATGCTACCAGTTGAAAGAAAACCTCTAATCATGTATCTAACAGTGCTAGAGAATTCAATGGGGTGTGTACTAAGCCAGCATGAAGAGTCTGGTCGAAAAGAGCATGCAATATACTACCTTAGAAAAAGTTTACCTACTGTGAAACAAGATACTCATTGCTCGAGAAAACATGTTGCGCTTTAGCATGGGTGTAATACGGTGGGAGAGTTGATTGTTATAATGGTTTTGCATTTGTATTCGCAAGTGTTGTGGTAAGCAAGAGTTGCCACCAACTTTCATTTTATCCAACAAATGAAAGGGTGAAAAGAACAAAAAAAGACCTTTTGAGAGTTTTCTGAGTAAAGGGGGTAGATTATGGAAAGGAAGGTGTTATCACCCTTTAAATTCAGAGTTTTCTATGGGCTCTTAGATGCTTAGCTCATTTTTTAAAATACCTTGTGTTTTTGTGTGTTTTTTAAAGTATTTTGAAATGCCAATAGTGAGGCAATTTTCTTTATGATAACTCCTGTATCAGTCCTCAAGAGTGTTGATAGAGCATTTTGAAAAGGTTTTTGAAAATTGTTTTGTGTAAGTGTAAAAAGTTTGTTTTGAGCAAGCATCTAGGAACTATCTACCTTACTCTAGAGGTTAGTTCTTTTCCTCCTTTCCTTTAGACGGTGCTATCCTACTATTAGTGAGTAGGTAGCCCTAGTCGTTTGGATGTTTGAGCGACATTCGAAGGGATGTTTATAGTCATGAAGGCAACTTGGCAAGAAATCTTAGTAACTACCCTAGGGTTTTAAGATCATTTTTACCGAGGCAACATCGAGAGGGTCATCGAGGGACTTATGATCTTTTTAAACTGGAGGGCAGCCACTAAAATCTCTCACATTTCGAGAGTTGTGACTATTTTTTCCGAAGGCATCAAAAGTGGGAGTACCCTAGAGGTGCGCATGTGCGAGTGTGTTATGTTTCAGTTATTTATCTTGATGTTAGGTTTGCTAGCATTTTGTTTTTAGTATTATCATGCAATCCTATTAACATACATCTAACAATTAATATTTGTACAGGAAACATAAAGTGCGGAGAGTAAATCCTACGCTATTACATCCCATGAGCAGTTACAATATTTAGAAAAATAAACTAAACGATTACAAAATTTCCCATGCATCTTATACATTTTTTCTAGAATTTAAATTGTAAATAAATAGAAAAATGATTTAAAAAAATACAAAAAATGTCTTTAAACCGTAAGCATTAAGAAATAAATTTTTTGGTATTTTTTTAGAAATAGAACTAAAATTGATTAGAATCTTAAGTCTATTGATTTTAGTTAAACAAAATGTTAAAGTAATTAATTAATTTATTTACAAAATTAGCTTAATCAATAAAAATACTAACCTAATTTTTTTTTGATTTTTTGATTTAATGTTGATTTAAAGAGTAAAGCCATTAAAAGAAATGAACAAAACAAAATAAAAATACAAATGGTCCTTCGATCCAGGGAAGGATATTGTCCTTTTATCCAAGGAGGGAGGTTGCCTTTCGATCCAGGGAAGGAGGGTGTCCTTCAATTCAGGGAGGGATGTTGTTGAAAGCGTATGATGGAATGCCTGTGGAGGGTATTAGATCTGCAAGAAAACAAATAAAAAAAAATTATTGCAAGAGGCAGGGATCGAACTCATGCATTTGCACACACACAACACCTTATCCTTCTTGCCCAAAATTTAAATCCTCTGACCTCAGGTTTGAACTTATTTTGGCTCAAAACAACCTAAACCCAGAGATTCGAAGGAAATATCAGATTGTACCCTAGCAATGGCACGATCTCGTTCATGTTAAACATGTAGTATCAATAGCCCTGAACATGAATCAAACGGTTAAATGTACTAATATGCTATAAAAATGCAGTGTTTTGGATTTGCAAACCCTTACCAATCGAAGATGCATGGATCTGTGGCTTTAGGAGTGAAACTGCTTGCTTAGGGTCCTGAAAGTTTTCCTAGGAATCTCAGGAGGGGGATAGGATGTTTTGTTTTGAGTGAGGAAGCTTGCAAAGTGTGCTTCGATTTTGGCAGCTTTGAGGTATTTTTGTGATTTTTCGTGTGGCTCTTTGGGATGATTTTTACGTGTAGGCAAAATGTTTCTGTGTCTCTGCAAAAATGTTTCTATGGCAATGTTTTTGTCCCCCTAGAAATGTGTTTTTAGCTCTGTATTTATAGCGGGCAATGGTGAATGGAACTGGCAAGAAACAACCATTAATCAGGCTTTGAAGGCAGAATCAGAAGCCTTAAAAAGGTTTCCTTTTTTGAGGATTTTCTAACCTTTTGGGTTTTGAATGAATTTGGAAAGGGTTCACTCCTTAACTCCTTTGAATTACCTCAAGCCTTGTTCTTCGATTGGCTCTGACTGGCTTCCTTTGATGGAGTCCATTTACGTTGGTTGTTTGACCTGTAAAATTCTCCTATTAGCCCAATCGAACACTTCCTTCTCTTCCTGTCAAAAATTTGTTTTGTCATCTCCTTCAAATGTAGTTGTATAGATGGCTTGGGCTTGGAAGCATGTAGGACTTTGGCTTGCAAGCATCTGGAACCAGACTAATCAAAAGACAAAACAAAACTTGGTTCCAACAATTGTGTGTCCTTCAAATGGACCAATTGCATGTCCTTCGAAGGCACCACTTGCGTGTTCTTCGAACAGGCCACCAACGTATGTCCTTCAAATCCACCAACTTCATGTTCTTTGAATGGAACTTTTGAATGTTTCTTCTAATGGACCATATTGTTTGTCATAGTGTAAAAATTGTGTGTTGAAGGGTTTAGAGGTCGAGTCAAAGCTAGCATGAGGGAAACCACTGCTTTGTAAATTGAAGCATGCATGAAAGGAGTTCTTGCCTTGTGAATTGAAGGCAGGCCTGAAGGATATACTTGACTTGTGAATCGAAAACAAGCATGATAGAAGTATTTGCCTAGTGAATCGAAAGTAGGCATGAAGGAAGTATTTGCCTAGTGAATTGAAAGCTAGTTGCTTCGAAGGAATCCTTTTCCTTGTGAATCAAAATCAAGTTGCTTCGAAGGAATACTTTTCATTGTGGAAGCTTGGGAATCAAAGCAAACTTGATCTTTCTTTGATTTGATGCTTGAGAGCCCAATATGACTATATGGAAACTATATGGGGCATAAAAAAATAAAATTGTACTTGTGCAAACTTGGACTTTTGAAAATCCTTATGAGAAAATGTCTTGAAAAAAGTGAGGGAAAATTTTTGGGTACAATAGCTGCCCCTGTTCAATCTTCTTAAACCTGAAGATTTAGATTGGCTTGTTTGCCTTTAGTGATCTGAAGGTAGAAGATGATTGAACACTAGAGTGCCCAAAAATTTGCACTCGCATGTAGTAACACTGTTGATTGATGATATCAGGAATGTGCTTATAGATGCAATTTGGAGAAGATGACAGAGAGTTGCCGGAGATGGGCTTAGAGATGCCATCCAAAGTAGATGCTGACTTCGTAAGAGGTTTCTTTGTGGGGATTCCTGTTCCTGTTGTCTGAGGAGGACTCTGCTAGGGAATGTTGATTTCTGTTGTTCTCCTGTTTGAGGAAAACTCTGTGGGGAATAGAGTCTAGGAGCTTTAGCTGTCCATGGCTCTACTGAGAAGTTATCTCTGGATTGTGTAAGACTGCTTCAGGATGAGTCTGTGTTAAACTTCATCTAGAGATTATGATAAGAAACCCGTGTAAGATTACTTCAAGATGAGCCCATGTAAAGCTGCATCTGGAGATTGAGAAGGAATCCGTGTAAGATTTCTCCGTCTGGGCACGTAGATGGTCACCCCGTCTTGTTTCAGGAATTGATATACGGTCAGCTATTCACAGATGATTGTCCTGTCTTATTTCAGGTATTAATCATAAACTTGCTTTTGTTGGTCGTAGGGATAGTTGTCATGTCTGGTTTTAGGTATTAATCTCTGACCTAAGAGAAAGGAAGATAGTTTCCCCATATTGTTTTGGGAGTTAATCTTCAATCTGCTCATGTAGATAGTTATCCTGTCTGGTTTCAGGTATTAATTTATAATCAGTCGTCCACAAATAGTTGTTCTATCTTGTTTCAGGTATTAATCCGGAGCTTGCTTTTATCGGTCGTTGAGATAGTTGTCCTGTCTGGTTTCCAATATTAATCTCTGACCTAAGAGAAAGGAAGATAGTTTCCCCGTCTTGTTTTTGGAGTTAATCTTCAATTTGCTCATGTAGATAGTTGTCCTGTCTGGTTTCAGGTATTAATCTACAATCAGTCGTCCATAAATAGTTGTCCTGTCTTGTTTCAGGTATTAATCTGGAACTTTTGAAAATTGTTGACGATATTCATCTGTCGATCTTTCCTGAAAATGTAAAGAATTAGTTGCATGCAATATCATGATGCATGAAGTACAGATGATGCTCTCAAAATAAATGAGATTATCATATATGCATTTGTGTTGCATATGCTATGACTTTTGTAAAATGGTATATGAATGCAATGTATGAATGTGTCAGTCGTTCTATTATTGTATTGTTGAACTTGAGAAAATAAATTCCTGATTGTTGTTGGGGATGAAGAGGGTAAGTATTCAAATTTAATTGAAGTTGAAATGTTGGGAGATGGATTTCCGTCGTTAGAGAAATAAACTCTGTTGAGGAAGGAAAACTCCATGAACTGCTTGGGGATTTTTATGAAATTCTGTTGGGGAATCCTGAAAAGCTTGTGAAACAGGCTAGGGAATTCTTTGAGATTCCAGATGAGTAATTGGAAATTTTTGCTCCGGCGGGGTTATAAGAACGCCTGTCCTCATTAGGCTGTATGCTGAGGATATGGTAGTGACTTTATGGTAGGATGCCCCTGCCTCTGTACCTGTTGGAGAAAGTATCGGCGGGGATTTTATGGATGGCCTTTAGATATTGTCATGTTTCTTAAAGCCATTAGTAACTGTCTTTCTGCTTTTTCATGCGTGTATTTGTAAACGGTAATCACATTCAAATGCATATGTTCAAAAATAATAATTGACGTTTTCGCAAAAAAAAAACAGAAAAATAAAAAACAGATAGTTTTGCACTTTCAAAGGGATATTTTTTGTATTAATTTGAAGAAATTGTGCCTATAATAGGCGTTTTTGTACAAGGAGACGAACATCCTAGTAAGAGAATGTTGTCGTAAAAATTAAAATTATACAAAGATAGTATACAAAGAAAAAACAGCAATGTGAAATGATCCCAATGGGTTCCCATTCTGATATTTCCTTTATGTCTTCGAGCGTCTCATCTTCTTTGCTTCTTGTCTCAAGCTGATTAGATTGATTCGTACCATTTGAGCTTGATAGTTGATGTTGAAAATTGACTGTAAGGTGATCCAACAGGACATAATTATACGCTTAAAATCCCTAACTTTTGCCTGGACCTCCCTTTCGGGTTTTCAATCTACCAGGATACCCTTTTTTTCCCAAGCCACCTTTTTCAGATTTTCGACTTACCGGGTGTACAGATTTTTCCATGTGTATATCCCTAATTTTTGGCCGAACCCTTTTGGTTCGCTGGGATGCCCTTATTTTTGCCAAGGACAATCAACCTAGCGGGTATTTGTTCATGCGTAGAATCTTTTAACTATGTCCGCGTTTACAGGGTGCGGAAGGTTGTAACCATCCATAGTGGTTAAGATCATGGCTCCACCAGAAAATATGTTCTTGATCACAAATGGCCCTTCATATGTGGGAGTCCAATTTCCCTCTGGGATCACCTTGCGGAAGTATGATGCGCTTGATTACTATGCCACCATCCTTATATAAATGATGTTTGACCTTCTTGTTAAAAGCTTTAATCATACGTTTTTGGTACATCTGACCATGGCAAACAGCTGCGAGCCTCTTCTCATCAATCATGTTTAATTGATCAAGTTGAGTCTGAACCCAATCGTATTCATTCAAACCTCCATCCTTCATGATTCTTAAGGAAGGGATCTGAACTTCGATGGGTTGGACAAAGAGAAAGGAGTTACCCCTGTTGATGTGCGCATTATGGTACGGTAACCATAAAGAGAAAATGGTAACATCTCTTGCCAGTCTTTGTATGTCACTGTCATCTTCTGTATGATCTTTTTGATATTTTTATTAGCAGCTTCTATAGCGCCATTCATCTTCGGCCGGTAAGGAGAAGAGTTATGATGCTGGATCTTGAATTGCTTACAGAGCTTGGTAATCATAGTATTATTGAGATTGGTACCATTATCTATAATGATTCTTTCTGGAATACCATATCGATAGATAAGGTTATGTTTGATGAATCGGGCCACAACGTTCTTGGTAACAGAAGCAAATGAAGTCGCCTCGACCCATTTTTGTGAAGTAATCAATGGAGACGAGTATGAAGCGGTGCCCATTAGAAGTTGTAGGTCTAATCTTCCCAATCATATCAATGCCTCACATTGGGAATGGCCAGGGAGCAGTCAAAATGTTCAAGGGAACCAGAGGCACATATACGTTATCAACATAGATCTGACACTTGTGACAAGTTCGTGAATGCTGATAACAATCAGCTTCCATAGTGGACCAGTAGTAAGCTGTCCGTAGGATCTTTTTAGCCATTGTGTGCCCACTAGAATGGGTGCCAAAGGTAACTTCGTGCAAATCTGTCATAATCTTTTCTGCTTCACTTTTATCCACACACCGGAGCAAAGTAGAATCGTGGTTGTGCTTATAGAGGATTTTGTTATTGAGAAGAACGTGGAAGAGAACCTTCTTAGGAACTTTTTATCATTGAATGAAGCTCCCTCGGGATACTCTTGGGCTTCAAGGTATCTTTTGACTTCATGGAACCAAGGTTTGTCCACTACCTCTTCAATATTAATCTTATGAAAGTATGTCGGTTCGTCTATTCTCTCAATAGTGATATGTGGAGCTTCATTATCCCACCTGACCTTGAACATGGATGACATGGCAGCTAGCGTGTCTGCTAGTTGATTTTCCTCTCGTGAAAAATGCTCAAAGGTAACTTCTTCAAAGTGTGGAATCAGTGTCAACACATGCTCTCTATAAGGGATGTGATTAGGATGCTTCGTGTCCCATTCTCCTTTGATTTGACTGGTTACTAGGGCCGAGTCTCCAAATACACTCAAGAATTTGATCCTCAAGTCAATAGCAGCTTTGAGACCCATAATACATGCTTCATATTCAGCCATGTTGTTGGTACAATTGAAACATAGTCTGGTAGTGAAAGGAGTATGACAGCCCTCGAGATATATTATCACAACATCAATGCCATTACTGAGTGCATTGGAAGCTTCATCAAAAACCATGGTCCATCGGGATCCTTTTTCAGGTCCTTCATCCGGTTATGGTTCTTCACAATCAGTTACTAGAATGATGTTCTCATCCGGGAACTCAAAATTCATGGATTTGTAGTCGTCCACAGCCTGATGAGCCAAATGATCAGCTAATATACTTCCCTTAGTTGCTTTCTGGGTTGTATACTGAATGTCGTATTCGATCAGGATCGTTTTCCAACTTGCTATTCTTCCGGAGAGAGAGGGCTTCTCAAAGATGTATTTGATAGGATTCATTTTAGATATCAACAAGGTAGTGTGAGTCAACATATATTGTCTCAGTCAGCGAGCAGCCTATGCCAAAGCGCAACAAATATTCTCGAGAAGTGAGTATCTTGTTTCGCAGCCAGTAAACTTTTTGCTAAGGTAGTTTATTGCATGCTATTTTTGACCAGACTTGTCATGCTGCCCCAACACACACCCCATTGAGTTCTCTAACACTGTTAAGTACATGATCAGAGGTCTTACTTCAACCGGTGGAATCAAAATTGGAGGCTCTTGAAGATATTTCTGGATTTTGTCAAAGGAAATCTGGAAATCGTCATTCCACTTCATTGCTTGATCTTTCTTCAGTAATTTGAAGATTGGATCACAAGTAGCGGTTAGATGGGAAATGAATCTGGAAATGTAGTTTAGACGTCCCAAGAATCCCCTAACCTCCTTCTCAGTGCGAGGAGTTGACATTTCTTGTATATCTTTAACCTTTGCAGGGTCTACTTCAATACCTTTTCTGGTGACAAAGAAACCTAAGAGCTTATCGGATCTTACTCCAAAAGTGAACTTATTCGGGTTCAACCTCAGTTTGTATTTCTTCAGCCTTTCAAACAACTTCTGCAGGTGATCAAGGTGCTCCTCTTTAGTATGAGACCTGGCTACCATGTCATCAACGTAGACCTCTATCTCATAATGGATCATATCATTAAACAAAGCTACCATGGCACGCTGATAGGTTGCCCCATTGTTCTTTAACCCAAATGGCATAACTTTGTAGTAGAAAGTGCCCCACTGTGTGACAAAGGTTGTTTTCTCTATGTCCTCAGGTTCCATTTTGATCTGATTGCACCCGGATAAACCATCCATGAAGGAGAATACCTTATGTTGTGCAGTGTTGTCAACCAGAACATCAATATGGGGAAGCGGAAAGTCATCTTTGGGGCTTGCCCTATTAAGGTCTCTGTAATCCACACACATACGTACCTTACCATCCTTCTTAGGTATAGAAACAACATTAGAAACCCATTATGGATAACAAGTAACAACTAAGAAACCGACATTGAACTGTTTCATGACTTCAACCTTGATCTTTTCTGATATCTCTGGCCGCATACGACGAACCTTCTGCTTCACGGAAGGGTAGTCTTCTTTTGTTTGTAGGCGATAAACCACAATGTCATTGTCAAGTCCTGGCATGTCTTCGTATGACCAGGCAAATATCTCAACATAATCATGTAACATCTGAATTAAACACTTTTTGACACTACGCTCCAGATCGGCACCTATCTTGACTTCCTTCTTATCCTTTTCAATACCCAAGTTTACTGTCTCAACTGGCTCTTCATGGGGCTGTATTGCCCTTTCTTCCTATTGTAACAGTCTGGCAAGTTCTCCTGGTAATTCACAATCTTCCTCACCTTCGTCATCGGCTTGGTAGATCAGATTTTCAAAGTCATAATTGGTGATAGAAAAACCGTTATCAATGGGATCCAAAGTGGATGTGGATCTTCAGTTTGATACGTGGGTGTGTGTAAGAGAGCATAGCTATTTTTGATAAAATAAAAACAGAAAAAAAAAGACAGAGAGCGTAAAATTTGCATGCAAAACGTCCAATGATTTATTAATGACATATGAAGATGAAATAATAACCCTCAGAAATAGACCATTGTCCCTCGGGTAAGACACAAGGCTTTAGAGTTTCAATTGTTCAAATATTACATATCCCAAAAAAACTAAAAGACAAGTACTCTTGAATAAAAGTAATAGGAACAAAATATTTGGCCTCCCAATTCTTGAGTCCACTGCTAATAGTTGGGAATATCCCCTTGTCCATGTCGGAGTCGCTACCACAGTCTACCAGAGCATTGATTCCATGGTTGTTGATTCATAGTGGTGGTCCTCCGGCGCGAGCACGATGGACAACTTATTGGGCCCATGAAGTAAAACCCAAACCAAAATTTTCAGATTTGTAAGGGATATCAGGGAGTTGGCCCTAAATGGTACACCCACCTTCCTCGACTACTGCTTTGGTATCCTTCAGAGAAGCCATCTTCAAAGGTGGTCTGATAGTCTTTGGGACATTGGTAGCAGCCTTGGTTATTGCAACTGTCTGAGGAACCTCCTCAAAGTTTTTGCAAGGGGTATTAATGAACTCTTCGTCCATCTCAAAATACCTGAAAGATTTCAGGTGGCTCACCATGTATTCTTCCTCGCCATGGACTGTGATAATCTTTCCATTAACTGGGTACTTCAACATTTGATGCAGAGTAGAAGTAACAACACCGGCCCCGTGGATCCAAGGTCGACCTAATAAATAGGAGTAAGACGGGAAGATGTCCATCACATAGAAAGTTGAGTCAAAAGTCTGAGTACCAACTTTGATAGGGATGTCCACCTCCCCGTGCACCATTCTCTTGGAACCATTGAAGGCCCTCACAACAATATTACTGGGCTTCAGTATGAGTCCTTCACAATCTAATTTGTCCAAAGAATTATTGGGTAAAACATTCAATGATGAACCTGTATCTACCAGAACATGAGCTAGGGTATTGCCCCTACACTCAATGGAGACATGCAAGGCATCATTATGCTTTCTTCCCTTGGATGTCAAATCTACATCAGAGAAACCAAGTCCATTGTCAGCTGTCAAACTAGTAGCGTAGTTCTCGAATTGATCGACAGAGGTCTCTTGAGGCACACAGACAGACTTCAGGAATTTTACCAAAGCCTTAGTATGGGCTTCAGAGCATAAAAGTAAGGCCAACATTGAGATTTTTAAGGGGTCTACCCCAACTTCTCCACAACGTTGTAATCACTTTTCTTTATTATCTTCAGTATCTCTTCCATTTCATTTTTAGAAGCCTTAGGAATGACTTCTTTGTGCGCCTTCGTCCGGACAGGCTCAACCAGTACCTCTTTGCCCCGAGTCTCAGCTAACTCAGTAGCGGGGATAACAGCAGGGATAACAGTAGGGGTAGCAACGGGAGTAATAACAGGAGTAGAAGTAGGAATAAACAAAGGAGTAGCAACAATATTCATAGAGATTTCATGAGAGAAAACTCTTCCGCTTCTCGTAATTTTATTGGTCCCAACGATGTTGTCGATGTCAGGATCAATATCTTCGACAACTTTATCTTTAATGGCCAATAGGTATTGCTTGACACCATGGTAGTAGACGTCCGCCCCATAATTCCAAGGAACAGCTTTATCAGAGCAATATGGTATCGACCCAGGAAGGGTGATAATCAAGGGAGAAAACTTAGGAACGAATGTAATCTTGACGGGTCTTTTGGAGGTGACCTTGGGAGGATTGTTGGAAATGGTAATTATTGAGACATCTTCACACAAATTTCTTGCAAGGGGAACTTTCTCAAAGATAATTTATTTGTTAATCATCGGGCGCTGGACACCCATCTTTAACAACAAACAACCATCTGATAGAGACATAAATAAGTGGCAACCCTCACCACAACACGGAAATAAACTGGCTCGCAACATATTCTCTTTAACAATAAGAAGAGTATTATCTAAATCATCAACAGAAGAAACAAACAGGTCATGATCAACAGCATTGACACCCTGGCCATGTTTGGGCATTGGTGAAGTTATTACATTAGGGGTCTCTAGAGGGTCAAACTCAATCTCTTTTGCCTCGATAAGACCCTGCACCTTATTTTTCATATCCCAACAATTGTTTGTATCATGTCCCAGACTTTTAGAATGGTAGGCACATCGAGCATTTGGGTTGTAGCGGGTAGATGCAATATTGGGATTCTTAGGAGCTTCTTTTAGAGTCACCAGATTAGACTTCAACAAGTGTGGCAAAACCTAGGATAAGGTCATGTTGATTCGGGTGAGCTGTCTTCTGGGTGCATCCGAACTGCGCTGATTGTTTTATTATTGGTTTGATGCAGGAATGGAAATCATAGCAACCCCTACCATCAGACGATGTTCAGTTTTGCTTTGATTTCTCTGGCCATAAGTAGCACTTACCTCCTTCTTCCCAAAGAAGGGTTTCTTTATTGTACTGAAGGATGCATCCCTCTAAATATTACCACTCTTGATACCAACTTCTACCCGCTCACCAGTCAAGATCAGCTCAGTAAACCCAGCTGAAGAGCTTCCAATAAAATGGTTGAAGAATGGACCAGACAACGTGCCCAAGAACATGTCTACCATCTCTCTATCCGACAGAGGAGGTTGAACTCTTCCTGCAAGATCCCTCCACTTCTGGGTATAATCTTTGAAACCCTTGCCGGAACCCATAAACATGCTTTGTAATTGTGTACGAGTTGGAGCGAGGTCAACATTATATTGGTACTTCCAGTAGAAAGCAGCAGCCAGATCTTCCCAGTTGCAGATATTGGTTCCCTCCAGCAGATAGAACCATTCCAACTGCGTCCCTGAAAAACTTTCCTGCAAAACATGTACCCACAAATTCCTATCAGTAGTGTGGGGTTGAATCTTATGTGCAGCTTAGGACAAGAGACACTGTCGTACTTAGAAAATGTGGGGACCTTGAATTTCTGCGGGATGACCACCCCCGAGACCAGTTCTAAATCTTCAAAATCCAGCCCTGGTACCCTCTGAATCTCCATGTAATTGAGGAGATCCTCCAGTTGTTTGTATTTGTCATTAGCAGGAGGATATTGTTCCTCAGAGTAGTCAACCTCCTCCTCGTTAGTCCCTGGGTTGTTGTTTTCTTCTGTTGGCTTCTCTTCCTGATTGTCCCCCTCATTTGACGGGGTTGCAAAATCTAGAGCTCGCTTAGCCGGTCCTTTGAACCTTCTTCCCATATTCAAGACACCAGCTGGTTTCTTTGCCTTCTTTGTCTTCTCCTTGATGATAAGAGCTTTCAGACCTTCTTGTCCCTTAGCCAGAGCTAGGAACATTTGTTGGAACTGAGCATTTTAAGCTTGAAGATCTTTAACTGTTTGTTCAAGATCCATTTCTTTTTGCTGAAATAAACAGCGAAAAGAATAAGAAACATGTCTTGAAATACTAGCTTGATGTAATGATATGCATGATATACTTATGAAATGTTTTCAAGGACTTTTAAGATTTAAAATTTGCTTAGACAAAGAGAGAACAAACATTAATTGCATTCATAAGTTTAAATGATTACAATGATGCCTCTTGGGCTTAAAATGGAAGAAACAAAGATAAAGAAAAAAAATCCTAAATCAACCAGAACTCAGGTTTCCCATGAGCGCATCCTCTCTGGTGAAATGTAGGCATTCAAACTTTGTTCTTCGTGCAGTTGTCTTGTAACATCCAAAACCTTCTTATAGCTTACATAGAATAGGGTTTCGAAGGTGTCTCGTTCCTCTTTGAGTTGAATCCAAGATCTTTGCAATTCCTCGAGAGTAGTCGGCATGCCAGGATGGAGAATAATATGAGGTACATCTGTCTCGGAAATAGGTTCCATGATAATAGATAGGATGGCGGGGTAACGCATCATGAGATTTTGAGCACGTGCTCACACCCACTTAAGATAAGGCTCCAAAGGGATGGAGTTATTATGCCCTAATGTCTTTCTATCCACTTTGTTTACCATGCCCCAAGCTCGGATGAACCTCTGATGGTACCCTTGGACATCGTTCTCATAGTCGAATGTAATTCCCTGAACCAGTGCATCATGAGGACCATCCCTCCTAGCATACCCAAACTATCGCAATTTCAAGTAAGGGTTATAAGTGATTCCTTCCCTAATGCCTATGATATGGACATTAGGGAATTCCCCACAACGATCAATGATGGTAACATCTTCCACAGATCGAGGGCACCAGTGAATATCTGAATGCGTGAGAGACATTAACCTATTAGACCACCTCATGCCTTGCTCATTCTTCAACACATATTGTGGTAGGTGTGAAATAAACAACCTAGCCAACAGAGGAGTGCAACACATAAGGGTTCCTCTTCTCTTTATGGTGCGAGTGTGAAAAGTGTGGAAAATGTCTCCAAGTAAAGTAGGAACCGAGTTACAAGACATAAAAACTTTGACCACATTCACGTCTATGAGTTGGTCCGGATTAGGGAACAGTACCATCCCATAGATGAGAAATGCCAACACCTCTTCAAAGGCTTGTATGTCCAAAGTATCCCAAAAATAATGAGCTTTCTCAAACAAAAACTTGGGTAGAAACCCTTTGACACTGCTTCTTGTTTCCCAATTTGTCACAACATTGGACCATTGTAAATACAGGGCTTGAGTGATCTGCTCAGGCTTTGGGTATCTTTCCATACTGTTGAAGGGTAATTGATTGAGAATAGGCACTCCCAATAATTGAGAAAACTCTTCCATGGTAGGCACCAACTGGTAGTCGGGAAATGTAAAGCAATGATGTAAAGGGTCAAAGAACTGAAAGAGAACTTTCACCATGTCTTCATAAAGGCTTGAAGTGACCAAATTGAGGATTCGACCATGTCTTTTGGTGAATGGAGAATTCTAAGGAACCCTTGATGCCAACTTTTTGAGTTAAGGAGGCACCCTTATGAGGTTGACTTGGATAGTATTTCTGTGAGGGGGAGCCATGCCCTATAAAACAGACACAAAGACAAGTCCTAAAAGTCCTTGAAATGGTTAGTGTGACATACCATGTTCTGATTTTATGATGTTATGTACAAACAAATATATACAAACACAAAAACAAATCCTTAGGTTTAGGCTTGCATGGATTCCATAGGTAAGTACCCTCTTGAAGTATAGTTAGTTCAACCTGTCCTAGAAAGTAATCGGGTTCTATAGAATCTTAATATCACTGATCTTTCTTCACCGGGCATTGTTTCAGCGCAAGCCTCTTTATTGGTGACTTAAATATCCCAGAAGTCAGATCTCAATGAGTGTAGTATTGAGTATCAACCAACTTCGAACTACACCAAAGCCGGTTATCTCACTACTTCCTAATGGCCAAGTTATTCAATTAATGGTTCTATGGTCAGTTGGTGCCACATGAAACCACACAGCGGCCCTGTATTTTCCTTGACTACTCAAGGGCTACCTGTACCAACAAATGTGTCACACCAACGTAGCTATCATTTCAATCGTGTCGGTATACCCCGCACATTCCCCAAGATCTATTGCTACTTACCTAAAAGGTGCCCTAGATCCAGGTGTAGGATTTTTTAGTAACAACCCAAACAAGCCCTCGAAAGTAAAGCATACAAAACACACAATGTAAAGCAATTTAAAATGAACTAAACTATAAGGTAACCCAGCTTTATAAGTCTTTCCCCAGCAGAGTCACCAGTTCTGTAATACGGTGGGAGAGTTGACTGTTATACTGGTTTTGCGTTTATATTCGCAAATGTTGCGGTAAGTAAGAGTCGCCACCGACTTTTATTTTATCAAACAAAGGAAAGGGTGAAAAAAACCGAAACATACCTTTCGATAGTTTTCTGAGTAAGGGGGATAGATTATGGAAAGGGAAGGTGTTAGCACCCTTTCCATCCGTAGTTTTCTACGGGCTATTAGATGCTTAGCTCATTTTTTGAAATACCTTGTGTTTTTGTGTGTTTTTGAAAAGTATTTTGAAATGCCAATAGTGAGGCATTTTGCTTTATGATAACTCCTGTATCAGTCCTCAAGAGTGTTGATAAAGGATTTTAAAAAGGTTTTTGAAAATTCTTTTATGTAAGTGTAAAAAGTTTGTTTTGAGCAAGCATCTAGGAACTATCAACTTTACTCGAAAGGTTAATTATTTTCCTCTTTTCCTTTAGACGGTGCTATCCTACTATTAGTGAGTAGGTAACCCTAGTTGTTTGGATGTTTGAGGGAAATTCGAAGGGACGTTTATAGTCACGAAGGTAACTTGGCAAGAAATCTTAGTAACTAGCCTAGGGTTTTAAGATCATTTTTACCGATGCAACGTCGACAGGGTCATCGAGGGACTTATGATCTTTTTAAACGGGATGGCAGCCACTAAAATCTCTCACGTTTCGAGAGTTGTTACTATTTTTTCTGAAGGAAACCAAAGTGGGAGTACCCTAGAGGTGCGCATGTGCGAATGTGTTATGTTTTAGTTATTTAGCTTGATGTTAGGTTTGTTAGCTTTTTGTTTTTAGTCTTATCATGCAATCCTATTAACATACATATAATAATTAATATCTGTACATGAAACATAAAGTGCAGAGAGTAAATTCTACGCTATTACATCCCATGAGTAGTTACAATATTTACAAAAATACAGAAAAATAAAATAAACAATTACAAAATTTCCCATGCAACCTATACATTCTTTCTAGAATTTAAATGGTAAATAAATAGAAAAATGATAAGAAAAAAAAATACAAAAAAATGTCTTGAAACCTTAAGTATTAAGAAAAAAGTTTTTTTTTGGTATTTTTTGAGAAATAGAACTAAAATTGATTAGAATCTTAAGTCTATTGATTTTAGTTAAACAAAATTTTAAAGTAATTAATTAATTAATTTACAAAATTAGCTTAATTAATAAAAATACTAACCTAATGTTTTTTTGTGATTTTCTGATTTAATGTTGATTTAAAGAGTAAAGCCATTAAAAGAAATGAACAAATCAAAATAAAAATACAAATGGTCCTTCGATCCAGGGAAGGAGATTGTCCTTCTATCCAAGGAGGGAGGTTGCATTTCGATCCAGGGAAGGAGGTTGTCCTTCGATCCAGGGAGGGATGTTGTTGAAACCGTATGATGGATTGCCTATGAAGGGTATTGGATCTACAAGAAAAGAAACAGAAAAAATCATTGCAAGAGGCAGGGATTGAACTCCTGCCTCTGCATACACACACATAACACCTTATCCTTCTTGTCCCTAATTTAAATCCTCTGACCTCATGTCTGAACTTATTTTGGCTCGAAACAACCTAAACCTAGAGATTCGAAGGAAATCTTAGATCGTGCCCTAACAATGGCACGATCTCATTCACGTTAAACTTGTACTATCAATATCCCTGAACATGAATCAAATGGTTAAAAGTACTAATATGCTATAAAACTTCAGTTTTTATGATTTGCAAACCCTTACCAATTGAAGATGCATGGATTTGTGGCTTTAGGTGTGGTACTACTTGCTTAGGGGCCTGAAAGTCTTCCTGGGAATCTCAGGAGGCGGATAGGTTGTTTGGTTTTGAGTGAGGAAGCCTGCAAAGTGTGCTTCGATTCTGGCAGCTTTGAAGCATTTTTATGATTTTTCGTGTGGCTCTTTGGGAGGATTTGTGCGTGTAGGCAAAATGTTTCTGCGTCTCTGCAAAAATGTTTCTATGACAATGTTTTTATTCCCCTGGAAATGTGTATTTAGCTCTGTATTTATAGAGGGCAGTGGTGAATGGAAATGGCAAGAATCATCCATTAATCAGGCTTTGAAGGTAGAATCGAAATCCTTAAAAAGGTTGCCTTTTTTGAGGATTTTCTACCATTTTGGGTTTTGAATGAACCTGGACATGTTTCACTCCCTTACTCCTTTGAATTCCCTCAAGCCTTATTCTTCGATTGGCTCTGAGTGGCTTCCTTCGATGGAGACCATTTACGTTGGTTGTTTGACCTGGAAAATTCTCCTATTAGCCCAATCGAGCACTTCCTTCTTGGCATGTCAAAACTTTGTTTTGTCATCTCCTTTGAATGTAGTTGTATAGGTGGCTTGGGCTTGGCAGCATGTAGGACTTTGGCCAGTAAGCATCTTGAACCAGACTCATCAAAATACAAAACAAAACTTGTTTCCAACAATTGTGTGTCCTTCGAATGGACCAATTATATGTCCTTCGAAGGCACCACTTGTATGTTCTTCGAACGGGCCACCAATGTATGTCCTTCAAATCCACCAACTTCATGTTCTTCAAATGGAACTTTTGAATGTTTCTTCTAATGGACCATATTATGTGTCATAGTGTAGAAACTGTGTGTTGAAGGGTTTAGAGGTGGAGTCAAAGCTAGCATAAGGGAAACCACTGCTTTGTGAATCGAAGCATGCATGAAAGGAGTTCTTGCCTTATGAATCGAAGGCAGGCCTGAAGGATGTACTTGCCTTGTGAATCAAAAGCAGGCATGAAGGAAGTATTTGCCTAACGAATCTAAGGCATGCGTGAAAGATGTATTTGCCTAGTGAATCAAAGGCAGACGTGAAGGAAGTATTTTCCTAATGAATCAAAAGCAGGCATGAAGGGAGTATTTTCCTAGCGAATTGAAATCATGTTGCCTCGAAGGAATCCTTTTCTTTGTAATCAAAAGCAAGTTGCTTCGAAGGAATCCTTTTCATTATGGAAGCTTGGGAATCAAAACAAACTTTCTCTTTCTTCGATTTTATGCTCGAGAGCCCAATATGACTATATGAAAACTATATGGGGCATCAAAAATCCAATTGTACTTGTGCAAACTTGGACTTTTGAAAATCATTGTGAGAAAATGCCTTGAGAAAAGCGAGGGCATATTTTTGAGTACAACAATGGGCTTCTCGACAAATAAGACAATATATGTTGACTCATACTACTCTATTGATCTCTAAAATGGATCTCATCAAGTACATATTCGAGAAGCCCGCTCTCTCCGGAAAAGTAGCTAAATGGCAAATGGTCTTGACAGAATACGAAATTCAGTACACCACTCAGAAAGAAATCAAAGGAAGTGTACTGGAAGATCATTTGGCTCATCAAGCCGTAGAAGACTACCAATTTATGAGCTTCGAATTTTCGGACGAGAAAATTATGCTAGTTATAGATTGTGAAGAGCCTGGACCGTATGAGGGACCTGAGCCAGGATCCTGATGGACTATGGTTTTTTATGGAGCTTCCAATGCACTTAGTAATGGAACCTATGCTATGATTATCTCTCCCCAGGGTTTCCATACGCCTTTCACCGCCAGATTATACTTTGACTGTACCAACACGGCTGAATACGAAGCGTGCATCATGGGTATTAAAGTTGCTATTCATATGAGAATCAAGTTCTTGAGCGTATACAAGAAATCAATCCTGGTGATCATCCAAATTAAGGGAGAATGGGATACGAAGCATACAAACCTCATTCCTTATAGAGAGCATGTTTTGACCTTAATCCCATACTTTGAGGCGATCACTTTTGAGCACATCCCACGAGAAGAGAATCAATTGGCAGACACGTTAGCTACCATGTCATCTATGTTCAAGGTCAGATGGGACAACAAGGATCCCAGAATTACCATTGAAAGGCTAGACAAACCAGCGCACTGCTATGAAGTTCACAATGATAGAGTGTCAGAGAAGCCTTGGTTTTAAAAAGTGAAAAGATACCTTGAGGCTTAAGAGTACCCCAAGGGGTATCTATCAATGATAGGAAATTCCTACAGAGGTTCTCAGATAAGTTCTTCCTAAGTAACGGAATTTTATACAAGCGCAACCATGATTCGAATCTGCTTCGCTGTATGGACAAGAAGGAAGCGAAGAAAATCATGGAGGATATGCACAAAGGTATCTTCGGTACTCACTCCAGTGGACACGATATGGCTAAGAAGATTCTGAGAGCGGGTTGCTATTGGTTGACTATTGAAACTGACTGCCTTAGCCACTCAAGAACTTGTCACAAGTTCCATATCTA
Organism: Vicia faba; assembly: GCA_948472305.1. Lineage (NCBI taxonomy): Eukaryota > Viridiplantae > Streptophyta > Magnoliopsida > Fabales > Fabaceae > Vicia > Vicia faba. The sequence continues at coordinate 1,606,602,431 of OX451738.1, read as the reverse complement.
TGCTAACAAAGTTCATGTGCCTCCAGTACCTCTGAATGTCTTGACTTCTCCTTGGACATTTGCAATGTGGGGCATTGATATGATTAGAGAAATCAAGACCATTGCTTCCAACGGACATCGCTTCATCCTCGTCGCCATTGATTACTCATAAAGTGGGTTGAATCAGCCTCGTTTGCCTCTGTTACTAAGAATGTGGTCGCCCGATTCATTAAGCATAACCTTATATGTCGGTATGTATCGTACCCTAAATTTGTCCTACCTTGATAATTTCATTCTGCGAGATTAAAATAGAAGAGACATTTAATTAAGGATGTTATATCAGTATATGATGGCCCATCTTTATCCAACTAGGGGGTGAACCTTTAATTCTGGAAAATGGGGCTTTCTAAATCAGAAAGACTCATAAACCCATCCGCGTAGCATGTTGGCCAATGGCCCATGCGATTCGAATGTAAAAATTATTCAAATACTTATTAAGCTCTTATTTATTAAATAGTTATTAAATGTAGTGCATAAGCCCATTTACGGTTGTTGTACCCCAAAATTTTCCCTCTGATTTCACTCAAAGGCGTGCCTCTAGAGGTCCTCAATTGCTCAAGTGGACCAAGGATTGAGCAGACAAGTCCTCCTCCTAAGACTATGAGCCTCAAACTAGGGTTTGAATTTTCATCAAGATGTTTGGTTTCCAAGGGTACTAAAAGATTTCCATTGCCCTAATATGTTCTCAAGATCATCCATGCCAAGTTTCATGCCTTGCACTACAAGTTTGCTCAGTCAACTACTCAGATGCCTAAAAATCAACTATGTTAGATCAAAAGTCAATTGTGGCCCACATACAGTCAAACTTCAAGTATTTTGGTCAACATCAACATTTTGATGTGATATCCATCATTTGATCAAGGGTTGATCATATTCCTCAAGGAATGCTCCTAATTCATCAAAACTCAAAAGTTGCTAAATTTGGGTTTCTATTGGAAAAGTCAACCAAACATTGACCAGGCATAACTTTCTCATTCTTTATCAGAATATTATCATCCAAGGCTCATATTGAATAGAATAAATTCCCTACAACTTATCTTCAGCCCTTAAGTTCCAGAAATGCACTCATGAAAAGATATAAATTCAAACATTATAGGTCCTTTTCAAAAGTCAACAAAAACACCTTTTGGGTCAAAGCTTCTTACATAAACATGGAAGATCCAATTGAGATGAAATCAAAACGGTTTTTAGAGGGAATCCTAAGCTTTCTAAAAAGTCAAAGAACATCTCTTAGGATAAAAACTGAGAGAGATATGCATTGTCAAAATTGGCCGTTTTTGGAAATTTGCACAAAGTCAACAATGTTCAAATTTGGATTTTTTTCCACATGGCCCCATCTTTTCAAGAGTGAATCTCATTCCTAACATGGTCCACGACCCATAAACCATTCCATGCCTTATTTATTTATTTATTTAATTTATTTTGATTTTGTTTATTTATAATTCAAATAAAACAAAATTAAATCAAAATAAATAAAATCAAGGGAATGAGATTTGTTTTGCATTGAATTAGAGATCATGCTTGCTGTCACAAAGCTAAACAAATCGTGCAAGAATAAAAAAACAAGAGAAAATCTCCAAATGAGGAAAGGTTGGAATCAAAATTCATGGCTATCATATCTTTGATTCTTTCCAAAACCATTGACCTATTCTTGATTCTACTACTTATACAAGATCATGGCAACCCTAGAGGAGGAACAAAAAAGTTGCGCAGCCTGCCTCCCACAACAAGATCAAACATCAAATTTTTGGTCAAAAAGTGTTGGTCTCATATCCTTCTACAGGTTGATTCAGGGCATTCTAAGGACACCACTATGTTCCTGGACCTTCATTGAAGCTTTTGCAAGCATTCCCAAGCCACAAAACATCCAAAATCGTAAGATACAAAATTTGGTTCTCTAACTATTTTTGATTTTCGATTACACGCATACATGTACTTTCAAAGAAAATTAACCATGTATTATTGTTTATCATAAGGTTGTGATGCTCTCTGTATTGTTTGATTGAGTTTTAGGTACAGGAATCACAATTTTCCATTCTTAGGATTTCCAAACTCGTTTTAGGGTTTCCAAACTCGTTTTAGGGTTTCCTGATACAGGTAAAATTAGGGTTAGACATGGGAACCATGGTGTTCAGGGCTTCAAGCCCAGTTGATTCATGGCCTCTATTAGAATTTATATTACTTATATTTAATTTTTGAATGACACAGGGTTATAGCTACAGACATCGTCCATAGGTAAAAGTTTCTGACCTAAAACTACAGTTCTGAGGAGGAAGATGATCACGTGTCAACCACACACTGGCTCGTTTGAATCTTGGCGCATTTTCTGGGCATAATGCATTTTTTTCATTATTTTTATTTGTTTATTATATTAACAACTAACCATCCCATCACAGATGACAAAGGCGTAGGCTGGTGAACCAAGAAGTTCTGGGTTCGATCCCAGAATCCCATGTTTTCATATTTTCTAATTTTTCTGTCCCAGATCTAACACATCTCCCTGCCAGGAAACTATCATGTACCCTAGATCTTATCCACCAGATCCATCATCAAACAGATCCAGCGCTCTTGCAAGTAAAGCCCATGGTGCACCCTCGGGCGTTGCTCACGCTCAATCTCACGCAGGATACTCGGCTAGCAATCTTGGGCCTGGAAAATTCCAGTCATATACCCCCCAAATTTCTTCTCAACATGCCCATTCTATTTTCTTTTGCTTTTATTTCTTTAATATTTTTATTGTTTTATTTATTTTTAATTGTTTTAAAAAGTCCCTTTTTAATTAAATCTTAAAATCAAAAATCACAATAAATGTAGAATTAGTTTTTTTTCTTCCTTATTTATTAAAATTAATTTTGAAAATAGATTAGTTTAATTAGGATAATTTGGTTTATTTTCATAATTAAAAGATATTTTCTTTCTCTAATTAGGTTTCCTTAGAATTCAAGCCCTAATTCTCCGTACTTAATTTTGTGGCGCGTATCCTTTTTCCATTATTTTATTAATTATTGTATCTGTTCCAAGGTTGTAATAGATTTTCATTAGGTTTATTTTACTTCCGTTCATTTACTATTTTTTCCCCAAGTTTGGTTATGTAACCCCCTCCCCAAAGCCTTGTAATAGTTAGGTTTTTATTCCCGCATTTTACTTTCCGCTATTATTAACTGCTTAGACTAATAGGATTGTATGCAAAAGGCAAATGGTTAAAAAAGTAGATCACCCTAAATGTGAAAAGATAAATGAACTGAAATCAAACACTTGCACATGCTAACTCCTAAAGTTACCCCCACTTTGGTTGCCTTCCGTAAACGGTCATGAACTATAGGGAATTTTAGTGGTCTCCCTCTAGTCCCAAAAGATAAAAAATGACCCATTTGAATGTCGCCTCGGAAAGATCTTTCCGACTCTAGGGTAATTACTAAGGTTTCCTAACCATTTCTTTAGCGACCGTAATTGTCCCTTTGAATGTCCCTTTAACTCCAATGATGGGGCTACCTACTCCTTAATAGTAGGATATCACTGTCTAAAGGAAACGGGAAAATTAACAGTCTTTTTCGAGTAGGTAGAAACTCTTAAGTACTTGCTCAAAACAACAAAAACTCTTTCACACAAACACTTTCAAAACAGTTTTCAATAACAACTTCGTCACACTCTTGAGGACAGATACAAGGGTTACCACGAAGTTAAACAAAAACTTTTCAAAACACACACAAGCAATTTCAAAATGAGAAAGTACCTAAGAGCCCATGGAAAACCATGGATAGAAAGGGTGCTAACACCTTCCCTTTCTATAATCTACCCCCCGTACTCAGAAAAATCTCAAAAAAGGTTTTTTCTGTTCTTTTTCCTTTTTGTTTGTTGGATGAAATAAAAGTCGATGGTGACTCTTTCTTACCGCATATTAGCGAACAAAAGACACAAACCAGTAAAATCGTCGGTTCTGCCACCATATCACTGAACTGGCGACTCTGCTGGGGACTTATAATAAAGTGGGTTTCACCTTAGGATTTAGGTCATTCTTAATTCCTTCTTTGGTTTGTGTTATCTGATTTACTTTTAAGGGTATCTGTTAGGGTTATTTGGATCCTAAACCCGGATCAGGAAAATTCCTTTTAGGTAAGTAGCAATAAACTGTGAGGAAGTTGTGCGGGGTATACCGACACGGTTGAAACAGTAGCTAAGTTGATGCGATACTTTGGTGTGTATTGGTAGACCTTGAGTAATAAAGGAGAATACGGGGCCGCTGCGTGGTATCACAAAGCATCAACTGACCTTAGCACCTTAATTAACCAACTTGGCTTTTTGGACGTAGTGAGAGAGCTGTATTTGGTGTAAACCTAAAGTCGGTTGATACTAGATGCTATACTCATTGAGATTTGACTCTCGAGTTTTGTTTGGTGGCAAGTCAATTTTCTATTAGAACAGAATTTGGGGGAAAGATCAGTGATATTAAGATCCCTTAGAACCTGGTTACTATATTTAGGACATGTTGAACCAATCCAACTTCAAGAAGGTACTACCTTAAAACCCATGCAAGCCTAAACCTAAGGCTGTTTGTGTGACTTGTGTGCTTTTAACTTGAACTACTTGCAGAGTTTTATTATCTGACAACATGAGTTCCTTGCAGGTTTTGTTTACATTCATTATCCAATAACTTGGATTTCTTGCAGGGTTTACTTGCTTACATCACCTCGCACTTTTTCTTAAATGCATAGCATAGACATCATAACATCATTCCTTAACATTTCCTTAACCATTTCAAGGATCTCAAGGGTTTGCGATGCAAGTTATGCTAAGTCAGACGTCTAGCAAGGGGCAAAGGGGATTTATTTTCCCCCTAGCAAATGCCGTCAGAAGATTAAAACTCAACAACTTGAGTCAGGGGTTATGACCCACTTGATATGGTGAGCTTGACTCTCGTAGAAGGACACTCAATGATACAAAGTTCTTCAATCGAAGCCTCCAAGTTCATCACCTAACAATTTTCTTGTTTACCCCGCGAGATCCTTGAAAACATTTACATATCATACATGTCATCGCATAACAGGTAGTCTCTAGTACAACTCTCTCATGTTCTCGCTGTTTATTTAAGCAATGGCTCTCCAATAAGACAACAGAGATTTTAAAACTTAAGAGGCTCAGTTCATGGAAATGTTCCTAAACCTATACAAGGGGCAGGAAGAATTGAAAGCACTCCTCGCTAGGAATCTGACCAAGAAATGTCCTGACAACAACAAGGATGACCAGGTTGAACAACTGCAAGCTGAGATGGAAAGGATTAGAACCCAGATGATCAGTCAAATGGCTCTTGTCCAGAGTCTAGACCGGGGACAAGAGGAGCTAAGAATCCTCATCAGCAAACTTCATAAATACGGTCGCAACCATATGAAACAAACAGTCAAGGTTGGGGACCAAGTCATTGATCAACTTCCGACAAGACAAGAGGTTGGTTTGGTGAAGAGTGGACTTTTCCAAATTGCTACCACATCACGGGTCCAACAACAACCTCACCAAAAACAACGGGTTAATCAGAGTAAGCCATATATACCCAAAAGGCAAGTTACCAAACTCAACATGTCACTGTCTCAAGATTTGCAACACCCATTGAGGATGAATCTGATTACGTTGATAGAACCTCATCTGAATCCCAAGACTTCTTCCCCTAACAACAATCCTGATGCAAGATGTGCATACCACTCCAACAGCCCAGGGCATGATACTGAAGATTGTTGGAGGTTTAAATACAAAATTCAAGACTTGATTGATGAAGGAGAATTGGAATTCACACAAGATGGTCAACTGGAATGTTTCTGTCAATCCTTCCAAGGCCCACCATTTGAAGTGACAAGTTCTGACAAGGGGGCTTTTCGTTCATTAGAATTTTCAATTTATAATTTTCTTTTGATTGTTCGAACATTTATTCATGTCAAACATTGTTACTTTATCAATGCATTGCATATGTCTGTTTTGAATCAATTTATTCGTATTCACTATATTTAAACTTCTTTCCTTTTTGTGATATTCAACTCTCGATTCAAAAGTTGTAAACCTTTAGAGGGAGGATGACGAAAATGATACCATAATCTCTACAATATGCTTTTGAATAGACCCCGCTGAAGATGTACAAGCATTGTTTCAAATCCCAAACAGTGGAGTTATTAGGAAGATAATCCCTAGTCAACCCCTTTGAGAAAAAGAAGTAGGACTTTTTCTTTTACCCAAATTAAAACCCTTAATCATAACTTGGAGCAGGGTAGTTTTCTCAGTTAATTCAGGTGTGCATTCAGTCACAATCTGCCGCTTCGTACACAATGAATGGCATCAAAGACGTCCTTCTGAGTCAGAAGATGGTGCTGGTTCTGCATAATCATCAAAGCAGACAGTCAGTATTTAGCAAAAGAAAAGCCCGTTAAGTCAAAACCCATGAAAAGGACTTAAAAAAACTGGGGCATCCCACTGACTGTAATCACAAAAAGAAACAGTTCAGGCAAAAGAAGGGATAACAAAATCAAAAAAGAAAGAGGTCCTACAAATCCTCAACAGAAAGAAGATTACAAAAATGACGGCCTATTCAAAATAAACTTTCAGTATCCAAACCATCACCAGAACATTAAGGACAGTACTCCAGGACTCAACTGGGATTCTAAACGTGCAATTAACTGAGCATAGGACTGAAGGACATCATGAAGAAAGGGTGGGTTCAAATGAATTTTGAGCCTTTATCCTTTGTTTCTTAAACCATAAACCAGGGCACGTTATAACCCTTAAAAGTCCTAGCTGAAGCATGGGTTAGTTTGAGAGCATACTGTTACAAAGGTATCCTGACTCCTGTAGGACTTGTTACGAATCCTGAGTTGATATCACATTCTTGCAAATTTTGTTTTACTACACAAAACACATTTTCAAAAACAAAATTTTCAAGACAGTCATGAGTTTTGCATTCTTTAAATAACATTGTTTGCATATGACTAATTGTTTGACAATAGAGAAATCCGTACAATAGGATATTCAATGAACCATCCTCTCAATAGACAGAACCACCTCAGTAGGAAAGACACTTCCAATAACAGGTCTTCCATAAACAAGGGGCATGACATGATGTCTAACATACCAGGGGCAGTCTCTCCAAGAGTGCCAAATAACCAGGGGAAGATCTCCATCTGAATCACTTAGGACATTACGCATGCATTCCAGTAATGAATCATATGCCATCAAGAAAACATTTTTGACAGTACTACAACACAACACTATGGACAGTGACAACTCCCCACATAGTAGAGGCAACTAAAGCTTTGACATCAGCTTCCCCAAACAGGAGTTACTTTCCCCAGCAAAGTTTCTTCAGAGAGCTGACATCTATATTCCCCAGCCAAATTTTATAAGTCGCAAGCGGTTCATAAATTTGTTTCCCAAATAGAGTTTATTTCTCTGAATACAGAAGCTCAATCCCCAATAGAGCTTATTCCTCCAGCGATGGAAGTTCATCCTCCAGCAGAGTTTATTTCTCTGAGTCGGCAAAATCTTCCAGCAAAGCATCTCCTCCCTCAAATAGAGTTATTCCCCCGCAGAGTTATTTTCAAGCAGATTCTCTCCCCGGTAGAATATTCACCATCCTCAGCGGAAGTAGAAGAACCACTTTTTCTACAACAACGAGGAATTCAGTTTCCAGTACTCTCCAGCATCAGTCAGTGATTTATTTTCCCAGACTCAGATATGTCAAAAATAGCATTTCATGTTCATACGCCATGACGTGCGCACACATATTGCATACAGCATAATCTCATTTATTTTGAGAACATCATTACACAATGCATTTCATGCATCACATATAATTAATCATGTACCTTTTCAGGAAAGATGGTTATCATCAACAATTTCCAGCAGGTGCAAGATTAGCTCCTGAAACTAAAAAGAGTAATTATCTGCGCGACCAAATGCAGCTTTACACGGGTTCGTCACAATGAAATTTTACACGAGTCTCTCCTAAATGCAGCTTCACACGGGTTTATCCTAAAAAATTTTACATGGGTCCCTTCTCATACATTTCCAAATAAAGTTTCACACGAACTCATCACGAAGTAACCATACAATTCAGGTTCCTTCCATAGACCTACACTGACTTATCCCGAAATAATCTTACCCAGGTTCCTTCTGAATTTTTACACAGACTTAGCCTGAAGTAACCTTACCCAGGTTCCTTCTGAAGTTTTACCCAGACTTATCCCGAAATAACCTTACCCAGGTTCCTTCTGAAGTTTAACTCAGACTTATCCTGAAGCAACCCTACCCAGGTTCCTTCTCGGTTCAGTTGCAGTTTTACCCAAACTCCTCACGAAGCAACCTTACCCAGGTTCCTTCTTGGTTCAGATGCAGTTTTACCCAAACTCCTCACGAAGCCATCTTACTCAGGTTCCTTGTCGGTCCCGATGTAGTTTCACGTAAACTCCTCACGAAGCAACCTTACCCAGGTTTCTACTCGGTTCAGATGCAGTTTTACCCAAACTCCTCATGAAGCCACCTTACCCAGGTTCCTTCTCGATCCTGATGTAGTTTCACCCAAACTCCTCATGATGAAACCTTACCCAGTTTCCTTCTCGGTTCAGATGCAGTTTTACCCAAACTCCTTATGAAGCCACCTTACCCAGGTTCATTCTCGGTCCCGGTGTAGTTTCACCCAAACTCATAATAAAGCAACCTTACCCAGGTTCCTTCTCGATTCAGAAGCAGTTTTACCCAAACTCCTCATAAAGCCACCTTACCCAGGTTCTTTCTCGGTCCCGATGTAGTTTCACCCAAACTCATCACGAATCAACCTTACCCAGGTTCCTTCTCGGTTCAGATGCAATATTACCCAAACTCCTCACGACGCCACCTTACCTAGGTTCCTTCTCGGTCTCAATGTAGTTTCACGCAAACTCATCATGAAGCAACCTTACCCAGGTTCCTTCTCGGTTCAGATGTATTTTTACCCAAACTCATCACAAATCAATCTTACCCAGGTTCGCTCTGATAGCCCTACTATCCATGCTTTCATTTCAAAGTAACCCTACTATCCAGGTTCCTTATCTTTATCTCCAGACAACAGTTTACAAAACTGTTAAAACCTGTACCCGACCAGATACGGTCAATTTCATATTCCCCAGTAGAGTAATGGACAACTGAAGCTCCTAGACTATATTTCCCAGGACAAAGACCAACATTCCTCAGCGAAGTCCTCTCTAACAATAGGAACAGAAATTCCCACAAAGGAATATCTCACAAAATCATCATTATTCTAGATGGCATCTTTAAGCCCATCTTTGACGACTCTCCGTCATCTTCTCTAAGGGAATCTGTAAGCCCATTCCTGATACAACCTATACAAATTAAGCATCATTTGAGATGAGTGCAAATTTTTGGGCACTCTAGTGTTTAATCATTTTCCACCTTCGGATCATGAAAGGCAGACCAACCAATTTATATCCTCATGTTTAAGAAGATTGAACAGGTCCAGCTGTTGTACCCCAAAATTTTCCCTCTTATTTCACTCAAAGACGTGCCTCTAGAGGTCCTCAATTGCTCAAGTGGACCTAGGATTGACCAGACAAGTCCTCATTCTAAAACTATGAGCCTCAAACTAGGGTTTCCATTTTCATCAAGATGTTTGGGTTCCAAGGGTCCTAAATGATTTCCATTTCCATAATATGTTCTCAAGATCATCCATACCATGTTTCATGCCTTGCACTATAAGTTTGCTCAATCAACTGCTCAAATGCCTGAAAATCAATTGTGTTAGGTCAAAAGTCAATTGTGGCCCACATACAGTCAAACTTCAAGATTTTTGGTCAACATCAACATTTTGAAGTGATATACATCATTTGATCAAGGGTTGATCATGATTCCTCAAGGAATGCTCCTAATTCATCAAAACTCAAAAGTTGCTAAATTAGGGTTTCTATAGGAAAAGTCAACCAAACTTTGACCAGGCATAACTTTCTCATACTTTATCATAAATTTCTCATCTAAGGCTCATCTTGAAGAGAATCCAATTTCCTACAACTCAACTTTAGCCCTTAAGTTCAAGAAATGCACTCATGAAAAGATATAAATTCAGACATTATAGGTCCTTTTCAAAAGTCAACAAAAACACCTTTTGGGTCAAAGCTTCTTATATGAACATGGAAGATCCAATTGAGATGAAACCAAAAGGGTTGTTTAGAGGACATCCTAAGCTTTCTAAAAAGTCTAAGAACACTCTCTTAGGGTCAAAATTGATAGAGAGAGAGAGAGATGCATTGTAAAAATTGGCCATTTTTAGAAATTTGCACAAAGTCATCAATGATCAAATTTGGATTTTTTCCACATGGGCCCATCTTTTCAAGAGTGAATCTCATTCCTAACATGGTCCATGACCCATAAACCATTCCATGCCTTATTTATTTATTTATTTATTTAATTTATTTTTATTTTATTTATTTAAAATTCAAATAAAACCAAATTAAATAAAAATAAATTAAATAAAGGGGATGAGATTTGTTTTGCATTGAATTAGAGATCATGCTTGTTGCCATAAAGCTAAACAAATCGTGCAAGATTAAAAAAAACAAGAGAAAATCTCCAAATGAGGAAAGATTGGAATCAAAATTTATGTCCATCATATCTTTTATTCTTTCCAAAACCATTGACCTATTCTTGATTCTACTACTTATACAGGATCATGGCAACCCTAGAGGAGGAACGGAAAAACTGCGCAACCTGGCTCCCACAGCAAGATCAAACATCAATTTTTTGGTCAAAAAGTGTTGGTACCATATCCTTCTACTGGCTGATTCATGGAATTATAAGGACTCCACTACGTTTCTGGACCTTCATTGAAGCCTTTGTAAGCATTCCCAAGCCACAAAACATCCAAAATCATAAGATACAGAATTCAGTTCTCTAACTATTTTTGATTTTCGATTACGCGCATACATGTACTTTCAATGAAAATTAACCATGTATTCTTGTTTATCATAAGGTTGCGATGCTCTCTGTATTGTTTGATTGAGTTTTAGGTACAGGAATCGCAATTTGACATTCTTAGGGTTTCCAAACTCGTTTTAGGGTTTCCTGATACAGGCAAAATTAGGGTTAGACATGGGTACCATGGTGTTCAGGGCTTCAAACCCAGTTGATTCATGGTCTCGATTAGAATTTATATTGCTTGTATTTAATTTTTGAATGAAACAGGGTTATAGCTATAGAAATCGTCAGTAGGTAAAAGTTAAGGCCTAAAACGACAATTCTGAGGAGGAAGATGATCACGTTGCAGCCACACACTCGCTCGTTTGAATCTTGGCGTATTTTCTGGGCATAATACATTTAATTTTTCATTATGTTTTATTTGTATATTATATTAACAACTAACCATCCCAACACAGATGGAAAATGCGTAGGATGGTGAACCAAGAGGTTCTGGGTTCGATCCCAGAATCCCAAGTTTTCATATTTCTAATTTTTCTGTCCCAGATCAAATACATCTCCCTTCCAGGAAACTATCATGTACCCTAGATCTTATCCACCAGATCCATCATCAAACAAATCCAGCGCTCCTTCCAGTAAAGCTCACGGTGCACCCTCGGGTGTTGCTCACACTAAATCTCACACTAGATACTAGGCTAGCAATCTTGGGCCTGGAAAATTCCAGTCATATACCCCCCAAATTTCTTCTCAACAGGCCCATTCTATTTTCTTTTGCTTTTAATTTCTTTAATATTTTTATTTATTTTTAATTGTTTTAAAAATCCTTTTTTAATTAAATCTTTAAATCAAAAATATAAAAAAATGTAGAATTAGTTTTTTTCCTTATTTATTAAAATTAATTTTGAAAATAGATTAGTTTAATTAGGATAATTTGGTTTATTTTCATAATTAAAATTAGCTAGAAATTAGGTCTAAATTGCAAATTAATCATTTTCTCAATAAAAATACAAAAAAATATTTTCTTTCCCTAATTAGGTTTCCTTAGAATTCAAGCCCTAATTCTCCGTACTTAATTTTGTCGCACGTATCCTTTTTCCATTATTTTATTAATTATTGTATATGTTCCAAGGTTGTAATAGATTTTAATTAGGATTATTTTACTGCCGTTCATTTACTGTTTTTCCCCAAGTTTGTTATGTAACCCCCTCCCCAAAGCCTTGTAATAGTTAGGTTTTTATTCCCGCATTTTACTTTCCGCTATTATTACTTGCTTAGACTAATAGGATTGTATGCAAAAGACAAAGGGTTAAAACAGTAGATCACCCTATATGTGCAAAGATAAATGAATTGAAATCAAACACTTGCACATGCTCACTCTTAGGGTTACCCCCGCTTCGGTTGCCTTCGGTAAACGGTCATGAAGTATAGGGAATTTTAGTGGTCGCCCACTAGTCCCAAAAGATAAAAAATGACCCATTCGAATGTCGCCTCAGAAAGATCTTTAAGACTCTAGGTTAATTACTAAGGTTTCCTAACCATTGCTTCAGCGACTGTAATTGTCCCTTCAAATTTCCCTTTAACTCCAACGATGGGGCTACCTACTATTTAATAGTAGGATAGCACTGTCTAAAGGAAACGAGAAAATGAACATTCTTATTCGAGTAGGTAGAAACTCTTAAGTACTTGCTCAAAACAACAAAAACTCTTTCACACAAACACTTTCAAAACAATTTTCAATAACAACTTCGTCACACTCTTGAGGACAGATACAAGGGTTACCACAAAGTTAAACAAAAACTTTTCAAAATACATACAAGTAATTTCAAAATGAGCAAGAACCTAAGAGCCCATGGAAAACCATGGAGAGAAAGGGTGGTAACACCTTCCCTTTCTATAATATACCCCCCGTACTCAGAAAACTCTCGAAAAAGGTTTTTTTTTTGTTCTTTTTCTTTTTCCTTTGTTGGATGAAATAAAAGTCGGTGGTGACTCTTGCTTACCGCATATTTGCAAACAAAAAACGCAAACCAGTAAAACTGTCGGTTCTGCCACCGTATCACAACGGTGTTATTGGCAATCAGTAAAAAAGGGTGTGTTTATTAACTAAGCCCATTAAGCTTCTTTAGTTAGCCTATTTGATGTTTTTTAGAACATAAATATTATTGTTATTATTAAGAAAATTGATCATTATTATTATTTTAATAGAGAAAACAAATAATGTGTTGTTATTTTGTACTAATGATGAACTTGTTTTGTTGAGTGTTACTAAATATTAGTGTTTATTAGAAAAAAGAGAATATCATTTAGAGAAAAAAAAAACCTCTTAATTGTTATAAAAAAATGTTTCTTTATAAAACATGTCCTTTTGATTAAGCTATTAAATTTTTTTCATATATATGATGACTGGTTAAAGTATATATCACTTTATTAAGAAAACACCACATTTTATTATCTCTCTTGAATTTTTTATATAATAATGTTTATATCAAATATTGTGTTTATTGAAGGTTTATTGAAAATTGGATTGCTGAAAGGCCAATTGGGCCTGATAATATAAAAAAGAACTTTTGTTGTATTAAAAAAAACAAGTGATTGGGCTAACTAAATTTGCGCAGGCCTAAATCACTAACTGCTAATGTGGAAATTGTCCATGATTCATGCTTGTTTTGCTACCAATAATAATTCTTCAAATCTGTAAATCTTCATACAGAATCCAAAAATCAATTTCAGATCTTTTACAACTCAGAAGAAAACTAAAATGTATCAAACAAAGTCCAAAATAAATTAAATCCTATACAGATATACTAAATCAAAATTGCAGGGAGTCTAAAATTACAGCAAAAAAACCCAATATCTAATATATTGCAAATCCAGAAAACTAATGTCAATCTAAATTTATAGAAAATCAAATCTCAAAAGACATAATCAATTACAAGCAAATAAGTTAAAAATCAGAATCAATTACAATAATTTTGAATCCCTAATTGATCTAAGTAATTGTAACAAATTGATACCCTAATCTAAATCAAACCCTATAAGTACTGGAAACGAAACAGAAGCAGGGGATGAATATTGAAAGAAGAACGAGACTCTGAAATAGAGGGGTCGGAAGTTCTGAAAAAACAAATACCGATTCGAGCGTTGAAGAAGGAGAAGAGCAATTAGGGTTTCAACGTCTGAAACCCTAATCGCGTTACATAGCCACCACCGTCCTTACCCCACCTTCCGCCGTCTTTGAGCCATCTTTGAAGATATCGCCGAAAACTGCAAATAAAAAAGGGAAGAGGATTAGAAATCATAAGGCTTAAAGAAACATAACACATAATCGTGAGAGGTAATGATCTCTTAGTATAATAAAGGGAGTATATTTTGTACAAAAAGGCTTAGTTTGGCTATGGCGCCGCCGCGGTGGTTGTAAATTAGGTTAAGCAAGGAAGAAGAAAAGGGTGGTATTGCGAGAGAGAAAACGAAGAGGGTAGTCATTGGAAATGAGATAAAATGAATAAAAACAAAATTGTATTATGTTGTTATCTTATACCTGTTCGCCTACCGTAACTAGCATGTCCCTCTAATTAGATTCATTTGATTATCACCAGACGACCATTAGGCCAAGACTGCATGTTAGTTAGCATACGCCTCGCTTCATACGACCTCCCTGAACCTCTTCAAATGTGTTGGGTCTAAGGCCATTGTTATTAGCACCCCCATTCCATTATTTACTAAAACATTAAAACGTTTGCACCCCCCTGCCTGGACTCTTACTAGGTCTAATTCTCATTGTTAATCACACCCCCTGTTTTACTTATCAATTAACCCCCCCCCCCCTTGTAGTTTAACTAAATTAATTTATTTTCTACTTTTTTTTAACAATTCATATATTTTTCTATTTTCCTTTTTTGTATATATTATTAATTTCTTTTATTTACAATAATAATAATTATTAATCATTTTTTTACATTTTCTATATAATTATCATTTTCTTATTATTATGATTATATTATATTATTATCTTTTTTCATTATTATCTTTATTATTTTTAGTTATAATTATTATTATCATTAATAGTATTTTTTATTTATAGTATTATTGTTTATTATATGTAAATATTACTAAATTATCAAATAAATTTATTTTTATGTTAAAATGGAACATATTACATCATATATCATTTGCATTAAATTATTTTCTAATCATACATTAATCAAGATCTTCCCAAATTATACGATTAAAAAGCACAAACCAATCAACAAACTATTTTCGCAATAAACTAAACTAATCAACTATCTTTTTGCAAAAGGGTTTGAAACTAGTTTTGGCTTACTGCACATTCAGTCAAAATCTCTGCAATCACTACTCTCGACCGAGTGCAAAGTGATTCAAAATATGTTTGCAAACCCCTAAAAAACACAACCCATATGAACTATGAATTCGGACTCTGATTCCTCATAACAGGGTACGTAGGCATACGATCAAAAATCATGGCGAGTCTTTCTAATTAAAACTTAAAATCCAGTTTACCCCAAACCTAAACCTAGAGCTTAGTATCCTTGTGAACAAGGTAGATGAAAGGTGCCTAACACCTTTCTTTCATCTAATTGAGTCCGAAACATAGAATCTCTGTCAGTGAATTAGGGTATTCTGTTAGATTCCCTTCCCTAGGATAAAAACTAATAGTAGAGACTCTTGAAAAAAAACCAGTCGCAACAACTGGCAACTCTGCTGGGGACTCTCCTTAACCCTAGGTTTAGGTATTTTTGGGGTTTCTTATTTTTATTTTCTTTATTTATTTTTTGCATTTATCTATTTTATTGCATTTATTTATTTACTATCAAATTCTCTTATCATCATATATTTACTGTGTGGCGGGATTTTTCTATCTCAAAAATATTTCCAATATAACCCTTAGAAAGAAGGTTCGTCTATTAGCTTAGGGAGTACATCATCCCTACGAGTTTATGGGACGACTTCGCCTATAGTCGGTGAACTTCCGAAAAAGGAATACTTATCGAGAGATATCCTCTTGACGAGTAGGACTTTGGAAGGTCACCCATGACTCTTTGTAACGACCTTAACCCAAAACATCATGACGAGACCTTTCACGACTTTGAGACAAAAGTTTCGGTCTGTAAAGATGCTCCACCTAAGGGAGGTCCTTGTGCCTTTTCCCTCCAGTGTTATTCATGATACCCTTAAGGAAACCACCTCCTGGGAGGGTAGATTTAATGTAGGTCAAAATTAAGGAACCTACCTTATAGGGGTACCCATCACAAAAAACCTGTCACAAAATCCAGTTACTCAACCAAACACTTATACATTCATGCATTAATATATATCTCATATTCATCGTTTTCTTCTTTTATTTGTCTTATTCACAGGGTACAAAATAAAAAAATATAACAAAAATCAAGATTTCTGGTGACTGTCTTAAAAATGGATACCAGAGCGAAACAACTTGTCCGCGTCAATGCCTATAAGCCTGACCATTATAAATCAAAACTATAAAAGGGAAATTATCTGAGAGAGCTTTAAAGATGTAAGCTCGCCGCTATGCGGATACCCTTGACTTGACTAAAGTAGAGGTTCAAATGGATGCAGTCTCTACCCTAATTCAGTTTTATAACCCTCCATTGAGATGTTTGACCTTCCAAGACTTCCAGCTAGCACAGGCTCTGGAAGAATTTGACAGAATCCTGAATTTTACCAAGGAAAGGCCTATGTAGGTATTGGACAAACTGTTGAAGTCAAAGCTTTGGAAAAAGGCTTAGGGATCCCCTACCCTGAATTGGTGCAGAATTATCAAAGAGAAGGTCCAATACAAGGAATCAAAAGGATATACTTGGAAGCTAAGGCACTAGAATTTGCTAATTATAAGGAGTTGGAATCTTGTGTTGATTGTTTAGGGTTGTTGGTATTTGGTGCAATTTTATTTCCTCAGACTGTGGGCTATATTAACCCCGCGACCATTAGCATATTTTGGGGTGCAAAAGTATTTAATGCGGATCCTACTCCCGCTTTGCTTGCTGACATTTATTACACTTTGCATATGATGTATGCAAAGAGAAAAGGCGCACTAAATTGTTTCATCACGCTCCTATATACTTGGTTCATGACTCATCTTTACTAGGAAGAATATATGATCCCAGAATTAACCAGATACGAGTGGCCACAGAAATTAAGATCCCTCACTGCAAACTTTATATTATGGTATGCAAGGAAGCTGGACATTGGTGATATCACTATTAGTTGTGGGGACTTCCTAATGTCCCTTGAATTGGATCACGAGGATGTATTAATTATAACCCTACTTTGGCCCTACGACAATTAGGGTATCCTTTGGAAGACAAACCTTCAGACAAAGGGTTGTTGAGTATAGGAGACCAAGGGTTGCTCAACAAGATTATTCGAGCCTGGAACAAGGTTACAAGAGGAAGGTCGAAAGAAAGAATTCCATAGCAAGAGAGCCCTACACCAAATGGATCCAAGATAGGGTGCATTATAAAGCTGCCATTCGAGAAAGATCCAGAGTACAAGTCAAAGTCCCAGAGATAACACCCATATCTTTGGAAGAAGTCGACAATCTGAAAAGTGCCTTAAAGCAAGCTCAAAAAGATAAAGAAGCATTGGAAGTCAACCTCCTCAATCTAACCAAAGAAAAGAAATAGATGCAGCTTATACTTGAGTCAAAGGATGAACAAATTGAGAGAAGTTAAAAGGAATTAGAGAAAGAAAGTCTCAAATGAAAGCATACAACTGAAGGGTTGTTGAGTGCTACATTCAACCTAGATTCCCATAACCAAAGGTTAGAAGAGGCCGACGCTGAAATCGGAAGGTTAACTAGATGGTATGAAAAGGCAACACATGACAAGAAGGTGCTAGAGGAAAATCTAAGAGCCCAAATCCAAAGTTTGGCACAAGTTTCCTTATACCAAGAAGAGAAAGTAAAGTACCTCGCCACTGAACTTCAAGACAACCAAGAATCATAGGTCAAAGCACGCCTTGAAAGGGCAGAGGCAGAGAAACTCCTGACTCAGAGAACTCGAGAATTTGAGCATGTATGTTTAGAATTGCAGGGTCTTCAAAAGGATTTCCTCATCCAATGATGGATTTATAAAGAAATGAGGGGTGCAAAGATGTATTAGAAAGAGCAGTATACCAAGATCGCCCAAGCTGGGAGAGATAACCATAAGATAATCCCACATCTTTATCAGGAGTACAAGTACTACAAAGACAAACATGAAATGCTCGTCTTCCTAGCCATCAATCTCATTGAGGACATCCCTAGAAGTTTAAAAGATGCAGAAATGTAATGGTTCCCCTTCCAAAGGATGTTGAAGACTTTCTCCAGCTTTGTCGGGAAATGGTTGATGGCTTCAGAGCACACATCCGCAGGCGCACCTAGAAGATTTAGTTCCTTTTATTTATGTTTACGCAAACAAGTTTTGATTTTAATTTGTAATATTTATTCAATATCTGGATCATGTTACTTTTAATAAATGCATTGTATTTCCCTATCTCGACGGTGTATTTGCAAGGGTCCATTAACCAAACACTCCTCCTGCGATCCAACCCATCATCTAAGTCCCCATGCTGTGACGCGTTCAACCCATTACCTAGGTCTCTGTGTAATAATGAACGAAACTCAACACATTTCCTCTCAGTCACAATGTATTCACAAACGCAGAACATTTCCTCTAAGTCGCAATGTATTAAAAAAACTCAGAACATTGCCTCTAAGCCGCAATGAATTTGTAAAACTTAGAACATTGCTTCTAAGCCGCAATGTATTCGCAAAACTCAGAACATTGCCTCTAAGCCGCAATGTATTTTCAAAACTCAGAACATTGCTTCTAAGCCGTAATGTATTCGCAAAACTCAGCACATTGCCCCTAAGCCACAATGTATTATCCAAACTCAACACATTGCCTCTAAGCCACAATGTATTATCCTAACTCAACACATTGCCTCTAAGCCACAATGTATTATCCTAACTGAACACATTGCCTCTAAGCCGCAATGTATTATCCAAACTCAACACATTTCCTCTAAGCCGCAATGTATTATCGTAACTCAACACATTGCCTCTAAGCCGCAATGTATTATCCTAACTCATCACATTGCCTCTAAGCCGCAATGTATTATCCTAACTCAACACATTGCCTCTAAGCCTCAATGTATTATCCAATCTCAACACATTGTCTCTAAGCCGCAATGTATTATCCTAACTCAACACATTGCCTCTAAGCCGCAATGTATTATCCAAACTCAACACATTGCTTCTAAGCCGCAATGCGTTCTCCGAACCCAAATACATAGCCTTTGAGTCGCAATGTATTCACGCTCAACTTATCGCCTCAGACTTCACGTAGTGATCCACATGCCTAACTTGTGGCATCAGTCTTCAAGCAGCCATGCACCATCAAGTGTCATTCATTCTCCAAATAGGTGAACAAACCAAAACATGTGAAACTGCATTTTTAACATTAAAGACTATCTGCTGCCCTATTATCAAACTCTTGTAAGAGATATGTCTTCAGATTTACCTACTTCCCCAAAGACTCGTAAGGGTATGTTATATCAGTATAACTTTATGTTTGTCGGACAATTTTGGGATACTACAAGTATTCAATGAACTTCCAATCAGAATGTGCAAGACTCAAGTTTTCTCTCACTATTCGACTGGAAGATAATTGAATAGGGGCAACTGTCGTACCCCAAATTTGTCCTACCTTGATAATTTCATTCTGCGAGATTAAAAGAGAAGAAACATTTAATTAAGGATGCTATATCAGTATCTGATGGCCCATCTTTATCCAACTAGGGGGGTGAACCTTTAATTCGAGAAAATGGTGCTTTCTAAATCAAAAAGACTCATAAACCCATCAGCGTAGCATGTTGGCCAATGGCCCATGCGATTCGATTGTAAAAATTATTCGAATACTTATTAAGCTCTTATTTATTAAATAGTTATTAAATGTAGTGTGTAAGCCCATTTGCGGTGTTATTGACAGTCAGTAAAAAGGGGTGTGCTTATTAACTAAGCTTGTTAAGCTTCTTTAGTTAGCCTATTTGATGTTTTTGAGAATATAATATTATTGTTATTATTAAGAAAATTGTTCGTTATTATTATTTTAATAGAGAAAACAAATAATGTGTTGTTATTTTGTACTAATGATGAACCTGTTTTGTTGAGTGTTACTAAAGATTAGTGTTTATTAGAAAAAAGAGAATATCATTTAGAGAAAAAAGAACCTCTTAATTATTATAAAAAAATATGTTTCTTTATAAAACATGTCCTTTTGATTAAGCTATTAAATTTTTTTTCATATATATGATGACTGGTTAAAGTATATATCACTATATTAAGAAAACACCACATTTTATTATCGTTGTTGAATTTTTTATAAAATAATGTCTTATATCAAATATTTTGTGTTTATTGAAGGTTTATTGAAAATTGGATTCCTGAAAGGCCAATTGGGCCTGATAATATAAAAAAAGAACTTTTGCTGTAATAAAAAAAATAAGGGATTGGGCTAACTAAATTAGCGCAGGCCCAAATCACTAACTGCTACTGTGCAAATTGTCCATGATTCATGCTTGTTTTGCCACCAATAATAACTGTTCAAATCTGCGAATCTTCATACAGAATCCCAAAAACAATTCCAGATCTTTTACAGCTTAGAAGAAAACTAAAATGTATCAAAACCAAGTCCAAACTAAATAAAATCCTATACAGATATACTAAATCAAAATCATAGGGAGTCCGAAATTACAACAAAAAAACTGAATCTCTAATATATTACAAATCCAGAAAATTAATGTCAATCTAAATTTACAGGAAATTAAATCTCAAAAGACAAAATCAATTACAAGCGAATAAGTTAAATATCAGAATCAATTACAATAATTTTGAATCCCTAATTGATCTAAGTAATTGTAACAAATTGAAACCCTAATCTAAATCAAACCCTATAAGTACTGGAAATGAAACAGAAGAAGGGGACGAAGATTTAAAGAAGAATGAGATTCTGAAACAGTAGGGTCAGAAGTTCTGAAAAAACAAATACTGGTTCGAGCGGTTAAGAAGGAGAAGAGCGGTTAGGGTTGCAAAATGTGAAACCCTAATCGTGTGACGTAGCCCCTGCCTTCCTTGCCTCACCTTCCTCCGCCGTTGAGCCATCTTTGAAGCTGTTGTACACCAAAATTTTCCCTCCCATGTTCTTCAAGGTTTGTCAAGAATAATCTTCAAATGGTTCAAGATTGCTCAAGGATTGCATAGTTCAAATACCTCCTCAGCCAGCTGAAATTAGGGTTTTGTTTCTTTCAAGGAATTTGAGGTTTTCAATGGTTCAATCAAGTCTCATATGCCTATATGCATTCTCAAGCACCTACATACCAAGTTTCAAGACTCACAGAGCCAACTTGCACAGTCAAAAGCTCCATTTGACCTATAGTCAACTGCAGAGGCAAAATGGTCATTTTGCAGTCAAAAGTCATAATTTTTGGTCAACATCTTATTTTAAGTCCACAATCATCATTTGATCAAGTCTTGATCATGATTCCACAAGAATGGCTCAAAAATCATCAAGGTGCAAAAAGTTACTATTTTTGGACAGTAGAAAAGTCAACTGTATCTTGACCAGGGCATAACTTTTTCATGGTTTATCAGAAAAATTTCATCCAATGCTCATTTTAAAGGGGATGTGATTTCCTACAATCCATCTTCACACTCCAAGTCCAAGAAATGCTATCACAAAAAGTTATTAATTTCTACATTATAGGTCAAATTCAAAAGTCAACAAAAATGCACTTTGAGTCAAAGGCCATAACTTGAGATTGTAAATCCAAATGACATGGGACCAAAGGCATTGGTTAGAGGACTTCAAGAACTTTCCAAAATGTCCAAGAACATGTTCATATGATCAAAATTGAGCAAGATATACATTGGAGAAGTTGGGAAATTTTCATGAATTTGCAAAAGTCAACTTTGCTCAAAACACCTTATTTTTGCTAATGGGCCTCAAATCTCTTCTTGAAACTTCATCCATGGCCTATGCACGACCCATCAAGCTTAATTGAATTTATTTTCTTATTTTTATTAATTAATTGTATTTTTAATTGATATTAATTCATTTAATTAATTTAAATTGTAGGAAAATACAAAGATTTGGTTTTTCAATCTTTTTGTGAAGCAAATATGACCTAAAAAGGCTGGCAATTTCGTGCACCAAGTCAAAGATGCAAAATCTCCAAAATTGGCAATATTATTCAATCATGAAAATGCAAAAAGATTTGATTTTCAATCAAATATTCAATCATCATTGCAATGGATTTTTGTTCAAGGTTTTGACCTAATTCCATTCCTCTATATATATGCAAGCAAACCCTGATGCAAGACACGTGAGAAAGCTGCAGAAAAGAGGCCATAACATATTGGAAAAATTCAAGAAAAGTTGAAACTGACTTTTGCATTCTAGGGCAATTTAAAGACTTTTGTTGATTCTAATACACTGCAGGAGGTTCCCATGACGTGTTACAATCAAATTCCAGCTTCAAAGCTCAAGAAATCACTGGGAACAGAACCACGGTTTGCACATTTCATCCATAATCGTAACTCTTAATTCATGAGCATTTAACATGATTTCTTGATTGTTTTGCATTGCTAGTAATTATATGAAGCTAATGGTATGGTTTAATTGAACTGAAACGCCATAAATCGCAAGATGCCGTGAACGGTTTTCTAGGGTTCGTGAGTTTGAAATTGGGGCTTTCTAAACCCAGAAAAATTAAGACTTGTAAGGCACATGGATAGAATCGTTGAACCCAGACGAACATGATTCAACCCTCGCGAAATATTTATGTAAACCACAGCTCTATTCGCTATTTTTCCTTACTGTAGTTTGTGGGTGTTAAAAACCCCCGCTATCTAATGTTTGTTTTTGCAGAACGAAGGAAGAAGATGATGATGTGTTGATACATCATTGGACCATTTGAATAAATACGCGCGTTTTTCTTTTGTACAACATATTGTTTGGTTTATCAATATATTAATTGTCTGTTATTATAATAACAAAAGCATGCAGGTGGCGTAGTGGTTGAGCGCTTGTCTAATGAACATGGGGACCTGGGTTCGAATCCCAGGTCCCCCAAAACTCTTGTTATTATTTTCTTGTGTATGTTCACATGCAGCTTCCCAGGTGATGTCCATCATATACCTCAAACATCCATGCACCATGTGGCTTCAGGCATAAATCTAATGGTCCTGAGTGGAAGACCATCATACTCCCAGTCAACACGCGCCCTGGACAATCACCAAAGTCAAAGCAGGCTTGAGGTTAATGGGCCACAAAATTCCAAACGTACCTCCTAATTGGGCCAGCACCCCCCTGGTTCATTCTTTCTTATTTTTTCTTTTATAATTTCCATTTAATTATTTTACTATTAATTATTATTATTATTATTATTATTTAAATTAAC
The DNA here is from genome assembly GCA_948472305.1 of Vicia faba. Taxonomy (NCBI): domain Eukaryota; kingdom Viridiplantae; phylum Streptophyta; class Magnoliopsida; order Fabales; family Fabaceae; genus Vicia; species Vicia faba. The sequence goes on along the minus strand of OX451738.1, from coordinate 1,606,578,977 downwards.
TCAATTAATTTTTTCATAATAAAATCAGAAAACTAAAAAATAATAATTTATTATTATTATTATTTATTAATTTCACCCTTCATTATTTTTGTAAATAAATACTAACAAATTAATTTAGTCTTTTTAATTAGGTTAATTTCAATATTTTTTTGCAATAAATAAAATAAATTAGAATTAGGGTTTTTTTACTAACTTTTGACTATTTTTTATTTACTTCCTTGAGACCTTAAAGATTAAAAAATATTTATTTTTATTAATTAGTTTTAGGTTTAATTTAATTAAATGCAAAAAGGACAAAAACTTCTTTCTTTCTCAAAAAGGGTCAAAACCCTAAGGACTTCTCCGATTCAATTTTCTCTCGCGCGTAGGTTTGCTTTATTATTTTTGACCATAATTATGTAATTGCTCCGAGGATGTAATAGCTTTAATTAGGACTTTTTATCGCTTTCTTTAAATTCCCGCAATTTATTTTTCAAGGGTTGTTTTTGGCGATGTAAATACCCGACGCCTTGTAATAGTTTAGATTTATTTTCCGCAACTATTAACTGCTAGATGTATGCTAACTAGGCTATGCATGACAAGACTTATCTGAAAACTAAAATCAACCCGTAGCTCACCATAACCTGTGCAAAGATAATTTAACTGAATCCTGACACACTCGCACATGCCACTCTTAGGGTACACCTCACTTGGTTGCCTCGACGTGGTCATTGAGTATAGGGTGTTTTAGAGGTCGCCCTCCTATCTAAAGATCAAAAAGTTGCCTCGAAATGGTTGCCTCGGATAAAAAAGATCTAAGACATTAGGGTTACCGCTAAGGTGTCCTACTATTGCTTTGGTGACCACATGTCCCTATAATCGAATTGACCCGAAACTCTAACGACGGTGCTACCTACTTCTCAATAGTGGGATAGTACTGTCTAAAGGACATTTACACAGCTTAATTTCTTTTGAGTAGGTAGAGGTTCTCAGGTACTTGCTCTTTCAAAACAAAAACAACTTTTCGCACCTACATTTTTCTGACAAAAGTTTTTCAAACAAACACTTCATACACTCTTGAGGACAGATACAAGAGTTAAATCGAAGTTTTCAAACAAACGTTTTCAAAACCCACAAACACAAGAAAAGAAAAATCTTTTGAAAACATAGTGAGCAAGTACCTAAGAGCCCGTGGATAACCACGGATAGAAAGGGTGCTGACACCTTCCCTTTCTATAATCTACCTCCCGAACCCGAGAAACATCTCGAAAAGGAATTTTTCTGTGCTTTTGTCCTTTCCTTGTTGGATAAAATAAAAGACGGTGGCGACTCTTGCTTACCGCGACATTTTGCAAAAACAAACGCAAACGCGAACCAACATTCCAAAACAGTCAGTTCTATTTCCACCGATCACAGAACTGGCGAATCTGCTGGGGACGCTTTATAAGTGAGGTGTACCTTAGGATTAGATCACCATGTTTTCAGTTGTATGCCTTGAATGCTTTAATATTGTGGGCTTGCATCAGAGTTTTATAGATCCTAACCCGGATCTGGGGGATACCCTTTAGAAGTAGCAACAAACTGTGAGGGAACTGTGCGGGTTATACCGACATGGTTGAAGCAGTTGCTATGTTGATGTGGCACTTTGGTGAGTACCGGTAACCCTTGAGTCAAATCAAGGAGAGTACGGGGCCGCTGCGTGGTGTCGTGAAGCATCAAATGACCTTAGAACCTTACTTGACCATCCTGGCCTCTTTAGGGGTAGTGAGATGACCGACTTTGGTGCAGTCCGAAGTTGGTAGATACTCGATACTACACTCATTGAGGGTTGTTTTCTTGGAATATTTTGGTCGCCAGTTAAGTGGCTAAATCAAAACAATGAACATAGAAAACAATCCAATGATATTGAGCTCCTTAGAACCCGGTTACTATTCATAGGACAGGTTTTGAGCCAACTAACTTCAAGAGGGTAGTACCTAAACTTCATGCTGGCCTAAACTCTAAGGGTTGTCTAGTGTGACTTGTGTGCCTTTACCATGTTTGCCTTTTGTGAATACTTGTGGTGTGCCTTTATCATAACATCATAACATCATAACGCATCATATGCATTTGCTAACCACTTCAAGGGTTCGAATCTTCATCTTTGTTCTTGTTTTGTAGGACATGGAGTCTCTCCGCAGGAAAACAATTCAGGTCAACCTTGTAAGGATCCCTCCTCAGCTCAAAGAGCTTACATCCAGGATTCCCGAGAGCTCTCCCTTTAGTGAAAGACATGGTAGACTACCCAGCTTGGTCAACACCAACATTGAAGAAGATATGATAAAAGTTCTCTTCCAGTTCTTTGACCCCCTGCACCACTGTTTTACATTCCCGGATTATCAATTGGTGCCTACTTTGGAAGAATTTTCTCAACTTCTGAAAATTCCTATTCTTAGTCAACTACCCTACAACGGTACGGAAAAGGAACCAAAACTTGAAGATGTTGCTCAAGCATTACGTCTGCAACCATCTGACATCAAGGGGCATTGGGAAATCAGAAGTGGTATCAAGGGATTCTTGGCAAAGTTCCTGTTTGAGAAGGCACAAGAATGTTGGAATTCTCTCGACCTACAAGCCTTTGAAGAGATTGTGGCACTCCTTGTCTATGGGTTGGTGTTGTTCCCGAATCCTGATCAACTTATATATATAAATGCTGTCAAGATTTTCATGTCCAGGAATCCCATACCTACATTGCTTGGGGACATCCTCCACTCATTTTACACTCGAACAATGAGAAAAAGAGGTGTTCTCATGTGCTGCACTCCTCTCCTGGCAATGTGGTTTATTTCGCAGCTTCCACAATCAGTTTTGAAGAACGAGCGGGGATTAAGGTGGTCACAACGATTGATGACCCTCACACATTCTGGTATGCATTGGTGTTCTCGGTCCAGAGAAAATGTCACTATCATTGACCGTTACGGAGAATTTCCTAATGTTCCTTTACTTGGAATTAGAGGAGGCATCACTTACAACCCCTGTCTAGCTTTGAGACAATTCGGATATGCTCGGAGGGATGGCCCTCATGACATGCTGATTCCTGACATAGTTTTTGACTTCGACAACGATGCGCAAGGACTTCTCCAAAGGTTCATCAGAGCTTGGAGGATGCCTAACAAGGTAGATAGTAAGACACTGGGGCACAAGAATTCCATCCCCCTTGAGCCTTACCTCAAGTGGGTACGAACCCGCTCCCAGAAGCTTATGATGACATATCCTTACATTCTCCCCGTGATCAAAGAGCCTGTTATGGAAGGAGAGGTTCCATACACCATTCTACATCCTGACATGCCAACATCATGGGAAGAAATGTAAAAGAGCTGGATCCAACTCAAGGAAGAAAGGAATGCTTTTGAAGCCAGCTTACATGCCAGTGAGAAGAAGGTTCTGGAGCTCACCCGCCTACTTCACGAGGAAAAGACCCTCAACACCTACATCGCTCCAAAGAGGATGCGCAATGTCTTTTTGCTTTAAGTATTTTGTAATATTTCTCCCATGAGGCACTGATGTACTAAACAAATTACTTCTTAATATGACGTGTGTTCCTTTTTTATCTGCAACAAATTTGAATTTTCGAACCCTTGAATGCATTGCATAAATAGCATACCATGCATCATATGCATAACAGGTACACTTTTTACAGGTCACTCATCTTCTTCGCTGTTTATTTCAGCAATCATCATGACTTCTGAACCTTCTACTGAACAAGCTATCAAGGCCCTCCAGGCCCAGAACGCCCAGTTCCAAGAGTTGGTTATAAGCTTAGCCAAGGGTCAACAGGAGTTGAAGACCCTGATTCTGAAGAAAAAGAAGAAGAGGACCGTCTTGTTCAACACTGGACGCAGATTTGGGATTGGATTACAGAATAAGGTTAATCTGACTACTTCATCTGTAGGAAAAGACAGCCCCCAAGAGAGAAGGGTTCCTAGTCCCATGGTCTCCGAAAACGAGACGGATTATGATGATGAACAGTATCCTCCTGCTGAGGATAGGTACAAACAGTTGGAGGACCGTTTAAGTGCTATGGAGATATAGAATGTGCCCGGGTTGGACTTTGGAGACCTAGGCTTATCCTCTAGGGTGGTGATTACCCATAAGTTTAAGGCACCTGCTTTTGCCAAATACGACGGAGCCTCCTGCCCAAAGCTGCACCTCTAGTCGTATGTAAGGAAGATCCAACCTTATACAGCTGACAAGAATTTGTGGATCCATTTCTTCCAGGATAGTCTTTTAGGGACTCAACTCGAATGGTTCTATCAGCTGGATGGAGCCAGTATTCGTAACTGGGAGGATTTGGCTACTGCGTTCTATAAGCAGTATCAGTATAATTCCGACCTCGCTCCTACGCGTACCCAAATCTAGGGTATGTCACTAGGGACGGGTGAAGGATTTAAGGAGTATGCTCAAAAGTGGAGAGACCTGGCTGGAAGGGTGCAGCCACCTCTAACTGACCGTGAACTTGTGGATATGTTCTTGGGGACCCTGTCTGGTCCATTCTTCAACCATTTGATTGGAAATTCTTCAGCCGGGTTTACATATCTTATCTTGACTGGTGAGAGAATTGAAGCTGGTATCAAGTCCGGGAAGATACAGAAAGGCGCCTCCTCGAGCACTGAAAAGAAACCCTTCAAGAAACCCTTCAAGAAAGAATCTAGTGCTGTCTATGGTTCAAAGAGACAGAATAGATCGGAACGCTGCCAAGCTGTCAACGTGGTGGTTATTTCAAAGCCTGCTGCTGCTCCTCAGCATCAAAACCAACAAAGGGGTGAGAGGCCTAGAAGGCAGTTTACTCGACTCAGCATGACCTTGTCCCAGATATTGCCGCAGTTACTGACAACCAATCTGGTGACTATAAAAGAAGCTCCGAAGGTTGTAAACACAACATCCCCGAAGTACAATCCTAACGCCCGCTGCGCTTATCACTATGATAGCCCGGGGCATACTACGGATGATTATTGGGCTCTGAAGAATAAGGTTCAGGACCTTATTGATGCTAAAGAGATAGAGTTTGAGGCGCCCGAAAGGCCCAATGTTGTGACTGCTCCCATGCCCAAGCATGGAGTGAATGCTGTAGAGGAAGACCTGTATGTAACCTCTGTGGATGATATTGTTACTCCGTTGTTGACCGTCAAGAGGAACCTGTTGCTAGCCGGTTTATTTCTGGGATGTAGTAAAGGTTGCCATCTATGTTTTGTTTCACCTACTGGTTGTCCTTCTTTGAAGTCAGGTATCCAAAACCTGATGGATAATAAAGAAATCCTGTTTGAGAAGATTGCTGTTCCTGCTACCCCTACTGAAGAAGTGTCCATTGTCACCATTTTCAACAATTCTCCCAAGGCCCCCTCAAGGAAGCCTGTCAAAATTATGCCTGCTCAAAAGATTGCTCCCATAATCATCACTGTTCCGGGGCCCATCCCTTATACATCCGACAAAGCTGTCCCTTGGCACTATGGGGCAGATGTTTATGTGCTTGGAGTTAAACAAGAGTTTGATACTAGTACCGGCGTCAGCAACATCACCGGGCCTGCTAAAGTCACTCGCAGTGGTAGGCTTTTCTCACCAGATATTGTGCCACCAGCTATCCAGAGACCCAGTGCCATTACACCTGCAAGTGTGCCTACTTCCCTTCCTGACCAAATTCCTATTTCTACCCTTGCTGCCGAGTCATCTGATGCTCGGGGCAAAGGGATCACTATTGATATGCCTGCCCAGACGGAGGCACCAAAGACAATCAATGTTGAAGCTTCCAAACAAGAGATGGAAGAGATTCTGAAGATTATCAAGAAGTGTGATTTTAACGTAGTTGAGCAATTGGGGCACACCCCATCTAAAATTTTTATGCTATCACTGTTGTTGTGTTCAGAGGCCCATGCCAAGGCCCTGATTACCTTCCTGAAGACTGCCCACGTGCCACAAAAGACATCAGCTGATCAATTTACCAATTGTGTGGCCAACTTAACTGCTGATAATGGTTTGGGTTTCTCCGACGCTGATCTGACCGCTAAGGGGAAGAACCATAACGATGCCCTGCATGTCTCCATTGAATGCAGGGGCACTACTCTTGCACATGTGTTGGTTGACACCGGGTCTTCATTGAACGTCTTGCCCAAGAAAGCTCTAGACAGGTTAGACTGCAAGGGGTTGGAACTAAAGCCAAGTAACATTGTTGTCCGAGCCTTTGACGGGTCTAAAAGGATGGTACATGACGAGGTTGATATTCCAATCAGAGTTGGTTCTCAGGTCTTCGATTCCACATTCTACGTGATGGATATTCGGCCATCCTATTCTTGTTTGTTGGGTCGTCCTTGGATCCATAAGGCTGGAGCTGTGACCTCCACACTACATCAGAAGCTGAAATACCCGGTCAGAGGGAAGATTCTGACAGTGCAAGGGGAGGAAGAGTATATGGTCAGCCACCTCAACTCGTTCCGGTACATAGAAATGGATGAGGAGTTCATTGAGACCCAATTTCAACACTTTGAAGAGGTTCCTCAGACGCTGGCATCAGCTGAAACTGTGATTGAAGATTCTCCGTTGAAGATGGCTTCCTTAAAGGATGCCCGGGCTGTTATCAAGAAAGGTGAGTATGCAAACTGGGGCCGACTTCCTGATTTCACTCCGAAGACTGACAAGTTTGGTTTGGGTTTCACTGCAGAAGCTCAAAGGGCTGTTCGTCGTGCAAGGATTGGAAGACCTCCTATGTTCATCAGCAACTCGGGAGTAAATTCCATTGAAGATGATATGGAGGAATCTGAATTCGACATCTGGATCTACCCTACGACTGACGGTGGACCCAACAATTGGACGGCAAAAGACTTCATACCTATTACTTTTGTGACTCAGTAATGAACTCCTTTGTTTTGAATTTGTAACAAACAATATTTGAAACTTTATGGCCCGGTGTCTTACCCGGGGCACCGTGGCTTCATTTGTGAGGGCTTTTGTGTGTCATTTTCATATATCATTAATAAAAGCATTGGACGTTTTCTGCATTTCAAATCTTGCGCTCCTTGTCTTTCTTTATTATATATTTCAAAACAGCTATTTACACACACTCCCATATACAGGTCCCAATCCACTCTGGATCTCACTAGTAACGACTCTGCTACTGCCAGTTATGACTTCGAATATCCGATCAACTTAGCCGAAGACGAAGGTGAAGATGATTGTGAAGTGCCTGGTGAGCTTGCAAGACTGCTACTCCAGGAAGAGAGGGCCATTCAGCCCCATGAAGAGCCAGTGGAAACGGTAAATCTGCGTACTGAGACAGACAGAAAGGAAGTCAAGATTGGTGCCAACTCTAGGGTCTAGTGTGAAACAACGATTGATTCAGATGCTGCATGACTATGTGGAAATCTTTGCCTGGTCTTACGAAGACATGCCTGGGTTGGACACCGACATTATGGTTCATCACCTGCCCACCAAGGAAGAATGCCCTCCGGTAAAACAGAAGGTTCGCCGTATGCGTCCAGAGATGTCCGAGAAAATCAAAGTTGAGGTTATGAAACAATTTGACGCCGGTTTTCTCGCAGTAACTTCTTACCCCCAGTGGGTTGCCAATGTGGTCCCGGTACCGAAGAAAGATGGTAAGGTCCGAATGTGTGTTGACTACAGGGATTTGAACAGGGCGAGCCCTAAGGATGACTTCCCTCTGCCTCACATCGACGTTCTGGTTGACAACACTACTCAACATAAGGTATTCTCCTTCATGGACGGGTTCTCCGGTTATAATCAGATCAAGATGGCTCCTGAAGACATGGAGAAGACCACTTTTGTTACTCAGTGGGGCACCTTTTGTTACAAGGTCATGCCTTTTGGGTTGAAAAATACTGGGGCAACGTATCAACGTGCCATGGTTGCTCTATTTCATGATATGATCCATCATGAGATTGAAGTATATGTCGACGATATGATTGCAAGGTCCCAAACTGAGGAGGAACACCTTGACCATCTACAGAAGCTGTTTGACCGGTTGAAGTTGTACAAGCTGAGGTTGAACCCGAACAAGTGCACCTTTGGGGTGAGATCTGGAAAACTACTAGGTTTCGTCGTAAGCGACAAAGGTATTCAAGTGGACCCTGCCAAAGTGAAAGCCATACAAGGGATGCCAGTTCCCAAGACAGAGAAAGAAGTCAGAGGCTTTCTAGGACGGCTGAACTACATTTCCCGATTCATCTTACATCTAACTGCTACCTGCGAGCCAATTTTCCAGCTACTGAAGAAAGATCAAGTAGTACGTTGGAACGATGAATGTCAGGCCGCTTTCGAAAGAATCAAAGAGTATCTCCAAGAGCCACCCATTCTGATGCCACCAGTTGAAGGGAGACCTCTAATCTTATACTTGACAGTGCTGGACAACTCAATGGGGTGTGTGCTGGGGCAGCATGACGAGTCTGGCCGAAAAGAGCACGCTATTTATTACCTTAGCAAAAAGTTTACCGACTGTGAGACCCGATACTCACTGCTCGAGAAAACTTGCTGCGCTTTGGTATGGGCTGCTCGCCGGCTGAGACAGTATATGTTGACTCACACTACTCTGTTGATTTCAAAAATGGATCCAATCAACTATATCTTCGAAAAGCCTGCCTTGTCCGGAAGAATAGCAAGATGGCAGATGATCTTGACGGAATATGACATTCAGTACACGACTCAAAAAGCAATCAAGGGAAGTGTGTTGGCAGACCATTTGGCATATCAGGCAGTGGATGATTACCAATCTATGAACTTTGAATTTCCAGACGAGAATATCATGGTAGTAACTGATTGTGAAGTGCCTGGACCGGATGAAGGACCTGAGGAAGGATCCCGATGGTCTATGCACTCTGACGGAGCCTCAAACGCTTTGGGTAATGGCATTGGAGCTGTGATCATATCCCCTAAGGGATCTCATACTCCACTTACCGCCCGACTGTTTCAACTGCACCAACAACATGGCAGAGTATGAGGCATACATCATGGGTCTTCGAGCTGCAATTGACCTAAGGATCAAGTTTCTGAGTGTCTTCAGAGATTCCGCTCTCGTGATCAGTCAGATCAAAGGCGAGTGGGATACAAAACACCCAAATCTTATTCCTTACAAGGAGTATGTATTAACGTTGATTCCCTATTTCGAGGAGATAACCTTTGAACACTTCCCAAGAGAGGAGAATCAGTTGGCGGACGCGCTAGCTACGATGTCTTCTATGTTTAAAGTCAAGTGGGACAACGAGGCTCCCCGGATCATTATTTGGAAATTGGATGAACCTGCACATTGCTGTGATCTTGAGACCGAAGAAGTAACAGAAAAACCTTGGTATCACGAGGTAAAGAGGTACCTTGAAGCTCAAGAATACCCCGAGGGTGCATCTGTTAATGACAGGAAGTTTCTGATAAGGTTCGCGGCAAAGTTCTTCCTCAGCAATGACATCCTCTACAAACGAAACTATGATTCAACCTTACTGCGTTGTATGGATAAGATCGAAGCAGAAAGGATCATGGCAGAGCTGCATGAAGGTACCTTCGGAACGCATTCTAGTGGACATACCATGGCAAAGAAAATCCTTCGGGCAGGATATTACTGGTCCACAATGGAAGCCAACTGTTATCAACATTCTCGGACGTGTCACAAATGCCAGATCTATGCTGATAAGGTGCACATTCCTCCAGTTCCTCTGAACGTCTTGACGACACCTTGGCCTTTTGCAATGTGGGGAATTGATATGATCTGCGAGATCAGACCTACGGCATCCAACGAGCATCGTTTCATCCTGGTAGCAATTGATTACTTTACAAAATGGGTTGAAGCAGCTTCCTTTGCCACCGTAACCAAGAACGTCGTGGCGCGGTTCGTTCGGCACAACCTAATCTATCGATACAGTGTACCAGAGAGGATCATTACGGATAATGGTACCAATATTAACAACAAGATGATCACTGAGCTCTGCGAACAATTCAAAATACAGCACCATAACTCTTCTCCCTACCGGCCGAAGATGAATGGAGCTGTAGAAGCGGCCAATAAGAACATCAAGAAGATTGTGCAGAAGATGACAGTGACCTACAAAGATTGGCACGAGATGTTACCATTTGCTCTTCATGGGTACCGTACCTCAGCACAAACGTCAATAGGGGCAACACCCTTTTCCTTGGTCTATGGCATGGAGGCAGTCCTGCCTATTGAAGTTCAGATACCCTCTCTCCGGATCATGAAGGATGCAGGTCTGAGCGAAGATGACTGGATCCAGACTCGGCTTGATCAACTAAACCTAATCGACGAAAAGAGACTCACTGCTATTTGTCATGGTCAGACGTACCAAAAACGGATGATCAAGGCATTTAACAAGAAAGTCAGACGACAAGAGTATCAAGTTAGAGACCTGGTAATTAAGCGCATCATTCTACCTCAAGGTGATCCCAGGGGCAAATGGACCCCTACGTACTAAGGGCCATTTGTGGTTAAGAACATCTTCTCAGGAGGAGCGATGATATTAACCACCATGGATGGTGACGACCTTCCTCACCCCGCCAATGCAGACATAGTAAAAAGATACTACGCATGATTAAAGACCCGCTAGGTTGACTGGCCTAGGAAAAAATAAGGGCTTCCCGGCGAACCAAAAGGGTTCGGGCAAAAATAAGGGTTGAAAATATAAAAAATCTGTACACCCGGCAAGTCGAAAACTTGAAAAGGCGGCTTGGGCAAAAATGGGTATCCCGGTGGACTGAAAACCCGAAAGGGAGGTCCAGGAAAAAGTTAGGGATAAGCGTAATACTATGTCTCTTTGGATCACCCTGCATCCAGACTTCGGTATCGACCATCAGGCTCGGACGGCACCAATCAATCAGCTTCATCTCCAACTAAGCAGCAAAGTGATGAGACGCTTGAAGACATAAAGGCGATAGCAGAGTTGGAATCCGGTGGGATTTTTCACATAGCTGTTTTGTTTTCCTTTTTACAAATCGTATAAACTCTATTTTGTTCGGCGGCGTTCTCTTACTAGGACGTCAGCCTCTTGTATACAAAACGCCTATTTACAGGCAAAACTTCAAAATCAATACAAGCTTACTTTTCCAGACAAATTGCAAATTGTTTTTCCTTTATCTGTTTTGTTTTGCAAAGAACGTCCAATGTTCATTTTTGATATATGCATTTGACATTAATTGCTGATCACAAATATTTGCATGCGAAACAAAGGGTTAATTACGGGTGAAACAGGGGCAATAAGAATTGTCTAAGCGATCTAGTTGTTTTGTCCACCAAGGTACCAAGGTAAGTTCAGCTGAAGAATATGACCAAGATACCTTCACTCCCCGCAGAGTAAGGCAAGATTCAGCAATACTCTCCCCAAGCAGAGTTGGCCTCCCATCAACCCTAAAAACGCACAGTATCCCCAGCAAGTCAGCAATACTCTTCCCCCAGGCAGAGTTAGTCTATCATCAGTCCTGAAAAAGTTGGGTATCCCCAGAAGATCTTAATATTCTCCAGCAGAGTATAAAGATATTCCTCAGCAAGCATCCCTGACAGTCTTAATATTTCTCAATGAAATATAAGAATGTTCCCCGGAGGAATACAAGATACCCCCAGTGGAGCCATTTCCCAGCGCAGTCTAAAAAGCTTCCCCACCAGAGTTGAATCATTCTCCCTAGTAGATTCTGGAAGCTTATCCCCTGCAGAGTGCAAATGCATCTCCCCAGCCTTATTCAGAAGGCTATTCCCCACCAGAGACTAACTGGGTTATCCTCAGCATATTGCAACGGAAAGATCATCCTCAGTGAAGTTCTTTCTATCCCCACGGAGTTCATCAAAATCCCCAACAGAGCTTATCAACGGGGTCCCCAGCAGAATTATCGTTAAAATCTCAGCGAAGCATCTCTTCCCCACAGAGTAATTCCCTGCAGAGTAATCTCTTCACCAGGTTTATCCCCCCCCAACAGATTCATCTTCTCCTACCGGTTTATTCTTACAATCATCTTCGTTCATCATCCCCAGCGGAAACGAAGAACTCTACTCTTCAACATCAGCCCAGGATTTAACACTCCCCGACATTTGTCAAGGATTTATTTTCCAGACGAAAATACATTCATAAACATTTCACATCTCATACCTCCTATTTACATACATGACAAAGTGCATACGACATGATCTCATTTTGAGAACATCATGACATCATGCATTTCATACATCATGACATTGCATACAGCTAACATTTTGCCTTTCAGGAAAAGGTCAATCAAAAGATGATTACCATCAACTTTTGCAGTTCCAGATCAACACCTGTAACTAGCCAGGAAATATCTGCGGACGATTGATTGTAGATCTATACCTGTAACTAGCCAGGAAAGTTAACTACATTAAAGAGATCGAAGATTAATACCTGTAGCAAGCCAGGAAAACTATCTTTCTTTCTCAGGTCAGAGATTAATACCTGAAACTAGACAGGAAAACTATCTCATCGGCCAGCCTTCTTAAGTTCCGGATCAACACCTGTAACTAGCTAGGAAATATCTGTGAATGATTGACTGTAGATCTATACCTGAAACCAGACAGGAAAGTTATCTACACGGAAGAGATTGGAGATTAATACCTGTAGCAAGCCAGGAAAACTATCTTTCTTTCTCAAGTCAGAGATTAATACCTGAAACCAGACAGGACAACTATCTACTTGACCATCATCAGGAAACCCTACACAGGTTCCTTCTTTCAACCTACCAAGTCACAATTCAACAAACATTTCCAGATGGCATCTATAAGCCCATCCCCGACGAGATTCTGTCACATCTCCAGATGGCATATATAAGCCCATCCTCCTATCCATCATATCTCCAAATGGCATCTGTAAGCCCATTCCCGACATCACATTGCTGATACTACACTATGCGAGTGCAAATTTCTGGGCACTTTAGTGTTCAATCATCTTCCACCTTCGGATCACGAAAGGAACGCAAGCCAATCTACATCCTCAGGTATAAGAAGATTGAACAGGGGCAACTGTTGTACCCCAAAATTTGCCCTCCCATGTTCTTCAAGGTTTGTCAAGAATAATCTTCAAATGGTTCAAGATTGCTCAAGGATTGCATAGTCCAAATACCTCCTAAGCCAGTTGAAATTAGGGTTTTGTTTCTTTCAAGGAATTTGAGGTTTTCAATGGTTCAATCAAGTCTCATATGCCTATATGCATTCTCAAGCACCTACATACCAAGTTTCAAGACTCACAGGGCCAATTTGCAAAGTCAAAAGCTCCATTTGACCTATAGTCAACTGCAGGGGCAAAATGGTCATTTTGCAGTCAAAAGTCAGAATTTTTGGTAAACATCTTATTTTGAGTCCACAATCATCATTTTATCAAGTCTTGATCATGATTCCACAAGAATGGCTCAAAAATCATCAAGGTGCAAAAAGTTACTATTTTTGGACAGCAAAAAAGTCAACTGTATCTTGACCAGGGCATAACTTTTTCATGGTTTATCAGAAAAATTCCATCCAATGCTCATTTTAAAGGGAATTTGATTTCCTACAATCCATCTTCACACTCCAAGTCCAATAAATGCTCTCACAAAAAGTTATCAATTTCTACATTATAGGTCAAATTCAAAAGTCAACAAAAATGCACTTTGAGTCAAAGGCCATAACTTGAGATTGGTAAATACAAATGACATGGAACCAAAGGAATTGGTTAGAGGACTTCAAGACCTTTCCAAAATGTCCAAGAACATGTTCATATGATCAAAATTGAGCAAGATATACATTGGAGAAGTTGGGAAATTTTCATGAATTTGCAAAAGTCAACTTTGCTCAAAACACCTTATTTTTGCTAATGGGCCTCAAATCTCTTCTTGAAACTTCATCCATGGCCTATGCACGAACCATCAAGCTTAATTGAATTTATTTTCTTATTTTTATTAATTAATTGGATTTTTAATTGATATTAATTCATTTAATTAATTTAAATTGTATGAAAATACAAAGATTTGGTTTTTCAATCTTTTTGTGAAGCAAATATGACCTAAAAAGGCTGGCAATTTCGTGCACCAAGTTAAAGATGCAAAATCTCCAAAATTGGCAATATTATTCAATCATGAAAATGCAAAAAGATTTGATTTTCAATCAAATATTCAATCATCATTGCAATGGATTTTTGTTCAAGGTTTTGACCTAATTCCATTCCTCTATATATATGCAAGCAAACCCTGATGCAAGACACGTGAGAAAGCTGCAGAAAAGAGGCCATAACATATTGGAAAAATTCAAGAAAAGTTGAAACTGACTTTTGCATTCTAGGGCAATTTAAAGACTTTTGTTGATTCTAATACACTGCAGGAGGTTCCCAGGACGTGTTACAATCAAATTCCAGCTTCAAAGCTCAAGAAATCACTGGGAACAGAACCACGGTTTGCACATTTCATCCATAATCGTAACTCTTAATTCATGAGCATTTAACATGATTTCTTGATTTTTTTGCATTGCTAGTAATTATATGAAGCTAATGGTATGGTTTAATTGAACTGAAACGCCATAAATCGCAAGATTCCATGAACGGTTTTCTAGGGTTCGTGAGTTTGAAATTGGGGCTTTCTAAACCCAGAAAAATTAAGACTTGTAAGGCACATGGATAGAATCGTTGAACCCAGACGAACATGATTCAACCCTCGCGAAATATTTATGTAAACCACAGCTCTATTCACTATTTTTCCTTACTGTAGTTTGTGGGGGTTAAAAACCCCCGCTATCTAATGTTTGTTTTTACAGAATGAAGGAAGAAGATGATGATGTGTTGATACATCATTGGACCATTTGAATAAATACGCGCGTTTTTCTGTTGTACAGCATATTGTTTGGTTTATCAATATATTAATTGCCTGTTATTATAATAACAAAAGCATGCAGGTGGCGTAGTGGTTGAGCGCTTGTCCAATGAACATGGGGACCTGGGTTCGAATCCCAGGTCCCCCAAAACTCTTGTTATTATTTTCTTGTGTATGTTCACATGCAGCTTCCCAGGTGATGTCCATCATATACCTCAAACATCCATGCGCCATGTGGCTTCAGGCATAAATCTAATGGTCCTAAGTGGAAGACCATCATACTCCCAGTCAACACGCGCCCTGGACACTAACCAAAGTCAAAGCAAGCTTGAGGTTAATGGGCCACAAAATTCCAAACGTACCTCCTAATTGGGCCAGCACCCCCCTGGTTCATTCTTTCTTTTTTTTTTCTTTTATAATTTCCATTTAATTATTTTACTATTAATTATTATTATTATTATTATTATTATTTAAATTAACTCAATTAATTTTTTCATAATAAAATCAGAAAACTAAAAAATAATAATTTATTATTATTATTATTTATTAATTTCACCCTTCATTATTTTTGTAAATAAATACTAACAAATTAATTTAGTCTTTTTAATTAGGTTAATTTCAATATTTTTTTGCAATAAATAAAATAAATTAGAATTAGGGTTTTTTACTAAGTTTTGACTATTTTTTATTTGCTTCCTTGAGACCTTAAAGATTAAAAAATATTTCTTTTTATTAATTAGTTTTAGGTTTAATTTAATTAAATACAAAAAGGACAAAAACTTCTTTCTTTCTCAAAAAAGGTCAAAACCCTAAGGACTTCTCCGATTCAATTTTCTCTCGCGCGTAGGTTTGCTTTATTATTTTTGACCATAATTATGTAATTGCTCCGAGGATGTAATAGCTTTAATTAGGACTTTTTCTCGCTTTCTTTAAATTCCCGCAATTTACTTTTCAAGGGTTGTTTTTGGCGATGTAAATACCCGACGCCTTGTAATAGTTTAGATTTATTTTCCGCAACTATTAACTGCTAGATGTATGATAACTAGGCTATGCATGACAAGACTTATCTGAAAACTAAAATCAACCCGTAGCTTACCATAACCTGTGCAAAGATAATTTAACTAAATCCTGACACACTCGCACATGCCACTCTTAGGGTACGCCTCACTTGGTTGCCTCGACGTGGTTATTGAGTATAGGGTGTTTTAGAGGTCGCCCTCCTGTCTAAAGATCAAAAAGTTGCCTCGAAACAGTTGCCTCGGATAAAAAAGATCTAAGACATTAGGGTTACCGCTAAGGTGTCCTACTATTGCTTTGGTGACCACATGTCCCTATAATCGAATTGACCCGAAACTCCAACGACGGTGCTACCTACTTCTCAATAGTGGGATAGTACTGTCTAAAGGACATTTACACAGCTTAATTTCTTTTGAGTAGGTAGAGGTTCTCAGGTACTTGCTCTTTCAAAACAAAAACAACTTTTCGCACCTACACTTTTCTGACAAAAGTTTTCAAACAAACACTTCATACACTCTTGAGGACAGATACAAGAGTTAAATCGAAGTTTTCAAACAAACTTTTTCAAAACCCACAAACACAAGAAAAGAAAAATCTTTTGAAAACATAGTGAGCAAGTACCTAAGAGCCCGTGGATAACCACAGATAAAAAGGGTGCTGACACCTTCCCTTTCTATAATCTACCTCCCGAACCCGAGAAACATCTCGAAAAGGAATTTTTTTTTGCTTTTGTCCTTTCCTTGTTGGATAAAATAAAAGACGGTGGCGACTCTTGCTTACCGCGACATTTTGCAAAAACAAACGCAAACGCGAACCAGCATTCCAAAACAGTCAGTTCTATTTCCACCGATCACAGAAGCCATTGCCGAAAACTGTAAATCAGAAAGGAAAGAGGTTTAGAAATCACAGGACTCAAAGAAACATAACACATAATCGTGAGAGGTAATGATCTCTTAGCTTTAATAAAGGGGGTATATTTTGTACAAAAGGGCTTGGTTTGGCTATGGCGCCGCCGTGGTGGTTGTAAATTAGGTTAAGGATGGAAGAAGAATAGGGTGGTATTGGGAGAGTGAGAACGAAGAGGGTAGTGACTGGAAATGAGATAAAATGAATAAAAACAAAACTGTATTCTGTTTTTATCTTATACATGTGCGCCTACAGTAATTAGCATGTCCCTCTAATTAGAATTATTTGATCATCATCAGACGACCATTAGGCCAAGTCTGCATGTTAACATATGCCTCGCCTCATACGACCTCCCTGAACCTCTTCAAATTCGTTGGGCCTAAGCCCACTGTTATTAGCACCCCGCATTCCATTGTTTACTAAAACATTAAAACGTTTGCACCCCCCCCCCTTCTTAGACTCATACTGGGCCTAATTCCCATCGTTAATCACACCCCTTGTTTTACTTATCAATTAAAAAACGCACCCCCTGTAGTTTAACTAAATTAATTAATTTTCTATTTTTTAACAATTCATATATTTTTCTATTTTCCTTTTTTGTTTATATTATTAATTTCTTTTATTTACAATAATAATAATTATTAATCATTTTTTTTACATTTTCTATATAATTTCATTTTCTTATTATTATCATTATATTATATTATTATCTTTTTTTATTATTATTAGTTATAATTATTATTATCATTAATAGTATTTTTTATTTATAGTATTATTATTTATTATATGTAAATATTACTAAATTATCAAATAAATTTATTTTTATATTAAAATGGCATATATTACTTCATATATCATTTGCATTAAATTATTTTCTAATCATGCATTGTTGTACCACACAATTTTCTCTCTCATTTATCAAATTTTTTCTCACAAGATCTCCTTTAGTTCAAGACTACACAAGGTTTGATCAGCTTAAGACACCTCCTTAAGCACTAATAACTGTAATTAGGGTTTGAGATTGCACAAGGATAATTGAACTTTTAATACCTCATATGAATCTCATGGATGATTATGGACCCTCAAGATTACTCATGTCAAGTTTCAAGCCTTCGATCACATTTTTCCTCAGTCAATTGAGCAGTTGACCTAAAAATCAGTTGTATTAGGGAAAAAGTCAATTGTGGTCAATTTACAGCCAAACTTCATAAATTTTTATCCATATCAACATTATAAACTCATATGTATCATTTGATCAAGTTTTGACCATAATTCCTCAAGAAATTTGATCAAATCATCAAAAGGGCAAAATGGTCAAAATTAGGGTTTTGACTGAGAAAGGGAAATTTCTGATTTTTGACCTAGCAAATGGTTGATTGCTTGGAAACATGATCTCAAGGATTCAATTGAATCATTTTTACCTAATGGCATGACTCAAAACATTGATGAAGTCTAATTGATTGACATGAATTTTCAGTCAACTGATCAAAAATCAATTGTATACTGAAAAGTCAAGCTTTGACTTTTTGGTCAATATCAAGTATCAAAGATCACAATTCAACAAAACATGTCAAAATATGAAACTTTTTCATGAATAAATCAAAAAGTCAAGATTTCATTATGAAAAGTCAAAGTTTTCAAACTTAGAAATTTTTCTAAGTGTTGAAAAATGTTTTTTCACAACTTTGAGCCAATTTTTCACCATGATGCAAGATGATTCAAAAGAAACTTTCAACATAAAATTTGTATATCTCCATGATATATACAACATTTCTTTACACAACTTCTCCTAGAAATGCTTGAATCTCAAGTTATTAATCCATGAAGTCATGGTCATGAAACTAAACACGTAGTGAAATTTTGAACATTTTTGGTCAGGATTTTTACCTGACTTCTGACCCAAGTTTCAATTATTTCCATTTGTATTTTTGCAAAAGTGATTCAAATAGGGGTTGTATAGCACATCACAAGCTTTCCAAAATGTCCCATAACTCCTTGAGACAATTTGTGAGCAAGGAGAATCGAAGGTCAGAAGTTGGGGTTTCAAGTTGTTTTACAAGACAAATTTTGTGATGAACAAAATTCAAATCTAAAACCTAGGCTTCACAATCTTTGCTTTGCAGGGCTCAAAGTTGTTTGGCACTCCATAATTAAATGCTTGCACAGCTGTTAGAGGCTTCAACTCAAGCATTCAATGCATTGCCCATGCTTTATGTCCATTTTAGGAAGAAAGTGCACAATGCCATTTTGAAAAAGTAGCTTTATGCACAAAAATTGTTCTTGAGCCTTGCAATTGTTTTCTTCTGATCATACACAACCTATAACTCAAAATAAGTTTGTCTCAAGCCTCACAATCACTCAACCCATGCTTGTACTTCATCTTGGAACCATACTTTCACTTTTCTTCAAAATCAAGTAACATAGCAATCAACCTATATCTTGTACTTCTGACCCTCTCAAGCACTCAAGCCTTTTCCTTACTTATGAACAAGTTATTTGCATTAAAACACACGCATGCTCAAGCCCTGAAACTCCCAAAAACACAGAATCACCAAAAACTTCTAAAAACTTGCCATTTCCGAGTTTTGAATCCAATCTCCAAATTTGCTCGTGCGTTTCTTCTCCTTTTACTTTCAAAAGCTTATAAATAACCTACACAAACAATTCCAACACCTGCTACACGACTGTAACACCTCCATCATCATCTACCATTTTAAAAAACAACACCATGCACCTTGACTTCTCTAGAACTCATCGGTCACTTTCAGCTCAAGCTAAGCATCACATTAGCTTCTTGGGAACTTGAGGAAGCTAATCCAATCATTGGAACTCATCAAAAGCTTCTCAAACTCAAAACACGATACCCTCTTGCAAGGTGCGTTTTCTGAATTTTGAACTCTTCATACAAGCATCATTAATGGTTTATTTGTGAATAAGAAATGTAGGTATCATTATCCTGAAGCTAACCATATCCTTAGATTTCTTTATTGTTGCTTTAGTAGTTAGAATTTTGAAACTGAACCTATGAAAATAATTAGGTCAGGATTTGGTACTTTCAAAAATTTCCACTCATCTTTGATTTATAGCTTATGATATTTATATGGTTGGATTCGTATGGAAAAATGGAACAACTTTCATGTTTGCATTTTCCATTTTTGTTGAGAAATGGTGATGTTACAGGTGGTATGGCTGGAGGTTGAAGATGAAATGTGTTCAAGACTTGTTTTGCCTTACATATTTATCATTTCAGTTATATTAACGGATGTATAGTCACCCTAGTGGTAAGGCAGCACACTGGTAATCAAGAGGTCATGGTTTCGAACCTCAGTGCGCTTCCTTTTGCATTTTTTCCACATTTTTTGACACTTCTTTGTTTTTGCAGCGCCTGGGCCTCCAAATGCTTGGGCCTTGTTTTTTTTATGTTCTGACCCCCTGCCTTGCTGTTTACACTCCTGGCCCATTTATTTTTCATTTTTCATTTTTATTTTCTTTCTTTTTATTTTATTTTCATTTTACATCTTCTATTATTATTAATATTATTATTATTATTATTATTAATAAAAAAATCCAAAAAACATTTATATTTTATTATTTGTATTTATTTAGTTTATTTTTCTTCATAAAACTAAAAGAACAAAAACATTTTCTTTAATTAATTTCTTTTTTGAATACTTAGATAATAAATTTTAATTATTATTTTTCTTGTAAATTAAAATCAATTTATAATTTAGGATCTTTTATTTAATTATTTTTATTTACTAGTTTAATTAAATTCACAAAAACCCTAAAAAATACTTTTCTTTAAATTAAAATATTTTTACTAACTTAATTTTAATTTTCTTTTTTAGTTGATTATTTTATTTTAATTAATTAAGTAAAAAAAACCTTTTCACAAAATAACCAAACAAAAATCACATTTCTTTTTACATTTTATATTCTTGCATATTTATCTTTATTTTGTACATTTATTCAAGTTCAATATGGTTGTAATAATTATTTTGATTTAATTTCTTGCAATTCCCCATTTGTAATTTGTACAGCCCCTCCCCTAAATCATGTAATAGCGTAGTAATTTTAATTTCCGCAATTTAATGCTTTATATACAAATGCTAGTAATTAGGGTTTTGTATGAAAAGATTAAAACCAACAATTAGAAAACCCTAACCAAAGACAAATCAAGCATATAAATCAATACACTTGCACACAAGCACCCCTCGGGTAAATCCACTTGGTTGCCTTACAAAAATGACCATATTATGCATGTAAGGTATCTTTGCAAAAACAAGCAAAAAATACAATATCATAGTCCCTCGATGACGCTATCCATGTTGCCTTTGAAAATGATATTAGTCCCTAAAAATGTTAAGATATCTTACAACATTGCTAATCATGGTTATACGATGGCCCACGCTCGTCCCTTTTACATCCAAAGATGGGGTTACTTACCAAATCAATGGTAAGATAACAATGTCAAAGGAAAGAGGAAATAAACATGAAAGAATTTTGAGTAGGTAGAATGTTACTAGTTACTTGCTCAATTTCAAAACAAAAACATCCTTGCTATTTTCAAAACAAGCACCAACACTTTCAAAAGCATCTTTCAAACTTGAAAACACTTTCAAAAGATCAAACACTTTGTATACATTCTTACGAACGAGAATCATTACCAAGTTTGCCTAAACAAAGACTTCTTTACAAAATACTTTCAAAAACCACACAAAAGCACATTTTCAAACAAAAGCAAGTGGTCTAGCAACACTATGATCATAGAACTCTACACGCAGTTCAAGATCATGCACCATAATTCTTCTCCATATCAACCGAAGATGAATGAGGCAATGGAAGCTACCAATAAGAATATTAAGAAGATTGTATAGAAGATGACAGTGACGTATAAATATTGGCATGATATGTTACTATTTGCTCTTCATGGTTATTATACTTTAGCACAAACATCAACTGGGGCAACCCCATTCTCTCTAGTCTATGGTATGAAAGTTGTCCTCCCTGTCGAGGTTCAGATTCTTTCTCTGAAGATCATGAAGGATTCAAATTTAGACGAAGACGAATGGATACATACTAGGTTTGACCAGCTAAATTTCATTTACCAGAAGAGGCTTGCGGCTGTTTGTCATGGTCAGATGTATCAGAAGCGTATGATCAAGTCCTTCAACAAGAAGATCAAGCATATGGTATATCAAGCTGGTGAATTGGTAATAAAGCGCATCATTCTACCGCAAGGTGATCCCAAGGGAAAATGGACTCCCACCTACGAGGGCCATTTGTAATCAAGAAGATATTTTCGGGCGGTGCTACGATACTTACCACCATGGACAACGAAGATCTTCCACGCCCTGTGAATGCAAACATAGTTAAAAGATACTACGCATAAAAAACAACCCGGTAGGTTGACTGGCCTAGGAAAAAATAAAGGCATCCTGGCAGACCAAAAGGGTTCGGGCAAAAATCAGGGATATATAAAGACTGTACACCTGGAAAGTCAAAAACCTGAAAAGGCGGCTTGGGCAAAAAGGGTATCCTGGTGGACTGAAAACTCGAAAGGGCGGTCCAGGAAAAAATTAGGGATTAAAGCGTAAGACTATGTATCATTGGATCACTTACAACCAACTTTATTACCAACGTCAAGTTCAAATGGTGCCGATAAATTAAATTAACTTCTTCTAACAGCAAGGGATAAGATTCTCAAAGACATAGGGGCAATAGCAGAGTTGAAACCCGACGAGATCATTTACACATAGCTATATGTTTTGTTTTACTTTGTACTCCTTTCATTTTACGATGATTTCCTCTTATTAGGATTTCTATCTCTTTGTACAGCAATCTCCTGTTTATAGGCAAACTATCAATATAAACACAATTTCAAAATTCAAATTTTGTTTTAACTTTTTCTGTTTTGTTTACAAAAACATGCAATGACTAAATTGAATGAACATATGCATATGAATACGATTACTGTTAACGCATACATGCATAAAAATAGGAATAAGTATTTACTCAAGACTCTAGGAGATGGGATAATGTTCAAGTCATCCACAAATCCCCACAGAACAACCTCCATGGAATAATCCCCATAGAGCAGTTCCCATGAGATTATCCCCCGCGAAGTCATCTTCACAAACTTGACACATTCCCCGCAAGTCTAAAATATCCTAATCATACTCACCAGCAGATCCCCCAAGAGGAAAAAGAAGTATGATCTTTTCCACGACAATATCACTAACCTACGGAGTCCCAATCCTTGTCAGAGAGTATCTCACAAGCACAGTTCCCAGAAATTATCTTCCCCAACTGAGTTTATTTCTCCAACACTGTAAAAAGACCTACAGAATTCTCTTCTCCAGCAAGGTTCATTTCCTTAGCAGAATATATTCCTTCAGCAGGTTTATTTCCTCAGTAGAGTGTTTCTCTAGTAGGGTTTATTTTCCCAACAAGATACGATCTCCCCATCTTGAGTCTATCACTTTGACTACTACAAATCACCGACACAATTTTTCTCTCTAGCAAAGGGTATTTTAGATTTCCATCCCTAGAGAGTTGCTATAGAATCTAAAATTAGACCAAATATTAGTTGATCTTATCCTCCCCAAAAGAGTCGGCATCCATATCGAAAACTCGATCAAGTAACACCTCGAAATGTTATCCATCTCTTTTATCCCCGATCATGGTATATAATAATTAAATTCCCCGTTAGAGTGGTGAATGACCAATGTTCTTGAACTTTTCTCCCAAAGCAGAAATCACATTCCTCGATGGAGTTTCCTCAAACAGAATGCAGGAATACTTAGCGGAAATATTCTAAACAAAGATTGAGGATTACACATATTCTTCTTCCCCAGCAACAGTCAGGGATTTATTTTCCTCAATTAGAAACGTTATACGGAGACACCAATACGCTTCAACGACATCTCACATTCATACATGTAATAGCACATGCATACGAAACGCATATAGTACACTCTCATTTACTTTGAGAACATCATTAAGCAATTCATTTCATACATCATGATATTGAATATAGCTAACTCTTTATCTTTTCAGGTAAAACCTACAAACAGACGAATATCATTAACAATTCTCAAACAGGTCCAAGATTAATTCCCTAAATAAGACGGGGCAACTATCTATGTGGCCAGGTCAGAGATTAATTCCCGAAACAAGACGGGGCAACTATCACTATGGCTAATAAAAAGCAGGTCCCAGGTTAATTCCCGAAACAATACAGGGCAACTATCTAGATGACCACACAGATTAATTCTTGAAACAAGACAGGGTAACTATCTGTGAAAGCAAATTGTATATCAATTCCTGAAACAAGACGGGGTGACTATCTACATTGTGATCGGTGGATCTGGAACTGACTGTTTAACGCTGGTTCGCGAAATGTCGCGGAAGCAAGAGTCGCCACCGTCTTTTATTTTCTCCAAATGGAAAGGACAAAAGCACAGAAAAATTCCTTGTAGAGATTGCTCTCGGTTCGGGAGGTAGGTTATAGAAAGGGAAGGTGTTAGCACCCTTTCTATCCATGGTTATCCATGGGCTCTTAGATACTTGCTCATTGTGTTTTAAAAATGATTTTTTTGCTTTTCAATTGTGGGTTTTAAAAAGTTTCTTTGAAAATTCTAGTTCGACTCTTGTATCAGTCCTCAAGAGTGTTTGAAAAATTGCTTTCGAAAGCTTTTTGAAAAGTGTCGGTGTGAAAAGTATTTTTGATTTGTTTTGAAATTAGAGCAAGTATCTAGAGTTGTCTACCTATCCTAAGAAATTTGTCTGTGTAGATGTCCTTTAAAGTAGTGCCATCCCACCATGGAGAGGTAGGTAGCACCACCGTTGGAGGTATTCAGGTCAATTCGAGGGTTCGGGACACGGTGATCACCAGAGCAATAGGAAGACACCTTAGAAGCTACCCTCATGCCAGGTTCCCGGATCATGAGGACTTACTAAGACATCCTCTACTCGACGATCACCTTTCGAGGGGCAAGGCAACAGTGAGGCGTACCCTAGGGGTGGTGTGTGATTTGTGTGTCGTTTTCAGATATTTTTGTCTTGTTCATGTCATGGGTGATCTACGCGTTGCTTTTATTTTAACATTCATTCTTGCATGCGATTTATTAGCAGTTAAAAAGTTGCGGAAAATTAAAGTTCCTAAACTATTACAAAGGCGCGGGTCCATATCGCCAAATTAAGTCTAGGACCCGATTTGACATAAAGAAATAAAGTAAAGTGCGAGAAATATAAATATTGAATTTACACGGCTTTGGGAGAATTACATTAATATTTAAAAGAAGAAAATAAATGCGCGAATTGGAATTATTAGCGAATGCGAGGGCGTTGGACCCTTTTTAATGAAATTAAATTATATTAACAAATTAATTAAATTAAAATGAAAGGAAATTATTTTTTTGAGTTTTTTTGTATTTATGAATTGTTAATGAGAAGATTAAATGAAATTAAAAATCTAATTGACCCTAATTCTACAATTTTTATTTATTAAGAAAAAATATTAAAATTGAACCTAAAATTAAACCTAATTAATTAATGCAATTTTACTTACAAGAAAATAATATTTAATAATTAATCATGGTGAGAGAAAAAGAAAAAAAAAGAATGAAAGAAATATTCAAAACCCTAATTCTACCCTTTTTTTAATTTATTAAGGAAAATATTTGAATTAAACCTAAATTTAAAAAGCTAAATTAATTATTGAGATTTATTTACAAAAAATAATATTTAAATAAAATATATTCTTATTTTTGTCTTTTCTGATTTTTTATATTATTTTTGTATTTTATGAAAATATGGAATTAAAGAATTAAAATAGAATTAACTAAAACAAATAAAAGTAGAAAAATATAAAAAAGATAAAAGAGAAAACCATGGGGGGTTCTGTCCCCAAATTGGAGGTCAAATTGTAGCAATCCTGGCCCAATTGATTTCTGACCTGGTTGACTTTTCATGCTAGCATGTGGCTTCGTTGACTGAGACATGTCATAGGCTTTGAATCCTGGCCATAGGATGGATGCAGTGGGACGTGTGGCACGTCAGATTATGGAGCTGCATGGTGGTCATTAGGAGGCACGCTGTATAAAATCACATGGAAACAAAATACATCAAGAAAGTGAGGGGACCTGGGAATCGAACCCAGGTCCCAGTGGTCATAGGACAACGCATCAACCATCTGCGCTAGGTGTTTGCTTTTTAATATTAGTGGGAGGCAACAATTATAAGAGAAAACAAGTTAATGGCCTGAATAAATAAAAAAAACGCGCGTTAATTCAAACTACCCAACCATCGCTCGCCACCTAATCTTCTTCTTCCTTGTTTGCATTTTTACCTGAAACATAAAAAGAATTAGCGGGGGTTTTGAACCCCCCCAAAATACAACCTTTTCCAAAATAGCGATTAGCTTATGGGGCCATATAAATTAGGCGCGATTAGTGTATTGAGTTCGTCCCAACGTCCTGATTTTAACCATGGCACTGAGATGTCTTGATTTTACCATATACGTAAACGCCCAATTTCACAGTTTTGTAACCCTAACCATCTTCCATGGTGATTCTTCATACGATGCGTGAAAACTCAATTGAAACCTACAGTTAGCTTTAGAATGGTCCAATGAACATAAATCAAATATTAAAAACTACAAAAAACGCATGAATCATGATGCAAGCATATGGAAAAAATCATGTACAGGACACGATCGTTCTACCGTTTCTTTGCGTTAGAATGGATGGTTTTGATCTGAAAACCTTCCTTGAAGTCTCAAGAAGGCAATGGAATGATTATTTGATCTTGAAAAGCCTTAGAATCGTGATTTCAGTTTTGAAATTTTAGCCAAAAAATGCAAACTTGTTTATGGCTTTTGGGCGCAGCTTGGAGGTTCTCTCCACTAGGGTTTACTTCTGGCTTATGTATGGAATGATTAGGGTTGAAAATTGGATCCAGAAAACCTTTGCATTGATGTACAAGATATTTGATTTTCATGCATATATTTTTCAATCTTTTCCATGCATATTTGATTCCAATCATGGCAAAACCTTCCACTTTTGATTATGCACGAATCTTGAGTGTCCAATGAGAGTTTATTCTGCACAAAAAGATTTGATTACATTGGTTTAGTATTTTTTCCACATTTTAATTAATTAAATGAATTAATTGTCATTAAAAATTCAAATAAATAATAAAAATGATGAAAAAAATCCCTTTTGGGCCAAATGGTCGTGCACATGCTTTGGATGATGAGTCTTGGAAGAAAATATGGCCCATTAGCAATTTTAAGGCATTTGAAGCAAAGTTGACTTTTCAAAATATCCAAAAATTTCCCAACTTCCACAAGGCATATCTTGCTCAATTTTTAAGCTTTGATCATGTTCTTGGACATTTTGGAAAGGTCTTGAAGTCCTCTAAGCAATTCCTTTGGTCCCATGTCATTTTGATTTACCAATCTCAAGTTATGGCCTTTGACTTAAAGTCCCTTTTTGTTGACTTTTGAAAATGACCTATAATGTTGAAATTGATAACTTTTTGTGAGAGCATTTATTGGACTTTAAGTGTGAAGAGGAGTTGTAGGAAATATCTTTCTCTTCAAAATGAGCTTTGGATGGAATTTTTCTGATAATCCATGTGGAAGTTATGCCTTGGTCAAGTTACAGTTGACTTTTTCAACTGTCCAAATATGGAAACTTTTGCATCTTGAGACTTTTTGAGCCATGCCTTGAGAATCATGATCAAGAATTGATCAAATGATGTTTGTGGCTTCAAAATGAGATGTTCACCAAAAATTTGAACTTTTGACTGTCAAATGACCATTTTACCCCTACAGATGACTGTAGTGCAATTAGGGTTTTTGACTGTGCAATTTTGTGCTGTGAGTCTTGAAACTTGACATGAGGATGCTTGACCATGTTTGTAGGCATGTGGGACTTGATTGGACCCTTGGAAACTTCATTTTCTTTGTCAGAACCAAAACCCTAATTTTTGACTGTTAGGAGGCCCTTGAACTGTGCAACCCTTGGGGAATTTTGAAGCATACTCTTTGCAAATCTTGAAGAATATGGGAGGGAAAATTTTGGGGTACAACAGTTGCCCCTGTTCAATCTTCTTAGACCTGAGGATGCAGATTGGCTGACGTGCCTTTCGTAATCCGAAGGTGGAAGATGATTGAACACTAGAGTGCCCAGAAATTTGCGCTCACATAGTAGCAGTGTGATGGTGGAATGGGCTTATAGATGCCATTTGGAGATTGATGGATAAGATGATGGGCTTATAGATTCCCTGCTAAGAGATGATGGAAGGTGGATGGGCTTATAGATGCCATCTGGATGTTGATCGCGTAAGAGGTTCCTTAGCGAGAACTTGCGTACCTGCAAAAGAAAGGATTACCTGACCCGTTACAGGAGCTGGTCTTCAAATTCTTGGTATAGATGTGTCCTGACTGGTTACAGGAGCTGAATCTGGAGCTTCAAAAAGTTATGAATGAACCAGGGATGGTTACTACCTCAACAGGAACGGTGAGAGAATCTTGGGTGATTACTACCTCAACAAGAATGCTGAGAGAACCTTGGACGACTTCTACCTCAACAGTAACGCTGAGAGAATCTTGGGCGACTTCAACCTCAACAGTAACGCTGAGAGAACCTTGGACGATTACTACCTCAACAGTGACGCTGAGAGAATCTTGGGCGACTTCCACCTCAACAGTAACGCTGAGAGAATCTTGGATATCTTCTACTGAGTCTTCATCAGGAAAATCTGTTAGGGATCGATTTAACTGGACTAGAGAAGGCCTTTGACTAGATAAGAAACAGAAAAATCTTAGGGTCGATTTAACTGAACCGGTCTAGGTCTTGAAATCTTCAACTGGATAAGAAACAGGGAGATCTTAGGGTCGATCTGACTGAACCAGAGAAGGCCTTTGACTGGATAAGAAACAGAAAAATCTTAGGGTCGATTTAACTGAACCGGTCTAGGTATTGAAATGTCTTCAACTGGATAAGAAACAGGGAGATCTTAGGGTCGATCTGACTGAACCAGAGAAGGCCTTTGACTGGATAAGAAACAGAAAAATCTTAGGGTCGATTTAACTGAATCGGTCTAGGTCTTGAATGTCTTCAACTGGATAAGAAACAGGGAGATCTTAGGGTCGATCTGACTGAACCAGAGAAGGTCTTTGACTGGATAAGAAACAGTAAAATCTTAGGGTCGATTTAACTGAACCGGTCTAGGTCTTGAATGTCTTCAACTGGATAAGAAACAGGGAGATCTTAGGGTCGATCTGACTGAACCAGAGAAGGCCTTTGACTGGATAAGAAACAGTAAAATCTTAGGGTCAATTTAACTGAACCGGTCTAGGTCTTGAAATGTAGTTGAGAACTTAACTGAATCTTTCCTGAAAGGTAAAGGTCAGTCATATGCAATGCATGATATGGATCAAGCAATGATGTTCTCAATATAAATGAGATATGTAAGATATGATGCGTATATGCATGCTATAATGTATGGAGATGTGATGTTTATGAATGTATCTTTGTCGTCTGGGAAGGTAAATCCTTGACGGGTGCCGGGAAGTCACTCCTGGGCTGATGTTGAAGAACAATGCTTTGTTGTTTCCGCTGGGGATGATAGTTGCAAGAATACCGGTAGGAGAAGATAACTCCGTTGGGGAATAAGCTTGGCGAATGGATTATTCTGCGGGGAGAAAAAGATACCCTAACGATCTTGCTGGGGAGCAATACTCTGTGGGGAGAGAGGTATGCTGTTGAGATGTTGATGGTAACTCCGCTGGGGATACCGTTGTTGTGTTGGAAGTGTTAATAGACTTTGCTGAGGATAAGAAGACTTCGTCGAGGACGATCTTTCCATGGCTTTTGGTTGAGGATAACCCAGTTATATCCTGGTAAGGAAATAACTCTTTGAATAAAGCCGGGAGATGCGTTCGTGCTCTGCGAGGATAAGCTTACTGCTTGGGGAGATGAATTCCAACTTTCTTGGGGAAACTGGATTGGACTCTCCTGGGGAAGTTTTGAACTGTAATTTTTGTAAGTTGAAAGAGGGAACCTATGTAGGGTTTCCTGATGATGAGCTTGTGTAAAACCACATCTTGGAAAGAAGGACACCTGTGTAGGGTTGACTGATGACGAGTCCGTGTAAAACTACGTCTGGAGCTTGAGAAGGGAACCTGTGTAGGTTTTCTTGATGACGAGTCCGTGTAAAAATTCATCTTTGGAAAGAGAGAACCCGTGTAGGGTTTCTTCGGGATAAGATCGTGTAAAACTTTGGCGGAACCGGGGTAAGGTTACTGCGGGGTAAGTTCGTGTAAAACTTCTTGATGAACCGGGGTACGGTCATCTTGAGATAAGTCCGTGTAAGACTTCTGGAGGAACCGGGGTAAGGTTACTGCAGGATAAGTTCGTGTAAAACTTCTTGATGAACCGGGGTAAGGTCATCTTGAGATAAGTCCGTGTAAGACTTCTGGAGGAACCGGGGTAAGGTTACTGCAGGATAAGTTCGTGTAAAACTTCTTGATGAACCGGGGTAAGGTCATCTTGAGATAAGTCCGTGTAAGACTTCTGGAGGAACCGGGGTAAGGTTACTGCAGGATAAGTTCGTGTAAAACTTCTTGATGAACCGGGGTAAGGTCATCTTGAGATAAGTCCGTGTAAGACTTCTTTTCTGAAAGAAAAGGAACCAGTGTAGGGTTGCCTGATGATGATCAAGTGAATGATTGTCCTGTTTGGTTTCGGATATTAACCCACGATCTGGAATTTGTAAAGGTAGATGGTAATCATCTTTGTATTAACCTTTCCTTGGTACTTTGGTTGACAGAGCCACCGGATCGCCTGGACGACTCATTATTGCCCCTGTTTCTAAGGTGAGGGGAGAAGATACCTTGTGGAAGTGCTGGATGACTGCTGATTGACAAATCTTCCTTTTGGTAGGCAAGTGACGAGATGCCAGGACATAGTCGTACGCTTTAATCCCTAACTTTTGCTTGGACCGCCCTTTCGGGTTTTCAGTCCACCGGGATACCCATTTTTGCCCAAGCCGCCTTTTCAGGTTTTCGACTTACCGGGTGTACAGATTTTTTTCATTTCATCCCTTCATTTTTCCCGAACCCTTTTGGTTCGCCGGGAAGCCCTTATTTTTGCCTAGGTGTGTCAACCTAGCGGGCCTTTGATTATGCGTAGTATTCTTTTCGACTATGTCCACGTTCTCAGAGTGTAGGGAGTTGCCCCTGTTAGAAGTGTTTTGTCAGGCCACCAGAAAGTGTTTGATCAGGCAAGATTCGTTGTTGGAATGCCCCAAGTGACTCAGGCGGAGATTTGCCCCAGGCTATTTGGCCTTTGAGAGATTCTCCGAATCTTGACTGGATTGCCCCAGATGATGGACCATGCTCATGCCATGCCCCTTGATTGGAAGTGCTTCTGTTCATTAAACTTTCGTCGTGCGAACTTCTATGCTGTTCAAACAAAAAGTCATATGCAAACAAAGTTATGTTAAAAATGCAAAGCTTATGTCTGTCTTGAAGATTTTGAAAATGCATTCTTTTCCATAAAACAAGTGAATGTTTGTAAAACGTGATGTCAACTCCGTATTTACCGTAGGCCTTAAGGAGTCAGAATACCTTTGTAACAGTATGCTTTCGAACTAACCCATGCTTCAGCTAGGACTTTTTAAGGGTTATAACGTGGCCTGGTTCACGGTTTAAGAAACAAAGGATAAAGGCTCAAATTATTTGTACCCACCCGTTCTTCGTGATGTTCTCCAAACCTAAACTCAGTTGATCATACGTTAGACCTTGTTTGAGTCTTTGCTCTGATTTTCCAATGATGGTTCAAATATTGATATTTTATTCTGAATAGGCAGTCATTTCTTTTTTTTTTGTTGAGGGTTTGTAGGACCTCTTTCTTTTTGATTTCGTTATCCCTATTTTTTTTGCTTGAACTGTTTCTTTTTGTGTTTACAGTCAGTGGGATGCCCTAGTTTTGTAAGTCTCCTTCATAGGTTTTGACTTATTGGGCTTTAGTTTTGAAATATAATGACTGCCTTTCTTTATTGATTATTCGGAACCATCACTGTCTTTTGTTTTGTAAGGACCTCTTTGGTGTCATTCGTTATGCACTTGGATCAACTGAGAGAACTACCCTGCCCCAGGTTATGATTAAGGGTTTTTAATTTCGAAAAGAAAAACTCCTACTTCTTTGGCTCAGAGGGGTTGACGAGGGATTATCTTCCTTATAACTCTAGTGTTTAGGGATTGAAACAATGCCTGTACCTCATCAGCGGGGTCTGTTCAAAAGCATACTGTAATGATCGCGGTATCGTTTTCGTCATCCTCCCTCAAGAGGCTTAGAATTATCAATCGAGCGTTGATCATCAGAAAAAATATGAAAATAGTTTGCATATAGTGAATACGAATATATTACTTCAAAACAGACATATGCGATGCATTAATGAAATAACAACGTTTAACATGAGTAAATGTTTAAACAATCAAAGAACAACACAACTTGAACATTTGAATGAACAAAAGTTTTCTAGTCTCAGGGCTTGTCACTTCAAATGGTGAGCCTTGGAGGGATGGTAGAAAAACTCAGCCTGACCATCTTGTGTGAATTCCAATGCTCCTTCATCAATCAGGTCCTGGATCTTGTTCTTCAGAGCCCAACACTCATTTGTATCATGTTCTGGACTGGCAGAGTGGTAGGCACACCTTTTATTGGGATCATAGACAGGAGATGTTGTGTTGGGGTTCCGGGGATGAGCCCTTAATGTGATCAGATTCAATCTCAACAAGCGTTGTAAAGCTTGGAACAACGACATGTTGAGCTGGGTGAATTGCCTTCTGGGCTTGTCTGTCCGAAGCTGGTGAGGTTGATGCTGAATTTGTGACACTGGAGCTATTTGAGGAACTCTCCCCTTATCTCCTTGTCTCAAAGGTGGTTGAACGATGACTGGCTCTTTTCCCTTAGATGTTTGCCCCAGTTGGTTACCCCGAAGCAGTTGGTTGACGAGAACCCCGAGCTCATCTTGTCTTTGAGCTAAGTCTTGAATGGCAGTCACCTGCCCCAGCATCTGGGCTTTCATTGCACCCATTTCAGCTTGCAGATGTTTCAGCCGTTCGTCCTCAGCGTGATTCCGGACCAAAGTCTCCATGAGAAGTGTCCTTAGCTCCTCCTGCCCCTTGGATAGATTCAGGAGGATTTCCCCGAACCGAGTCTCTTGAGCAAGAAGGTCCTGGTTATCTTGTTGGGAAACCATTGCTGAAATAAACAGCGAGAACGGTAAGTGACCTGCAACAAGGATACCTGTTATGCAATGATGGGTATGATATGCATGCAATGTTTTCAAGGACCTCGCGGGGTAAACAAGAAGTTTGTTAGAGCTTGAATCCGGTGGCTTGATTGAAGGAACTTCATGTTATTGAGAGCCCTTCTTCAAAGGGTCAAAGGCTCACCATATCCAGTGGGTCATAGCCCCGGACAACCTTGGCTAGAGGAAAATAAATCCCCTTTTCCCCTTGATGGACAGTTGGTTTATCCTGACCTGCATCACAGACCCTTGAGATCCTTGAAATGGGTTAGGATGTATGCAATGGTATGATGTTATGTTATGCATGGGGTAATGTAAGTAACCCTGTTATGAGTCCCAATTAAGGAATGCAAACCAAAACCTGCAAGAAACTCAAGTAAAACCTGTCATGAGTCCCAATTAAGGACTAAAAAACAAAATCTGCAAGAAACTTAGTACACCCTGTTATGAGTCCTAGTTAAGGACTATAAATAAAACCTGCAAGTAGTTCATGTGTCAGATAACAAGCATGGAAGTAGTCAAGTACGAAGGCACACAAGTCACACAAGAGAAGCCCTTAAAGTTTAGGCCAGCATGAGGTCTAGGTATTACCCTCTTTCAGTTTGTTGGTTCATACCTGTCATATCAAAGTAACCGGGTTCTTAGGGGATCCCAATATCATTGACTACCCTCAATCGGTCATAACTCCAGCATCGCAATCTTTTCTTGCGGCCAGAACCATCACGAGAGTTTAGCCTCAATGGGTGTAGCATACTGCTACTGTTCTAATGGCCAAGTTGTGTCTTTTAAGGTTCTAAGGTTGTTGGTGCTTAATGACTCCTCAGAAGACCCATATTCTCCTCGTTGCAACACAAGGGATATCGGTACAGACCAAGGTGCCACACCAACGTAGCCACTGTTTCACCCGTGTCGGTCTACGCCGGACAGGTCCCTCACAGCTTATGCTACCTAACAGGGTATCCCCAGATCCGGGTTAGGATCTATGTAACTCCCATGCAACCCACAATAGTAAAGAAAGCAAGTCAATACAATTGAAAACACAGTTATGAACTACCCTAAGGTACACCTCACTTTAAGTAAAGGTCCCCAGTAGAGTCGCCAGTTCTGTGATCGGTGGATCTGGAACTGACTGTTTAACGCTGGTTCGCAAAATGTCGCGGAAGCAAGAGTCGCCACCGTCTTTTATTTTCTCCAAATGGAAAGGACAAAAGCACAAAAAATTCCTTATAGAGATTGCTCTCGGTTCGGGAGGTAGGTTATAGAAAGGGAAGGTGTTAGCACCCTTTCTATCCATGGTTATCCATGGGCTCTTAGATACTTGCTCATTGTGTTTTCAAAATGATTTGTTTGCTTTTCAATTGTGGGTTTTAAAAAGTTTCTTTGAAAATTCCAGTTCGACTCTTGTATCAGTCCTCAAGAGTGTTTGAAAAATTGCTTTCGAAAGCTTTTTGAAAAGTGTCGGTGTGAAAAGTATTTTTGATTTGTTTTGAAATTATAGCAAGTATCTAGAGTTGTCTACCTACCCTAAGGAATTTGTCTGTGTAGATGTCCTTTAAAGTAGTGCCATCCCACCATGGAGAGGTAGGTAGCACCACCGTTGGAGGTATTCGGGTCAATTCGAGGGTTCAGGACACGGTGATCACCAGAGCAATAGGAAGACACCTTAGAAGCTACCCTCATGCCAGGTTCCCGGATCATGAGGACTTACTAAGACATCCTCTACTCGACGATCACCTTTCGAGGGGCAAGGCAACAGTGAGGCGTACCCTAGGGGTGGTGTGTGATTTGTGTGTCGTTTTCAGATATTTTGGTCTTGTTCATGTCATGGGTGATCTACGCGTTGCTTTTATTTTAACATTCATTCTTGCATGCGATTTATTAGCAGTTAAAAAGTTGCGGAAAATTAAAGTTCCTAAACTATTACAAAGGCGCGGGTCCACATCGCCAAATTAAATCCAGGACCCGATTTGACATAAAGAAATAAAGTAAAGTGCGAGAAATATAAATATTGAATTTACACGGCTTTGGGAGAATTACATTAATATTTAAAAGAAGGAAATAAATGCGCGAATTGGAATTATTAGCGAATGCGAGGGCGTTGGACCCTTTTTAATGAAATTAAATTATATTAACAAATTAATTAAATTAAAATGAAAGGAAATTATTTTTTTGAGTTTTTTTGTATTTATGAATTGTTAATGAGAAGATTAAATGAAATTAAAAATCTAATTGACCCTAATTCTACAATTTTTATTTATTAAGAAAAAATATTAAAATTGAACCTAAAATTAAACCTAATTAATTAATGCAATTTTACTTACAAGAAAATAATATTTAATAATTAATCATGGTGAGAGAAAAAGAAAAAAAAAGAATGAAAGAAATATTCAAAACCCTAATTCTACCCTTTTTTTAATTTATTAAGGAAAATATTTGAATTAAACCTAAATTTAAAAAGCTAAATTAATTATTGAGATTTATTTACAAAAAATAATATTTAAATAAAATATATTCTTATTTTTGTCTTTTCTGATTTTTTTATATTATTTTTGTATTTTATGAAAATATGGAATTAAAGAATTAAAATAGAATTAACTAAAACAAATAAAAGTAGAAAAATATAAAAAAGATAAAAGAGAAAACCATGGGGGGTTCTGTCCCCAAATTGGAGGTCAAATTGTAGCAATCCTGGCCCAATTGATTTCTGACCTGGTTGACTTTTCATGCTAGCATGTGGCTTCGTTGACTGAGACATGTCATAGGCTTTGAATCCTGGCCATAGGATGGATGCAGTGGGACGTGTGGCACGTCAGATTATGGAGCTGCATGGTGGTCATTAGGAGGCACGCTGTATAAAATCACATGGAAACAAAATACATCAAGAAAGTGAGGGGACCTGGGAATCGAACCCAGGTCCCAGTGGTCATAGGACAACGCATCAACCATCTGCGCTAGGCGTTTGCTTTTTAATATTAGTGGGAGGCAACAATTATAAGAGAAAACAAGTTAAATGCCTGAATAAATAAAAAAAACGCGCGTTAATTCAAACTACCCAACCATCGCTCGCCACCTAATCTTCTTCTTCCTTGTTTGCATTTTTACCTGAAACATAAAAAGAATTAGCGGGGGTTTTGAACCCCCCCAAAATACAACCTTTTCCAAAATAGCGATTAGCTTATGGGGCCATATAAATTAGGCGCGATTAGTGTATTGAGTTCGTCCCAACGTCCTGATTTTAACCATGGCACTGAGATGTCTTGATTTTACCATATACGTAAACGCCCAATTTCACAGTTTTGTAACCCTAACCATCTTCCATGGTGATTCTTCATACGATGCGTGAAAACTCAATTGAAACCTACAGTTAGCTTTAGAATGGTCCAATGAACATAAATCAAATATTAAAAACTACAAAAAACGCATGAATCATGATGCAAGCATATGGAAAAAATCATGTACAGGACACGATCGTTCTACCGTTTCTTTGTGTTAGAATGAATGGTTTTGATCTGAAAACCTTCCTTGAAGTCTCAGGAAGGCAATGGAATGATTATTTGATCTTGAAAAGCCTTAGAATCGTGATTTCAGTTTTGAAATTTTAGCCAAAAAATGCAAACTTGTTTATGGCTTTTGGGCACAGCTTGGAGGTTCTCTCCACTAGGGTTTACTTCTGGCTTATGTATGAAATGATTAGGGTTGAAAATTGGATCCAAAAAACCTTTGCATTGATGTACAAGATATTTGATTTTCATGCATATATTTTTCAATCTTTTCCATGCATATTTGATTCCAATCATGGCAAAACCTTCCACTTTTGATTATGCACGAATCTTGAGTGTCCAATGAGAGTTTATTCTGCACAAAAAGATTTGATTACATTGGTTTAGTATTTTTTCCACATTTTAATTAATTAAATGAATTAATTGTCATTAAAAATTCAAATAAATAATAAAAATGATGAAAAAAATCCCTTTTGGGCCAAATGGTCGTGCACATGCTTTGGATGATGAGTCTTGGAAGAAAATGTGGCCCATTAGCAATTTTAAGGCATTTGAAGCAAAGTTGACTTTTCAAAATATCCAAAAATTTCCCAACTTCCACAAGGCATATCTTGCTCAATTTTTAAGCTTTGATCATGTTCTTGGACATTTTGGAAAGGTCTTGAAGTCCTCTAACCAATTCCTTTGGTCCCATGTAATTTTTATTTACCAATGTCAAGTTATGGCCTTTGACGTAAAGTCCCTTTTTGTTGACTTTTGAAAATGACCTATAATGTTGAAATTGATAACTTTTTGTGAGAGCATTTCTTGGACTTGAAGTGTGAAGAGGAGTTGTAGGAAATATCTTTCTCTTCAGAATGAGCTTTGGATGGAATTTTTCTGATAATCCATGTGGAAGTTATGCCTTGGTCAAGTTACAGTTGACTTTTTCAACTGTCCAAATATGGAAACTTTTGCATCTTGAGACTTTTTGAGCCATGCCTTGAGAATCATGATCAAGAATTGATAAAATGATGTTTGTGGCTTCAAAATGAGATGTTCACCAAAAATTTGAACTTTTGACTGTCAAATGACCATTTTACCCCTACAGTTGACTGTAGTGCAATTAGGGTTTTTGACTGTGCAATTTTGTGCTGTGAGTCTTGAAACTTGACATGAGGATGCTTGACCATGTTTGTAGGCATGTGGGACTTGATTGGACCCTTGGAAACTTCATTTTCTTTGTCAGAACCAAAACCCTAATTTTTGACTGTTAGGAGGCCCTTGAACTGTGCAACCCTTGGGGAATTTTGAAGCATACTCTTTGCAAATCTTGAAGAATATGGGAGGGCAAATTTTGGGGTACAACATACATGAACAAGTTGAAGATTAACTCTTGAAACAGGACGGGGAAACTATCTATACAACCTAGTAAAGTTTAACTCCTGAAACTGGATGGGGAAATTATCTTTCTATCTTTATGGCCAGATGAAGATCAATTCCGGAAACAGGACGGGGCGACTATCTTTATCACCAAATGGTATAAATTCCCGAAACAGGACAGGTTTACCAACAAAAATACATTGTAGATCAATTCCTGAAACAGGACGGGGCGAATATCTACATGACAAACATTTCCCTTCAGATACTGAATAATGAAAAGCATTTCCTTCAAAAATTCATTCTGAAAAGCATTTCCCTCGGATAGGATAAAATAAATTCATTTTGAAGATCATTCCTCAGATATGGTCAAGCGTAGAATCATTCTGATAATTCTATCAACAATTACTTTGGATGGCATCTTCCAGCTACTCTCCGGTGACATTTTGTCATCTCTCCGAATGGTATCTTTAAGCCCCATTCAAGCAACATTATCAACCAACAGTGTTATCGGCTGCACATGTAAGTGAAAATTTCTGGGCACTTAAGTGTTCAATCCTCTTCTACCTTTAGATCATGAATGACGGACATGCCAATCTAACTCTTCATATTTAAGAAGATTGAACATGGGAAGCTGTTGTACCCCAAAATTTTCCCTCCCATTTTCTTCAAAATATTCTCCTAAGGTCCTCATTTGCTCAAGGTTGCCTAAGAATTGATCATACAAATTCTACTTCTAAGTAATTTACTCACAACTAGGGTTTTGTATTTCTCAAGGAAGATTGGGTCTCCAAGGTCTCAAGTGGTTTTCATGGTTCTTCATATATCCTTAAGAGTGCTCATGTCAAATTTCAAGTCTTGCATCACAAGTTTGCTTAATCAATGGCTCAGATGACTCAAAATCAAATGTATTGGGAAAAAGTCAATTGTATCAACATTAGTCAAACTTCAATATTTTTGGTCAACATAAATTTTTTGAAGTCACAATCATCATTTGATCATGATTCCTCAAGAAAATCCCTCAAATTATCAAAAGTTAAAAGTTGTCAAATTAGGGTTTCCTTAGGAGAAGTCAACTGAACTTTGACCAAGCATAACTTACCCATTATTCATCAGCTTTTCCCCAACCAAATCTCATTAATTTCTCGGCAACTTTGTCTCTCTAAGCTCAAGTCCAAAAAATGCATCATTTGAGAGATATAAGCCAATACACTACAGGTCATTTCAAAAGACAACAAAAAGACACTTTTTATCAAGGCAACTTACATTAATATAAATTCTTAAAAATAAAAAATCATCAACATAGATTTGTATAGGACGTCTTTAGCTTTCCAAAAAGTCCAAGATCACCTTCAAAAGATGAAAATTGAGAGAGTTATGACCAATGCAAGTTGGGAAATTTTGAGAAAATACATGAAGTTCAAATTGAGCAAACATGATATTTTGGACTATTGGGCCATTGTTTAAAAGTACAAACATGCTCTATACTCTTTATACACCTCAAAATTCATTCATACATCCCTTGACCTATTTTTATTTTAATCATTTTAATTATTTTTTATTTATTAATTACTAATGCAAAATAAAAAAGATAAAATCATATCTTCTTACACAAGGCCAAAGTCCACAAATCTTTGACTTAATTCCACATTATATAATATCATTATTTTTGTACAAACAAGGCCACGAAAAAACCCTTGCCATAAACTTGTCAAAATATCAAATTTTCTCAAGAACCCTAGAAAGCTTGAAACCCTTGTTACAAACCTTCTTCGTACAAACAACCACTCTATTAACTCTTAACAATCATACAGAGTAAGAATGGATCATGTTTGATGGTTCAAAGCTCATGAAATATGCATGCATTCATCACTGATTTCATGATCTTTTCTAAATTCGTATCTTTATTTTTGTTTTGTTTTAAGCCAGATTGATGTTACTAACATGCTTCTGAGATGTATCTGAACTGGTTTGGACCATCTTAATGGTCCCATGCATGCTAAAACATAGAATATCATATTTGCTTTGATCTGCCTTGTTTACACCATAGATATTAAACTGAGACATTTTAGCCCATGAAAATACCTCCATTGGATTCGCAGCCCTTGATTTAGGGGGAAGAAGACAACCGGAGAAGACGACCAGAGCTAGGGCTCCGGCGCCACTCTGGCACAAGCATCTTATTTAAAATATATATTTATAGGTTGACATAAGTTAACAGATGTATTACCGTCCCAGCGGTAGAGGCGCGCACATTAAAGTCACTTGTGTCAAAGTGCCTGGGTTCGATCCAGCCTTTTGCCATTTATTTTTCTTAACGTTTCCATATTTAGTAGGTTTATTATACAATGCATTGATCCTGTTTTCCTAACACCAAGGCACACTTGGCCTGGGTGTGATGGTGTTGCTGGAAAGTCTTAAGGGCGTGGGTTCAACACCCACCCCTAACATTTGGTTATTTTTTAACACCTTTCCTCCCTTTTTCATAAAACCTAACATTTTATCACAAACCTTGATTATTCTTAACAAACCCTAATTTTAGGTTTTTTTTTAATTTAATCAACTTAATTTAATTTTAGGTTTTTTAATTTAATCAACTGTTTAATTTAAGGTTTTTAATTTAATAAACCCTAATTTGGTTTTTTAGGTTTTTCTTATCTAAATTAAAATCGACTAGATTTTAGGGTTTCGATTAATTTAATTAACTAACTTTTTTTAATTAATTAAAATCAATTAGGTTTTTGGGTTAGTCGTCAAACTTTTTTTCATCAAATAATCACAAAATACATTTCTCTTTTCTTTTCCTTTTTAACAATTTCGCGTATTTTATTACTGTCGCGTATTTGATTATTTTTATTATTATGTATCTGCTAATGGTTTGTAATAGTTTAATTAGGGTTTTATTGTTTTCTCCCATTTTTTACTATTTTCTACCCCCTTCCCGAAGCTTTGTAATAGCTTAGGACCCTTTAATTTCTGCCTTTATTTTCTGCATTTACCGCTTTCCTCATAACTGTCTAGCTTAATAAGTTTGTATGATAAGACATAAAAAAAATCGTAGAAAACCCTAATCAAAGACTAAATAACTGAACATAAATCACTCTTCACACACGCACCTCTAGGATAACCTCACCTGTTGCCTTCGGAAACATAGTCAAGTCCCTCAAACATGGGGACACTTTAGAAAATACCCTTGGTTAAAAAGATCGTAGTCCCTCGATGACCCTTCGATGCTGCCTTCAATAAACGATCTTAGTCCCTTATGATAAATTGTTGAATCTCCCCTACAAGTTGCATTTATGACTGTAAAATGACCCTCTCCTTTCCCTTCACATCTAATGATAGGGCTTCCTACTAACTAATGGTAGGATAGCACTATTTAAAGGATGAGGAATATAACACAAAAGACTTTGAGTAAGTAGGTAGTTCTTGTAAGTGTTTGTTGGCAGCAATTTTGGTAAAACACTGACTTGATAATGTTTTGCTCAATGCCTTGACATTTGAAGCAAACTGCTTTTGAATGATGTCAAAGTAGATGTCTTGACATCTGCCTCCTGATCTGAATGTAACTTCATATTTGTTTCTAATATTTTGTTTCCTGTTTTTATGTGTGCCATTATTCAGGATTTATGACTCATAGTTTACGAAAAATATGGAGGAATATTTTTCTATTTACATTATCCTTATGGATTAAATCTTGGCCTATTTTCAAGGAAATATTCAAGGGATTGGAATATTTGTTTTTTCAGCCCAAGCCCACTGCTGCGCCTTTATAAGGACTCACCCTTATTCGTTTGACTACAACTTTTGAAGAAGAATATATTCTTTCTGTTTTAGAAGTCTAAGTCTTTTAAATTGTAATACACTCTAAGTATTGGTTTAATACTTGAGTTGTAACTTAAGTTTTTAATTATGCATCATTCATAAGTTTTTATGTATTGAATGATTGAAGTCTTTAAAACTTAATAATTCTGTTGTTCTTCACTGTTAGTGATTGAAGGGATTTAAGGAGGGCCTCATACCTAGGTGTTTCTTAGGTAGAAGTATAGCACGGTTAGTGATTAAGTGATTAGATTGTAAATTGGTTATTTACTGAGGGTCTATGAATTGATACTATTTAGTGGACTTGTCCCTGGCTTGGTAGCCTCTGGAGTAGGTCTTGTTGTACACCAAACTGGGTTAACAATCCTTTGTGTTTTTACTACTTTTAATATTGTTTCATTTTATATTGTCCTAAGATATTTGTGTCGTGACATCTCCTTCGACGTCACATATCTGATACCAAAATTTCATTTGGTATCAAAGCAGACATCCTGCTCTATATCTAGGTAAGATCTAGGAAAGATACTTTCTGGTACTATGGACAAGGTAGAAGAATTTATGAGCAGACCACCCATTCTGGATGGAAGCAATTATGACTATTGGAAACCACATATGGTGGCCTTTCTAAAGTCTCTGAACAGCAGGGCTTGGAAAGCTGTCTTAAAAGGATGGAAACACCCTATCAAATTGGAAGAAAATGGAGAACCTACTTCTGAGTTAAAGCCAGAAGAAGATTGGTCTAAATAAGAGGAAGAAATTTCTCTTGGAAATTCTAAAGCCTTGAATTCTATATTCAATGGAATTGACAAGAACAATTTTAGATTAGTGAACACATGTGAAGTAGATAAGGATGCATGGGGGATTCTTCAATCTACCCATGAAGGATCCAAAGTGAAGATGTCAAGACTTCAGTTGCTCTCCACCAGATTTGAAAATCTGAGAATGAAGGATGATGAAAGAATTAATGACTTCTATATGAACATCCTTGAGATTGCTAATGCTGCCAGTGCTTTAGGAGAAAAATTCCATAAGACAAATTGGTGAGAAAGATGCTTAGATCTCTTCCCAAGATATTTGATATGAAAGTGACTGCCATAGAAGAAGCACAAGACATTGACAATATGAAATTGGATGAACTTGTTGGATCACTTCAGACATTTGAATTAAGCATCAATGAAAGATCTGAAAAGAAGAACAAAAGCATAGCTTTTGTAACCAATACTGAAGATGAAGAGGAGGATTGTGATCTGGATACAGATGAAGGAATATTTAACTCCTTAGTTATGCCTGGATGACAGTTTAACAAAGAGATAAAAAGAATGGATATCAATCCAAGATCAAATGTCAAGAATATCTCATCTGACATCCTTAAGTCAAATGAGTTTGGAAGAAAAATGGCTGAAGAAAAATCCACTCAAAGGAAGGGAATACAGTGTCATGGATGTGAAGGTCTTGGTCACATTAGAGCTGAATGTCCTACATATTTTAAGAAACATAATAAAAATATATTTGTTACTTGGTCTGAAGAGGATTCTGAGAGTGATATGAAAGAGGAATCTGAAAAGTATGTTAAAGCATTGACAAGAAAATATGTGTCTGATGAAGATTCTAGTGATGGTGAACAACCTTTGATGAGCTAGCTGCCTCGTACAAAGAATTGTGTCTCAGAAGTATAGAAGTTTGCCTAGAAGGGGAGAAACAGAAAACAATCATAACCCAGCTGAAGGAAGAAAGGAATGAGCATTTGAAAACAATTTCTAAACTGGAAAGTGAAGTGACTTCTCTAAATTCAAATCTTGATAGAGTGGTCAAATCTCTCAAGATGCTGAATAATGAGTCTGACACATTAGATGAAATTCTTCAAGTGGGGAGAGTGACAGGAGACGAGAGTGGTCTAGGGTTTAATGAGAAAAAGAACCTGTTTCAGAAGAACCTTCATCAAATTCCACTCATGCCAAGTCTAAACCAAAGAAGTCGAATCAAATGTCTGAACATCATGGCAAGAAAAGACATCATGGCAAACATCAAGGTAAGAAAAAATTTACTCACACCAGAGAGAAATACCATCTCTGGAGGTGTCATCATTGTGGAAGGTTTGGTCACATGAGACCTTTCTGTTTCAAGTTATATGGGTATCCTAGAACTACTCCTCTTCCCAAGAATGTTTAGATCTCTCAAAATAGCAAAAAGAAGAAATAGTGGGTTCCCAAGTCTAATGTTGCTAGTTTCATAGCTCATACATCTCTTAGAGTATCAACAAAAGATGATTGGTACTTTGATAGTGGTTGTTCTAGACACATGACAAGTGTCAAGAATCTATTGGTAGATATCAAATCTCATTCTACCAGTTATGTGACTTTTGGTGATGGAGCCAAAGGTGAAATCAAAGGAGTGAGAAAGCTAGAATGTTCAGGAGTCCCAAAACTTGACAATCTGTTACTTGTTAGAGGGTTAGCAACTAACCTAATAAGTATAAGCCAACTATGTGATCAAGGATTCAAAGTTAACTTCAGCAAGGCAGGCTGTCTCGTTTTTAATGAGAATAATGAAGTTACTATAAAAGGAATCAGATCTAAGGACAACTGTTATTTATGGGTTCCCCAAGAGTTAAGCCTCTCCTCAACATGTTCTTTAGCTAAAGAGAATGAAGTTAAACTGTTTCATCAAAAACTGGGACACTTGCATATAAAAGGAATGAAAAGAATCATATTTATTGAAGTTG
This sequence comes from Vicia faba, assembly GCA_948472305.1. Classification (NCBI taxonomy): domain Eukaryota; kingdom Viridiplantae; phylum Streptophyta; class Magnoliopsida; order Fabales; family Fabaceae; genus Vicia; species Vicia faba. Next base: position 1,606,534,526 of record OX451738.1, on the reverse strand, counting down.
TGAGAGGGATTCCTAAGCTCAAAATAGAAGAATGGAGAGTTTGTGGTGACTGTGAGATTGGAAAGCAAACTAAGATGTCACATCAGAAGATCCAACATCTTACTACATCAAAAGTTTTGGAACTTCTTCACATGGTCTTGATGGGACCTATATAGGTTGAAAGTCTTGATGGAAAGAAGTATGCCTATGTTGTTATAGATGACTTCTCTAGGTACACATGGATAAGTTTTATCAGAGAGAAATCAGATACTTTTGAAGTGTTTAAAGATCTCTGTCAAAAACATCAAAGGGAAAAAGATAGTCATGTCATCAAAATCAGAAGTGATCATGGAAAGGAATTTGAGAATAATAAATTTGTGGACTTTTACTCTTCTGAAGGAATCAGTCATGAATTTTCCTCTCCTATTACTCCTCGGAAAAAAAGGATTGTGGAACGCAAAAACAAAACCCTTCAAGAGTCTTCCAGAGCTATGATTCATGCTAAGAAGTTACCCTACCACTTTTGGGATGAACCTATGAATATTGCGTGGTATATCCATAATAGAGTCATCTTAAGGAAAGGCACCTCATCCAAATTATATGAAATATGGAAGGGAAAAAAACCTATTGTCAAATACTTTCATGTTTTTAGAAGTAAATGTTACATCTTAGCTGATCATGAACAAAGGAGGAAGATGGATCCCAATAGTGATGAAGGAATATTCCTGGGTTACTCTACAAATAGCAGAGTTTACAGAGTCTATAACTCCATAACCAAGGTTATGATGGAATCCATAAATGTTATTATTGATGATCGAGGATGGAATGATAAAGAAGATGTCCTAGAAGATGTTGTAACATCTTTGTATGACGTTCCTACAGAATCCAATGACAAAAGTATTTATTCTAATCTACCTCAAGATGATCCTGAGCCCAACCATCTCAATAAAGGACCTTCAATTAGAACTCAGAGAGATCATCCTAAGGAGCTTATCACAAGAGATCTAAGTAAAGGAGTGTGATACGGTGGCAGAACCGACTGTTTAATACTGGTTTGCGTTTTTTATTTGCAAAATGTCGCGGTAAGTAAGAGTCGCCACCGACTTTTATTTTATCCAATCGGGAAAAGGAAAAAGAATAGAAAAAACCTTTTTCGAGATGTTTCTGAGTACGGGGGGTAGATTATAGAAAGGGAAGGTGTTAGCACCCTTTCTATCCATGGTTTTCCATGGGCTCTTAGGCACTTACTCATCTTTTAAAATTGCTTGTGTATATGCTTTGTTTTGAAAAGTTTGACTTCGTGATAACCTATTTTTTGTATTTTTATTTATTTGAGAAAAAGAGAAATAAAATTAAATCAAGAGTTTTAACCTAATTTATATTTGATTTTATTTACGAAAATAAATTACAATTTCCCTAAGTTAAACTAAATTAGATTAATTTTGATAATAATGAAAAAAAACTAATCCTAATTTTTATGAAGTCTTGATTTTATGATTTTATGGAAAAAAGATTAATTTGTGAATTAAGAATAAAAATAAGTATTGAAATATTAAAATAAAATAAAAGAAAAAATAAAGAAAGGAATAATGGGCCTGTTCTTAGCAATTAGGGGGTATGCTATTGAAATTCAGGGCCCAAATGATCCAAGCCCGTTTGACTTTGCTGGATCTGATGCACATGTTGACCTCAGACGTATGGTAGACCTTCAAGGGAGAAGCCTTGGATCTGGGCTAGAGACGTGTTTGATGGCCAGATGTTGAGGGCATATGGTGGACATCCTGATAAGTAGTGCACCTGATCACCTATGGAAAAATAATATGGACAAAGGTTAGGACCTGGGGATTGAACCCAGGTCCTCATGCTAATTCCCAGTTCCTGCTTGCCATCTGCGCTGCTTTGTTTATTTGTACATATAATAATAATAAATTAATATAAGAAAAACAAAGAAATATATTCAGAAAATGCGCGAAAATTCAAACGGGCCATCCATGGATTGCCACGCCTCATCTTCTTCCCTGGCCTGTCGTTTTAGGCAACGAAACCTTTACCTACAGACAGTACTCCGTAGCTAAAGACCCGTTCATCTCAAAAATTCTCTACAGGCATGATAAATCAATTGTGATGGTACCAATCAACTCGTCTTGGTCTCACGAATATCATGGTACCTCATTCATGGCCCAATTTAACCTGTACTGCAAAGCCCTAAATAAGAACACAAAACCCTAGCCAAGGCAGTTTCACATATAGTCATCAAAAATGCAATTGAATAGAACGATTAGCTTGCAAATATGATGATAAACATGAGTATGGCAATCAAAAGCACTAAAGGTACGTGGATTAATGAAATCATAATCAAATTTTTGGACAAAACATGGGAGGCGTAGAACACGATTCTTGATGTTTCAGGTCATGCGAATACTTGCTACAAGTTCAGTGAGTTCCTGGGAATGTGACTTGATACTTGGAAAAGTTTGAGATGGACTATATAGAAAGATCCAATCTGCACTTTTCTTTGAAAATTTAGAACATTGTTTGACACTTTGAGGCAAGCTGCGCGTCTGAAAACTTGTGTTCTAGGTCTTTAGGATCCTGGCATAAGTAGTGAATCAATCTAGGGTAATAGAATTAGAAAGAATCCAAAGAATAATGGTATGGTTTTAAGAGAAAATCAAATCTTGAACAATTGCCCAAATATTGATATTTTGTGTCTATTCTTGGCTTGCACGATTTTCTTCTCATTTGACAACTCATGAGATCGTCCTTCAATGCAAAAATCATCCCTAAAACACATTATATGATTTATTTGGATTTATTTGATTTTATTTGAATTTTAAATGAATAAAAATCAAAATAAATTAAATAAACAAATAAATAAAGCATGGAGGGTCCCATATGTCGCGGACTATGCTAGGAATGAGATTCAATCTTGAAAAGATGGGCCCATGTGGAAAAAATGCAATTTTGAGGATTGTTGACTTTGTGCAAATTTCCAAAAATGGCCAACTTTGACAAGGCATATCTCCTCCAATTTTGACCCTAGGAGGGTGCTCTTGGAATTTTTTAAAGCTTAGGATGTCCCCTAAGAAACCATTTTCGTCTCATCTCATTTGAGTCTTCCATGTTCATGTATGAAGCTTTGCTGCTTGTACCTATCCTCGGCAGGAGGATATTACTCATCATCAAAATCAGTATCATTATCAGAGACTACAAGACAGGGTCCTTTTCCTCTTCTTGGTTCTCCCCTTCCTTGGATGAAGAGGTCAGATCAGTTTGATGCTTCAACCTTTCTCCAAACCTTCTGCCCATATTCAGAACACCAACCTTCTTCTTCTTTTCCATTTTCAGAATTAGGGCTTTCAGATCCTCTTGCCCCTTTGCCAGACTGATGAACATCTGTTGGAACTGGGTGTTCTATGCCTGAAGATCTTTGATGGCTTGATCGGAAGACATTTCTGCTGAAATAAACAGAGGAGAATATGAGAAGCCCGTATTGGTACCTGTAATGATGTGTATGATAATGGGGTGCGCATGTAATGATTTCAAAGACTTTGGGAGATTTAAATTTGCAAACCAAAAATAAACAAACATTATTAGCTTAACTTTGAAAGGTTTAACAATGCCCTTAAGGCGTTACAAAGAAGTAAATAAAACAAATCTAAAACTAGAAAAGAAAAATCAAAAGTCCCATGTGTTGTACCCCAAAATTTACCCTCTCATGTTTTCAAAGGTCTTCCCTTACATGGTTGGTCACAAACACTTGCCTAACGAAAATAAAGTTTTTTGAAGATGAACAAAGTGTCTTTCAATTGGCATCTGGGAAAAGTCTTCGATTGGGTATCCAAAATCCTTCGATACAGGCTTGACTCACCAGTCTTCGATTGGGCATTTGGAACTCTTCGATCAGGCTTTGATTAGTAAGCTTCGATTAGGTGTTTGTCACACTTCGATCAAGCTTTGGTCCGCAAGTCTTCGATTGAGCACTGGACCCCCTTCGATCAAGTCAATTTCACAATGTTTCGACTACACATTAACTACTTCAGGCTTACCTTCAACTCACGAGGCAAGAATCTCCTACAAGTTTGTTTTGATTCACAAAGGAAAAGGCCCCTCAACTTACCAACACACCATGCAAGAGGCTCATTCGAAGAACATGTAAATGACTCAATCGAAGAACATGTAAAGGTCCATTCTAAGAAGCATTCAAAGGGTCCATTCGAAGAACATGTAAAGGTCCATTCAATGAAGTATTCAAAAGGTCCATTTGAAGAAGCATTCAGAAGGCCCATTCGAAGGGTACATAAGAAGTCCATTCGAAGGAGGCAACTCAAGACCAATCGAAGAGCATGGCCTGAAGGAATTCGAAAATCAAAGGTGTCCAGGTTCATTCAAGATTCCAAAGAGACATGAATATTTCAAAAAGGAAATCTTTTAATATGTCTGATTCTTGTCTCATGGCTTTAAAGGCCTGGTTAAATGGTTGTCCCTTGCCATTTTCATACACCCTCACACTCCTATAAATACGAGGCCAATGACACATTACAAGGGGACGGGGACATTTTTGAGGTAAGCTGCCCACAAACCCACCAAAGGTTGTCAACATTTTCATAAGTAATCCAAGCCAAAGCAACCCTTCAACAAAAGTATCCATGCCCAAAAATCCCAGATTGAAGGTACCCACATCTAGAAAGTGCCAAATCGAAGGTTCCAACTACTGGTAAGAGAGGGTAAAATGTCAAACTTTGTATTTACATAACACATCCATATTTGTCATTTCATTCTATTTGTCATTCTAGACAGAATCAAAGGGCTTGGGTTTGGCACCCAGGTCATGTTTTTGTTGCTAAGACTTGCTACAGATATAGCCTGAAAAGACCCAGCGTGCGCAGGATCGAAGGACCTGGGTTTCGAGACCCAGGTCATGCGTTTTTATTTTGCTAACATATTTTTGCAGATGCAGTGCCTCCACAGGTGATCCTTCAGGCCTTTCCAGCAACACCCTTCATAGAATCGAAAGGCAACCTTCTTCCTCTGAATCGAAGCCCCCCCTTTCTCCCTGCAATCGAAGTTTACCCATATCCTTCCCAAACCCAATCGAAGGAGGCAGGAAAGGGTGCAAATCGAAGCTTGCCCTGTCAATTCTCAAGCCTAACCGAAGGCTACTCACACCCATTCCCGAGCTCATTTGAAAGAAGGCCAAAGAAGGGTGATTTGAACGAGTCCATGGCATGGATCGAAGAAGTCTTTTATCTTCTTTATTTTTACTTTTTACTTGTCTTTCAATTTAGTTGTAATAGTTAATTAGGTCTTTACATTTATCGCTTTATTTTCAAAGGGTTTGTTTTTGGCTATGTAAATTCCCGAAGCCTTGTAATAGCGTAGTTTAATTTCCGCATTTTAAATTCCATAAAACATAAACTGTTAGATGTATGATATTAGGATGCATGACAAGAATGTTTGATTAATTTTAAAACAGTTAGATAACCCTAAAATGTGCAAAGATAAATAATCTGAAATTGAATCACACGCACATGCGCACTCCTAGGGTACACTCCCACTTGGTTGCCTTCGGTAAACGGTCATTGAGTATAGGATGCTTTAGTGGTCGTCTTTTTGTCTAAACAAAGATCAAACTCCCAATTCGGAAAAGTTGCCTCGGAATGGTTGCCTCGGAATTGTTGCCTTGAATGATTGATCTAAGACATTAGGGTTATTACTAAGACGTCCTAACATTGCTTTAGTGACTGTACGTCCCTTTCGAATTGACCCTCAAAACTCCAACGACGATGCTACCTACTCACTAATAGTGGGATAGCGTTGTCTAAAGGAAACAAACATAGAACGATTCTTTTTTCGAGTAGGTAGATTAGTTCTTAAGTACTTTCTCAATCCAAACGAACTTTTTTCACACTTACACTCCTTTACAAACAAAGTTTTCAAAAACACTTCATTACACTCTTGAAGACAGAAGCAAGAGTTAAATCGAATTCATAACAAAATCTTTTCAAATCACACAAACACAAAGAAAACAATTTTGAAAATGATGAGCAAGTACCTAAGAGCCCGTAGATAACTACGGATAGAAAGCGTGCTAATACCTTCCCTTTCTATAATCTACCCCCCGTACTCAGAAATATCTCGAAAAAGGAATTTTTCTGTGCTTTTTTTCCCTTTCCTTGTTGGATAAAATAAAAGTCGGTGGAAATTCTTGCTTACCGCGACATTTTGCGAACAAAAAAGGAAAAACGCAAACCAGTATTAAACAGTCGGTTCTGCCACCGTATCACTGAACTGGCGACTCTGCTGGGAGATATAAGTGGGGTGTACCTTAGGATTAGTTCATCATATTGTTTTCTATTGTTTGATTTGTTTGATTTATTTTTGTGGGCTTTTAATCGTAGTTACTATAGATGCTAACTCGAATCTGGGGATACCTTTTAGGTAAGTAGCAATAGACTGCGAGGGAACTGTACGACGTAGACTGATACGGTTGAAGCAGTAGCTATGTTGATGTGGCACATTAGTTGGTACCAATATCCCTTGTAGAGGAACAAGGAGAGTATGGGGCTGTTATATGGGTCATTAAGCATCAACTGACCTTAGAACCTATAATTGACCAACTTGGCCATAGAAAGTAGCAAGATGCTACACTCATTGAGACCATACTCTCGAGATGGTTCCGGCTGCAAGAAAAGATTGCGTGACTGGAATCATGACCGATCGAGGATGGTCAGTGATATTGAGAACCTCTAGAACCCGGTTACTATTATTAGGACAGGTTGAACCAACTGAACTTCAAGAGGGTAGTACCTAGACCCCATGCAAGCCTAAACCTTAAGCTGTTTGTGTGACTTCTAATCTTTCAATTTGAACTACTTGCACATTTTTGTTATCTGACAACATGAATTCCTTGCAGGTTTTGTTTAAAGTCCTTATCCAATAACTTGGATTTCTTTCCGGATTTACTTGTTTACATCACCTCATACTTTTGCTGAAACACATATCATACACATCATAACATCATGCCTTAACATTTCCTTAACCATTTCAAGGATCTCAAGGGTTTGTGATGCAGGTTATGGTAAATCAAACGCCTAGCAAGGGGAAAAGGGGATTTATTTTCCTCTAGCCAATTCCGTCTAGAGATCAAAACACGATAACTTGAGTCAGTGGCTATGACCCACTCGATATGGTGAGCTTGACTCTTGAAGAAGGACTCTTAACAACACGAAGTTTCTTCAATCAAAACTGCAAAATTCAACTTATGACACTTTCTTGTATACCCCGCGAGATCCTTGAAAACATTGCATACATATCATACATATCATTGCATAAGCAGGTTTCAAGACCGATCTCTCATGTCCCCGCTGTTTATTTCAGCAATGGCTCTCAAACAAGACAACCAAGATCTTCAAACTCAAGAAGCTCAGTTCTAGGACATATTCCTAAACCTATCCAAGGGGCAAGAAGAGTAGAAAACACTCCTCGTTGGGAATTTGGTCAAGAAAAGTCTTGAAGACAATAAGGACGAACGGCTGGAACAACTACAAGCTGAGATAGATGCAATGAGAACCCAGATGCTGGGGAAGATGACTCTTATCCAAGGCTTAGCCCGGGAACAAGAAGAGTTGAGAACCATTATCAACCAGCTTCATCAAGACAGATACAATAGTATGAAGCAAACCGTCGAGGTCGGGGATCAAGTTATTGATCAACCTCCAAGAAGACAAGGGTTTGGTTTTATAAGAATATACCTCTCCAAGTTGCTACTACCTCACGGGTCCAACAACAACCTCGCCAAAAACAACGGGTTAATCAAAGTAAGCCAGATATACCCAAGAGGCAGTTTACCAAGCTCAACATGCCGCTGTCTCAAGCTTTACAACACCTGTTGAGGATGAACCTGTTGGCGTTGATAGGACCTCATCCGAATCCCAAGACTTCTCCGCCTAACTACAATCCTGATGCAAGGTGTGCATATCACTCCAACAGCCTGGGGCATGATACTAACGACTGTTGGAAGTTGAAATACAAAATTCAAAACCTGATTGATGAAGGAGCATTGGAATTCACGCAATATGGTCAACTGGAATGTTTCTGTCAGTCCTCCAAGGATCTCCATTTGAAGTGACGAGTTCTGACAAGAGAGGGCTTTTGTTCATTAGAATTTTCAAGTTGTAGTTTTCTTTTGATTGTTCGAATATTTGTTCATGACAAACTTTGTTACTTCATTAATGCATTGCATATGTCTATTTTGAATCAATCCATTCGTATTCACTATTTCAAAAAATGTGTTCTTATTTCCTTTTGTAATGTTCAACTCTCGATTTAAAAACTCTAAGCCTTTAGAGGGAGGATGACGAAAATGATATCAAAATCTCTACAGTATGCTTTTAAACATACCCCGCTGACGAGGTACATGCGTTGTTTCAAATCCTAAACAGTGGAGTTATAAGGAATATAATCCATAGTCAACCCCTTTGAGCCAAAGAAGTTGGAGTTTTTCTTTTCACAAATTAAAACCCTTAATTATAACCTGGGGCAGAGTAGTTTTCTCAGTTAATCTAGGTGCACAATGAATGGCTTCAAAAACGTCCTTCCAAAAAAAAGACGGTGATGGTTTCCTATAATCGTCAAGACATGCAATCATTATCTCTCAAAATAAAAGCCCAATAAGTCAAAACCTATGAAGGAGACTTAAGAAAAACTGGGGCATCCCGCTGACTGTAATCACAAAAAGAAACAGTTCAGGCAAAAGACAGGGATAATAAAATCAAGAAGAAAGAGGTCCTGCAAACCCTCAACAAAAAGGAAATGACTGCCTGTTCGAAATAAATTATCAGTATTCGAACCATCACTGGAACATCCGAGCAAAGACTCAAACGGGATCTAAATGCACAACTAACTGAGTATAAGATCGAAGAACATCACGAAGAACGGGTGGGTACAAATAAAATTTGAGCCTTTATCCTTTGTTTCTCGAACCGAGAACCAGACCACGTTATAACCCTTAAAAGTCCTAGCTGAAGCATGGGTTAGTTCGAAAGTATACTGTTACAAAAGGTATCCTGACTCCTATAGGACTTGTTGTACATCCTGAGTTGACATCACGTTTTACAAAATTTGCATGTTTTATTGAAAAATGCATTTTCAAAAATTTCAAGACAGACATAAGCTTTGCATTCTTAAAATAACATCGTTTGCATATGACTATTTGTTCAACAACAGAGAAATTCGCACGACGAATATCTAGTGAACAAAAAAAAAACCTTCTCAATAAAAAGGATCACCTCAAGTGGAAAAACACCTCCAACCAAGGGGCACGACATGATCATTGTCCATCATCTGGGGCAGTCAAGTCAAGATTCAAGGAATCTCGCAAAGATGCCAACTAGCCAGGGGAAAATTTCCGTCTGAATCACTTGGGGGATTGGAGATGAATTCCAGCAACGAATCTTGCATGATCAAACGAACATCTTCTGGTAGTATGGCAACACAACGCTACTGACAGTGAAAACTCCCTACACACCGAGAGCGTGGACATAGTCAGAAAATATTGCACATGAATAAAGACCTACTAGGTTGACTGGCCTAGGCAAAAATAAGGGCATCTCGGCGAACCAAAAGGGTTCGGGCAAAAATTAGGGATAAAAACAAAAAGGATATGTACACCCGGCAAGCCGAAAACCTGAAAAGGCGGCATGGGCAGAAAAGGGTATCCTAGTGGACTGAAAATATGAAAAGACAGTCCAGGCAAAAGTTAGGGATTAAAGTGTATGACTATGTCCCGTCATCTCGTCACTTGCCTACCAGAAGAAGACTTATCATTTCGATCGAAAGTTACCAAGCACCTCATAAGTTGGGATAACACTCGATCCACAAAGCCTCCGCAAGCACTTCCTCCCGCAGAAACAGGGGCAGAAAAGCCTCGATGCAAAGTCATCTTCGTATCCTCAGCATGCGTCCCAGTAACATTCACTCCCCACAGAGTAAGGAAAAGATAATGATATTAGCGGTCCCGAACAGGACACCATTTTCTCTAGTTAAGGCTTGCAACCGCGAATGAGTCGGCGATATTCTCCCCAAGCAGAGTTTATCTATCACCAACATTGGAAGATTATCCCCAGTGGAGTTTGGAGAATTATCCCCAGTAGAGTCTTGAAAACTGTCCCAGTAGAGTCTAAAAGATTATCTCCAGTGATGTCGCAACTGGAAAATCATCCCTAGTGGAGTTTATTCCTTTCACAAACAGAAACTCAATTCCCAATAGAGTGCATCATCGCCAGCAATGATAATTTTCGCCCCAACCGAGGTTGTTTCTCCAAATCAGCAGATCTTCTGACAGAGCATCTATTCCCCACAGAGTCATTTCCTCGTCAGTCTATTCCCCAGCGGAGTTATTCTTTCCTGCAGGATCATTTTCACAGTCACCTTCATTCACTATCCCCAACGGAAAGAAAGAATTCAACTCTTCTCTCCAACAGCAACCCGGGATTTATTTTCCCCAGCTAGAGATTATCATAAAAACATTGCATATCCATACATCATGGCATGTGCATACACATCATACAAAACATTCTCATTTATTTTGAGAACATCATTGCCTGATACATATCATGCATTACATACAGCTGACCTTTACCTTTCAGGAAATATACAATCAAATTCTCACCAAGCTCAAGTTATGAAGCTCGGATCTGACCGGATAGTATCTTGATCTCTACATCATATTGCGAAGCCCGGATTCGACCGGATAGCAGTATCAAACACCGCGATGCCTGGATTCGACCAGATAGTGGTTTATCTTCAAGCTATGAAGCCCGTATCCGACCGGATAGTATCTTGATCTCTACATTATATTGCAAAGCCCGGATTCGACCAGATAGCAGTATCAAACACTACATAGCCTGGATTCGACAAGATAGTGGTTTATCTTCAAGCTATGAAGCCTGGATCCGACCGGATAGTATCTTGATTTCTGCATCATATTGTGAAGCCCGAATTCGACCAGATAGCTGTATCCAACACCGTGAAGCCTGGAATCGACCAGATAGTGGTATCTCTTAAAAGCAAGCTATGAAGCCCGGATTCGACCGGATAATAGTTTAATCCCCAACAAGCCGTGAAGCCCAGATTATGACCGGATAACAGTTCTATAAGTTACCATAAAGCCTGGATTTCGACCAGATAGTGGTATATCTTTAATACAAGTTATGAAGCCCGGGTTCAACCGGATAGTATCTTGATTTCTCCGAATGCCATGAAGCCTGGATTACGACCAGATAGTGGTAAGGAACACTGTGAAGCCTGGATTTTGACCAGATAACAGTGAGGGACACTGTGAAGCTTGGATTTCGACCAAATAGCAGTTTACCCGGCCAGTTACTACGAAGCCCGGATCCGACCGGATATTAGTAGGCCCAAATTCAAAGGGAAGCCCGGATGCAACCGGATAACCACTTGATTTCTTCTGAAGCCTAGATTTCGACCAGATAAGAAGTAAGGCATTATGAAGCCTGGATTTCGACCAGATAGCAATACAAGACCATGAAGCCTGGATTTCGACCAGATAATCGTACAAGACACCATGAAGCCTGGATTTCGACCAGATAATGGTACAAGACACTTTTAAGCTTGGATTTCGAACGAATAGAAGTTTACCTGGACAGTTACTAAGAAGCCCAGATCCGACCGAATATTAGTGTGCCCTAAATTCAAGTTGAAGCCCGGAGGCGAACGGATAACAATTTGATTCCTTCTGAAGCCCGGATTACGACCGGATAAGAATTGAGAAATTGTGAAGCCTGGATTCCGACCGAATAGCAAGTTTAATCTCATCTCCCCAGTAAGTCACTGTAAATCCTGGATTACAACCAGATAGCAGTCGGTCTTATCACTATAAAGCCTGGACCATGACCAGATAGTAGTTCATTCTCGACTTTCCTCTTCAATAGAGATGATTCCTCAATAGAATAATGGACGACCGAAGTTCCTAAATTTCAACAGATATGGTTCCTCACTAGAATAACGGATGAACGAAGTTCCTAAATTTCAATAGAGATGATTCCTTAGTAGAATAACAAACGATCGAAGTTCCTAAATTTCAACAGAGATGATTTCCCAGTAGAATAACGGACGACTGAAGCTCCTAGAATTCTATTTCTCTCAAGACAGAGATCAGCATTCCCCAGCGGAATCTTCCTCAACAACTGGTATATAAGCTCTCGCTAAGTAATATCTTATGCGATCGACACTCCTTCGAATGGCATCTTTAAGCCCATCCCCCGTCAGCAATTTCCAAATGGAATCTATAAGCCCATTTCCGATATCGCAAGACGGACACCACTTCATGCGAGTGCAAATTTCTGGGCACTCTAGTGTTCAATCCTCTTCCACCTTCAGATCACGAAAGGCACGCAAGCCAATCTACATCCTCAGGTTTAAGAAGATTGAACAGGGGCAGCTGTTGTACCCCAAAATTTGCCCTCTCATGTTTTTAAAGGTCTTCCCTTACATGGTTGGTCACAAACACTTGCCTAACGAAAATAAAGTTTTTTGAAGATGAACAAAGTGTCTTTCGATTGGCATCTGGGAAAAGTCTTCGATTGGGTATCCAAAATCCTTCGATACAGGCTTGACTCACCAGTCTTCGATTGGGCATTTGGCACTCTTTGATCGGGCTTTGATTAGTAAGCTTTGATTAGGTGTTTTGAACCCTTTGATCAAGCTTTGGTCCGCAAGTCTTCGATTGAGCGCTAGACCCCATTCGATCAAGTCAATTTCACAATGCTTCGACTATGCATTAACTACTTCAGGCTTACCTTCGACTCACGAGGCAAGAATCTCCTACAAGTTTGTTTCGATTAACAAAGGAAAAGGCCTCTCAACTTGCCAGCACACCAGGCAAGAGGCTCATTTGAAGAACATGTAAAGGTCCATTCGAAGAAGCATTCAAAGGGTCCATTTAAAGAACATGTAAAGGTCCATTCGATGAAGTATTCAAAAGGTCCATTTGAAGAAGAATTCAGAAGGCCCATTTGAAGGGTACATAAGAAGTCCATTCGAAGGAGGCAACTCAAGACCAATTGAAGAGCATGGCCTGAAGGCATTCGAAAATCAAAGGTGTCCAGGTTCATTCAAGATTCCAAAGAGACATGAATATTTCAAAAAGGAAATCTTTCAATATGTCTGATTCTTGTCTCATGGCTTTAAAGGCCTGGTTAAATGGTCGTCCCTTGCCATTTTCATGCACCCTCACACTCCTATAAATACGAGGCCAATGACACATTACAAGGGGACGAGGACATTTTTGAGATACGCTGCGCACAAACCCACCAAAGGTTGTCAACATTTTCATAAGTAATCCAAGCCAAAGTAACCCTTCAACAAAAGTATCCACGCCCAGAAATCCCAGATCGAAGGTACCCACATACAGAAAGTGCCAAATCGAAGGTTCCAACTACTGGTAAGAGAGGGTAAAATGTCAAACTTTGTATTTACATAACACATCCATATTTGTCGTTTCATTCGATTTGTCATTCTAGACAGAATCAAAGGGCTTGGGTTTGGCACCCAGGTCATGTTTTTTGTTGCTAACACTTGCTACAGATATAGCCTGAAAAGACCCAGCGTGCGCAGGATCGAAGGACCTCGGTTTCGATACCCAGGTCATGCATTTTTATTTTGCTAACATATTTTTGCAGATGCAGTGCCTCCACAGGTGATCCTTCAGGCCTTTCCAGCAACACCCTTCATAGAATCGAAAGGCAGCCTTCTTCCTCTGAATCGAAGCCCCCCATTTCTCCCTGCAATCGAAGTTTATCCATATCCTTCCCAAACCCAATCGAAGGAGGCAGGAAAGGGTGCAAATCGAAGCTTGCCCCATCAATTCTCAAGCCCAATTGAAGGCTACTCACACTCATTCCCTAGCTCAATCGAAAGAAGGCTAAAGAAGGCTGATTCGAACGAGTCCATGGCATGGATCGAAGAAGTATTTTCTCTTCTTTATTTTTACTTTTTACTTGTCTTTCAATTTAGTTGTAATAGTTAATTAGGTCTTTACTTTTATCGCTTTATTTTCAAAGGGTTTGTTTTTGTCTATGTAAATACCCGAAGCCTTGTAATATCGTAGTTTAATTTCCGCATTTTAAATTCCGCAAAATATAAACTGTTAGATGTTTGATATTAGGATGCATGACAAGAATGTATGATTAATTTTAAAACAGTTAGATAACCCTAAAATGTGCAAAGATAAATAATCTGAAATTGAATCACATGCACATGCGCACTCCTAGGGTACACTCCCACTTGGTTGCTTTCGGTAAACGGTCATTGAGTATAAGATGCTTTAGTGGTCTTCTTTTTGTCTAAACAAAGATCAAAGTCCCGATTCGGAAAAGTTGCCACGGAATGGTTGCCTCGGAATTGTTGCCTCGAATGATTGATCTAAGACATTAGGGTTATTACTAAGATGTCCTAACATTGCTTTAGTGACCGTACGTCCCTTTCAATTGACCCTCAAAACTCCAACGACGATGCTACCTACTCACTAATAGTGGAATAGCATTGTCTAAAGGAAACAAACATAGAACGATTCTTTTTTCGAGTAGGTAGATTAGCTCTTAAGTACTTGCTCAATCCAAACGAACTTTTTTCACACTTACACTCCTTTACAAACAAAGTTTTCAAAAACACTTCATTACACTCTTTAAGACAGAAGCAAGAGTTAAATCGAAGTCAAAACAAAAGCTTTTCAAATCACACAAACACAAAGAAAACAATTTTGAAAATGATGAGCAAGTACCTAAGAGCCCGTAGATAACTACGGATAGAAAGGGTGCTACTACATTCCCTTTCTATAATCTACCCCCCGTACTCAGAAATATCTCGAAAAAGGAATTTTTCTGTGCTTTTTTTTCCTTTCCTTGTTGGATAAAATAAAAGTCGGTGGAGAATCTTGCTTACCGCGACATTTTGCGGGAAAAACACCCAAAATGCAAACCAGTATTAAACAGTCGGTTCTGCCACCGTATCACTGAACTGGCGACTCTGCTGGGGAGATATAAGTGGGGTGTACCTTAGGATTAGTTAATCATATTGTTTTCTATTGTTTGATTTGTTTTCTTTATTTTTGTGGGCTTTGAATCGGAGTTACTATAGATCCTAACCCGGATCTGGGGATACCTTTTAGGTAAGTAGCAATAGACTGTGAGGGAACTGTAGGGCGTAGACCGATACGGTTGAAGTAGTAGCTACATTGATGTGGCACATTAGTTGGTACCTATATCCCTTATAGAGGAACAAGGGGAGTATGGGGCTGCTATATGGGTCATTAAGCATTAACTGACCTTAGAACCTATAATTGACCAACTTGGCCATAGAAAGTAGCAAGATGCTACACTCATTGAGGCCATACTCTCGAGATGGTTCTGGCTGCAAGAAAAGATTGCGTGACTGGAATTATGACCGATCGAGGATGGTCAGTGATATTGAGAATCTCTAGAACCCGATTACTATTATTAGGATAGGTTGAACCAACTGAACTTCAAGAGGGTAGTACCTAGACCCCATGCAAGCCTAAACCTAAGGTTGTTTGTGTGACTTGTGTGCTTTCAACTTGAACTACTTGCACATTTTTGTTATCTGACAACATGAATTCCTTGCAGGTTTTGTTTACAGTCCTTATCCAATAACTTGGATTTCTTGTCGGATTTACTTGTTTACATCACCTCATACTTTTGCTTAAACGCATAGCATACACATGATAACATCATGCCTTAACATTTCCTTAACCATTTCAAGGATCTAAAGGGTTTGTGATGCAGGTTATGGTAAATCAAATGTCTAGAAAGGGGAAAAGGGGATTTATTTTCCTCTAGCCAATGTCGTCTAGAGATTAAAACACGATAACTTGAGTCAGTGGCTATAACCCACTCGATATGGTGAGCTTGACTCTTAAAGAATGACTCTTAACAACACGAAGTTTCTTCAATCAAAACAGAAAAATTCAACTTCTGACACTTTCTTGTTTACCCGGAGAGATCCTTGAAAACATTGCATACATATCATACATATCATTGCATAAGCAGGTTTCAAGACCAGTCTCTCATGTCCTCACTGTTTATTTCAGCAATGGCTCTCAAATAAGACAATCAAGATCTTAAAACTCAAGAACCTCAGTTCTGGGAGATATTCCTTAACCTATTTGTTGTACCCCAAAATTAGCCCTCTCATTTCATCAACATTTCTCATCACAAGACTCTTGAAATTCATGATCAAGCTAGGGTTTACTCTGCTCAAGACACCTCTTTGCACTGTTGACCTAAATTAGGGTTTGAGTTTGCACAGTGATGTTTTGACCTACAATTCCCAAATTGACTTTCATACTTTATGTTGGACTCATAAGTTTGTCCATACCAAGTTTCAAGCCTTGATTCAAATTTTTGCCAAGTCAATTGGACAGTTGACCTAGAAATCAGCTATATTAGAGAAAAAGTCAATTGGGGCCAATTGACAGTCAACCCTCATGAAATTTGATTCACATAAACATTATGAACTCATATTAACCATTTGATCAAGTTTGGATCACAATTCCACAAGAAATTTGATCAGATCACCAAAAGGGCAAAATGGTCATTTTTAGGGTTTTGACTGTACAAAGGCAATTTTTGACTGTTTGACTTAGCCAATGTTAAATCAAGCTCAACCATGGACTCAAGGACTCAATGACATTGTCTTGACCCATTCAACAAGTTCAAAAGATCTCAAATGCATAGGATTGACAGATGAATTTTTCAGTCAACTGATCAAAATTTGACTCTATACAGAAAAGTCAAACTTTGACTTTTTGGTCAAAATCAAGTGCCAAGGGTCATTTTTCATCAAGACATGTCAAATTATGAAACTTGTTCATCAAGAAACCCAAAAATGCGAATTAGAGTTTAAAATGGAAAAATTTTCATAACTTAGAAAATTTCTAAGTTATAAAATTTTCTTATTTTTCCCTAACTTTGTCCCATTTTTTCACCAAGATGCAAATGGATTAAAACAAAACTTACAACATGAAAGTTGTAGTCCATCACAAAGTCTACAACTTTGATTCACAAAGTTTTCTCAAAATAAGCTTGGATCACAAGTTAGGATTTTTGGAACAAGGGTACCTAAAACTTTCAACTTAGAGAAATTTTGCCCTAGTTTAGGCAGGATTTTGACCCATCTTCTTGGCCATTTTTCACATAGTTCCACTTGGAGTTTCAAGTTGCATTTCAAAGATGGATTATATTACATGTTGCAAGATTTCCAAATTTTCCAAGAACTCCTCAAACACCTTTGTGGTTAGGGAGAATCGAATGCTTGAAGTTCGCAAAAACTCACTTTGATCCATGGCCAATACATGTTCATACAAGTTTCATTTTCAAACCAGCATGCTTTGTACTTGTTGGCAGGCCTATAAACCATTTTACACTCCTTAATTGAATGCAAACTCACTGAGCTAATGCATTATCTTGGCCATTTGGACATTGCACACAAAACTAATCCCTATTTGGAAAAAGGTATATTGCCATTTTTGAAAAGTTAAACTTTATGTCAAACCAAGATCTTTGAGGCATGGGGCCATATCTCTGAGGCAAGATCAAATCCATAAATTTCAAGTATAAAGGGCAAAGGATGCAGCATACAAGATATGGATTACAGGCCTGTATTGACAAGTTACACACTCTTGCTTCACAAAGAAGAAATTTGTCCAAAATCTTCCCAACTCAAAAACTAGCCATAGTCAGCTTGCACAAACATTGCAAACACATTTTACACAACCCTCTGAGTCATAAACACGAGCTCTTCACCACTCAAACCTCCTTGAACACAAAATCACCATTTTTCTGCATAACAGGGCAAGCCCTGCAGAACCACCTCCATCTCCACTTTCCCTCGTGCGTTTTGCCTCAAACTTGTTCCAATAACTTCCATTCAACTCACCTGAACTATTCCAGACCTCCATTGCTAGCTGTAACACCATTAACATACATTGCCATTTTTGTTTCAAAGCTTTGCAGGTGAGTTCTGTAGCACGATTCAGGCTACTTCAAAACAAGCCAAGCATTGGGAAAGCCTCAGTGGACCTCAGGCAAGCTCAAAAGAAACTCAAGCACCCTTGGAGGTTGTTGCATTTCCAGCTCGAAGTCAACTGAAACAGGTATTTTATGAACTTCTATTTCTCTATTTAGGAATAGTTAGACTTAGGTTTGTGAATGAAAGATGATGTATTCATAGCCCTGAAACCATACATGTGCTTAGTTTTCATTTATATTAATCGTGCTAGGAGAATTTTGTTCATGAACTTTCTAAAAAAACTAGGTTAAGAATTAGGGCCATAGAAATTCTCTCTGGTCTCTGAGAGTTAACTTAAGTTTTCTATATGGTTAGATTCGTTATTTGATGCTCTACAAGTTTCATGTTATGAGTTTTGTCAAAAAAGCAAGGAATCAGGAGATAACATTTTGTATACAGAGCGCGCGTGTTTCTGTTCAAAGGAAGAAGATGAAGTTGTTTCTGGGTTGGGCCTGTACAGGCTTGCTTTTGGCACCCCCCCCCCCCCCCCTCTTTTCTTTTTACACCCCCTAGCCCATTTCTTGTATATTTGTCATTTTTGCATTTTTATTTCATTTCTGATTTTGATATTTTATTTTCTAATATAAAAAATACTTAAAAAAATATTTTCATAAATTTTTGTATTTATTTGGTATTTATTTTAATTGTTTCTAGTATTAATACATTAAATACTTTATATTTACTTTTTGTTTAAATGTAAAAATAATGTAGCAAAATACTTTTATTTTTATTTATTAATTTTATACATATTTGAAAATATTTTCTTGAAATATACACATTTTGTAAATAATTTATTTTATTTTTATACACACTTAATATATTTAATACATATATATGCATATATAATATATTTTATTAAATAATTAGAACAAAAAACACAAAAATAATACATTTTATTTTTATTAATATTTTATACTAAAAATACCCTTTTTTTTAATATATACTTTTATTTTTGTATAAATTAATACATTATTGTATGTAAATAATAAATAATACTATTTATTTAAGAAATTAGGGTTTTGCCCTAAAAAACAAAATAATTGAAATTGACTTTTATTTATTTGCATTTCACATTAAAAATACTTTTTTCATACATAAAAAACAATTTTTTTTTGCATAATACATTATATTTAATATTTATTTATTATATTTATTTAAATATTGTACATTTAATTGTATTATGACTCACCCATTCAATTTGGTTGTAATAATTTAGAATTTAATTTCTTGCAAAATAATCCCCAATTCAAATTTGTACCCCCTCCCTATATCATGTTGTAATAGTGTAGAATTTAAATTCTCGCACCTTTAAATGTTTTTAATTATGCCATGATTAGACCTAGGGTTTGTATGCAAAATAAAATCAACAAATAGCTGGACCTAATCAAAAGATAAAAATGCATGAAAAACAAACACAATGCACACTTGCACCCCTAGAGTTATAATCCACTTGTTGCCTTCAAAAATGGGCCATGGTATGCATGTCAAGTACTTTGGCAAAACAAAAACAAAATAAAAGATCATAGTCCCTCGATGATGCTATCTGAGTTGCCTAAGCAAAATGATCAAGTCCCTCAAGAAAATTGCCAAAAATACTTGACACAATTGCTATCATGGTCTACACGATGACCCGCGTCTGTCCCGTTTAACATCCTAATACTCGGTTGTTCACCAAATACAATGGTGAAACAACACTGTTAAAAGGGTTAAAAACATAAGAAAGACTTTTGAGTAAAATAGGGTAGACAACTCTTAGTTACTTGATAAAAATCTTGCAAAACATCCTTGCCATTTTCAAACACACTTCACAATACAACTTCAAAACAATTTCAAAACAAAACAACTTTCAAAACATTGGAATATCTTTTCAAAAAGACACACACCTTTGTATATATTCAAACAAGAATCATTACAAAGGTTGCCTAGACAAGGCATCTTTTTTCAAAGCATTTTCAAAACCACACACACAAAGCACCATTTCAAACAATTGAAAAGCAAAGGCAAGTGATCTAAGCAAGTAACTAAGAGCCCATGGATAACCATGGATAGAAAGGGTGCTAATACCTTCCCTTTCTATAATCTACTCCCCGAACCCGAGAAAACACCTCAAAGGTCTTTCCTGTGCTTTTTGACCTTTCCTTGGGATAAAATAAAAATTCAGTGGCGACTCTAGCTAAACCGAAACATTTGCGAACACAAACGCAAAAACCCCAAGTCAGTTCTCCCACCGTATCACAGAACTGGCGACTCTGCTGGGGAGAAATTTAAAAGTGGAGTAACCTTAGGGCTTAGATCACCCTTTGCATGATTATATTGTTTTCTTTGATTGCTTTACATTTGGTTCTCTTGTTTGGGCTTGAAATCCTCTACCCGGATTTGGGAAAAATTCATAGGTAAATAGCAATACATTGTGGAAACTGTGCGGGGTATACCGACATGGTTGAAGCAATAGCTATATTAGTGCGACATATTTGTGAGTACCGGTAGCCTTTGAGTCAATCAAAGAGAATACGGGGCCACTGAGTGATGTCATGAAGCACTAATGAACTCCTAGAACCTTACTTGACCATCTTGGCCTTTTATTAGGGGTAGTGAGATGACTGGCTTTGGTGCAGTCCGAAGTTGGTAGATACTCGATACTACACTCATTGAGGTTTGTTTTCTTGGAATATTTTGGTCGCTAGTTAAGTGGCTAAACCAAAACAATGAACATAGAAAACAATCCAGTGATATTGAGCTCCTTAGAACCCGGTTACTATTTATAGGACAGGTTTTGAGCCAACTAAACTCAAGAGGGTACTTACCTATGAAACTTCATGCAAGCCTGAAACTAGGGTTTTGTGTGACTTTCTTGTACATGTGCTTGTGCATACATCATGAACATCATAAAGCATCGTATGCATCCACTAACCATTTCAAGGGTTTGTACCTTCATCTTTGTTCTTGTTTTGTAGGTCATGGAATCTCTTCGCAGGAAAACAATTCAAGTCAACCTTGTGAGAATCCCTCCTCAACTCAAGGAGCTTACTTCTAGGATTCCAGAGAATTCTCTCGTCAGTGAAAGACATGGTAGACTTCTCAACTTGGTCAACTCCAACATTGAAGAAGACATGGTGAAAGTTCTCTTCCAGTTCTTTGACCCCTTACACCACTGTTTTACATTCCCTGATTACCAACTAGTACCTACTTTGGAGTAATTTTCTCAATTCCTGAGAATCCCTATTCTTCATCAACTACCCTACAATGGTACAGAAAAAGAACCAAAGCCTGAAGATGTTGCTCAAGCCTTACACTTGCAACCATCTGATATCAAAGGTCATTGGGAAACCAGAAGTGGTGTCAAGGGTTTCTTGGCAAAGTTTCTGTTTGAGAAGGCACAAGATTGCTGGAATTATCTTGATCACAAGCTTTTGAGGAGATTGTAGCACTTCTCATCTATGGGTTGGTCTTGTTCTCAAACCCTAATCAACTCATAGATGTGAATGCTGTCAAGATTTTCATATCCCGGAATCCTGTGCCTACATTGCTTAGGGACATCCTACATTCATTTTACACACAAACAATGAGGAAACGAGGTGTTCTCATGTGTTGTACTCCTCTTCTAACAAGGTGGTTTATTTCTCACCTTCCATAATCAATTTTGAAGAATGAGCAGGGTTTAAGGTGGTCACAACGGCTGATGACCCTCACACATTCTGATGTACATTGGTGTTCTCGGTCCAGAGAAAATGTCATCATCATTGATCGTTGTGGGGAATTCCCTAATTTCCCACTACTTGGCATTAGGGGAGGCATTACCTACAACCCCTGTTTAGCTCTGAGACAATTTGGATATGCTCGGAGGGATGGCCCTCATGACATGCTGATTCTTGACCTAGTTTTTGACTTCGACAACGATGCGCAAGGACTTCGACAAAGGTTCATCAGAGCTTGGAAGATGCCCAACAAGGTGGATAGTAAGACATTGGGGCACAAGAACTCCATCCCCCTTGAGCCTTATCTCAAGTGGGTACGAACCCGCACCCAGAATCTTATGATGCCATACCCTCACATTCTCCTCGTGATCAAAGATCCTGTTATGGAAAGAGAGGTTCCATACACCATCCTACATCCTGACATGCCAACATCATGGGAAGAAATGCAAAAGAGTTGGATCCAACTCAAGGAAGAACAGAATATTTTTGAAGCCATCTTCTATGCCAGTGAGAAGAAGGTTTTGGAGCTTACCCGCCGACTTCATGAGGAGGAAACTCTCAACACTTACATTGCACCAAAGAGGATGCGCAATGTGTTTTTACATTAAGAATTTTGTAATATTTGGCCCATGGGGCACTTATGTACTAACAAATTTCTTCTTAATATGACGTGTGTTCTTTTTGTTTGCAACAAATTTGAATTTCTGAATCCTTGAATGCATTACATGAATTACATATCATTCATCATATGCATAAACAGGTCTTCACACCAGGTTTCCTTATCTTTCTGCTGTTTATTTCAGCAAGATGGATTTGGAGCAGACGGTAAAGGATCTGCAGACACAAAATTCACAATTCCAGCAACTCCTCATGACCTTGGCAAAAGGTCAAGAGGACCTCAAAGTTCTGTTGGAGAAGAATAAAGAGAAAAAGAAGAAGAGGCCCGGAGTAGCCACTTTTGGAAGAAGGTTTGAGAGCAATGCTAGGAAGGTTCTTGAGTTCCCCTCGATGTCTGACGAAGGGGATGGTAAAGGGAAAGGGGCTGCTGTACCTTCTGAATCTGAGGTTGAAGAGGAGGAAGAGGAAGAAGACGAAGACTACTCCGAACAACAGTATCCTCCAGTGGATGATAAATATACGAATATTGAAGATAGACTGGCAGCCATGGAGTTGCAGAGGGTACCCGGTTTGGATTTTGAAGAACTAGGGCTGGTAGCTGGGATTGTTATCCCTCCCAAGTTCAAGGTGCCAACATTCGCCAAGTACGACGATCTGTCTTGCCCAAAGATGCACCTAAGATCGTATGTTAGAAAAATCCAACCCCACTCATCTGATAAAGACCTCTGAGTACACTTTTTCCAAGACAGTTTGTCTGGCACGCAGTTGGACTGGTTCTATCAGCTCTAGAGATCAGAGGTTCACAATTGGGAAGACTTAGCTGCCGCTTTTTACCGTCAGTATCAATACAATGCTGATTTGGCGCCCACACGTACTCAGTTACAAAGTATGGGGATGGCTTCCAATGAAGGGTTTAAAGAATATGCCCTGAAGTGGCGTGATCTGGCTGGAAGGGTGCAGCCTCCGTTGTCAGATAGGGAGTTAGTTGACATGTTTCTGGGGACCCTGTCTGGCCCCTTTTTCAATCATCTAATCGGGAGTTCTTCCGCAGGATTTACTGAACTAATTTTGACCGGCGAGAGGGTCGAGGCCGGTATTAAAAGTGGCAAGATTCAGAAGGATACTTCCACATCCACTACTGTTAAGAAGCCTTCCCAGCTAAGAAGGAAGCCTCTGCTATGTATTCTCATAAGGGTCAGGGAAGAACCGAGCGCCGGCCAACTATAGGGGCTGTGATGATTCAAAACTCGTCAAATGATCAACCTCGTAACAATCAGTTGAGACCTAATCAACAACGGGTAGAAAGGCCACAATGACAGTTCACCCGCATCAACATGACGCCAGCTCAAGTACTCCCCCATTTGTTGAAGCTGAATCTTGTCAGTTTGAAGGAAGCGCCAAAGAACCCTAACACCTCCTCTCCATCCTACCACCCCAATGCCAAGTTTGCTTACCACTCCGACAATATTGGGCACGATACCAATAGTTGCTGGGCACTTAAGTTCAAAATCCAGGACCTGATTGACGCTAAGGAAATATAATTTGATACTCCTGAGAAGCCCAATGTGATTTCTGCTCCGATGCCCAAGCACGGTAATAATGTTCATGCTGTTATGGAAGACCTTCATGTTACTGATGTTGTTGACTTGTTGACGCCATTACTTGTGATTAAGGAGAATTTGATGAGAGCCGGGATCTTTCCTGGTTGTGGGAAGGACTGTTATTTTTGTTTGAACATACAAGCTGACTGCCCCATGTTGAAATCAGGTGTCCAACGCCTGATGGATACCCAAGAGATACTTTTCCGGAAAACCCCTGTTGATACCTCCAATCCTGTTACTCCTGCTACTTTTGCTACTTCAACCAACGATATTACGATCATAACCATTTCCGACAATCCTCCCAAGGCTTGCAAAAGGCCTGTCAGGATTACACCTGGCCTTAAGTTTGTACCTTTAAAGATCACCATGTCGGGACCTGTCCCGTATCAATCCAGCAAAACAATACCATGGAACTATGGAGGAGAAATCTTCTATCATGGTATCAAACAAATTGAGGCAGTCCAAGAGATTTCTGAAGATGAAGACCCCGATATAGGGAACATTGTGGGTACAAGCAAGATAACCCGCAGCGGCTAGATCTTTTCTCCGGAGATTTCTCCCCCTCGAGCAGTTTTCGGACCCTCAAAAGCTTCTGCACCTGTTAAGTCATCTATGCGAGACCCGATAATTGAAGAATTAGATGCTCCTGAAGTAAGTCCATTTGTTGATAATACCGATAAGGGTAAGGGGATACTGGAAGAGCCTGTCAGGATGAAGGCTCATGCTGTGGTGATCCCCGAAACCACTCAGAAAGAAATGGATGAAATCTTGAAAATAATCAGAAAAAGTGACTACGACATTGTGGAACAGCTAGGGCAGACCCCTTCTAAAATTTCAATGTTGGCTCTTCTACTCTGCTCTGAGGCCCATGCTAAGGCCCTGATCAAATTATTGAAGGCGACACATGTACCCCCAAGAGACTTCGGCTGACCAGTTTCAGGAGTGTGTGGTCAGTCTTACTACTGATAATGGCCTTGGCTTTTCTGGTGCTGACTTAACTCCCAAAGGAAGGAAACACAACGACGCGCTACATGTCTCAGTTGAATGCAGGGGAAACACCCTCGCCCATGTCTTAGTTGATATTGGTTCTTCCTTGAATGTGCTGCCAAAGAAAGCTTTAGACCGTTTGGATTGCGAAGGATTGACCCTCAAACCTAGTAACATCGTTGTTAGGGCCTTTGATGGGTCCAAAAGAATGGTTCATGGAGAGGTTGACATTCCTATCAAAGTAGGCACAGAAGTCTTCAACTCCACCTTTTATGTGATGGACATCCGTCCGTCATATTCTTGTTTGTTAGGGAGACTGTGGATCCATTATGCCGAGTGTGATCGGTGGATCTGGAACTGACTGTTTAATGCTGGTTCGCGAAATGTCGCGGAAGCAAGAGTCGCTACCGTCTTTTATTTTCTCCAACATGGACAGGACAAAAGCACAACAAAATTCCTTATGAGATAGTTTCTCGGTTCGGGAGGTAGATTTATAGAAAGGGAAGGTGTTAGCACCCTTTCTATCCATCGTTATCCATGGGCTCTTAGATACTTGCTCATTTGTGTTTTCAAAATGGTTTGCTTTTCAATTGTGAGTGGGTTTTGAAAAAGTTTCATTGAAAACTTCAATTCGACTCTTGTATCAGTCCTCAAGAGTGTTGTGAAACGTTTGTTTTGAAATCTTTTAGAAAGTGTCAGTGTGAAAAGAGTTTTTGATTTGTTTTTTGAATTAGAGCAAGTATCTATGAGTCATCCACCTACCCTAAGGAATTAGGCTGTGTAAATGTCCTTAAGGTAGTGCTATCCCACCATTGAGAGGTAGGTAGCACCACCGTTGGAGGTGTTCGGGTCAATTCGTTTGTAGGGACAATGTGGTCACCAGAGCAACAGTAGGACACCTTAGAAGCTACCCTTATGCCATTGATCCTTTTTATTCCGAGGCAACTGTTTTGAGGCAACTGGATCATGTCATGGACATAAGGACTTACTAAAACGTCCTATACTCGACGACCACGTTTCGAAGGCAAGGTAACAATGAGGCGTACCCTAAGAGTGGTGTGTGAATTTGTGTGTTGTTTTCAGTTATGTTTTATCTTGTCATGCGTCATGGTGATCTACGCATTGTTTTTAATTTAGGCCATTCATTCTTTCATGCGAAGTTTAGAATTTAAAAGTGCGGAAATTAAAGTGCGGAAAATAAAGTCCTACGCTATTACAAGGCGCGGGTCTATACATCGCCAAATTAACAAAGACCCGTTTTTAATAAAAATGCGAAAAGTAAATAAATTCCTAATTACTATTACAAGGCTTGAGTAATTACATAATATTTGGAAGAAACATAAGAATAAACGTGCGAAAGGAAATTAGAATCGAATGTTCGAGGGCGTTGGACCCTTTAAAGAAATTAAATGAAATTAAAAATTAATTAATTATTTAATAAAGAAAAGAAGTTATTTTTTATGGTTTTTGGTATTTATGAAATAAAGAAAATTAATTAAAATTAGAAGTTAAACGAAACCCTAGTTCTAAGTCGTTTTTAATTGTTAAAGAAAAAATATTCAAGTTTTAACCTAATTTACACTAGTTAATTAATTACATGGGTATTTACAAAAAATAAATGATAATTAATAACAATAATAATGAGAGAAAGTTATTTATAAAAGAAAAGGTGAAAAAATATATCAAAACCCTAATTCTACCTATTTTAGTTTATTAAGAAAAAATGTTGAAATTGAAACCTAAATTAACTAAATTAATTATTAAAGTTTATTTACAAAAATAATGGTGAAATTAATATTAATAACAATAAACATTTTTTTTGATTTTTCTGTATTTTATTTTTATTATGAAAATTATTTGATGGAATTAAAAGAAATAATTAAAACATTAAAAGAATTAAAAGAAAATCAAATAGAAATCAAAAACAATGCAAACCATGGGGGGTATTCAGACCCAAAGGGAGGTTTTTTGGAAGCAATTTGGCCCATTAGACAAAAAGCCTTGTTTGACTTTCTGGCATCACGTGCGTGTTTATTGACTCCTGAGTACCGTGGTCTGCATTCTTTGGCCATTGGATTGGGTTTCATGGCCATTTGTGTTCTGGCTGCTGGCCATTTGTGTTCTGGCTTTTGGCCATTTGTGTTCTGGCCTCAACGTTCCTTAACCTTCTCAGGATGTCTGTCTCGCCATGTATTGGTGTCATGCATAAGTTGTTCTTTTGGCCATTTGGCTTTTGGCTTTTGGCCATTTGTGTTTTGGCCTCAACGTTCCTTAATGAACCTGCATGAGATCCTGTCTAAAATCTGCAGTGTTGAATCTCATGAACACATTAAATAAAATCATAAAATGCAAATAAAGCCAATATATGAAGAAATTTAATGTTTAGGCACAATATGGCATGTATGAATGATTATACCCTTTTGATCATGGAGATCGATTCAACCTTACCCTTACTGGAAAAATAGTGACATGAATGCTTTTATGCCCTTTTGATCATGGATATCAAGCCAGCCTTACCCTTACTGAAGAAGTAGTGAGGTGTTGGTTTGTAACTGTGATGATTTGTTTGTAGTGAGAGAGGGATTTGTAATAAGGATTTCAAGGTTTTAGGATTCTTGAAAGAATTTGATATTCTAACAGTGTTATGGTAAGGTTTTTTTCTCTCTTTTTTCTCCTCTCTTGTTTTTTCCTCCCTGGTTTGTGTGAAAAGAAAGTGATTATATAATGGAAATTAAGGTAAAGAAAATGGGCTTTGAATGTGCAATTGGGCCTCCATGTTCACTTGAGTTCGTCACTTTCCAGGCTAAATCGCAGGGACTTAAGTGCAATTTTTGAAGTTGAAATGTGTAAACAAAATGTAACCTACATCAAGAACTAACTCCTGTCCGAAAATCGGCTCAATCGGATAAACGATGAATTAGTTATGAATTTTTGAAGTTTCAGCTCAGACAAACTTATTTTGGGCTTCAGTGTCGACTCTGACACGTTCTTCAATAAAAAACTGGTATTTATCGGTGCATAATTTGGTCTCGACTTTTGAAGCAAAGTTGTAGATCTATGAGTCAGGGACCTTGTGTAAAAATATGAGCCCAATCCGATAAAAATTGACCGAGTTATGAATTTTCGAAGTTTCGGCCCAGATGAAATGATATTCAGCATTCAGGATTTTCAGCGTGTCACGCACTCTGAGCAAAAAACGAAGGCCTTCTGAATACCGTTTGAACTCAATACCTTCTGTGAAAATGTAGCCAACTCAATTTGTGAAATTTTGGCACCAGAACCAGCTCGATACGATGAAAATCGACCAAGTTATGATTTTCCGAACATGACGCAAATAAATTTCTGGCACAAATTTTCTGTACGGAAATACTTGATAAATCCGCATTTTTGAAGACCTTCTGATCGAAATTGGTTTCTAGCCGTGAGAGATGAAAACATAGATGACGTCAAGACAGAATTTTGGCCACCGGAACGGGTTCAATATGAGCCACGATCTTCAAGTTATGAATTTTTTAGCGCGTAAAATCATCACTTTCAGCACACTTTTTCACCATATTTCTTCGAGCAAACTCACACATTCGGATACCTTCTTTAAAGAATTGACTCTTGAGCCGAACCTGAATTTGAGAATATGTTATCAGAGATATCTTGGCGAAAGAACACCTGAATATGATGTGCCGGGTTAGACTTGTGAATTTTTCTTGAAATGTTTTGAGAAATATGGGAGGACAAATTTTGGGGTACAACAGTTGCCCCTGTTCAATCTTCTTAAACCTGAGGATGTAGATTGGCTTGCGTGCCTTTCGTGATCCGAAGGTGGAAGATGATTGAACACTAGAGTGCCCAGAAATTTGCACTCGCATAGTAGAGTATCAGCAACGTGATGGCGGGAATGGGCTTACAGATGCCATTTGGAGTTGTGACAGAGCCTTGTCGGGAATGGGCTTATAGATGCCATTTGGAGACTGTTGGTATGTGGACGGGCTTATAGATGCCATCTAGGTGTCGATCGCGTAAGAGATTCCTTAGCGAGAACTTGCGTACCTGAGAAAGAAAGATAATTACATGGCCTGTTACTGGGGTTGATCTTTAAACTCTTTATGCAGATATGCCCTGGCTGGATACAGGAATCGAATCTTTAAACTCTTCAGACGTGCCCTGGCAAGATACAGGAATCGAGTCCGGAGAATAGTCGTCAACAGATACACCCTAGCAAGATACAGGATCGGATCTTCGAACTCTTCAGACGTGTCCTCAACGGGACGATGAGAGAACCTTGAACGATTTCTACCTCAATGGGACGATGAGAGAACCTTGGATGATTACTACCTCAACGGGACGATGAGAGAACCTTGGACGATTACTACCTCAACGTGACGATGAGAGAACCTTTGGGCGATTACTACCTCAACGGGACGATGAGAGAACCTTTGGGCGATTACTACCTCAACGGGACGATGAGAGAACCTTTGGGCGATTACTACCTCAACGGGACGATGAGAGAACCTTGGACGATTACTACCTCAGCAGGATGATGAGAGAATCTTAGGCGACTACAACCTCAGCAGGATGATGAGAGAATCTTAGGCGACTACAACCTCAGTAGGATGATGAGAGAATCTTAGGCGACTACAACTTCAGCAGAATGATGAGAGAATCTTTAGGCGACCACAACCTCAGCAGAATGATGAGAGAATCTTTGGCGACTACAACCTCAGCAGAATGATGAAGGAATCTTGGACGTCTTCTACTTCAAAAGGTAAAGACTTTTATCTGTTGATCGTTCTTTCCTGAAAAAGTAACGAGTTAGTTGTATGCAATGTCATAATGTATGACATGCATGATGTTCTCAAAATAGGTGAGATTGTATGTTCATGATGCGTATATGCATGCTATAATGTATGAAGATGCGATGTTTATGAATGTATGTTTTCGTCTAGGAAAGTAAATCCTTGACGGGTGCCGGGAAGTTGAATCCTGGGATGATGTTGGAAGAGGAGAATTCTTTGTTTCCGCTGGGGATGATTGTTGCAAGAATACCGGTAGGAGAAGATGACTCCATTGGGGAATAAACTTGGCGAATAGATTGCTCTGTGGGGAGATGCTCTGTGGGGAAAGAGAGGTACTTCGCTGAGGTTTGATGATAACTCCGCTGGGGATACCATTAATGTGTTATGTTGAAGGAATTGATGAACTTCGCTGGGGGATAGGAAGACTTCGCCGGGGATGATCTTTCCGTGGTT
Source organism: Vicia faba (assembly GCA_948472305.1). Taxonomy (NCBI): domain Eukaryota; kingdom Viridiplantae; phylum Streptophyta; class Magnoliopsida; order Fabales; family Fabaceae; genus Vicia; species Vicia faba. Next base: position 1,606,504,295 of record OX451738.1, on the reverse strand, counting down.
TTGGCTGAGGATAACCCAGTTATATCCTGGTGGGGAAATAACCTTCTGAATAAAGCCGGGGGAGAGCGTTCATACTCTGCAGGTGATAAGCTTCCAGAATCTACTGGGGATAAGCTTCCTACTGGGGAGATTGATTCAACTTTCCTGGGGAGGCTTTTCAAATTGGATTGGGGAATGGCTCCACTGGATGTGCGGTATTCCGCCGGGGAACAATCTTAGATCAAGATTGCTGGGGATGCTTGTTAGGAATGTTTGTACACTCCGCTGGGGAATGTTGAGATCTTCGGGGAATAATCCAACTACCTTAAGGCTGACAGTAAGCTAACTCTGCTTGGGGAGAGTGTTGCCGACTTGCTGGAGGTATGGGCCTTCTCAGGGCTGATTGGAGACCCACTCTGCTTGGGGAGAATTATTGGATCTTGTCTCACTCTCTGGGGAATTAAGGTATCTTGGTTACGTTCTTCAGCTGACCTTACCTTGGTGCCTAGAGGACAGAGCAGCTTGATCGTTCAGACCATTCTTATTGCCCCAGTTTCTGTGGGAGAGGGAGGCCTGTGAGGTGTTTGATACCTGCCGATTTACGAATCTTCTTCTGGTAGGCAAGGGACGAGATGACGGAACATAGTCGTACGCTGTGATCCCTAATTTTTGCCTGGACCGCCCTTTCGGGTTTTCGGTCCACCGGGATACCCATTTTTGCCCAAGCCGCCTTTGCAGGTTTTCGACTTGCCGGGTGTACAGATTTTTCGCTTCATCCCTCATTTTGCCCGAACCCTTTTGGTTCGCCGGGAAGCCCTTATTTTTGCCTAGGTATGTCAACCTAGCGGGTATTTTATTGTGCGTAGTATTTTTTCGACTATGTCCACGCTCTTAGAATGCAGGGAGGTGCCCCTGGCTGCTTGTGTTGCCATGTTACCAGAAGATGTCTGATCGTGCAAGATTTGTTGCTGGAATTCCTGTCCAATGCCCCAAGTGATTCAGATGGAGATTTTCCCCTGGCTACTTGGCATCTTGAGAGATTCCTTGAATCTTGACTTAACTGCCCCAGATGATGGACAACGATCATGCCGTGCCCCTGGATTGGAAGTGTTTTTCCATTTGAGGTGTCCTTCTTGTTGAGAAGTTTTTTGTTCACTGGATATTCTTCATGCGAATTTCTCTGCTGTTCGAAAAAATAATCATATGCAAACAATGTTATATTAAAAATGCAAAGCTTATGTCTGTCTTGAAGTTTTTGAAAATGCAGTTTTCAATAAAACAAGCGAATTTTTATAAAGTGTGATGTCAACTCAGGCTTTTACAGCGAGCCCTATAGGAGTCAGGATACCTTTTGTAACAGTATGCTTTCGAACTAACCCATGCTTCAGATAGGACTTTTTAAGGGTTATAATGTGGCCTGGTTCACGGTTTAAGAAACAAAGGATAAAGGCTCAAATTTTATTTGTACCCACCCGTTCTTCGTGATGTTCTTCAATCCTAAACTCAGTTAATCGTGCATTAGATCTTGTTTGAGTCTTCGCTCTGATATTCCAGTGATGGTTCGGATACTGATAGTTTATTTTGAATAGGCAGTCATTTCTTTTTTGTTGAGGGTTTTTAGGACCTCTTTCTTTTCGATTTTATTATCCCTGTTTTTTTTTTTTTTGCCTGAACTGTTTCTTTTGGAATTACAGTCAGCGGGATGCCCCAGTTTTGTAAGTCTCCTTCATAGGTTTTGACTTATTGGGCTTTTATTTTGAGAAATGATGATTGCCTATCTTTATGATTATTCGGAACCATCACCGTCTTTTGCTTTGTAAGGACTTCTTTGATGTTGTTCGTCGTGCACTTAGATCAACTGAGAGAACTACCCTGCCCCGGGTTTTGATTAAGGGTTTTAATTTTCGAAAAGAAAAACTCCAACTTCTTAGGCTCAAAGGGGTTGACGAGGGATTATCTTCCTTATTACTCCACTGTTTAGGATTTGAAACAATGCATGTACCTCATCAGCGGGGTCTGTTCAAAAGCATACTGTAAAAATTGTGGTATCGTTTTCGTCATCCTCCCTCAAGAGGCTTAGAATTGTTAACCGAGCGTTGAACATCACAAAAATATGAAAACATTTTTAAGCATAGTAAACATAATTACTTCAAAACAGACACATGTAATGCATTAATGAAATAACAAATTTTGACATGAATAAAATGTTTGAACAATCAAAGAAAAATACAACTTGAACATTCGAATGAACAAAAGACATTCTCGATGATTTGGTGCAGGATCAGTGTTCAAACTTGACCTCCTTGGCGTCAATCAAGTCTTGGATCTTGTTCTTCAAGGTCCAACAGTCATCGGTGTTATGTCCGGGACTGTCAGAATGGTAGGCACATCTCACACCCTGGTTGTACTTGGGAGAGGAAGTATCAGGATTTTGAGGAGGATCCTTCAGTGTGATCAGCTTTGCCTTCAGCAATTGTTGTAATGCCTGAGACAAAGACATGTTGATGTCAGTATACTTCCTATCTTGATACTTTATCCTACACCTATTGCTCTTTCTTGGTTGAACGGGCGCGGGATCAGAGATCTGGATTGCCCCTACATCATGATGACCCTTTTTACCATGTATAGCATTGGACTCCTTCTTCCCACTGTGGGGCTTTTTCTGAGTATCAGCAGGTGTGGTTTCTTGAATCTTCCCCGACTTGATACCAGCTTCAATTCTCTCCCCAGTCAAGATAAGATCTGTGAACCCAGCAGAAGAATTCCCGATCAGGTGGTTGAAGAAAGGTCCAGACAAGGTTCCCAAGAACATGTCCACAAGTTCACGGTCGGTTAATGGTGGCTGCACCCTACCAGCCAGGTCCCTCCACTTCTGCGCATACTCTTTAAAACCTTCTCCCGATCCTAGCGACATACCCTGGAGTTGGGTACGTGTAGGAGCGAGGTCGGCATTATACTGATACTGCTTGTAAAAAGCAGTAGCCAATTCCTCCCAGTTACGAACCTTGGTTCCATCCAGCAGATAGAACCATTCGAGATGAGTCCCTGAAAGACTCTCCTGGAAGAAATGGATCCATAAGTTCTTGTCCACAGTATACAGCTGAATCTTCCGCACATAAGATCTGAGATGTAGCTTAGGGCAAAGACGCCCCGTCATACTTTGCGAAAGATGGTGCTTTAAACTTGTGTGGGATGAACACACCAGAAGATAGACCCAAGTCTCCAAAATCCAACCCAGGCACTTGTTGAATTTCCATGGAATTCAGGCGATCCTCTAACTGTTTGTACTTGTCTTCAGTTGGGGGGTACTGCTCCTCATTGAACTCTGTCTCGTTGTCGGAGACCACTGGGCTAGGAACTTCTCTCTCATGGGGACTGTCTTTCCCAATAGATGGGGTAGTCAGCTCAGCTTCATTTTGTGACCCATGCCCAGATTTGCGTCTAGGGTTGAACAACACCGTCCTCTTTTTCTTCTTTTTCAAAAGCAGGGTCTTCAGATCTTGTTGCCCCTGGGCCAAATTCATGATCAACTCTTGGAACTGGGCGTTCTGCGCCTGGAGAGCCTTGATGGATTTCTCAGTAGACGATTCAGGATTCATGACGATCGGCTGAAATAAACAGCGAAGAAGGTAAGCAACCTGTAAAAGGGGTACCTGTAATGCAATGATATGTATGTATGCATGCAATGTTTTCAAGGATCTCGCAGGGTAAACAAGAAAATTGTTAGAGTTGGGATCCGATAGCTTGATTGAAGGAACTGCATGTTGTTGAGAGTCCTTCTTCAAGGGTCAAGGCTCACCATATCGAGTGGGTCATAGCCCCTGACAACCTTGGCTAGAGGAAAATAAATCCCCTTTGCCCCTTGCTGGATAATTGGTTCAGCATGACCTGCATCACAAGCCCTTGAGATCCTTGAAATAGATTAGTCCTTATGTAGGATGCATGCAATGGTATGATGTTATGATATGCATGGAGTAATGTAGGTAAACCCTGTTATGAGTCCAGATTAAGGACTGTAAACAACCTGCAAGAAACTCAAGTGTCAGATAACAAGTATGCAAGTAGTCAAGTTTGAAAGCACACAAGTCACACAAGAGAAGCCCTTAGAGTTTAGGCCAGCATGGGGTCTAGGTATTACCCTCTTTCAGTTTGTTGGTTAAGACCTATCCTATCAGAAGTAACCGGGTTCTAGAGGATCCCAATATCACTGACTACCCTCAATCGGTCATAACTCCAGCATCGCAATCTTTTCTTGCGGCCAGAACCATCACGAGAGTTTAGCCTCAATGGGCGTAGCATACTGCTACTGTTCTATTGGCCAAGTTGGGTCATTTAAGGTTCTAAGGTCGGTTGGTGCTTAATGACTCCTCAGAAGACCCATATTCTCCTCGTTGCGACACAAGGGATATCGGTACAGACCAAGGTGCCACACCAACGTAGCCACTGCTTCACCCATGTCGGTCTATGCCGGACAGGTCCCTCACAGCTTATGCTACCTAACAGGGTATCCCCAGATCCGGGTTAGGATCTATGTAACTCCGATGCAGCCCACAATAATAAAGCAAACAAACACAACAATTGAAAACACAAGTATGAGCTATCCTAAGGTACACCTCACTTTAAGTAAATGTCCCCAACAGAGTCGCCAGTTCTGTGATCGGTGGATCTGGAACTGACTGTTTAACGCTGGTTCGCGAAATGTCGCGGAAGCAAGAGTCGCCACCGTCTTTTATTTTCTCCAACATGGACAGGACAAAAGCACAGCAAAATTCCTTATGAGATAGTTTCTCGGTTCGGGAGGTAGATTTATAGGAAGGGAAGGTGTTAGCACCCTTTCTATCCATGGTTATCCATGGGCTCTTAGATACTTGCTCATTTGTGTTTTCAAAATGGTTTGCTTTTCAATTGTGAGTGGGTTTTGAAAAAGTTTCATTGAAAACTTCAATTCGACTCTTGTATCAGTCCTCAAGAGTGTTGTGAAGCGTTTGTTTTGAAATCTTTTAGAAAGTGTCAGTGTGAAAAGAGTTTTTGATTTGTTTTTTAAATTAGAGCAAGTATCTATGAGTCATCCACCTACCCTAAGGAATTAGGCTGTGTAAATGTCCTTAAGGTAGTGCTATCCCACCATTGAGAGGTAGGTAGCACCACCGTTGGAGGTGTTCGGGTCAATTCGTTTGTAGGGACAATGTGGTCACCAGAGCAACAGTAGGACACCTTAGAAGCTACCCTTATGCCATTGATCCTTTTTATTCCGAGGCAACTGTTTCGAGGCAACTGGATCATGTCATGGACATAAGGACTTACTAAAACGTCCTATATTCGACGACCACGTTTCGAAGGCAAGGAAACAGTGAGGCGTACCCTAAGAGTGGTGTGTGAATTTGTGTGTTGTTTTCAGTTATGTTTTATCTTGTCATGCATCATGGTGATCTACGCATTGTTTTTAATTTAGGCCATTCATTCTTTCATGCGAAGTTTAGAATTTAAAAGTGCGGAAATTAAAGTGCGGAAAATAAAGTCCTACGCTATTACAAGGCGCGGGTCTATACATCGCCAAATTAACAAAGACCCGTTTTTAATAAAAATGCGGAAAGTAAATAAATTCCTAATTACTATTACAAAGCTTGAGTAATTACATAATATTTGGAAGAAACATAAGAATAAACGTGCGAAAGGAAATTAGAATCGAATGTTCGAGGGCGTTGGACCCTTTAAAGAAATTAAATGAAATTAAAAATTAATTAATTATTTAATAAAAAAAAGAAGTTATTTTTTATGGTTTTTGGTATTTATGAAATAAAGAAAATTAATTAAAATCAGAAGTTAAACGAAACCCTAGTTCTAAGTCGTTTTTAATTGTTAAAGTAAAAATATTCAAGTTTTAACCTAATTTACACTAGTTAATTAATTACATGGGTATTTACAAAAAATAAATGATAATTAATAACAATAATAATGAGAGAAGGTTATTTATAAAAGAAAAGGTGAAAAAATATATCAAAACCCTAATTCTACCTATTTTAGTTTATTAAGAAAAAATGTTGAAATTGAAACCTAAATTAACTAAATTAATTATTAAAGTTTATTTACAAAAATAATGGTGAAATTAATATTAATAACAATAAACATTTTTTTTGATTTTTCTGTATTTTATTTTTATTATGAAAATTATTTGATGGAATTAAAAGAAATAATTAAAACATTAAAAGAATTAAAAGAAAATCAAATAGAAATCAAAAACAATGCAAACCATGGGGGGTATTCAGACCCAAAGGGAGGTTTTTTGGAAGCAATTTGGCCCATTAGACAAAAAGCCTTGTTTGACTTTCTGGCATCACGTGCGTGTTCATTGACTCCTGAGTACCGTGGTCTGCATTCTTTGGCCATTGGATTGGGTTTCATGGCCATTTGTGTTCTGGCTGCTGGCCATTTGTGTTCTGGCTTTTGGCCATTTGTGTTCTGGCCTCAACGTTCCTTAACCTTCTCAGGATGTCTGTCTCGCCATGTATTGGTGTCATGCATAAGTTGTTCTTTTGGCCATTTGGCTTTTGGCTTTTGGCCATTTGTGTTTTGGCCTCAACGTTCCTTAATGAACCTGCATGAGATCCTGTCTAAAATCTGCAGTGTTGAATCTCATGAACACATTAAATAAAATCATAAAATGCAAATAAAGCCAATATATGAAGAAATTTAATGTTTAGGCACAATATGGCATGTATGAATGATTATACCCTTTTGATCATGGAGATCGATTCAACCTTACCCTTACTGGAAAAATAGTGACATGAATGCTTTTATGCCCTTTTGATCATGGATATCAAGCCAGCCTTACCCTTACTAAAGAAGTAGTGAGGTGTTGGTTTGTAACTGTGATGGCTTGTTTGTAGTGAGAGAGGGATTTGTAATAAGGATTTCAAGGTTTTAGGGTTCTTGAAAGAATTTGATATTCTAACAGTGTTGTGGCAAGGTTTTTTTCTCTCTTTTTTCTCCTCTCTTGTTTTTTCCTCCCTGGTTTGTGTGAAAAGAAAGTGATTATATAATGGAAATTAGGGTAAAGAAAATGGGCTTTGAATGTGCAATTGGGCCTCCATGTTCACTTGAGTTCGTCACTTTCCAGGCTAAATCGCAGGGACTTAAGTGCTATTTTTGAAGTTGAAATGTGAAAAAAAAATGTAGCCTACATCAAGAACAAACTCCTGTCTGAAAATCGGCTCAATCGGATAAACGGTGAATTAGTTATGAATTTTTGAAGTTTCAGCTCAGACAAACTTATTTTGGGCTCCAGTGTCGACTCTCACACGTTCTTCAATAAAAAACTGGTATTGATCGGTGCATAATTTGGTCTCGACTTTTGAAGCAAAGTTGTATATCTATGAGTCAGGGACCTTGTGTAAAAATATGAGCCCAATCCGATAAAAATTGACCGAGTTATGAATTTTCGAAGTTTCGGCCCAGATGAAATAATATTCAGCATTCAGGATTTTCAGCGTGTCACGCACTCTGAGCAAAAAACGAAGGCATTCTGAATACCGTTTGAACTCAATACCTTCTGTGAAAATGTAGCCAACTCAATTTGTGAAATTTTGGCACCAGAACCAGCTCGATACGATGAAAATCGACCAAATTATGATTTTCCGAACATGACGCAAATAAATTTCTGGCACAAATTTCCTGTACGGAAATACTTGATAAATCCGCATTTTTGAAGACCTTCTGATCGAAATTGGTTTCTAGCCGTGAGAGATGAAAACATAGATGATGTCAAGACAGAATTTTGGCCACCGGAACGGGTTCAATACGAGCCACGATCTTCAAGTTATGAATTTTTTAGCGCGTAAAAACTGCACTTTCAGCACTCTTTTTCACCATATTTCTTCGAGCAAACTCACACATTCGGATACCTTCTTTAAAGAATTGACTCTTGAGCCGAACCTGAATTTGAGAATATGTTATCAGAGATATCTTGGCGAAAGAACACCTGAATATGATGCGCCGGGTTGGACTTGTGAATTTTTCTTGAAATGTTTTGAGAAATATGGGAGGACAAATTTTGGGGTACAACACCGAGGCAGTTACCTCCTCTTTGCACCTAATGCTGAAATATCCTGTTAAGGGTAACATTATAACAGTGCACGGCGAGGAAGAGTACATGATAAGTCATCTCAATTCCTTCCTCTATGTGGAGTTGGATGGCGAGTTCATTGAAACGCCTTTCCAACATTTTGAGGAAGTTTCCCCTGAGGTAGCAGTTGCGAAGATAATGGTTGAGGTGCCTGTCGTTCCCAAGCACGTATCTAGGATGGCATCTCTCAAGGACGCAGAGGCTGTGATTAAAGAAGGGAAGATCACATTATGGGGGCAATTTCCTGACTTTCCCCATAAGACAAACAAATTTGGGTTAGGGTTCACTGTTGCAGGACAAAAGGCTATGCGTCGCTCCAAGGCTGGAGGACCACCCGTCAAGATCTCTCACCATGGAATCAATGTTGTAGAAGATGAAGATGAAGAGAGCCACTTTGAAGATTGGATCTTTCCGACCGTCGAAGGGGGTTTGAGCAACTGAGAAGCAAAGGATTTCATTCCCATCACCTTTATCAACCAATAATTTTATCTTTGAACAATTTCCCATTTATGGTTTGTAATAACTAAACAATTTGCACACTATTTTCACCTCATGCCTTGCCTGGGGCATGTAGGTCCATTTGCAAGGGTTTTATCTTCTTCATTATCATATGCCATATTTTAATGAATCATTGGACGTTTTTCATCTATAAACTGTTGTGTTCATTTTCTTTCCTTTTGCATTTTGTTTGTTTAAGGATGGCTATCCCTTACACACACCCACACTCACAAATGCAGGTACCCATCCACTCCGGATTCCATGGGTGACTATTTTGCTTTAGCCTTCGATAACTCTGAAGATTTGGTCAATCATGTTAAGTACGAAGTTGACAAAGATTGTGAAGTGCCGGGAGAGTTAGCCAGACTTTTGCAACAAGAAGAGAGGGCTATTCTGCCTCATGAAGAGTTGCTAGAAACCATCAACTTGGGAACAGAGGAGGACAGGAAAGAAGTAAAAGTGGGGTCCAACCTGGAACCAAATGTCAAGGAGCGCTTAGTACAGTTGTTGAACGAATATGTTGAAATCTTTGCCTGGTCTTATGAAGACATGCCAGGGTTAGACACAGATATTGTGGTTCACCGTCTCCCTATAAGAGAAGATTGTCCACCGATCAAGCAAAAGGTCCGCCGAATGAGGCCTGACATGTCTGAGAAGATTAAAGCTGAAGTAATGAAGCAATTCAACGCTGGATTTTTGGCTGTTACTTCCTATCCATAATGGGTTGCTAACATTGTGCCCGTGCCTAAGAAGGACGGCAAAGTCAGAATGTGCGTGGACTATCGGGATTTGAACAGGGCTAGCCCCAAAGATGATTTTCCACTACCACATATCGATATCTTGGTTGATAACACAGCTTAACACAAGGTTTTTTCCTTCATGGATGGATTCTCGGGATACAAACAGATCAAAATAGCCCCCGAGGACATGGAGAAAACTACTTTTGTCACGCAATGGGGTACCTTCTGCTACAAAGTGATGCCATTCGGACTGAAGAATGCAGGGGCAACCTATCAACGCGCCACGGTAGCTTTGTTTCATGATTTGATACATCATGAGATCGAAGTTTACATAGACGACATGATAGCTCGATCACTGACAGAAGAAGAGCACCTTGGTCATTTGCAAAAGCTGTTTTCCAGGTTGAAGGAGTATAAGCTCAGACTGAACCCAAGAAAGTGCACTTTTGGGGTTAGGTCTGGTAAACTTTTGGGATTTATTGTCAGCAACAAAGGCATTGAGGTTGATCCAGCTAAAGTAAAGGCTATACAAGAAATGCCTGCCCCCCGTACTGAAAAGGAGGTTAGGGGATTCTTGGGACGCTTAAACTATATTGCGAGGTTCATCTCTCACCTGACATCTACCTGTGAGCCAATCTTCAAGCTGTTAAAGAGAGATCAGGCAGTCGAATGGAACAACAATTGTCAAGTTTCTTTTGATAAGATCAAGGAGTATTTACTAGAACCTCCTATTTTGATGCCACCTGTCGAAGGAAGGCCCTTAATCATGTATCTGATTGTTTTGGATAACTCAATGGGGTGCGTGCTGGGCCAACATGACGAGTCTGGTCGAAAAGAGCATGCCATTTATTACCTTAGCAAAATGTTTACCGACTGTGAGACTCGCTACTCACTGCTCGAGAAAACTTGTTGCGCTTTGGTATGGGATGCTCGCCAGCTAAGGCAGTATATGTTGACTCATACCACTTTGCTGATTTCCAAGATGGATCTGATCAAGTATATCTTCGAGAAGCCTGCTTTATCTGGAAGAATCGCTAGATGGAAAATGATCCTGACTGAGTATGATATCCAGTATACTACCCAAAAAGCTATAAAGGGGAGTGTACTAGTTGACCATCTAGCTGATCAAGCCGTCGAAGATTACCAATCTATGAGATTTGACTTCCCTGACGAGGACATCATGACATTGGATGACATCGAAGGTAACGGACCGTATGAAGGACCTGAACAAGGATCCCGATGGACCCTGTACTTTGATGGTGCTTCAAATGCACATGGAAACGTTATCGGTGCAGTACTCATTTCTCCGGAAGGTTGCCATACACCCTTCACTGCTCGACTTTGCTTCAGCTGTACCAACAACATGGCTGAATATGAAGCTTACATCTTTGGTATCAAGGCTGCTATAGACTTGGGAATCAAATCTTTGGTCGTATTTGGGGACTCAGCTTTGGTTATCAGTCAAGTCAAAGGAGAGTGGGACACCAAGCATCCTAATCTTATCCCATACAAAAAACATGTCTTAACATTGTTGGCTCATTTCGAGCAGATCACCTTCGAGCATTTCCCGCGAGATTAATACCGAAGAAGTAGTGGAACAACCCTGGTTTCATGAAATCAAAAGGTATCTCCAGACTAGAGAATACCCTGAAGGAGCTTCCGTCAATGACAAAAAGTTCTTAAGGATATTTTCTGCCATGTTCTTCCTAAGCAATGGCATCCTTTATAAGCGCAGCCATGATTGTGTTCTACTTTGTTGTGTGGACAAAGCTGAAGCAGAGTTGATCATGACTGAAATACATAGTGGCACATTTGGCACCCACATGAGCGGACATACGATGGCTAAGAAAATTCTAAAGGCAGGCTACTACTGGTCTACCATGGAAGCTGATTGTCATCAACATTCCCGTACCTGCCACAAATGCCAAGTCTATGCCGATAAAGTACATATTCCTCCTGTTCCTCTCAATGTTCTAACAGCTCATTGGTCATTCGCAATGTGGGGAATTGACATGATTGGAGAGATCAAACCTACGGCATCCAATGGACATCGCTTTATCTTGGTCTCTATTGATTACTTTACCAAGTGGGTCGAAGCAGATTCTTATGCCTCAGTTACAAAGAATGTGGTTGCCCTCTTTATCAAGCAGAACCTCATATGCCGGTATGGTGTCCCCGACAGGATCATCACAGACAACGGTATAAATTTGAACAACACTATGATCACCGCTCTATGCGAACAGTTCAAGATTTATCATCACAATTCATCTCCCTATCGGCCGAAGATGAACGGTGTTGTTGAAGCCGCGAACAAAAATATCAAGAAGATCATTCAAAAGATGACAGTCACCTACAAGGACTAGCATGAGATGTTACCGTTTGCTCTGCATGGATATCGTACCACGGAACGTACTTCAACAGGGGCAACCCCATTTTCTTTGGTGTATGGCATGGAAGCTGTTTTGCCTATGGAAGTTCAGATTCCTTCCTTAAGGATTATGAAGGACGCTGGTTTAAGTGAAGACGATTGGATTCAGACCCGGCTTGATCAACTTAATTTGATCGACGAGAAGTGACTTACTGCTATTTGTCACGGTCAGACGTATCAAAAATGGATGATCAAGGCTTTCAATAAGAAAGTCAGACGTCAGGTATATCAAGTCGGAGATCTTGTAATCAAGCGGATCATCTTACCGCAAAGTGATCCCAGGGGCAAGTGGACTCCTACCTACGAAGGACCATTTGTGATCAAGAGCATCTTTTCTGGTGGGGCAATGATTCTGACCACCATGGACGGAAACGATTTGCCGCACCCTGCGAATGCAGACATAGTTAAAAGATAATACGCATAAAACGACTTGGCAAGTTGAAAACCCGAAAGGGGACTTGGGCAAAAATGGGCATCCCGGTGAATCGAAAACCCGAAAGGGCGGTTCAGGAAAAAATTAGGGATATAAAAAAAATTTGTACACCCGGCAAGTTGAAAACCCGAAAGGGCGACTTGGGAAAAAAAGGGTTTCCCGGTGGATCGAAAACCCGAAAGGGCGGTCCAGGAAAAAGTTATGGAATTAAAGCGTATGACTATGTCTCGTCGGATCACTTTAAAGAACAACCTCTTCACCAACAAGCTCCAAGCCTATGATCAATCCAGTCATCGGCGGATGAAGCAGCGAATGGACAAGATATTCAGAGTTGTGAAGGCTATAGCAGAATGGGAATCCCATGGAATTGTTACACATAGCCATCTTTCTTTTGTATAAAATTTTTCAATTTTTACGACAACATTCTCTTACTAGGATGTCTGTCTCCTTTGTACAAAGATACTCACAACAGTTAAATACAAATATACTTCAAAGTGCAGAAATTTTCTTGCCTTTCTTTTCTTTTTACACTTATGTTTTATTTGAAAACGTCCAATGTTTTGTTAAATAGGCATATGCATTTGAATATAATCGCTGCTTACAAATAAAACGAAATTGAGAAAGGATAATTACTGATAGGTTGAAGGTGTAGGAAGATATCTTTGTGCCATTTCAGAAGAAATCCCCTACGATACATCATTCAGATCCTCAACAAAGCTAAAATTTGGAGTATATGTCCCCAACGGAGTTAAACTTCAAGATCCTCAGCGGAGCCAATGCATTCTAAACTTGATTCCCCAGTTGAGTTAAGTTTCAAAATTCCCATCAGAGTTAAGTTTCAAGATCCCCAGTGGAGCCCGAAAACCCTGAAAATCCTATCCCCAGCGGAGCCAGAATAGTGAACATTTCCCCCGCAGAGTTATCTCCCAGCAAAATCGAAGATTCTCGGTCTCGTTTCTCCCAGTAGAAGCCTCATAGGTTTTAAATCCCTAGTAGAGATTTTCAGAGTTTTCCCTATATCCCAGGAAAGTCAGGAAGGATTCTCGTTCCCTACAGAAGTTGTCAAAGGCCTTGTTAATCCCCACGAATCACCGAGGATTTTCAATTTCCAGCAGTGATCTAAGGATTTCTCCTTCTCAAAGCAATCAGAGATCTTTAATCCTCAAGCAGCCAGCAAGGAGTTCTCATCTTCAATATTCAAAGATTTTTGGAATCCCCAGCATCGGTCAAGGATTTACTTTCCCCGACAGCAGTCAAAGATTTCATTATCTCCAATTATCAAAAATTTATTTTCCTCAGCAAGATAGCTACTCAGATTACATGCACATCCATTACATTCATATATCATAAACATTATTGAAACACAGTTCATTGCATCATACATATCATACAACATAACTTTGTGTTTCAGCTAACATTTTACCCTTTTCAGGATAAGATTAAAAGGCCATTGTTAACAATTATTCAAATACAGTACAGATATACCCCAGACACGGTGGTTATTCTACTACTCATTCAGACTTCAGCAATCCGATACAGACTAGATATGCTCCAGACACGACGGCCATTCTATCTCTCATTCAGATTCAACTATCAACTTAAAGTTCAGATATGCTCCAAACACGGATGCCATTCTGAACTTTACACCAGCAGTTTGATTATCCCCAGTGCAGTCGCCACGGAAGTCATCCTGTCACTTATTCAGATCCCAGTTATAGTCTCAGATATACTCCAGACACGGAAGTCATTCTGCTACTCATACAGATCTCAACTCCAGTTATAGTCTCAGATATACTCCAGACACGGAAGTCATTCTGCTACTCATACAGATCTCAATTCCAGTTATAGTCTCAGATATACTCCAGACACGGAAGTCATTCTGCTACTCATACAGATCTCAACTCCAGTTATAGTCTCAGATATACTCCAGACACGGAAGTCATTATGCTACTCATACAGATCTCAACTCCAGTTATAGTCTCAGATATACTCCAGACACGGAAGTCATTCTGCTACTCATACAGATCTCAACTCCAGTTATATTCTCGAATATACTTCAGACACGGAAGTCATTATGCTACTCATACAGATCTCAACTCCAGTTATAGTCTCAGATATACTCCAGACACGGAAGTCATTCTGCTACTCATACAGATCTCAACTCCAGTTATAGTCTCAGATATACTCCAGACACGAAAGTCATTATGCTACTCATACAGATCTCAACTCAAGTTATACTCTCAGATATACTCCAGACACGGAAGTCATTCTGCTACTCATACAGATCTCAACTCCAGTTATAGTCTCAGATATACTCCAGACACGGAAGTCATTCTGCTACTCATACAGATCTCAACTCCAGTTATAGTCTCAGATATACTCCAGACACGGAAGTCATTCTGCTACTCATACAAACTCAGTCTCCAGATACAGTTCAAATGCATTCCAGACACGGATACCGTTTTGATGCTCATTCTTCTGACCTACCACTTTGAAATTCAACAAACATTCTTAGATGGCATCTTTAAGCCCATCTCCAGCAAGATTCTACCATCTCCAAATGGCATCTTTAAGCCCATTCCTGCATCTATGTTTTGACGAGTGCAAATTTACCTTCGAGTCGCGAAAGGCAAAATTGCCAATCTAACTCTTCAGGTTCAAGAAGATTGAACAGGGGAAACTGTTGTACCCCAAAATTTTCCCTCTCATTTCAATAACATTTCTCATCACAAGACTCTTAAAATTCAAGATCAAGCTAGGGTTTGCTCTGCTCAAGACACCTCCTTGCACTGTTGACCTAAATTAGGGATTGAGTTTGCACAATGATGTTTTGACCTACAATTCCCAAATTGACTTTCATACTTCATGTTGGACTCATAAGTTTGTCCATACCAAGTTTCAAGCCTTGATTCAAATTTTTGCCCAGTCAATTGGACAGTTGACCTAGAAATCAACTGTATTGGGGAAAAAGTCAACTGTGGCCAATTGACAGTCAAACCTCATGAAATTTGATTCACATCAACATTATGAACTCATATTAACCATTTGATCAAGTTTGGATCACAATTCCACAAGAAATTTGATCAGATCACCAAAAGGGCAAAATGGTCATTTTTAGGGTTTTGACAGTACAAAGGCAATTTTTTACTGTTTGACTTAGCCAATAGCAAATAAAGCTCAACCATGGACTCAAGGACTCAATGACATTGTCTTGACCCATTCAACAAGTTCAAAAGATCTCAAATGCATAGGATTGACAGATGAATTTTTCAGTCAACTGATCAAAATTTGACTATATACTGAAAAGTCAAACTTTGACTTTTTGGTCAAAATCAAGTGCCAAGGGTCATTTTTCATCAAGACATGTCAAATTATGAAACTTGTTCATCAAGAAACCCAAAAATGCAAATTAGGGTTTAAAATGGAAAAATTTCATAACTTAGAAAATTTCTAACTTATAAAATTTTCTTATTTTTCCCTAACTTTGTCCCATTTTTTCACAAAGATGCAAATGGATTCAAACAAAACTTACAACATGAAAGTTGTAGTCCATCACAAAGTCTACAACTTTGATTCACAAAGTTTTCTCAAAAGAAGCTTGGATATCAAGTTATCAATTTTGGAACAAGGGTACCTAAAACTTTCAACTTAGAGAAATTTTGCCCTAGTTTAGGCAGGATTTTGACCCATCTTCTTGGACATTTTTCACATAGTTCCACTTGGAGTTTCAAGTTGCATTTCAAATATGGATTATATTAAATGTTGCAAGCTTTCCAAATTGTCCAAGAACTCCTCAAACAACTTTGTGGTTAGGGAGAATCGAATGCTTGAAGTTGGCAAAAACTCACTTTGATCCATGGCCAATACATGTTCATACAAGTTTCATTTTCAAACCAGCATGCTTTGTACCTATTGGCAGGCCTCTAAACCATTTTACACTCCTTAATTGAATGCAAATCCACTGAGCTAATGCATTATCTTGGCCATTTGGACATTGCACACAAAACTAATCCCTATTTGGAAAAAGGTATATTGCCATTTTTGAAAAGTTACACTTTATGTCAAACCAAGATCTTTGAGGCATGGGGCCATATCTCTGAGGCAAGATCAAATCCACAAATTGCAAGTATCAAGGGAAAAGGATGCATAATACAAGATAGGTATTACAGGCATGTATTGACAAGTTACACACTCTTGCTTCACAAAGAAGAAATTTGTCCAAAATCTTCCCAACTCAAAAACTAGCCATAGTCAGCTTGCACAAACATTGCAAACACATTTTACACAACCCTCTGAGTCATAAACACGAGCTCTTCACCACTCAAACCTCCTTGAACACAAAATTACCATTTTTCTGCAAAACAGGGCAAGCCCTGCAGAACCACCTCCATCTCCACTTTCCCTCGTGCGTTTTGCCTCAAACTTATTCCAATACCTTCCATTCAACTCACCTGAACTATTCCAGACCTCCATTTCTAGCTGTAACACCATTAACATACATTTCCATTTTTGTTTCAAAGCTTTGCAGGTTGAGTTCTGTAGCACGATTCAGGCTGCTTCAAAACAAGCGAAGCATTGGGAAAGCCTCAGTGGACCTCAGGCAAGCTCAAAAGAAACTCAAGCACCCTTGGAAGTTGTTGCATTGTCCAGCTCGAAGTCAACTGAAACAGGTATTTCATGAACTTCTATCTCTCTATTTAGGAATAGTTAGACTTAGGTTTGTGAATGAAAGATGTTGTATTCATAGCCCTGAAACCATACATGTGCTTAGTTTTCATTTATATTATTCGTGCTAGGAGAATTTTGTTCATGAACTTTCTGAAAAAACTAGGTTAAGAATTAGGTCCAGAGAAATTCTCTCTGGTCTCTGAGAGTTAGCTTAAGTTTTCTATATGGTTAGATTCGTTGTTTGATGCTCTACAAGTTTCATGTTATGAGTTTTGTCAAAAAAGCAAGGAATCAGGAGATAGCATTTTGTATACAGAGCGCGCGTGTTTCTGTTCAAAGGAAGAAGATGAAGTTGTTTCTGGACTGGGCCTGTATAGGCTTGCTTTTGGCACCCCCCCTCTTTTCTTTTTACACCCCCTGGCCCATTTCTTGTATATTTGTCATTTTTGCATTTTTATTTCATTTCTGATTTTGATATTTTATTTTCTAATATAAAAAATACTTAAAAAAATATTTTCATAATTTTTTGTATTTATTTAGTATTTATTTTAATTGTTTCTAGTATTAATACATTAAATACTTTATATTTACTTTTGTTTAAATGTAAAAATAATGTAGAAAAATACTTTTATTTTTATTTATTATTTTTATACATATTTGAAAATATTTTCTTGAAATATACACATTTTGTAAATAATTTATTTTATTTTTATACACAATTAATATATTTAATACATATATATACATATATAATATATTTTATTAAATAATTAGAACAAAAACACAAAAATAATACATTTTATTATTATTAATATTTTATACTAAAAATACCCTTTTTTTTAATATATACTTTTATTTTTGTATAAATTAATACATTATTGTATGTAAATAATAAATAATACTATTTATTTAAGAAATTAGGGTTTTGCCCTAAAAAACAAAATAATTGAAATTGACTTTTATTTATTTGCATTTCACATTAAAAATACTTTTTTCATACATAAAAAATATTTTTTTGCATAATACATTTTATTTAATATTTATTTATTATATTTATTTAAATATTGTACATTTAATTGTATTGTGCCTCACCCATTCAATTTGGTTGTAATAATTTAGAATTTAATTTCTTGCAAAATAATCCCCAATTCAAATTTGTACCCCCTCCTTATATCATGTTTTAATAGTGTAGAATTTAAATTCTCGCACTTTTAAATGTTTTTAATTATGCCATGATTAGACCTAGGGTTTGTATGCAAAATAAAATCAACAAATAGCTGGACCTAATCAAAAGATAAAAATGCATGAAAAACAAACACAATGCACACTTACACCCCTAGGGTTACAATCCACTTGTTGCCTTCAAAAATGGGCCATGGTATGCATGTCAAGTACTTTGGCAAAACAAAAACAAAACAAAAGATCATAGTCCCTCGATGACGTTATCTGAGTTGCCTAAGCAAAATGATCAAGTCCCTCAAGAAAATTGCCAAAAATACTTGACACAATTGATATCATGGTCTACACGATGACCCGCGCCTGTCCTGTTTAACATCCTAATACAAGGTTGTTCACCAAATACAATGGCGAAACAACACTGTTAAAAGGGTTAAAAACATAAGAAAGACCTTTGAGTAAAATAGGGTAGACAATGTTAGAACAAAGTTTGAATCTACTACCCTATATTTAAGTTTTGATGATAACAAAGTGAAAAGATATATTATTTATAAGATTCATGTATGAACTATCTGCTGCCTAAAATTACTATGTTCTGACTTGCAGATACTCTGATTGATATAAGCAAGATCACACCTATTCAGCATCAGAATTTGGTTTCAGACATCAGCATCAGAAGTTGCCATATCAGAATGTCAGAATTAGATGATCAACTCACGTATATGCTGAAGCCTGATGAACAAGACTGCGCTCAACACTCTGATAAAGAAACACAACAGTTCATCAGCAGCTAAGCAGAGTCAGAATGAGCCAAGCCAGAACTTGCATTAAGTAAGCAACAGTACTATGCATTGAAAGCAAATTAATACCAACGGCCTCATTCTAGACAAGATCTGCTCGATAAGGAAAGTTTGTTAATAGCATTGAATCAAGAATATTGCATCCAACGTTCAACATCTCAGTGCTATATAAACAAGACTTTGAAGATTGAATTGGCTAATGCTCTCCAAATCTCTACACGCATAAAAGCTGATCAAAATCTTCCTTCTCTCAGTTTTGCTAAACACTACACATTCTGATATTCTATCATTGTTTAGCAATCTAGTTTCTAAGCTTTAAGTTGTGTATACATCACAGTTGTGATACAGTTTTGTAGAAAACATTCACACACTTAGTTTTATCTCTTTGTAAGAAAGTGTTTCCTTGACAAACCGGGTTGTGGTTTGGATCAAGAAGGCTTTAGCAGTTGTTAAAGCAGTCTGTAATATTCAGTTGAATATAGTGGATTAAGACCTCGTTGGAGAGAGGCGAAATCACCTTGACGGGTGGACTAGAGTAGTTTGAGATCAAACGAACCAGGATAAAAATATCTTGTTCATTGCATTAGATTTCAGTTTTACAATTCAACCCCCCCTTCTTGTGTTTTTCACTACTTCAATTGGCATCAGAGCGCCTGGTTCTGCGCTAAAACACTTAACCGTGTCAGTACAAGATCCAGCGTCAGAAAAACACAATGGCAGGAAACAATTCTCACATCAGCAATGACAACAATGAGGACAGAGACAGATTCAACGGCAAACCTCCAGTCTTTGATGGAGAAAACTTTGATTACTGGAAAGACAGAATTGAAAGCTTCTTTCTGGAACATGATGCTGATCTGTGGGATATGGTGACAGATGGATACACGCACCCTGTGAATGCAAGCGGTCAGAAGATTGATAGAAAAACAATGTCTGATCAACAAAAGCGTGACTTCAAGAATCACCACAAGGCCAGAACCATCCTCCTCAACGCCATCTCCTATACTGAGTATGAAAAGATCTCCAACAGAGACACAGCAAAGAATATTTTTGACTCACTCAGAATGACGCATGAGGGCAACGTTCAGGTCAAAGAAACAAAAGCTCTGGCGCTCATTCAGAAGTATGAGGCGTTCAAAATGGAAGAATCTGAATCCATTGAAACCATGTTCTCTAGATTCCAGATTCTGGTAGCTGGTCTCAAAGTTCTGGACAAAGGATATTCTACTGCTGACCATGTCAAGAAAATCATCAGAAGTTTACCCAAGCAGTGGAGACCAATGGTTACAGCTCTGAAGCTAGCTAAAGATCTCAACAAAATCACTCTGGAGGAACTTATCAGCTCCCTCAGAAGTCATGAGATAGAGCTAGAAGCTGATGAGCCTCAGAAGCAAGGTAAGCCTTTAGCATTAAAATCTAACAAAAAATTTGAGTCTAAAGTTTTGCAGGTAGTTGAAGAAACATCTGATGGATCCTCATCAGAAGAAGACGAACTCTCTCTCCTTTCCAGAAGAGTAAATCAACTGTGGAAGCAAAGACAAAAGAAGTTCAGGAATCCCAGAAGATCTGATCAGAACGAGTCTTCTTCCAGATACAGAAGGACAGATTTTTCCTCTGGATACAGAAGATCTGAAGGCTCCTCCAGTAGCAAAAAGCCAAACACCAAGGACATCATCTTCTATGAGTGCAATGAGCAAGGACACTATAAGAGTGACTGCCCAAAGCTTCTGAGGGAAAAGCCCAAAAAGAAGTTTGGAAGAGAGAAAAAGAAAAGTCTCATGGCTACATGGGATGACTCTGACTCGTCTGAAGCTGACTCAGAATCAGATGATGAGAGGGCAAACATAGCTCTCATGGCTAACATCTCAGAAGATAGTGAAGCTTCTGAATCAGACTCAGAATCAGATACTGAAGAGGTATTTCCTAACTTTGCTGTTAACTTTACAAAGGCTGAACTTGCTGAAAGCCTTAATGAGATTCTGGAACGTTATCAGCATATTAGAGCTAAATGCAGAGACCTGAAAAGGAATCTTGAATCTGACTCTAATAAGACTGAGAGTCTCAAATTGGAAAATTCTGAGCTGAGAAATAAGATTTCAAAATTAGAAAACACTTTACAAAACTCTCAGAAGGAACCAATTTCTGAAACTCCCAGCAACGCTGATGAGATCATCAAGGAGTATGATCACAGTTTCCAGAAGTTCCTAGCTAAAAGCATAGATAGAAGCAAAATGGCTTCAATGATCTATGGAGTTAGCAGAAACGGCAGGAAAGGAATAGGATACCAAGGTAAGGTTCCTACACCAAAGAATGTCATGGACTTAACCATTAAACACACTCCTCTGAATTCACATTTTGTATATGGTCACACACATGATATTAAATACACTAGCAGTAAGCACTCTGTGAAACCAAAATTCAACCAGAGTTTTGGTAAAACTAACAAATCAGGACCCAAGAAAATCTGGGTACCTAAGGATAAAATAATACATGTTGCAGATATCTTTAGCAGCAAGTCAGAAACACCAGTCATGGTACCTGGACTCTGGCTGCTCACGACACATGAAGGGAAGAAGGCATATGTTCCAAAGCCTGGAACTTAAGCCTGGAGGCCACGTTGGCTTTGGAGGCAATCAGAGGGGAAAGATAATTGGCTCTGGAACTGTAGGTAATGGAAATCTTCCCTCTATTAATAATGTTCTGCTAGTAGATAGATTGATGCATAATCTGTTATCCATAAGTCAATTAAGTGATAACGGTTATGATATAATATTTAATCAAAAATCATGTAAAGCTGTTAGTCAGAAAGATGGGACTATCCTGTTTAATGGTAAGAGGAAAAACAACATTTACAAAATCAAACTTTCTGAACTAAAAAGTCAGAATGTAAAATGCCTTCTGTCTGTTAACAACGAGCAGTGGATCTGGCACAGAAGATTGGGGCATGTTAGTATGAGAAGAATATCTCAGATTAACAAACTCAATCTGGTCAGAGGACTTCCTAATTTGAAGTTCAATTCAGATGCTCTGTGTGAAGCATGTCAGAAAGGCAAATTTGCAAAACCTTCTTTTAAATCCAAAAATGTTGTTTCTACCTCTAAGCCATTAGAACTTCTACACATTGACTTATTTGGACCAGTTAAAACTGCTTCAGTCAGTGGCAAGAAGTATGGGTTAGTAATCGTAGATGACTATAGCAGATGGACATGGGTAAAGTTCTTAAGACATAAGGACGAGTCACACTCTGTGTTTGTTACCTTCTGTAACCAAGTTCAGAATGAAAAGGATCTTAGAATCGTTAAAGTCAGAAGTGATCATGGTGGAGAATTTGAAAACAAAGATTTTGAGTCATTCTTTAATGACAGAGGCATTCTGCATGATTTCTCTTGTCCTAGAACTCCCCAACAAAATGGAGTTGTAGAACGAAAGAACAGAACATTGCAAGAAATGGCCAAAACCATGATCAATGAGACAAACGTTGTTAAGACCTTCTGGGCAGAAGCAATAAACACAGCGTGCTACATTCAGAATAGAATCTCAATAAGACCTATTCTGGAAAAGACTCCATATGAATTGTGGAAGAACAGAAAGCCCAACATTACATATTTTCATCCATTTGGATGTACTTGCTTTATATTAAATACAAAGAATTATTTGAACAAGTTTGACTCTAAAGCACATAAGTGTATTATGTTAGGATACTCTGAACGCTCAAGAGGGCACAGAGTATACAATACAGAAACACAGATTGTGGAAGAATCAATCAGTGCTCGTTTTGATGATAAGCTTGACTCTGAAAAGTCAAAGCAGAATGAAGTTTTTGCAGGTATAGAAATTGAATTTACAGGTTCTGAAGACAAGTCATCAGAAGCTCTCAACACAGACATTCCTTCAACGTCTGAAAGGAGCACTGCTAGCAATCCTACAACAGCTGCTGATTAACCTCAGAAGAGATTACCCAGAAGCAGCTTGGATCGCCCAGAAGAGACTATCTTAGGAAGAAAGGAAGATCCAATCAGAACAAGAGCAAGCTTCAGAAACTCTGAAGAAACTCTTATGGGACTTGTGTCTCTGATTGAACATTCTTCTATTGATGAAGCACTTCTGGATAATGACTGGATTCTGGAAATGCAAGAAGAGCTGAATCAATTCACCAGAAACGACGTATAGGATCTCGTTCCCAGACCAAAAGGATTCAATGTCATTGGAACAAGATGGGTGTTCAGAAACAAGCTAAATGAACAAGGTGAAGTCATCAGAAACAAGGCACGACTGGTTGCACAAGGTTATAGTCAGCAAGAGGGGATAGACTATACAAAAACCTTTGCCCCAGTCGCCAGGTTAGAATCTATCAGACTTTTAATTTCATTTGCTGTTAATAGAGGCATCACTCTGTATCAGATGGATGTCAAAAGTGCATTCTTAAATGGTTATATAGAAGAAGAAGTTTATGTACACCAACCCCCTGGTTTTGAAAATACAAAACATCCAGAACATGTTTTCAAACTAAAGAAGTCACTGTATGGTCTGAAACAAGCTCCCAGAGCTTGGTATGAAAGGCTAAGTAACTTTCTGTTAGAAAATGAATTCACCAGAGGGAAAGTGGACACTACTTTATTCTGTAAATCAGTTAAGAATGACATCTTAGTCTGTCAAATTTATGTTGATGATATTATTTTTGGTTCTACTAATCCTTCTCTTGGAAGAAAATTTGCTAAGTGTATGCAGGCAGAATTTGAGATGAGCCTCATGGGGGAACTGAAATTCTTTCTAGGAATTCAGATCAATCAAACTTCAGAGGGAACTTACATTCATCAGAGCAAATACATCAGAGATCTTCTGAAGAAATTTGACCTCTCAGAATGTAAGCCATCAAAGATTCCAATGCATCCCACGTGCATTCTGGAAAGAGAAGAGGTAAGCAAAAATGTAGAACAGAAAGTCTATAGAGGTATGATTGGTTCTCTCCTCTATCTGACTGCTTCAAGACCTGACATATTATTCAGTGTTTGTATCTGTGCTAGATTCCAATCAGATCCTAGAGAATCTCACTTAACATTTGTTAAGCGAATTTTCAAGTATCTGAAAGGTACTACTAATCTGGGTTTGTTTTATAGAAAATCTAGTGATTACAGCTTAGTAGGCTACTGCGATGCTGATTTTGCTGGAGACAGAGTAGAACGAAAAAGTACTTCTGGAAGCTGCCAGTTTCTGGGAGAAAATCTGATCTCTTGGTCCAGCAAAAGGCAATCAACAATTGCACTATCAACAGCAAAAGCTGAGTACATAGCAACAGCAGGATGTAGCACACAAATGCTCTGGATGAAAAGTCAGCTTGAAGACTTCCAGATTTTTGAGAGTAACATTCCTATACTATGTGATAATACTTCTGCTATTTGCTTAAGTAAGAATCCCATTTTACATTCTAGAGCTAAGCATATAGAAATAAAACATCACTTCATTAGGGACTATATTCAGAAAGGTATTTTGAACTTAAAATTTATAGATACAGACCATCAATGGGCTGATATCTTTACTAAACCCCTTTCAGAAGATAGGTTTAATTTCATTCTGAAACATCTCAGCATGAAAGTTTGTCCAGAGTGAAAATGTTTTAATTCCATATATTTACCTTCAGAATGTAATTGTTTTACTGTGAACTTCTGATCAATCTTCTTTCAGAAAGATAGAACATGCAGATTGTATCAGATGCAAGTCTAAAGATCTGAGATTCTAAGCTCAAAGACAGACGTGCTGATCACTACATCAAACAAGTGTCATCCAATCATCAGCATATCTCTGAAGCAGAATGTGTGCACGCTTCTGAGAAGGCAAAGCGCTGATTGGGTGCATTGAGACACATGTCTGGTAACTGTTTTTAAGTATCTTTCTCAAATCCCCCAAAATCAGCAAGCATTTAATGAAAAGTAATCATGCTTTTAAAATGCAATCATGATTTTTCTCTTTCTTAAAAACGTTTATCTTTTCAAAATATTTTGAAACTATTTAAACACATTAATCTCTCATTCTCATTCTTTACGTTTTCTCACTAATACTCAAGCATTCTCTGCATATTTCTGTGTTCATCTCTTGCAAAACCCTTTTTCCTCAGTTTCTTCTCAAAACCTTTTTAGTGTGAACATGGCAACCTCCAGCAGTGCTTCTGCAGGTCCTCAGAAGAAAGCATCATCTGAGCAATATCAAGTGCCATTCAGAACACTCCTCACTCCTGTGAAGAATCTTGAAGTGCTTTCTGAATTAATCATTGATTTTGGAAGCTTGAAGGAGAACGGTTTTGACCTAACTGAAGAAGTTAGGGCACAGAAGTGGGAAAGGTATTTTGACAGGTTGGTTGGACCAACATTCCCTATGCTAGTCAAGGAATTCTAGATTCACGCCAAGGCTTCAACGCATCTAGTCACCTCCTTTGTTATGGGGAAGAAGATTGTGATCACTGAGGATCACATTGCAAGGCTAATCGGTTACAGTGGCGGTGGCGTCCGTTGTGTGGACATGGCTGAAAGATGTGCTGATGTGGGTGTGATAGCTGCAAGGATTTTCACTCATGGGGTGCCCAGCAGCAAGATCAAAGATCTGAAGGATCATTACAGAGTTTGGGCTAAGATAATTCTGGGGTGCTTCAACCATAGGAAACCAACCAGTTCACCTGATTACATAAATGTGGATCAGCAGTTTCTGATCTACTTTATTGATCAGAAGGTAAAAATCAATTTGGCTCATTTTCTGTTCAACCACCTCAGAACAAGTGTGAAGGAAACCAGGAAAGAAGAAAGAACCAAGAGGGATTGGATACCCTTTGGAAGGTTGATATCAGATATTCTGACAGAGAATAGGCTGATAGAGCATCTGATAGAAGCTCAAGAGCTAAGCACCATTAAACCAACAGTTGGGAAACCTCTGAACGCAAAGAACTTGAAGAAAATGAAGCTGATAGAAAATATCCAGAAGGAACCCAGAGCTACTCCTATTGCTGATATCACCAGCAGAAGAGTTCCTCTGAGTGACTTTCCTTTATTTTCTGAGATAGAATCCAAACCAGAGGTGGTTCTCAGATACTTGGATGCGTGCAAGGCAGATGATACAGATCCAAATCTGATTATCAAAGCTCTGCATCAACCTCAGCAAGAAGTGACTCTGAAGAAGACGAAGAAGAGGAAGGCACCTTCAGAAGGATCATCCCAGCAGACACCCAAGAAAAGAGGTAATTTATCTGCTGCTTCTGTTTTAAATTCTTCTACTATTCCAGCATCTATTCCTCCTCAAACCTCTCATAGAATCTCAATTCCCATCCCTACCATAGATGACACTGTACCAGAAGAGGACCCTTCTGAGGCATTAAAACTCAGAAGACCCAGAACCAAACATCCCAAACCAACTATCTCAACAACATCAGCAATTGACAAAGTGCTGTCTGACATTGATCAACACACTTCTGATCAACCAAACTCTGAACCACAAATTGTCCCTCCTCCAGAACCAGAACAACAGCAATCTGCTGAAGAACCAGAACAACAACAACAACCACTCTCATCAATTCCTGAAGAACCCCTTATCCCTGAACAACCAGAAATTCCAACAACTTCTCCTCAACCAGCAATTCCGTCTCCCTCTCCTCAACCAGAAATTAATCCACCATCACCTCAACCTGAGTTTCATCACTCTGAAACTCCTTCTCCTCAACCATCTGAACCTCATTCACCTCAACCATCACCTCTGGCAATCCAGCTGCCAGGTGGAACAACAATCACCTTGGCACAATTGCCATCCTCATCAGAATCTACACCACCAAATACTCCCAAAACACCACCCAGTCCAATCATAATTTCTGATTCTGAAACTCCCTCTCCAAAATAAACAGCTGCCAAGAAAACCTCCAAAAACCCCAGCAGGACTTTCATAGACTTAACCAGTCTTGACCGTCTTGCTGATATGAAACATAAAATAGCCATCCCTAAACCAAAACAACCAGATGTTGGCTCTGGTATTATGAATTTTGAAACAGGTGTGCAGCAATGGATTGCTTCTTTGAAGCACGTCTGTCCTGGAATGATTGACCCAACTGCTTCTGATCAGCTCTGGTCACAATTCAGACTTTGGGTACGTGCTGAAGCCCTCAAGTTGCAGGATATCAACTATGTGCAGGCACAACAGAATTTCAGCAAGCTTCTGAATGAAGTTGGAAGTCAGCTTCTGAAAGAAGACGTGCTCCCTCTGGATAGTGAACCTTGGTCTGAGAAACAACTAGCTTCAAAGGTGCAACCAGAAGAAGACAAGACCATTCAAGCTGAAGAAAGTCAAGCAGAAGATGTTGTTGAAAGCTCTCAGAAGCTTCCTGCTTTTGATGCTTCTCAAGCTGCCTTGGACAGGCAGACTCTAGAAGAACTAAAGCTGAATGACATGCGTCTGCAGCAGAGGATGGATGAAAATGACCAGAAGATGAAAGAAAGAATGGATGTGCAGGATAGCAAGATTGACACTGTTGTCAGCATGGTGCACAAGCAGAATGAGACTGCTGATCAGATCAAAGCCATGCTGGAGAACCTGTTCACACGCTTGCCTCCTCAACCTTAGTCTTTTTTCATTCATGTCTTTTTCATGTTTTCTTTGATTTTCTGATGTACTGTTTGAATATGTTTTGTACTATTTTCATGTTTTGATTCTGAACCTTTCAATATGACAAGTTTTTCTGATCTTAATTGTTTTAGCACATCACTTACACTTTTTGATTGCTGACAAAAAGGGGGAGAACAAGAATGATATTTTAAACAATAACGGCTAACTAGACAGAAATTCTCAAACATTCTAACTCTGTTACTTGAAAATGTTTGTTCTGTTTTGCTTAAAGTCTACAGGTACAAGGAAGCTCCTGGACACTCTGAAGACTAGAAGCTCTGATCACTATGAAGCTCTGATCCGCTGTGATACTCTGATCCAAAGCAAAGCTCTGACAAGAAAAGCTCTGAAGCTCTGCTCTGACATAAAGCTTCTGATAGTCAAAGACTCTGATACTCTGATGTTCAAAGAAAGGCAAAAAGATCTGATCCTGAAGAACACTTGTAATCAAAGGGAAGTAATAAACTCAGGGGGAGTATCTCTCAACTCTGATATCTTTTTACTCCTTATCTTTTTACCTCTTACTCTGATGCATCTTTCTGATACCTTTTCACGTTATTTTCATTTAAAAATATCTAGTTTTTGTCATCATCAAAAAGGGGGAGATTGTTAGAACAAAGTTTGAATCTACTACCCTATATTTAAGTTTTGATGATAACAAAGTGAAAAGATATATTATTTATAAGATTCATGTATGAACTATCTGCTGCCTAAAATTACTATGTTCTGACTTGCAGATACTCTGATTGATATAAGCAAGATCACACCTATTCAGCATCAGAATTTGGTTTCAGACATCAGCATCAGAAGTTGCCATATCAGAATGTCAGAATCAGATGATCAACTCACGTATATGCTGAAGCCTGATGAACAAGACTGCGCTCAACACTCTGATAAAGAAACACAACAGTTCATCAGCAGCTAAGCAGAGTCAGAATGAGCCAAGCCAGAACTTGCATTAAGTAAGCAACGGTACTATGCATTGAAAGCAAATTAATACCAACGGCCTCATTCCATACAAGATCTGCTCGATAAGGAAAGTTTGTTAATAGCATTGAATCAAGAATATTGCATCCAACGTTCAACATCTCAGTGCTATATAAACAAGACTTTGAAGATTGAATTGGCTAATGCTCTCCAAATCTCTACACGCATAAAAGCTGATCAAAATCTTCCTTCTCTCAGTTTTGCTAAACACTACACATTCTGATATTCTATCATTGTTTAGCAATCTAGTTTCTAAGCTTTAAGTTGTGTATACATCACAGTTGTGATACAGTTTTGTAGAAAACATTCACACACTTAGTTTTATCTCTTTGTAAGAAAGTGTTTCCTTGACAAACCGGGTTGTGGTTTGGATCAAGAAGGCTTTAGCAGTTGTTAAAGCAGTCTGTAATATTCAGTTGAATATAGTAGATTAAGACCTCGTTGGAGAGAGGCGAAATCACCTTGACGGGTGGACTGGAGTAGTTTGAGATCAAACGAACCAGGATAAAAATATCTTGTTCATTGCATTAGATTTCAGTTTTACAATTCAACCCCCCCCCCCCCCCCCCTTCTTGTGTTTTTCACTACTTCAGACAAATCTTAGTTACTTGATAAAAATCTTGCAAAACATCCTTGCCATTTTTAAACACACTTCACAATACCACTTCAAAACAATTTCAAATCAAAACAACTTTCAAAACATTGGAATAACTTTTCAAAAAGACACACGCCTTTGTATATATTCAAACAAGAATCATTACAAAGGTTGCCTAGACAAGGCATCTTTTTTCAAAGCATTTTCAAAACCACACACACAAAGCACCATTTCAAACAATTGAAAAGCAATGGCAAGTGATCTAAGCAAGTAACTAAGAGACCATGGATAACCATGGATAGAAAGTGTGCTAATACCTTCCCTTTCTATAATCTACTCCCCGAACCCGAGAAAACATCTCAAAGGTCTTTCCTGTGCTTTTTGACCTTTCCTTAGGATAAAATAAAAAGTCGGTGGCGACTCTTGCTAAACCGAAACATTTGCGAATACAAACGCAAAAACCCCAAGTCAGTTCTCCCACCGTATCACATTATCCAAGGGGCAAGAAGAGTTGAAAACACTCCTCGTTGGGAATTTGGTCAAGAAAAGTCCTTATGACAATAAGGACAAACGGCTGGAACAACTACAAGCTGAGATAGATGCAATGAGAACCCAGATGCTGGGGCCGATGGCTCTTATCCAAGGCTTAGTCTGGGAATAAGAAGAGTTGAGAACCATTATCAACCAGCTTCATCAAGACAGATACAATATGAAGCAAACCATCGAGGTCGGGGATCAAGTTATTGATCAACCTCCAAGAAGACAGGGGTTTGGTTTGATGAAGAATAGACCTCTCCAAGTTGCTACTACCTCACGGGTCCAACAACAACCTCGCCAAAAACAATGGGTTAATCAGAGTAAGCCAGATATACCCAAGAGGCAGTTTACCAAGCTCAACATGTCGCTGTCTCAAGCTTTACAACACCTGTTGAGGATGAACCTGGTGGCGTTGATAGGACCTCATCCGAATCCCAAGACTTCTTTGCCTAACTACAATCCTGATGCAAGGTGTGCATATCACTCCAACAGCCCGGGGCATGATACTGATGACTGTTGGCAGTTGAAATACAAAATTCAAAACCTGATTGATGAAGGAGCATTGGAATTCATGCAAGATGGTCAACTAGAATGTTTTTGTCAATCCTTCAAAGCTCACCATTTGAAGTGACGAGTTCTGACAAGAGAGGGCTTTTGTTCATTAGAATTTTCAAGTTGTAGTTTTCTTTTGATTGTTCAAATATTTTTTCATGACAAACTTTGTTACTTCATTAAGGCATTTCATATGTCTATTTTGAATCAATCCATTCGTATTCACTATTTCAAAAAATGCGTTCTTATTTCCTTTTGTGATGTTCAACTCTCGATTTAAAAACTCTAAGCCTTTAGAGGGAGGATGACGAAAATGATATCAAAATCTCTACAGTATGCTTTTGAACAGACCCCACTGACGAGGTACATGCGTTGTTTCAAATCCTAAACAGTAGAGTTATAAGGAAGATAATCCCTAGTCAACCCCTTTGAGCCAAAGAAGTTGGAGTTTTTATTTTCACAAATTAAAACCCTTAATTATAACCTGGGGCAGGGTAGATTTCTCAGTTAATCCAGGTGCACAATGAATGGCTTCAAAAACGTCCTTCCAAAACAAAAGACGGTGATGGTTCCCTATAATCGTCAAGACAGGCAGTCATTATCTCTCAAAATAAAAGCCCAATAAGTCAAAACCTATGAAGGAGACTTAAGAAAAACGGGGGCATCCCACTGACTGTAATCACAAAAAGAAACAGTTCAGGCAAAAGACAGGGATAATAAAATCAAGAAGAAAGAGGTCCTGCAAACCCTAAACAAAAAGGAAATGACTTCCTGTTCGAAATAAATTTTCAGTATCTGAACCATCACTGGAACATCTGAGCAAAGACTCAAATAGGATCTAAATGCACAATTAACTGAGTATAGGATCGAAGAATATCACGAAGAATGGGTGGGTACAAATAAAATTTGAGCCTTTATCCTTTATTTCTCGAACCGTGAACCAGACCACGTTATAACCCTTAAAAGTCCTAGCTAAAGCATGGGTTAGTTCGAAAGTATACTGTTACAAAAGGTATCCTGACTCCTGTAGGACTTGCTGTACATCCTGAGTTGACATCACATTTTACAAAATTTTCCCGTTTTACTGAAAAATGCATTTTCAAAAATTTCAAGACAGACATAAGCTTTGCATTCTTAAAATAACATCGTTTTCATATGACTATTTGTTCAACAGCAGAGAAATTCGCACGACGAATATCTAGTGAACAAAAAAAAACCTTCTCAATAAAAAGGATCACCTCAAGTGGAAAAACACCTCCAACCAAGGGGCACGACATGATCATTGTCCATCATCTGGGGCAGCCAAGTCAAGATTCAAGGAATCTTGCAAAGATGCCAAATAGCCAGGGGCAAATTTCCGTCTGAATCACTTGGGGGATTGGACATGAATTCCAGCAACGAATCTTGCATGATCAAACGAACATCTTCTGGTAGTATGGCAACACAACACTACTGACAGAGACAACTCCCTACACACCGAGAGCATGGACATAGTCAGAAAATAATTCGCATGAATATAGACCCACTAGGTTGATTGGCCTAGGAAAAAATAAGGGCATCCCAGCGAACCAAAAGGGTTCGGGCAAAAATTAGGGATAAAAACAAAAAATATATGTACACCCGGCAAGCCGAAAACCTGAAAAGGCGGCTTGGGCAGAAAAGGGTATCCCGGTGGACTGAAAATCTGAAAAGACAGTCCAGGCAAAAGTTAGGGATTAAAGCGTACGACTATGTCCCGTCATCTCGTCACTTGCCTACCAGAAGAATACTTATCATTTCGATCGAAAGTTACCAAGCACCTCATAATTTGGGATAACACACGATCCACAAAGCCTCCGCAAGCACTTCCTCCCGCAGAAACAGGGGCAGAAAAGTCTCGATGCAAAGTCATCGTCATATCCTCAGCATGCGTCCCAGTAACATTCACTCCCCGCAGAGTAAGGAAAAGACATTGATATTAGCGGTCCCGAACAAGACACCATTCTCTCCAGCTAAAGCTTGCAACCGCAAATGAGTTGGCGATATTCTCCCCAAGCAGAGTTTATCTATCACCAACATTGGAAGATTATCCCCAGTGAAGTTTGGAGAATTATCCCCAGTAGAGTCTGGAAAACCGTCCCAGTAGAGTCTAAAAGATTATCTCCAGTGAAGTCGCAACTGGAAAATCATCCCCAGTGGAGTTCATTCCTTTCACAAATATAAACTCAATTCCCAACAGAGTGCATCATTGCCAGCAATGATAATTTTCTCCCCAACCGAGGTTGTTTCTCCAAATCAACAGATCTTCTGACAGAGCATCTATTCCCCACAGAGTCATTTCCTCGTCAGTCTATTCCCCAGCGGAGTTATTCTTTCCTGCAGGATCATTCTCACAGTCACCTTCATTCACTAACCCCAACGGAAACGAAGAATTCAACTCTTCTCTCCAACAGCAACCCGGGATTTATTTTCCCCAGCTAGAGATTATCATAAAAACATTGCATATCCATACATCATGGCATGTGCATACACATCATACAAAACATTCTCATTTATTTTGAGAACATCATTTCCTGATACATATCATGCATTACATACAACTGACCTTTACCTTTCAGGAAAGATACAATCAAATTCTCACCAAGCCCAAGTTATGAAGCCCGGATCCGACCGGATAGTATCTTGATCTCTACATCATATTGCGAAGCCCGGATTTGACCAGATAGAAGTATCAAACACCACGAAGCCTGGATTCGACCAGATAATGGTTTATCTTCAAGCTATGAAGCCTGAATCCGACTGGATAGTATCTTGATCACTACATTATATTGCGAAGCCCGGATTCGACCGGATAGCAGTATCAAACACCGCGAAGTCTGGATTCGACCAGATAGTGGTTTATCTTTAAGCTATGAAGCTTGGATCCGACCAGATAGTATCTTGATTTATGCATCATATTGTGAAGCCCGGATTCGACCGGATAGCAGTATCCAACACCGCGAAGCCTAGAATCGACCAAATAGTGGTATCTCTTAAAAGCATGCTATGAAGGGTTTGTTTTTGGCTATGTAAATACCCGAAGCATTGTAATAGCGTAGTTTAATTTCCTCATTTTAAATTCCGCAAAATTTAAACTGTTAGATGTATGATATTAGGATGCATGACAAGAATGTATGATTAATTTTAAAACAGTTACATAACCCTAAAATGTGCAAAGATAAATAATATGAAATTGAATCACACACACATGCTCACTCCTAGGGTACACTCCCACATGGTTGCCTTCGGTAAACGGTCATTGAGTATAGGATGCTTTAGGGGTCGTCTTTTTGTCTAAACAAAGATCAAAGTCCCGATTCGGAAAAGTTGCCTCGGAATTATTGCCTCGGAATTGTTGCCTCGAATGATTGATCTAAGACATTAGGATTATTACTAAGATGTCCTAACATTGCTTTAGTGACAGTACTTCCCTTTCGAATTAACCCTCAAAACTCCAACGACGATGCTACCTACTCACTAATAGTGGGATAGCATTGTCTAAAGGAAACAAACATAGAACGATTCTTTTTTCGAGTAGGTAGATTAGCTCTTAAGTACTTGCTCAATCCAAACGAACTTTTTTCACACTTACACTCCTTTACAAATAATGTTTTCAAAAACACTTCATTACACTCTTGAAGACAGAAGCAAGAGTTATATCAAAGTCAAAATAAATGCTTTCCAATCACACAAACACAAAGAAAACAATTTTGAAAATGATGAGAAAGTACCTAAGAGCCCGTAGATAACTACGGATATAAAGGGTGTTAATACCTTCCCTTTGTATAATCTACCCCCCGTACTTAGAAATATCTCGAAAAAGGAATTTTTCTGTGCTTTTTTTTCCTTTCCTTGTTGGATAAAATGAAAGTCGGTGGTGACTCTTGCTTATTGCGACATTTTGCAAACAAAAAACACAAAACGCAAACCAGTATTAAACAGTCGGTTCTGCCACCGTATCAAACCATGGACGCCTTCTCTTTGTGCTGATGTAGTCATTGAGCACTCTTTCTTCCTGGAGCTTCCTGGTGAGTTTTAAAACCTTCCTCTCTTGTTCATGGAACTGCTCTCAGTAAGTATCTCGCTCATTCTTCAGTTGAATCCAAGACCTCTGTAGCTCCCCAAGATCAGTGGGCATGTAAGGATAGAGAACCATGTAAGGAATGCCGTCTTCCGTAGTGGGTTCCACAATTACTGGTAACACTGCCGCATAAGGCATCACAAGCTTTTGGGCACGAGCTCGGACCCATTGGAGGTAAGACTGCATAGGAAGGGAAGTCTTTGGTCCCAACTCATGGGGGTCAGATCTATTTACCATGCCCCAAGCTCGTATGAACCTCTGGCGATGCCTCTTAACATCATCCTCATAGTCGAATGCAATATCCTCGAGAAGTAACCTATGGGGGCCATCTCTTAGAGCACGACCAAATTGTTGCAAAGCTAGACAAGGATTGTAAGTTATACCTCCTGTGATACTAAGTAATGGGACATTAGGATACCCCCCACAACGGTCAATAACAGCAACGTCTTCCATAGCCCGAGAACACCAAAGAATATTTGTATGAGCAAGTGACATTATTCTATGCGACCAACACAAACCTTCTTCGTTCTTCAGCACATACTTAGGGAGGTGAGAAATAAACCACCTCAACAACAATGGCATACAGCACATAAGAGTCCCTCTTCTCCTCGTGGTACGAGTATAGAGAGCGTGCAAAATATATCCAAGCAAGGAAGGTACAGGGTTGCGAGAAAGGAAAATCTTGACAGCATTCACATCTACAAAGGAATCCAGATTAGGGAAGAGAACCAAACCATAGATAAGAAGAGCCAAGACATCCTCGAAAGCCTGAAAATCCATATCATCCCAAAATAGTTGAGCCTGGTCTATTAGAAATTTGGCTAAAAAACCCTCGACTCCGCTTTGAGTTTCCTAATTGGATACCACATCGGCTCGTTTCAAATGCAAAGTTGAGGCAATGACTTCTGGCTTAGGAACTTCTTCCATACCTGTGAAGGTTACCTGTTCAAGAATGGATATGCCCAATAGATGAGAGAATTCCTCCAAGGTGGGTACCAACTGATAATCTGGAAAAGTGAAATAGTTATGCTCGGGATCGAAGAACTGAAAAAGTAAACCCATCATCTGTTCATCAAGGTTTGAAGTAACCAGGTTGAGAAGTTGACAAGGTCTCTTAATAAACATAGAGGTTTCAGAAATTCTTGACACTAGCTCTTAGAGTTGGGATGGTATCTCCACAAAGTTGATTCAGATAGTCTTTCTATGTACGGAAGCCATGATCTGCAAAACAGAACAAAGATAAATTCCCTTAGTCTTTGAAATGGTTAGTGTAATGAAGCATGAATGCTATGTTATGATGCATGATGTCATGATAAACCACAGGTATAGTAAACACAAGTATTGCAAAGACAAACAAATCACACAAAGCCCTTAGGTTTAAGGCTTGCACGAGGTCAAAGGTAATACCCTCTTGAAGTTAAGTTGGTTTCAACCTGTCTTAGAAAAGTAATCGGGTTTTAGAGGATCTCAATATCTTTGACCATCCTCCATCGGTCATGGTTTCAGCTCACACAATCTTTTCTTGCAGCCGAAATTATTCCAAGAGTATGGTCTTAATAAGTGTAGCATCGAGTATCAACCAGTTCTCAGCTTTAGACCGAGGCCGGCTATCTCACTACTTTCTAATGGCCAAGTTGGGAGATTAATGGTTCTAAGGTCAGTTGATGCTTAACGACACCATGCGGAGGCTCCGTATTCTCCTCGTTTCTCTACAAGGGATACTGGTGCCAACCAAAGTGTCACACCAATGTAGCTACTGCTTCAACCATATCAGTCTACGATGTACAATTCCCTCACAGTCTATTGCTACTTACCTAAAAGGTATTCCCCAGATCTGGGTGTAGGAACTATAGTAACCCCAAACAAAACCCTCAAAAATAAAGCAAACAAAGCAATCAAGAGAAGCAATTTTAATTACCTAGATCCTAAGGTATACCCCACTTATTATCCCCAGCAGAATCGCCAGTTCTATGATACGGTGGCAGAACCGACTGTTTAATACTGGTTTGCATTTTTTGTTTGCAAAATGTCGTGGTAAGCAAGAGTCGCCACCGACTTTTATTTTATCCAATCAGGAAAAGGAAAAAGAACAGAAAAAACCTCTTTCGAGATGTTTTTGAGTACGGGGGGTAGATTATAGAAAGGGAAGGTGTTAGCATCCTTTCTATCCATGGTTTTCCATGGGCTCTTAGGAACTTGCTTATCTTTTAAAATT
The DNA here is from genome assembly GCA_948472305.1 of Vicia faba. NCBI lineage: Eukaryota > Viridiplantae > Streptophyta > Magnoliopsida > Fabales > Fabaceae > Vicia > Vicia faba. The sequence continues at coordinate 1,606,467,832 of OX451738.1, read as the reverse complement.
GCTTGTGTATATGCTTTGTTTTGAAAAGTTTGACTTCATGATAACCCTTGTATCAGTCCTCAAAGGTGTGACAAAGTTGTTTTGAAAATTGTTTTGAAATGTGTAAGGGTGAAAAGTTTTGATTTGAGCAAGTACCTACTAGCATCTACCTACTCGAAAAAAGATTGCTTCCATTCTTGTTTCCTTTAGACAGCGCTATCCTACTATTGAGAAATAGGTAGCACCATCGTTGGAGTTGTAAGAGTCAATTCGAAAGGGACGTGCGCTCACTAAAGAAATGTTAGGACACCTTAGTAATAACCCTAGAGTCTTAAGATCATATTTGAGGCAACATTTCCGAGGCAACATTTGAACGGGACACTTGATATTTTTAGACAAGAGGGCAGCCACTAAGGCACCTTATACATAATGATTGTTTACCAAAGGAAACCGAAGTGTGAGTACACCCTAAGAGTGATTTGTGCGAGTGATCTGTTTTCAGTTATTTGTCTTTGCACATTAGGGTTTTCTAACTGTATTAAATTTGCCATGCATTCTTGTCATACAATCCTATTAGCATACATCTAAAAAGTCAAATATTTGCGGGAATTAAAATGCGAGAAAGTAAATCTACGCTATTACAAGGCTTTAGGGAGGGTGATTAATTACATATCCAAAAAAACCCGGGTAAAAAGCGATAAGTAAAAAAGCCCTAGATTAAACTATTACAAACCACGAACAGTTACAAAATATATTGGCAAAAATAATTAACACGCGCGCGATGAATCATGTACGAGACAACTAGGGTTTTGACCCTTGACTAAACCTATTGGTGATTGATTAAAAAATGTTTTTGTCATGTTTTGTTGTTTAAGGAAATAAAGAAATCATTAAATTAAAAAATAAAATCCTAATTCTAATTAATTTTAAATTAAGAAAAAAAATTAATTTATTCTAAAAACCTATTTTTTGTATTTTTATTTATTTGAGAAAAAGAGAAATAAAATTAAATCAAGAGTTTTAACCTAATTTCTATTTGATTTTATTTACGGAAATAAATTACAATTTCCCTAAGTTAAAGTAAATTAGATTAATTTTGATAATAATAAAAAAAACTAATCTTAATTTTTATGAAGTCTTGATTTTATGATTTTATGGAAAAAAGATTAATTTGTGAATAAAGAATAAAAATAAGTATTGAAAGATTTAAATTAAAAAAATGAATAATGGGCCTATGCTTAGCAATTAGGGGGTATGCTATTGAAATTCTGGGCCCAAATGATCCAAGCCCGTTTGACTTTGCTGGATCTGATGCACATGTTGACCTAGGACGTATGGTGGACCTTCAAGGGAGAAGCCTTGGATCTGGGCTAGAGACGTGTTTGATGGTCAGATGTTGAGGGCATATGGTGGACATCCTGATAAGTAGTGCACCTGATCACCTTTGGAAAAATAATATGGACAAAGGTTAGGACCTCGGGATCGAACCCAAGTCCTCATGGTACTTCCCAGTACCTGCTTGCCATCTGCGCTGCTTTGTTTATTTGTACATATAATAACAATAAATTAATATAAGCAAAACAAAGAAATATATTCAGAAAATGCGCGAAAATTCAAACGGGCCAACCATGGATTGCCACGCCTCATCTTCTTCCCTGGCCTGTCATTTTAGGCAATGAAACCTTTACCTACAGACAGTACTTCGTAGCTAAAGACCTGTTCATCTTAAAAATTCTCTACATGCATGATAAATGAATTGTGATGGTACTAATCAACTCATCTTGGTCTCACGAGTATCATGGTACCTTATTCATGGCCCAATTTAACCTATACTGCAAAGCCCTAAATAAGAACACAAAACCCTAGCCATGGCAGTTTCGTATATAGTCATCAAAAATGCAATTGAATAGAACGATTAGCATGCAAACATGATGATAAACATGAGTATGGAAATCAAAAGCAATAAAGATACGTGAATTAATGAAATCAGAATCAAATTTTAGGACAAACCGTGGGAGGCATAGAACACGATTCTTGAGGTTTCAGTACGTGCGAATGCTTGCTACAGGTTCAGTGAGTGCCTGGGAATGTGACTTGATCCTTGGAAATGTTTGAAATGGCCTATAGAGCAAGATCCAATCTGCACTTTTCTTTGAAAATATGGAACTTTATTTTACACTTTGAGGCAAGCTGCGCGTCTGAAAACTTGTGTTCTAGGTCTTTAGGATCCTGGCATAAGTAGTGAATCAATCTAGGGTAATAGAATTGGAAAGAATCCAAAGAATAATGGTATAGTTTTAAGAGAAAATCAAATCTTGTACAATTTCCCAAGTATGGATATTTTGTGTCTATTCTTGGCTTGCATGATTTTCTTCTCATTTGACAACACATAAGATCTTCCTTCAATGCAAAAATCATCCCTAAAACACATTATATGATTTATTTGGATTTATTTGATTTTATTTGAATTTTAAATGAATAAAATTCAAAATAAATTAAATAAACAAATAAATAAAGCATGGAGGGTCCCATAGGTCGTGGACTATGCTAGGAATGAGATTCAATCTTGAAAAGATGGGCCCATGTGGAAAAAATGCAATTTTGAGCATTGTTGACTTTGTGCAAATTTCCAAAAATGGCCAACTTTGACAAGGCATATATCCTCCAATTTTGACCCTAGGAGGATGTTCTTGGACTTTTTAGAAATATTTGGATGTCCCCTAAGCAACCCTTTTTGTCTCATCTCATTAGAGTCTTCCATGTTCATGTATGGAGCTTTGACCCAAAAGGTGTTTTTGTTGACTTTTCAAAATGACCTATAATGTCAAAATTCATATCTTTTTGTGAGTGCATATTCTGAACTTGGGAGATGAAGATGAATTGTAGTTAATTTCATCCTCTTCAAAATGAGTTTTAGATGGGTCATTTCTGATCAAGTATGAGAAAGTTATGCTTGGTCAAAGTTGAGTTGACTTTTCCTATAAAACCCTAATTTAGCAACTTTTGGATTTTGATGAATTGTGAGAAATCCTTGATGAGTCATGATAAACCCTTGATCAAATGATGAATAGAACTTAAAAATGATGATGTTGACCAAAAATCTTGAAGTTTGACTGTTAATGGGCCACAGTTGACTTTTGACCTAGCACAGTCGATTTTCAGGCATTTGAGCAATTGATTGAGCAAACTTGTTCTGCAAGGCTTGAAACTTGTCATGGATGATCTTGAGAATATATTAGGACAATGGTGAGCATTTGATTCCTTTGTGGTTCATATATCCTAATGAAAAATGAAACCCTAATTTGAGGTAGACTGCCTTAGGAGAGAGTTTGTCTGTTCAACTCTTGGACTTCCTTGAGCAATTTGAGGACCTCACTTGCCATGTGTTGAGAAATATGGTAGGGAAAATTTTGTGGTAAAACAAGTAGTTACTACTAGATCAAGAGAAGGGATATCAAACTCTTGCTTTGTTTCAAAAATTGAGCCTAAGAATGTCAAAGAAGCCTTAACTGATGAGTTATGGATTAATGCTATGCAAGAAGAGCTAGAATAATTTAGTAGTAATGAAGTTTGGGATCTGGTTCCAAGGCCTGAAGGGACATATGTGATTGGCACAAAATAGGTGTGCAAGAATAAATCTGATGAAAAAGGGGTGGTTACTAGAAATAAGGAAAGGCTAGTTGTAAAAGGATACACTCAAATTGAAGGAGTTGATTTTGATGAAACCTTTGCTCCTGTGTCCAGACTTGAATCAATCAGACTACTCTTGGGAGTTTCTTGAATTCTGAAATTTAAATTGTTTCAAATGGATGTAAAGAGTGCCTTCTTAAATGGCTATCTGAATGAGGAAGTCTATGTGGAAAAACCTAAAGGATTTGTTGATCCAAGCCTTCCTAACCATGTGTACAAACTGAAGAAATCTCTGTATGGATTAAAGAAGGCTCCAAGAGCTTGGTATGAGAGATTGACAGAATTTCTTGGTGATAATGGATATAGGAAAAGTGGCATAGACAAAACTCTTTTTGTCAAGGAAGAAAAAAGGAAGATAATGATTGTATAGATTTATGTTGATGATATTGTGTTTGGTGGGATGTCAAATGAGATGGTTCAACATTTTGTCAGGCAAAAGCAGTAAGAATTTGAGATGATCCTTGTTGGTGAGTTAACCTACTTTCTTTGTGTGAAAGTTAAACAAATGGAAGATTCCATATTCTTATCTCATAGAAAGTATGTGAAGATTATAGTAAAGAAATTTGGGATGGAAAATGCTAGTCACAAAAGAACACATGCTCCCACACATTTGAAGTTGTCTGCAGATGAAAAAGGAGTAAGTGTGGATCAAAGTCTTTACAGAAGTATGATTTGCAGTCTTCTATACCTCACAGCTAGCAGACCTGACATTTCCTTTTCTGTAGGGGTGTGTGCTAGATATCAAGTTGATCCTAAAGTTAGCCATGCCAACCATGTGAAGATAATTCTTAAATATGTGAATGGGACAAGTGACTATGGTATGCTATATTCTCATGGATCTAGCTCTACATTAATTGGTTTTTGTCATGCTGATTGGGTAGGAATTTTTTATGATAGAAAAATTACATCAGAAGGATGTTTCTTTCTGGGAAATAATCCCATATCTTGGTTCAGTAAGAAGAAAAATTGTGTGTCTCTTTCCACTGTTGAGGTTGAGTATATTGCTGCGGGAAGCAGTTGTTCTCAGATGTTTTGGATGAAACAAATGTTAACAGAATATAATTTCAAATAAGATGTCATGATATTATTCTATGACAATCTAAGTGCCATAAATATATAAAAAAATATTATTCAACACAGCAGGACCAAACACATTGATATCCATCATCACTTTATAAGAGAGCTTGTTAAAGAAAAGATTGTTGCCTTAGAACATGTAGCTACTGAATTACAACTGGCTGACATTTTCACTAAGGCTTTGGGTGCAAATCAGTTTGAGAACTTAAGAGGAAAACTAGGTATATGCATATATGAGGGTTTGTAGAAACTAACTGCATGTGGGAATATCATTAAAGTGATACTATATTATTTATGTTTCCAACAAATCAAATTTCGTAAGCAATCATTTCAAGACTATCTCAAATACTCTCCCACACACTACGAAATTACCTCATTCTATTTTCACAACCCCTTAATTCTCCTTTATAGAAAAAGAACCCGTACTATTCTCCATCTCACTGTTTAAAACTTTTCAAAGATGTCACAACATCATGATTCATCTCCCTCAAAGTGCTCTTCCAATGAAGCCAAGGCTTCTAGGTTAAAGAATGTCAACCTTCCTGAATACCTCTCCCTTGATAAATTTCTGGTCGTCGCTCCTTTGTCAACTATTCTACCTCTTGAGAAGAAGTTCAAGAAACCCAGATCGTCCCATGTAAAGAAATCCAAAGACAAGTTTGACACTTCTAAAGGTAATGCTTCTACTGCTGCTGGCGATAGGTAAGAAGAAGACATTGTTAATGTTGATATAAGTAATAGAAGGATAGTAGATAGGGTGTTAAATCAAGGTTTTGTTGTGCCTGGGATTTCTACTCCTCTTGCTCGTATGCCTACTCCGGCTGACAAAGGAAATGATCCTAAAAGTGCTGCTGAATCATCCATCTTGAAGAAAGATGCTACTGAAAGCAAACTTGGAAAGCTTGCTACTTATTCTCTATAAGAAGTGGAAGCTAATGTTGAACAAGATGTTGAGACATCATCTGCTGAAAAGGACCCTTCTGTTAAGGAAATTGCAAGGAATCCAAATGTTGAGAATGTGGTGAATGTTGATGAGTTATCTGACAATGACCTTATTACTAATGTGGTGTCTGGGATTGCTGAAAGGCTAAAATCGAGGAAAGTAAAGGATGTGAATGTCACACCCCCTTCCAAGAGTATCAAGAAGAAGACTATGTATGGTCCCCCAAATCCAGGAAATAAAGTTGTTCCTCCCTCCAACAAAAGAAAAGTTAGACCTGATGACTCCTAAGATGATGATGAGGATGATATCCAGGACATCTCACCTGTGAAGAGATCCATAAGTAAGAAGAAAGATGCATTAGTAAAAGAAGCTTACTCTGATTATGATGTCGAGGAAGATGTCTAAGACATCTCTCCTATAAACAAATCTGCAAGCAAGAAGCTTTCTGTTAGGGTGCCTGATGCTCCTCTTGACAACATCTCCTTCCATTCTGTTGGAAATGATGAAAAGTGGAAATATGTATTTCAAAGAAGAATTGCCCTTGAAAAAGAGTTGGGAGCTGGTGCACTGGAGTGCAAAGAGATTATGGAGCTGATTTCTTCTGCTGGATTGATGAAGACTGTCACCAGGTTTGTAAAAAGTTATGAGACTCTTGTTAAGGAATTTATTGTTAATATTCCTATTGATTGTGTTGATCATAAAAGTAAGGAGTATAGGAAGGTGTTTGTTAGAGGTAGGTGTGTAGAATTTTCCCCTGCTGTCATCAATAGATTTCTGAATAGATCTGAGGATGATTATTGTGAGTTGGAAGTAACTGATAATCAAGTGTGCAAAGCCATCACTGCAAACCAAGTGAGTGAGTGGCCCATGAAGAATAAGCTTCCCATTAGCAAGATAAGTGTGAAATATGCTATCTTGCATAGAATTGGAGCTTCTAACTCGGTTCCTACCAATCATACCTCAACCATTACAATTGGCTTAGGAAAGTTTATCTATGTTGTTGGAAATAAGAAACAATTTAATTATGGTGTTTACATTTTTTATAAGGCTATTATGCATGCAAGAACATGTGCTATCAAAATTTTTATTTCCTTCCCATCTCTTATTTGTGGAATTATTCTTAATTAACATCCTGGAATTATGAGTGTAAATGATGTAGTTTGTAGGAGGGAGTCTGCTTTGACCCTTCACTTCAAGTTGTTTTCCGGAAAACATGTCCCAGACATTGTCTTGACATCTGCATATTCTGAAAACAAGACCTCTACCAAGGATGTCATGATTACTGAATTAAGGGAAGCCTTCAAATAACTTGATGATGTGATCAGAGTTAGCTCAACAAGAAATCTAATTTTTGAAAAGATGATCAAGGAGCTGCAGAAGGACAACAATCTTGATGATAGAGTGAGCACTGAAGGAGGAAATTTTGATGATGAAGGGAGTTCTGACTCTGCCAAGTCTATTGGTCCTGAAGACAGTTAGACCATTTTCTGTTTATTTTCTTTGACCCCTTTGTTCATTTTTGGCACTTGTATGTGATTGACTCTTGGATTCTATGGTTTGTACTTATTTGGCATATTCTATTACTGCTATGCATGTTTTATTTGGCATATTATATCTAAAAGGGGGAGAGAAACTGAATGACCTCTGACTGACTCACCACTGACTGAGGGGGAGCTTAATGTTTGAGGGGAGCCTCATGTCTCTGAAGATGTTCTAACATATTCCTCTGCTAACAGCTGACTGAGTTACTACTAAATGAGTTTTGTTTTTTGTTTGTGCTGCTACTTTGATAATGAGTGCTCAAATAATGTTTTAGCCAAAATTTGCCAAAGGGGGAGTTTGTAAGTGTTTGGCAGCAATTTTGGTAAAACACTGACTTGATAATATTTTGCTCAATGCCTTGACATTTGAAGCAAACTTCTTTTGAATGATGTCAAAGAAGATGTCTTGACATCTGCCTCCTGATCTGAACGTGACTTCATATTTGTTTCCAATATTATGTTTCCTGTTTTTATGTGCGCCATTATTCAGGATTTGTGACTCATAGTTTACGAAAAATATGGAGGAATATTTTTCTATTTGCATTATCCTTATGGATTAAATCTTGGCTTGTTTTCATGGAAATATTCAAGGGATTGGAATATTTGTTTTTACAGCCCAAGCCCACTTTTTCGCCTTTATAAGGACTTGCACCCTTATTCGTTTGACTCCAACTTTTGAAGAAGAATATATTCTTTCTATTTTATAAGTCTAAGTATTTTTAATTGTAATACACTCTAAGTATTGGCTTAATACTTGAGTTATAATTTTAGTTGTCAATTATGCATCATTCATAAGCTTTTAAGTATTGAAAGATTGAAGTCTTTAAAACTTAATAATTTTGTTGTTCTTCACTGTTAGTGATTGAAGGGATATGAGGAAGGACTCATACCTAGGTGTGTATTAGGTTGAAGTATAGAACGAGTAGTGATTAAGAGATTAGATCGTAAACTGGTTATTTACTGAGGGTTTATGAATTGATACTATTTAGTGGACTTATCCCTGGCTTGGTAGCCCCTAGAGTAGGTGTTGTTATACACCAAACTGGGTTAACAATCCCTTGTATATTTACTGCTTTTAATATTGTTGCATTTTATATTGTCCTCACATATTTGTGTTGTGACATCTCCATCGACATCACATATCTGATACCATAATGTCGGTTCTTAACGGCTTGCTTGCTCACAAACATCTTTTTCTCACAATCACACTTTTCTGAAATATTTTCAAAAACAAACACTTTGTAAAAATATTTTCAAGATACACACACACAAAATTTCCGTACTTAGGGATTTTTCAAAATATTTTCAAAAAACATACACACAAAGCATTTTAAAATAAAGTGATCTAGCGATTAAGAGCCCGTAGATAACTACGGATGAACAGGGTGCTAACACCTTCCCTTTTCATAACCTACCCCACAAACTCAATAAAATCTCGAAGGTATTTCCTTTTTTTTCACCCTTTCCTTATTGGATAAAAGAAAAGTCAGTGGGGACTCTTACTATCCGCAACATTTGTGATAAAACACAAACAAGTCAGTTTTCCCACCTTATAACATCCCCAATGCAACGAAGTAAGGTGAGAAAGGAAGGAAGGAAATGAGATGAATGATTATTATTCTCCTTGTCCATGCGCTCCGCGATGTTCCCGTGCTCTTGTGCGTCCACGTGCATCATCTCTTCCTTGGAAAGGCTCTACACCATATCCATGTAGTCCAACATGAGTAACAATTTCATGCAGTCCGTCAACCCAATAAGTCAATGTTTGCATCTCTTCGGTAAGCTCCGAAAAACTACGGTCATGCCATTAGGTGTAGTCGTGTTGATCTCTCTGAAGTTGTCAGATTTCTTGCATCATCTTGTTTGTTGTGATGCCATCCTCTAATAGTGTTGAGCTTTGGCCTTGTTATGGCACAACATTTCAGCATAAATGTCATCAAGAGTAGTTGGTTGCCTATGATTTCTTCTTCTTCGTGGCTGATGCCTGGATGATGAACCTGCAAGATTCTCGGTAGTAGCTTGTGCAGCATGTTGGTCGGTGTCAGGTTGGGGAGCATCTTGCTCTAGCCCTTGCTCCATTTCATCTGGCTCATCATTTCTTGGACCAACTTGATCATTTTGAATATTCTCACCAGGAGCAGAAGCATTAAGATCATAACACTACTTATCCATATCTATAACATTCGTAAGATAAGGTTTTGGAAAAATAATTCTTGGAACTACTTTGTTCCGCACCATAAGATTGTATCTCTCATCCTCTCTAGCCTTTATAGGATGTCCATCACAACATTTGTCAATATCAATAAATAAAGCTGGAAGTGAAGGCAGATTCCCTAGTTTGTCCCCCAATTTTAGAGCAAGTGCTATAGAAGTAACTAAACCTCTAACATAGAAAGGGGTAGTACCTCGTGCACAGAGACACTGGATGTGTGCCAAGAGGAACAAACTGAAATTAATCTTCCAACCAGGTGTGAAGGTGTAGTGCAGAAAGAAAAATTCTTTGGAATTAACTCTGTTGTTGTTTGCCCTTCCAAAAATGGTGTTGGAAAGGATGCAATGAAAGTAATGGGTGGAAGGGTTATGGACAGATGAAGCAAAAAAAACCTCCCAAATTGAAAGCCGCTCACCAGTTAAAACTTTCCATAGACCGAATGCTATCGATGCCCAATCGGTTTCTGGAGGGATTCAGCAGCGTGCTTCTCCTCCACGAGGAAAATATAAAAAATCACTCTGAGCCTCTTGCTTCATAGAGTATTCGTCGTTAAACAATCGAAAGTTAGTAGTGCTCGTGAGGTACATGTTGTCATCTGCTAGGGTGTTGTACGAGAAAGAGCTAAAAAATTCCAAGGTCAAAGATTCATAAGTTAGATGGTTCAAGGTGCAGACATAAGATAGGTCAAAATTATGATGTAGCCATTGCACACTCTCTAACAATCCTAACTCACATAGGAAGTTAACATCAACATACCATGTAGCAGTAACCAAACATCGATAAAACTTCTGGTATTGAGCTTCTTGATGTACTCCAGCTTTGTCGTTTTGGAACACGATTCCATAAAGTTCAAGCTCTCCTATTGTGTGTTGAACTCTTAGAGACATGATTAGATACAAGGGAGGTGGAACGGTTCAGTTTCGGGAAGATGACAAAAATTTAAAGAGTGCAAGGATTGGAAATTTAATGGTGTTTAATGATAATTGTGAAAATAGAGAATATGGAACGGTATGGGTGAGGAATATGGAAAAGGGTTTAAATGTGGTTTAACAATTTGGAAGAAGATGAAAAGAAAAGAATGAATCTGGTATCTGTTTTAAACAGATACACGGTACTGGTTTTTAATCTGTCCCGAGGAGCACAAAATGTGTCTCAAGCGGAACACTTCGCAAATGTCTGGAGGTTATTACAGAATGTGTGACGGACGACACAACATAAAAATTTTAATTTCCAGAAAAGCTAAAAATTAAACCTTACAGATTCATACATTCAAGCACACAGAGATATTTTATAACAGTATAAAGCAAATCAATAGTATAACAATAAAGCATATTATAAATGTAAATATAAAATATCATGCCAAACATTTTAATATAATCTAGAAATTTCGAATTCTTCCAAACATTAGTCTAAGAAACATGAAACAAAAGCAGAAAGTAAACATAAAGTAAGACAGAAAAACAATAAAATCTAGAAATTACAAAATGTTAAGCTATGTCAGCCACTACTGTTAGTACTGAGAGCTGAGGCGTAGATATGCTGTAAAATATGGTCCACTTACTCAGTTACTAAGTCCATAAAGCCATGAAACTCGATGCATAGTTTGGTGAGTTCTTCCCTTAAGCAGTTTAATTCATTTTGCACAACAAGTAATGCAGTATCACGATCAATAGAGGGAGGCGCAGAGGCAACTAGAGCAAAGGAAACACATGAAGGTGTAATTTTCTTAATGGGTGCAAAATGGTGATTGAAAGGTGGTGTTTCGGGATCAGTCTCGGTATCAGAAATGAAAACATCTTTGTGGTCGTAAATTTGAGGTGTTTTGGGAGAAACGGGAGCTGAAGTTGGTTGTGGTTCCAGATTAAAAAGCCAATTGTTTTGGTTATGAATACATGTTCTTGGATTAGGTAGGGTGAAAAGTTGCATAATCTGGTTGTTGATTAGAAGCTCAAATTCACTAGGTCCTAGATTTCTTATTATGCCGGTGTTGAAAGAGAACTGTATATCCATGGGTCGGAATTTACCTAGAGGGTGGAGTCCTAAAAGTGGTTGATGCATTCCGATAGAATTTTCTATCATGGTTACTAGACCTTCCACCAAGATAGGTGCATAATCTATTTAAGCAATACGGTCAAAATTGGCTATCATATAGGTAGCTACATTAATGGAGCGGTTTCTAGAGGCACAATACATAATGAAAAGTTCATCTCTGGACACAGAAGTAATGTTTTTCCGTTTTCCGAAAAGGGTGTGGGCTAGGAACTTATGGAAGTAGCGGATAAAAGGGTTATAAATACTTTTATAAAACATATTATCAGGCTCAGGGTTACTATCTCCATAAGAAGGTCCTCTTGGGTACAAGTAAAAACATGCGGGCCACTAGGAAATCCTAATAGGTTAGCAAGTTCACAGTTATTATAATGGTATTCTATACCAAAAATTCTAAAAGTGGTTAGGCCTCTATTGAATCCTAAACCATGGTCAGGTAAAAAGATCAGTGAGCTTATGAATTCTAAGGTCAGCTTTCTATAAGAAATAAATCATCTCCTCAAAGGAGAAGCATCCAAGCCTACTTGGTTTAGCAAAAACATTACAATGTCTCTAATGCCTAAAGGGGTCATGGAAGGGCCATCAGGATAAAAGGTCAGTGTCATTTCCCTTGCGGACAGTGCCTCAAAGCGCCTCTTCTGGGCTCTTCCTCTGAAAACTATGTCCATGGTGTCAACTTCTTGCTTCTTAAGTTAGTATTGTTAGCTAAAAATTAAGTTAGCATGTAAGTAAGTTGACAATTAGAATTAAGTCAATAGTTGATAACGTTAGAGATCAATACTGCAAAACTATAATGAAAAGAAAAAAGTAAGAAAATTAAGAAAATGCAAACTAAACAAAAATAGTAAATCAAAATAAAAGACTAGAAAGTGGGTTGTCTCTCACCAAGCGCTTTATTTTATGTCGCAAGATCGAAATAATTTTAATAGATGATTAGATCTTGGAGTGAGCGGGTAACTCTGAAAGATGGAAACTAGCATAATAGTCTTAATTTTCTATACAATGGTAGTGCTTTAAGTGTTTCCCGTTTACGATAAACGGTTCGCTAGATTTTCCCTTAATTTCAATAGCTACACTTGGAAGAACCTTATTTATTTCAAATGGACCGAACCACCTAGAACAAAGTTTTCATGGGAATAATTTAAGTCTAAAATTAAATAAGAGCACTAAGTCTCCCTCATTGAACCCTTTTCCATAAATGCACTAGTTGTGCCAGTTCTTTGTTCTTTCTTTATAAATCCTATTATTTTCATACGCGTCTAGTCTAAGTTCTTCTAGCTCATGGATATCCAAGATTTGCTTTTCGCATGAGGCAGTGTAACTTAAGTTGAGGGTTATGATTGCCCAAAGGCTTTATGGTCTAGTTCTACCAGAAGATGACACGATTTTCCATAAACTAGTTTAAAAGGTGTGGTTCCAATGGGTGCCTTATAGGCTGTTCTATATGCCCATAATGTTTGGTGTAATCTGGACGACCAATCTTTCTTAGAAGTGGAAACTATTTTTTCTAAGATTTTCTTGATCTCTTTGTTGGAGACTTCTACTTGTCCAGCGTGACGGCGGACTCCATACTTCACTAATAGTTTTTCAAATATTTTTCGAAATGAAATGAGAACCACCATCACTGATGATAAGTCTTGGCACACCGAATTTGGGAATAATGATATTTTTAAAGATCTTAATTACTACCCGTGCGTCATTTGTTGGAAAAGCTACAACCTCGATCCATTTTAATGTGTAATCTACAATAACGAGTATGTATTTATTTCCAAAAGAGGGTGGGAAGGGTCCCATGAAATCAATTCCCCATACATCAGATACTTCTACTTCTAAAATTCCCTTTTGAGGCATTTCGTCGCGTCTGGAGATGTTCCCAGTGCGTTGGCATCGGTCGCAGTTTATAACTTTAATGTGAACATCTTTCCATAAGTTAAGCCAATTGAGGCCAACTTGTAAAATCTTAGTGCAAGTATTTTAAATGCTTGCATGTCCACCATAAGGAGCAGTAAGACATTTGGAAATCATGTTATCTATTTCATCTTTGGGGACACATCGACAGAAAATACCATCGACGCCTCTTTTGAATAGCAGAGGCTCATCCCAATAATATTGTTTAAGATCGTGGAAGAACTTCTTCTTTTGTTGATAGGTTAGATCCGGTGGAAGCACTATAGAGACCAAATAGTTAACAAAGACGGCGTACCATGGCAGTGTGTTCTTATTGTTAATGGTTACAGGGAGTTCGATAGTGTTGTTTTCTAACTGGTCTGTGATTTGTTCGTAAGAGAAATTATCGTTGATAGGCACTTATTCAGGCTTAATTCCTTCCATTCTAGATAAGTGACCGACTACTACGTTTTCAAGGCCTTTTTTGTCCTTGATTTCCAAATCGAACTCTTGTAGGAGTAAGATCCATCTGAGTAATCTTGGCTTTGCACATTTTTTGCTTAATAGGTATCTAATTACATAATGATCTGTATAAATAATTATCTTTGCTCCTACTAGGTAGGAACGAAATTTATCTAGAGCGAAAACGATAGCCAAAAGTTCCTTTTTGGTTGTGGTGTAGTTCATCTGTGCAGGATCTAAGGTTCTACTGGCATAATAGATCGCATGAAGCTTTTTATCTTTTCATTGTCCTAATATTGCGCCTACAACATAGTTGCTACCATCACACATGATTTCGAAAGGTAATCCCCAATCAGGTGGTTGCATAATAGGCGCGGTAATAAGCACTGTTTTTAGTTTTTCAAATGCTCTTAAGCATTTATCGTCGAAATTGAATTCAGTGTATTTCATTAATAGGCCAGTTAGCGGTTTGGTAACTTTAGAGAAATCTTTAATGAATCGTCGGTAGAAACCAGTGTGTCCTAAGAAACTTCGTATTTCTCTTACGGTTTTTGGAGGTTGAAGGTTTTCTATGACTTCTATTTTTGCTTTGTCAACCTCAATTACTCTGTCGGATACTATGTGTCCAAGTACGATTCCTTGTTGGACCATGAAATGTCATTTTCCCCAATTTAATACGAGGTACACTTTTGCGCATCATTCAAGTACCATTTCTAAGTTCGATAAGCATCCTTCAAAACTTTGTCCATGGGAAGGGAAATCGTCCATATATACTTCCATGATATCGTCTATAAAATCAGTGAAAATTGACATCATGCATCTTTGGAATGTTGTGGGAGCATTGCATAGTCCAAACAACATTTGTCTATAGGAAAATGTACCATAAGGACATGTGAATGTAGTCTTTTCTTGATCTTCAGGGTGTATAGGGATTTGGAAAAATCCCAAATAACCATTCAGATAGCAAAAACAGGTATTCTTAGCTATTCGTTCGAGCATTTGATCAATGAAAGGTAAAGGAAAATGATATTTTCGAGTGGCTTTGTTTAACTTTCTATAGTCAATGCACATTATCCATCCGATTTGGGTATGTTGTGCTACGAATTCACCTTTTGCATTGCTGACAACTATAACACCTCCTTTTTTTGGTACAACATGTATTGGGCTAACCCATTTACTGTCGGATATCATATATATGATTCCTGCTTCTAATAACTTTTGTACTTCTTTCTTAACTACATCACTCAGAATTGGCTTTATTCTTCTCTGATGTTCTCTCGAGGTTTTGCAGCATAATGTGATGCACGCAAATTGAGGGGCTTAGTCCTTTTAGATCATATATGGTATAGCCTAAAGCAGTCGGGTATTTCCTTAAGACATGTAGTAATTTTTCTGTTTCTATTTGTCATAGATCTGCCTTGACTATGATGGGTCTTTCGAGTTCTGTGTCTAGGAATTCATATCTTAGATCTTTTGGTAATGTTTTAAGTTCATCATCTGGTTTCCTCAAGCAAGGCATAGAGTCAAGATTAGCGCGAGACATTCACTTAGATTGTCATCTCTGTATTCATCACACCAATTGTCATCTTCAAGGATTGGAGGTATTGGAATTTTTAGAGCTTCTGAATATTTGGTCTACTGTTTCTCCATTTCTTTAACGAATTCATAAATGACATCCTAGAAATAGCATGAATCATCTATAGGTGGTGCTTTGAAGAATTGTGAGAGGATGTATTCGACTTTTTCTTCACCAACATCAAATGTCAGTTTACCCCTTTTTACATCTATGATGGCTCCGGCGATGGTGAGGAATGGTCTTCCTAATATAATAGGGATGTTAGAGTTTTCTGTGATATCCATAATAATGAAGTCAATGGGGATATAAAATTCTCCAATACATACAGGCACATTTTCGAGCATTCCTAAAGGAAACATCACGTAACGATCAGCTAGTTGTACGAACATTCTTGTTAGTTGTAATTCTCCCATATTTAGTCTTTTGCAAATCGATAACGACATTAGACTTATATTGGCTCCTAAGATTCATAGAGCTTTGTCTATGACAAATTTTTTGATTACACATGGTATAGAAAAGCTACCAGGGTCTTTGAGCTTAGGGGGCATGTTATTTTGGATTATAGCACTACACTCTGCAGTAAGCACAACAGTTTCATTGTCCTCGAGATTTTTCTTATTGGATAAGATTTATTTAAGGAACTTATCATAGGAGGGCATTTGCGTGATGGCTTCTGTAAAAGGCATGGTGATATTTAGTTGTTTAAGAAGTTCAACGAATTTCTTAAATTGCCCTATATTTTTAGATTTAGCTAAGTGTTGAGGGTATGGTATCGGTGGTTTGTACAATGGCGGGGGTATGTAGGATTTTTCTTTCTCTTCTACCTCTGCGCTTTCATCTCCCTTCTCATCTTATTTTGCTTCGTCTTCCTTCTCAGTTGGTTTACCAGTTCTCTGGTACATGGCTGGACTTTTGATTCTTGGGTCAGTTGGTCCTTCTCTACCCGTTCCACTTTGAAGTGTTATTGCATTAGAATGACCATTCGGATTTTTTTATGGTTGGCCAGGAAAAGTGCCAGTTTGAGCAGCTGTAGCAGCTTGTTGTTGAGCCACTTGAGAGATATGAGTTTCAAGCATTTTATTATGAGTGGCGAGGGCATCAACTTTGTTTGATAGCTGCTTTATTTTTCGCTAGTGTGTATGTTTTCATTTAGAAAATCTTTGTTTTGTTGAGCTTGAGTAGATACGAAGTTTTCTATCATGATCTCTATATTGGATTTCCTAGGAACATTTGGAGTAATTTGAGTAGCTTTCTGGTATCTTGGGGGTGTAGTAGAAGCTTTTCTAGGTGGATATAATGCATTGTTATTCTTGTACGAAAAGTTAGGATAATTTTTCCAGGTAGGATTATAGGTATTCCTATATGGGTTTCCTTGAGCATAATTCACTTGATCAACTGGTACTTCTATTAAAAGTGGACATTCAAGCGCAACATGTGCGTGAAGTCCGCATAAATCGCATGTTGGAGCTACTGTAGCCACGATGGCTGCAGGAGTTGTGGTCTAGTTCTCTATCTTTTGGGTAAGATCTTATACCTTAGTGTTAACTTGGTCTAAGCTTCTAACTTCATACATATCGCCTTTCGTCTGAGGTTTCCCTACAATGGTTCTATCGCTTCCCCACTGGTAATGGTTTTGAGTCATACTCTCGATAAGTTGATAAGTGTTATGATAAAGTTTGTCCATCAGTGCACTGCCAGCTGCAACGTCAATCGCTAATCTTGTGTTATACAAGAGATCATTGTAAAAGGTGTGGATGATCAACCATTCTTCTAGAACGTGATGTGGACAGATTCACAACATGTCTTTGTATCTTTCCCATGCTTCAAAGAGAGTTTCACTTTCCTTTTGTTTAAAACCATTGATATTGGCTCTTAGCATAGCCGTTTTACTCGGCGGAAAATATCACGCTAGGAAAACTTTCTTGAATTTGTTCCATGTGGTAACAGAGTTGGATAGTGGAGACTGGAGCCAGGCTCTAGCTCTATCTCTTAATGAAAAAGGAAAAAGATGAAGTCTTATAGCTTCGGTACTGACACCATTCGCTTTCACTGTGTTTACGTACTACACAAACATAGATAAATGTAAATTTGAATCATTCGTAGGACATCTTGAAAACTGATTTTGTTGGACAACTTGTAATAATGAAGGTTTTAACTCGAAATTATTCTGAGTGATAGCGGGAGCAACAATGCTGCTGTGAGGTTCCTCTTGTGATGGGGCAGCATAATCCTTCAGAGGACGATTTTGGGGTCCTTCGGCCATTCTTGGTTCAGGAATAGATAAATCAAGAAGATTGAATTCAGGAAGATTATACTTAATTTGGTATTCTCTAATCCAACGTATTATACTAACAAAACGCTCGACTTCGTCGATTGGTTTCTCTAATTCTTCGCCTTGAGAGCGAGTGCTTGGCATACAATCAATGGATAAAAGGAAATAAAATTCATTGCCTTAGTCTATAATGCATAACAAAGGATTTCAAGTGCCTTAGTCTATACCCCGCCAAAAAATTTGATCGCATGACGGTAAGAATCTATCGGGTGTATTAACTGCAAGTGAACAATTAGGTCATGTAGTTTTAAAATATATCGAACCCACAGGGGAAAGTAATCGAATTACTGCTATCTAAGCTATTGTGTAAAGCTAAGGCTAATAAATCTTAGGTTTTGGGGTGGACAAAAAAATAACGTTAGACTTAATTGAAATATTTAATAACGGGACGCCGGTATGTAATACGTCTGACTTCGGGAATTCAGTAAATCATTGGCATAGTTTTTGAGTATTCAAAACACTATTCAGTAGAAACTATTAGTTTAAAAATCTTTATCTCACACTCTCGTGATTGTTTATTCAGACTATATTATTAAACTTAAATGATCACTCTCGTTGTTTCGTTCAACATTTAAAAATACTTTTTGAAAACAAATAGATTCTAATTAATCGTAAACCGCTCTCGCTGTATTTAAAACCAATGTTTGATGACCATTATCCGGTTAAAAACTCACACTCTCATGATTATTTATTTTAGCCTTTGTTTGTTTCTTACTCTCGTAACAAAACAGTTTTATATTGAAATTTGGAAATCAAACCAGAAAAGTATTTTTATAAAATGTTTATGCCAATTTATTACCGAACTCCTTCTGTTTGTGACCTTACATACCGGTATCACGAAAATTATCCGGACATATTATTCGTCGAGAACACAAAACAATAGCAGACATATAAGATTCAGCCATGATTAATAAATGAAAAATAGTAATAAAATTAAATTAAAAGAAACCTGGAATTAAATAATGAGAACAAAATTATGCACTTTTTATGTACTTGTAGCAATCCTCCATAATATTTCGGCAGGATTTTCTTGCGGAAAACTGACTTGAATGCATAACAAAATATTAAACTAAAACAATGTTTAGGAGGCGATGAAGAAAAACTAAAGTTACAATAGTTTCCCAGTGTAGAAAACTATTGTTGTTTAGGTGAAGGTTTTATCTTCTTAAGTTCTAAACAAAGCTCTGAACTGTTAAACTGAAAGTCAGCATCATTGTACCCTACTAATTTATATTCTATGAAGTTTCTATAATAAAGACCGAGATTAGTAGTACCTTTCAGATACTTGAAAATTCGCTTAATTGTTGTTAAGTGAGATTCTCTAGGACCTGATTCGAATATGGAACTAAGACAAAAACTATATAGAATATCAGGTCATGAAGCTGTTAAATATAGGAGAGAACCAATCATACCTCTGTAGAGCTTCTGTTCTACTTTCTTACTTACCTATTCCTTTTCCAAAATGCATGTAGGATGAATAAGAGTTTTGGATGGCTTACTTCCTGACATATCAAATTTCTTCAGAAGTTCTTTAACATACTTGCTTTAATGTATGGGTTCCTTCTGGAGTTTGATTGATTTGAATTCCCAGAAAGAACTTGAGTTCATCCATCAAGCTCATTTCAAATTCTGCCTGCATAGTCTTAGCAAATTCTTTTCCCAATGAGGATTTAGTAGATCTAAAAATTATATCATCTACGTATATTTGAAAAATCAGAATGTCATTTTTAAATGATTTACAGAACTGAGTTGTGTCCACCTTCCCTTTGGTAAAATCATTTACTAATAGAAAGTTATTTAGTCTTTCATACCAAGCTCTGGGAGCTTGTTTCAGACCATATAACGATTTCTTAAGTTTATAAACATATTATAGGTGTTTTGTATTTTCAAAACCAGAGGGTTGGTGCATATAAACTTATTCATCAATGTAACCATTTAAAATTCACTTTTGACATCCATCTGATAATAATGATGTCATTATTTACAACAAATAAAATTAAAAGTCTGATAAATTCTAACCTGGCGACTAGAGCAAAGGTTTCTGTATAGTTTATCCCTTCTTGCTGACTATAACCTTGTGCAACCAGTCGTGCTTTGTTTCTCACAACTTCTCCTTGTCCACTTAGCTTGTTTCTGAAGACCCATATAGTTCGAATGATGTTGAAGCCTTTTGGTTTAGGAACTAGATCCCATACATTGTTTATGGTAAATAGATTTAGTTCTTCCTGCATTGTAAGTATCGAATCAATGTTTAGAAGTGCTTCGTCTATGGAAGTCGGTTCGATCAGAGACACTAATCCCATGAGAGACTCTTCAGTATTTCTGAATGTAGATCTTATTCTAATTGGATCATGTTTCTTTCCCATAATCATGTTTTCAGGATGTGCTAAGATACTTCTGGATTGTCTTTTCTGGATGGATTCTTCAGAAGTTGCTGTAATATTTGTCATGTCTTCTTTTGTATTTGGCTAAAGTTCTGAACTTTTATTTTCTGAAGATTTGTCTTCAGTACCTGTAGTTTGAACTTCTATATGTGCAAAGGATTCACCCTACTTTGACTTTTGAGAGCCAAGCTTATCATCAAATATGACACTAATAGATTCTTCCACAATTCGTGTTTGTGTGTTGTATACTCTATAACCTTTTGAAAGTTTAGAGTATCCTAACATAAAACACTTTTGTGCCTTAGAATCAAACTTGTTCAGATGTTCTTTAGTGTTCAATATAAAACAAGTACTTCTAAAAGGATAGAAATAAGAGATGCTGGGCTTTTTGTTCTTCCACAGTTCATATGGAGTCTTTTCCATAATAGATCTTATTGAGATTCTATTCTAAATATAAAACATTGTGTTAACTGCTTCTGCCCAGAAGTTTTTAGCAATGTTATCCTCGTTGATCATGGTTTTGGCCGTTTCTTGTAAAGTTCTATTCTTTTGTTCTACAATTCTGTTTTGTTAAGGAGTTCTACGATAAGAGAAATCATGAGAAATTCCATTTTCATTAAAAAACTTTTCAAAACTTTTGTTTTCGAATTCCCCACCATGATCACTTTTGACTTTTACAATTCTAAACCCTTTTTCATTTTGAACTTGGTTATAGAAAGTAGAGAACACAAAGGGTGACTCATCCTTGTGTCTTAAGAACTTTACCCATGTTCATCTGTTATAGTCATATACGATCACTAATCTATACTTCTTGCCGCTGATGGATGCAATTTTCACTGGTCCAAACAGATCTATATGCAGAAGTTCTAATGGTTTAGAGCTAGAAATAACATTTTTTGATTTGAAAGAGGGTTTTTCAAACTTTCCTTTTTAACATGCTTCACACAGAGAATTTGAGTTGAACTTCAAGTTAGGAAGTCCTCTGAGTAGATTGAGTTTGTTAATATGAGATATTTTTCTCATATTAACATGCCCCGATCTTCTATGTCAGACCCATTTCTCATCGTTAACAGACATAAGGCATTTTACATTCTGAATTTTTAGTTCAGAAAGTTTTATTTTATAAATATTGTTCTTTCTCTTACCATTAAAAAGGATTGTTCCATCTTTATGACTAACAACTTTACAAGAATTTTGATTAAAGATTATATCATAACTGTTATCAGTTAATTGACTTATGGATAACAGGTTATGCATTAATTCATTTACTAATAGAACATTAGTTATAGAGGGGAGTGTATCGTTACCAATGGTTCCAGAGCCAATAATATTTCCTTTATGATTGCCTCTGAAACCTATGTATCCTCCATATTTAAGTTCCAGAATTTGGAACATATGCTTTCTTTCTGCCATGTGTCGAGAGCATCCAGAGTCTAGGTACCAAGACTGATGTTTCAAATTTGTTGTTAAAGACATATCTTCTGAATCTGATTTAGATTCTGATGTATTTATCTCTTCTGATATGTTGTCCATTAATGCTATATTAGCTCTTTCATCTTATGATTCAGTTTCTGCTTCAGAATATTCTGAGTCATCCCATGTTGCCATAAGACTTTTCTTCTTTTCTTTGAATAACTTATTTTTAGGCTTTTCTATCTAAAGATTGGGGCAATCGCTTTTGTAGTGACTTGGCTCTTTGCATTCATAGTAGACGACATCTTTGTTGCTAAACTTTATGTATCCAGAGGATGATTCAGAGTGATTTCCTGTTCTTTTGGGGTTTCTGAATTTCCTCTGTCTGTGCTTCCATAGCGAATGAACTCTTTTGGAGAGAAGAGATAGTTTGTCTTCTTCTGACGAGGATCCACCAGAGTTTTCTTCTTCTGCCTGAAAAGCTTTAGTTTCATATGTTTTATTAGATTTAAGAGCAAGATACTTACCTTTCTTCTGGGGCTCATCTTCTTCTAGTTCTCTCTTATGACTTCTTAAAGAGATGATTAGTTCTTCAAGAGATATTTTGTTCAAATCTTTGGCTAGTTTTAAGGATGTGACCATGTGTCTCCATTTCTTGGGTAAGCTTCTGATGTTTTTCTTTACATGGTCAGTTGTTGAGTATCCTTTGTCCAGAACTTTTAGCCCTACAACCAGAATTTGAAACCTTGAGAACATTGTCTCAACTATTTCATCTTCTTCCATTTTGAAGGCTTCATACTTCTGGATGAGTCCAAGAGCTTTGATCTCTTTGACTTGCGTGTTTCCTTCATGCTTCATTCTCAAAGAGTCAAACATGTTCTTAGCTGAATCTCTGTTCGTGATCTTATCATACTCACTGTACGAGATAAAACTCAAGAGGATTGTTCTGGCCTTGTGATGATTTATGAATTCTTTCTTTTGTTGATCTGTCATTTTATTTTTGTCGATGTTTTGACCGCTTGCATCAACTGTATGAATATAGCCATCAGTTACCATATCCCAGAGATCAGCGTCACGAGCTAGGAAATTTTTTTTGATTCTATAGTAATCGAAGTTTTCACCATCAAATATTGGAGGTTTTCCGCTGATTCTGTCTTTCTCATCATAAGTATCATTGTTGTTATTCTGAACTAGTCCCACCATAGTGTTTTTCTTGCTAAGATCTTTTTCTAACACGGTTAAGTGTTAGCACTCTGAACCAGGAGCTCTGATGCCAATTGAAGGATAAAAAAACACAAGAAAGGGGGGTTTGAATTGGAGTTTTCAAAAATAAAAACATTATGAAACATTTTGTTATCCTAGTTCGTTTGAACTCAAACGACTCCAGTCCATCCGCCAAGGTAATTTTGTCTCTCTCAATCGAGATCTTAATCCACTAATCAAAATTTTGATTATAATACACAAAGACTACCGTCAATGTATTCTTGAGACTAAACCACAACTTGGTTTCTCAAGGAATTACAAAAATGTGAATCAAAATATGTACAAGAATGTTTCTAGAAAACTATATCACAACTGTGATGTTTACACAATGTTAAGGCACAATGAATAGATCTAAAGAGCTTATGAATATTTCTTTGTATTCGCAAGTGTTATTTGATCACCCTTCAAGAACTCCTTTATATAGGCGAAGCTCTAGATACATTTGAGACACAAGAAGATGTTTTTGAAAGGTTGACAAAATATTGTTAATGCACTTTCCAAAAATACAGATCTTGTCTGGTACCATCCGTTACTCTTTGATTTGTTAATGAATGAATTGTAACGCATCAGAACTTTGCTTCTTTTGAAATTTGATCAGAATAAGAATATTAACGCTGAGACTTTAGATAATCTGGGTATTGTTTCATCAGATTTTAGCTTGCAACTTTGGTGCTTCAGAAGTTATAACATCAAAATTTCTTCTATTGAGCGTGATACTTTAATTGTGCTTGTATAGAAATTTTATCAGATCTTCTTAACACAAATTATTTGCCAACTTATTATGCTTCTTTTATTAGAACTTCTCTGCATATTTAAATAATTTATTAGAGAGCATAATTGTTCTTTATATATAACATGTATTTATTATCATCAATATTATTATTAAGATATAGAACCAAGCTATGTTCTAACAAGAGTGTCTTGCAGGCAACCCCCACTTCACATTCAACCGCTACTCAACTTAAAGCTTGTGGACCTTGACAATCTCTTTTGATGAGGTACGATCAATAATATTATAACATTCATCTTCTAATTCTCCATCTTTCACAACCCAACTACTTCAACAAAAATTATAAACATATATAATTTCATAATACATCAAAATAAACATCAATAAAATTTATTATTAATTCCTCCATTTTTCACAATCCAACTTCTTCAACAATTTTTTACGAAAAAAATATATTTTGTAATTCTTCAAAATATGCGACTACAAAAAAAAATTATGAATTAACAAACATTAATAGAATTAATTTTATAAAAAAAAAAAAAATTTCTAACGCCTCAAAATTTGTAACTACAAAAAAAAAAAACTCAAGAACCAAAAAGTATTCTTAAAATTAGAAGAAATTCAAAATCAATACCTACAAACAAATAATCAAAAATAAACAAACGTCAATAAAATTAAAATAATGTAAAATATTATAACATTAAATAATATAAATAAATTAAAAAATAATATTAGTCATTCATAAAATTAATATAGAAAAGTAAAAAGAGAGAATAATTTGAAATAAACAGAACTTAAAAATATATTGAACGCAAAAAAATTATTTACAATTGAATAATATAGGGAATCTTACCTTAATTTTATGTGTAATTTCTCTATTCTCGTAACATGGTAATACCAGACAAACAAAATGCCAACAATTTGTTGACAATTGAATAATATAATAAACTATTTTAATTTTACATACATTATTTTGAGAAGCAAAACCATAATAGTTATCTATAGCCAGTTTGCAACAAAATAAATCTTTAAAATGAAGAAACGGAAGAGGATAATTTAAATTTAACGATGTGAGTTAGAAAAAGTACGATGATTTGAGTTAGTGGGAAATTTTAAGTATTAGTGTGAATAGTTGTTATATTTAGTTGTTATATTTAATTGTTATATTTATATTTATTATTAATAACTAATAATTAATTATTAATGAATTAATAGAGTGATTTTATTTTATTTAATTATTAATTAATAGATAGAAAAAAAGGAAGAGAATTTTGGAGGAAAATTTTAAGAGAAGAAGTTGTAGGATTATTATTTAGAGGAAAATTTTAATAAAAGAAATTGTAGAATTAGAATTTAGTATGATTTATAATAGAAAACAATTTTAAAATTTCAAGTTGGTTCTAAATTATTTTAAATTTAACTAAGGTTTTTTAAGTTTTTAATTTTATACTATAGCTGTTTTTAAAAAATGAAATCAAATTATTAATAGGATAGAATTCAATTTATTTCTTGAACATTGAACATGTTGATGTTGTAGAGTGTTAGCAAAGTGGGAAAAAATAATGGGTTAAAGGGTTTAAGATTATAAGAGGAGAAGACACTGTATTTTTATAAATTTAAATCATATATATATATATATATATATATATATATATATATATATATATATATATATATATATATATATATATATATATATATATATATATATATATATATATATATATATATATATATATATATATATATATATATATATATATATATATATATATATATATATATATATATATATATATATATATATATATATATATATATATATATATATATATATATATATATATATATATATATATATATATATATATATATATATATGATTTTTGGGAGGAACAGTCTTGTTCGAAAGTTCAAAGACAAAAATTTCTCTTCACAAGAATGAATATGAGAAGTAAAATCCTGCACAAGACACTTCGGATATGGGAACAGAAAATATATTCTCGCCATACGGAGTATATGCTCGCTTTGATTAGCATACATTTTTTAAAAATATATAATTTTAAAATTACATATTATTTTGTCTTATCATTAATTTCTTTTCTAAAAAAATTAAAATACATAATGTTAGTAAGAAAGTGATATTTAAATAAATATTTTAAATTATTTGAAATTTGAAAATAGAAAATTTTGGTTGTCAATTTCATGTACATGAATTAATTGTCAAGACAATCAATTTATTATAGAATATTAGTTTTTGAATTTTTTATTTATTTAATTTAAAATAATAATTTTTTATTTAATTTATTATCATGGTGGAAATTTGCTGAAAGAAGAATGAGATTAAAAGTTTTTCATGACAAAGATCCGAGATAGAAATAGAAATAGAAAATATATTTTAGGGCACTCATTCTATATTTATATATTTATATGTAAAACTCAATCATTTAATGACATAAAAGTTGAAAATAATTTATATATAGTGACATTTGTGAGAATTTGATCGAACTCTAGATGGTCGAAGGATAGTTTTTTTGTTTGACAGTTCTGGTGTCGAAGACTTACATATTCTAGTCGAAGTGTGTTCTAGTATGTAAGTGTCGAAATGCTAGGGTTGTTAGTATTTTAAATTGGAGCTGTTTTTTATGTTCAATTGTTTAAGTTAGCTTGTACCATAAATTAGTTTGGAATTGATATTTTGTGAAAAGAGCCCATTAGTTTAGTATGTTATGTTTATTATAAATAACATATTAGTCTCTCATTATTGTAGACTGCAAATTCTAATTTAGGGTGAGAGAGTTATTTGTTATTCTTGTGTACTTGTAATCTTGTTTAAAGAGAAAGTAAAGAATAGCAGTTAATAATCAATCCTTGTGTTCTTCTTGTTTTTCCATCTTTTCTACCCTTGTGTGTTTCTTGTGGTGAGCATGGAGAAGATGCCATAAACAAAGTATGAGATTGAAAAGTTCACCGGAGTGAACGATTTCGGTTTGTGGCGCTTGAAGATGAAAGCCCTACTGGTTCAGCATAGCTGTTTGGAAGTGTTGAAGGGAGCAGCGACTATGGATACCGCAGTAACGAAAAAAGAAAAGACAGTCATGATAGAGAAAGTCTATAGCGCTATCTTGTTGAGCCTCGGTGATAAGGTTCTTCAACATGTATCAAAGGAGACAACGACATTAGGGTTATGGATGAAACTTGAAAGTTTGTACATGACCAAATTGCTGATAAATCAACTCTACCAGAAGCAAGCTTTGTATTCGTTCAAGATGATTGAAGACAAAGTGTTGGCTGAGCAGTTGGATATGTTCAACAAGATGATTCTTGATCTTGAAAATATTGATGTGAAGATTGATGATGAAGATCAAGCGTTGTTGCTATTGTGTGTTTTGCACAGAACACATACTCACTTCAAAGAAACTCTCTTGTATGGAAGGGAGTCCTTGACCTTTGAAGAAGTTCAATCAGTCTTGTATTCTAAGGACTTGAATGAACGAAAGGAGCATAAACCTTCGACAGTTGGTGAAGGTTTGGTCGTTAAGGAAAAATTCTTGCGAAAGGATGGTAAGTTCGAAAAGAAGGAAGGTAAAAGTCAGCAGAAGTCTAACAGTGACGAAGCATCTGGTATTCGATGCTATCATTGTAAGAAGGAGGGTCACACAAGAAAGTTGTGCCCTAAATGCCTGAAAGATCATGGAGGTAAGTATAATGGCAACACAGTCATTGTTAAATATGATTTTGACTCATATGATGATCTTGTGGTTTTAAGCAGTGGCTCAAGAAAAGAGTGGATTATCGATTCAAGTTGCACTTGACACATGACTCCAAACAAAGATATGTTTGAGGAACTATGTGATCAAAATGGTGGACCTGTATTACTGGGAAACAACAAAGCTTGCAAGATTCCAGGTGTTGGATCTGTGAGATTCAAGCTCCATGATGAGTCAATAAGTTTGTTGACTCAAGTCAGGTGTGTATCTGATTTGAAGAGAAATTTGATTTCTCTTGGTGAATTCGACAAGAAAGGATATGTTTTCCAAGGAGAGAAAAGTATCCTACGAGTCATGAAGGGGTCGAAGGAAGTCTTGAGAGACGTGAAGAAATAAGGCTTGTATGCCTTTGAGGCTGAAGTTGTAAGTGGTTCGACAAATATTGCATCCATGACACCTTTGTCGAAGAAAAAAATTTGGCTTATGAGATTGGGCCATGTCAGTGAAAAGGGTCTGGGTGAATTAGGGAAACAAAATTTGCTTGGTGGAGAGAAAGTCGAAAAGCTGAAATTTTATGAACCCTGTGTACTTGGAAAATCCTGTAGAGTGAAGTTCAACAAAGGCAAAAAGAGAACACATGAATCCCTTGACTACATCCATGCTGATCTTTGGGGGGCTTCAAGTTGTCCATGACATTCGAGAGCAAGGTATTTTATATCCATAGTATATGATTATTCCATAAAGTTATGGGTATTCATCTAAAAGACTAAGTGTAGCGGTAGAAATGTTGAGACTAAACGATTGGATTGACTTGACTCGCACAGATAAAAATAAAAATCGCCACCGCACTTTATTGTTTCCAAAGGAATGGGAAAAGAGCTAATAACCCAAAAGAGGGGGAGAGAATCTAAGTTTGGGGGTTGGTTATGCAAAGGGAATGTATTAGCACTCTAAACATCTACAGTACTCCCTAGGAACCTCTTTGAAAATCTGTATATTTTGGCTATAAATTGTTGTATACAAAAATAGATTGTGGTGATGAGAAAAGAAGTACTTTTTATGATTTTTGCACCCGCCACGATTGTGAACCTTTAGTGCCTACGTACCACCTTCTGTGCAATAGGGGATCAGGGTACTCGTAGTTCACCTTTAAAAATTTTAAAACACAAGTGTGTTGGTTATTTTAAGAGACGAGACATCATCGTCTTTGTCCGAGTAGTAGAACGTACTTACTACCCACAATCATGAGAAAGGAGAATTTGCGTCATCTTAAAGTGGAGGATACGACTTGGATTTTAAAATAAGCAAGAGCCTCACTCAACACCTAAGTGGATAATATCTTACTTCACTACATATCGTAGAAATAAAGTAGCTTGCATCACTACAAGGATTGACAAGAGTCTAATCTTTTGAGAAAATTTTAAAGTAAAAGCAAAAATAGAGAAATGGTTTGAATTAGATTGATTGACTTTTAGTCTTGTCACAAAAATGTCAAAGTATTATTAAATTGATTGAAGTTTGATTAAGAAAATATTTTTGAAAATGCATGGACCTAAGTCCAAGTTTAGTATGAAAGTAGTTCAACTTTAGAAACAAGAAGAGTTTTCAAAATGAGGGAGAATATTTTTAAAATTAAAGAAGGTGGGAGGAGATGAAGGGACTATCCTAAAGCATAAGACAAAAGCTAGGGAAAAGAATCGTCTAACCAACAAGAAACCAACACTTGACACAATGAGTCAATGTAGAATTCCCATCCTTTGGATTTGAAACCAAACAAGCAAAGATAATAAACCTCTTAAGAAATCCAAGCTTCAATTGCATTAAGTCTTCATAAAAATTGGGAAGAGTAACGACTGTATACAGATGAATTTCGGATCATAGACAAAGCATGTAATTACAATAACCCGCACACAAGCAAACAAACAAATAACCCAATGTCTTGGGGTAAACCCCAAGAAATTCATACAAAATAACTATTGAGGTCACAAGGTCCCAAGATAGGTCACGGCTTTCAATCCTAAGTTCAAGAAGTCCATAATCTCCACAATGGCAAGGATAGTAACCAAGTAGTCCAAGTAACAATAAAGCTTTTTATTGTTTAAGTTGGTCATTAAGTATCTTCAAAAAGAAATGAAAAGCTCAAGTGAGCAAAATAAAAATGACATAAAAGTAAATGCTCAAGTGAACAAAGATGAAAATAGCATAAAATATAAATGATAAAATAAAATGGTGCATAAAGTAAAGGCATAAAATAAAAGCATAAAATGAAATCAATTGTTAGAAATTATAGGTTAGTCTAATGACCATCTTGAAATTTGTATTTGAAACTCATTAGAAGATTGATAAAATCAAAGCCTCTCAACAACAAGTTTCATTTGATTTTTGTCAAGTATATCACCCATTTAAAATTCTCAAGGAAACAATAAATTATCAATAATGTTTAAGTGATTCACTTTGACCAAAGCTTGTGAAAATTCATTACAGGATTGATAAGACCAAAGCCTCGTAACAATGAATCTCAAGGTTATTGGATCAAAGGATTCAAATTAACATAATTGGGCTTACAAACATGGATTTGGGCCACGAATGATCATTTCTCGAATCGGAATAAAATTTAGCGTTATATTAAGCAATCGTAAGTGGACTTATATAGAAGTCGCACATATTTTGAGGCCGATCAATAGCAATCTATGTACCATATGTTTTAAGAAATGATATGTAAATTATTCTCCAATAACATTTAGTACAACAAGAAAGGGATAAGATGAAGAGGGGCGGGGTGAGATTCAAACCACATTTGAACCAAAAATTTAATCAAGTTATTATTAAAATCATCCATCCATTTTTTTGTGGAATTAAACTCAATATCATGGATCCAATGATGTTAATAAAGCTCATGATCAAAATCTTCTAGTCCAAGATCAACCAGAATATATAAAAAATAAAATTGTATTTAATAATAAAGAAAAAGATTTTTTTAAATGATTTAAAAATGAAAATAAGAGGAGAAAATAGCAACTATATATAAAACATCCAAGAAAAATTCAGCGAGACCATAGAAAAATCAGAAATGAGCTCAAATATTTTTATAAAATTTTTGGCATATTTTTTAAAGTCATAAACTATTTTTAAAATTAAAATAAATAGGCAAGACAAACCAAAAATGACGATAAATAGTAAAATCAAATATAAAAATAAAATGAGGTCACTAATATTTGTCAACAGGTCATTGGATCCTTTCCTATTTTTTTTCTTCAGAATTTGAAAATTAAGAAAAGTATTTTTAAACATTTAAAATAATTCAAATAAAGTGAAAAATTATAAAAAATATCAGAACATAAAATAAAATTATGAAAAAATAATAATCAGAAAGAGAAAAATCAAAAGTATTTTTCAGAATTTTTTCAGATTTTTTGAAGTTAAAATGAATTTTCTATGGTTTTTTGAAGTTTAAAACAATTTAAATATAAAAATCAGATATAAAAAATAAAGTCAAAAAATGTGGACCAATGGATGAGAGTCAAAACGCGTTAGTAAGCTAATCCAATAGATCAGACGTGTTGTGCATATCATGGTCTTTAGTGAATAAAACATAGAATAATTTATTAAATCAAAATTTAAAAAAAAAAGGCGTGGCATGCTATCATTGGTTGTGAGATGACACGTTGGTCATCTTCAACATCCAGCCACGAGATTTGCAGGTCCCTGAAATAGTAAAATTAGAACACGAGACCGGTACCACTCGCTTCATCTCTTCAAGATAATTCCAATTGTACCTTCGCGAAAAATTTATATAAGTTGTAGCTCAGTCATTTTGGAAGGAAAGGTTTGAAAAGGGATTTGAAATTTCATGGTCAAAACACATCCAGTTGAAAATAAATGTTGCGACTAGAATCAGGATGATGAGAGCTTCATAACAGTATCAGACTTTGAGAGAATTGGTGAGAGAATCTACCTATTGAAGTTCAATTGCAGAGCTCTGAAACTTGACTTGGCTAGCATGATTTAGGAAGTCTTAGAGCTTAATTCTTCTTCTATTAGCTTTAGTGAGGTTTAAGGAAGGTGAATTGACAAAGAAAATGGATTAGCGAAAGATGTAAAAGCAAATTCGAAGTTGCAGAAAATTGGGTTCAAGAGTAAGTTTGGCAGGGTGATTCTGGCTCTCTAACCTTGAGAAAATGATTGAGGTATGACCCTCTATTTATAGAGAAACTGATTAAATATTCAAGCGTTTGAAATGATGAAGTTTGGAGGGAAACCGTTTGAAGTTGCAAACAAGAAAAGTGTGACTTCTATTTTGATCAAAACTCAACCAAAGCTTGTGTTTTAATGTGCTAATCACTTCTGGAAGTTCTTTAAACATGATTAGAAGCAAAAGCGCGCATAAAATTTGTGTTTGGAAGCCAAATTAAGAATTTTAAATTTTGACTTGAGGTGAAACTTTAGTTTCAAGGTACCATGTTCAAATCAATGGTGTGCATGATTCAGGGCATCTCAAGACTTGATTCTTGATGCATTGGTAAGATGAGATCACAAGCTTTACAAGATGAAAAGAATGAAATCAAATGGATGCTTGAGCTGAAAATTATGATGAGTCAAAGATGAGAAAAAATGTTGACTTTTGTACTTAGAAAAATTCAAAGTTTTTTCTTCAAAAATAGCCTATAATGTCTTGCATTTAAACATGGCCTTCCACTTGAAATTTGTTCTTGAACAAAAAAGATGGAATGAAGTAGACCTCTTGAATGACATTTTGAGACTTGAACCATTTAAAATCTCCAAAAAATGAGAAAGTTATGACTTGTTGAAGTTGGTGAAAATTCATGAGATGACCTATAATATTTTGCATCCTTAGGGCATCTTCCATCCATTTTAAAACTTTGCACATAAAAGAAGAGTTGAATTTCACATTCTTAAAATCATTGTGGAAAAATAATGGGCTCAAGGAGATAAAAATAGGCTAAGTTATGATCTTTTGAAGTCACATAAGGGATTTTGATGGTTTATCTAGGGGACTTGAAATCATTCGTCATCATTAGGTATCTTCCACACAAAAGTTTCTTGAAATTTTTGAAGTGATTTATTGATAACCCTTTAAAGAGAAGCATGTATT
Source organism: Vicia faba (assembly GCA_948472305.1). NCBI lineage: Eukaryota > Viridiplantae > Streptophyta > Magnoliopsida > Fabales > Fabaceae > Vicia > Vicia faba. The sequence continues at coordinate 1,606,435,471 of OX451738.1, read as the reverse complement.
TAGAACCACTCAAAAATACCTAAATATGAGAAAGATATAGCCCTTTGAAGTTAAAAAAAACTAGCTCCTAGGGCAACAAAATGTCTTGGAAACCCTTTTCAATTTTGACAAACCTCCTTGTACAAATATGTTAGAACATAGTTTGATTCTACAACCATTGTAAGAGTTTTGATGATAACAAAAGCAAAGAACATTTTTGCTCCCTAAAATTATATTATGTTTTGTAGAGAAGTTCTGATGGAAGAAGATCATAAGATAAATTACAAAGCTGATTCTGCTGTGATCGTAAACATCTCTCAAAAAGTTTTGATGAAAGAAGATCAGAAGATGCGCTAAAAGGGTGTTTCAACTATGTTTATAAAACTCTTTGAAATAATATCTAACTGTTTACCATGGAAATTGGTAAACAACCGCTGATCTTACAAAAGGTTACTTATTTGGTGACTAGCAGGATCGATCAGATTGATCCTAAGACATGGTTGATTTTTTGGAGTTTGACTAATCCTAATGGTGAGTAATGCCAGTAAAGTAAAGACACTTTAAGTAAATTGCATGAAGAAAAGCTTGATAGAATAAATAAAAGCGTTAAGTAAAAGGCTTCGACAGAGATAAGTAAATGAAAAACGATAAATTGCTTGAATATAAAAGACTTTGATTAATTTAAATGGTGTTTCACACATACATTCTCAATGATTCTTTCTCTCACGCTGGGTACTTGAATCTAAATGAGTGACTTGTATAAGATGATGAACACCCCCGAAAACTACGTGAACAACTAGTATTTATACTAAAACAAATCCTAAGTAACCGCTGGGCAGTTACACAGCTTCGAGATGACGCCACATGGCACACTCACAGCCTTCGACGCTTCTGTTCTCGGCACGTTGCACTTGGTAACTGCTGGGAACCGTTTTCCCTCCAACAATTCAAATCTCAAACTGTTCGACCTTGGGCATTAGGGACCTTTGTCGAGAGGTTCCTTCGACGTCGAAGACAACAAGATTCCCACTTAAAGGAATTTCTCTAAGTATCTTGTCATTCTTTGATGAGCCTTCGACATGATCAGCTGGACGAAGCCTTCTTATGTAGGAAACTCTTCTGACTCATAATTAATGGTCTATATGATAACAAACAAGGGTGTCGAATTTAGGAGCCAACAAATTTCCCCCCAAGAATGTATTATTTCGACGCTGAAAAGAAAAAGGAATTCTTTGAGATTCCATTCGACACCTGTCCTTCACTCTCAGCCACAAATTAGTTTGTGTGCTTTTCGTCTCCTACCAACCAACTGACAATCTCAAAAAGTCATCATTTCACCTGTTTCCAAGACGTCACTTCAGTAAGGCGTTTGGCACGCCCGATGTCCTTTCACATATTGTCATCATGACTATTTCCCGAAATCGAGGACGCACGCTGCACCATTTCCGTTCTTCAGAACGGCTACATCACCAAATGAGCGCCACGTGCCCCACTCTTGTCCGAGACATTAAATGACCTCGATTCTTGTGATTTTTCAATCACTATAAATAGCACTAAGTGCCCCTTGTTGGACTCTTTACGCTTTCCTTCACCCAAGCCTTAAGTCGAACAAAACTTCCTACAAGCAAACCTTTGCTTCTTCCTCTCCAAACCCAGAAACCTTTATTCTTCATCCATCTTCATCTCAAACCAAAAAATGGCTTCACGTTATTGTTCTTCCAATGTCCCCAGATCTAGAACTCCCTCTAAAACTACTCAACCGGAAATCTTTTCAACCGCTCCGATAGTTAACTCCATGGGAATGCGAAGGGTTCCTGAACCCATGGGAGATGCTAAGCGTGAAACTTATTCTTCTCAACTGCTGATTCCTGTTGGATATTCCAACCAGGTTTTCGCCATGTCCGGTCCTCTATCTTCATGCATTGCTGACCCAACGAAAATCGAGGGTTTCTTCCCCGTGCATGAGGCACTCAAGCCCATTGGGTGCTCCAAGAAGGTGACAGACGATACCGAAGATCCTACAAAATAAAAAATAGATCTTCGGTTCTTCAACAGGGGGGTTAGGGCTTTTAGGTCTAGCCCTAACCTTACACCAGAATACAACGCTTGGCTCGACAAGATGGAGAAGTGCCAGGCTTCGATTTGGAAGGGCATGGGGATTTATGACCTAGTTATGCTGTCCAAAACTGGTCTCAACTATTATCCTGAAATGCTGGTAGCTTCTCTGCTGTTTTGGGACTATACTCATTATACCTTCCACCTGCCTTGTGGAATGGTAACACCCACTCTCTTCGACGTGGTTGCTATTACCGGTCTTCGACCAACTGGGGACTACTTCGACCCAAAGGAAATGTCTAAAGACCAAATTGGGTTTTCAGCTACTAAACCCACTTATACCACCTACACCAACCACTACCATGACAAATCGACGGCTGTGGTGACTGATGTGGAGCACATCGCGTTTCTAGCCCTTTGGCTGTCACGCTTCGTGTTCTGCACGAAATCCCTACAGGTGACGAAGAAAATGGTCACCCTTGCTACTCAGCTTCATCACGGTCAAAACATCTGTTTGGCCGAATTAATACTGGCGAACCTATATGAGTCAATAAGCAGTGGAGCGACTCAATTAAAAATAATAGAAAATAGAGCCAGCTTGCTGCCTGCTGGACCCTTCTGGCTACTTCAACTCTGGCTAAACGCCACTTTTGAGTCTTTTCTACCCCAGAAGACTCAAATAAACGAAAAGGCTCCTGAGATAGCCAGAAGGCGTGTCGAAGACACCAGGCTTGCCTTATTGACTCCCCCTGAGGATGGGCTGGAACTCCAAAAGACCTTTGCAAACTTCGTTCAGATGTTTGCAGGGAGGAAGGAATTTACCTCGACCATGGCTCCTTTCGCCAGTCGAAAGTTTGGTCCAGGGTGGTTCACCAGGCCCCATCCTAAGTCATCAGAGGATCCTCACCTCGAAGAGCACACAACAATGTGGGAAGCGTCTCTCACTCCAAGGATAATGCCATTGCGCTACAAGAGTTCAAAGAATCATCTGAGCCTGATTGCTTACCAGCCGAATCTTGTCTCTCGACAGTTTGGCATTATCCAATCGCTTCCTTCTCCCATTTACCCTAGGGAGAAATCAGTGTTGTACTTTTGTAATGACTACTCTGAGGATGCTGCTACTAAGCATATTAGTAGGTACGTTGGTCGGACCGTACTATCATTGTTCGACTACCAACTCAACTTCCTCTGTTCACCATCTTTTGAAGACTGGTGGAAGAGATATTATGTCGAAGAGTTCTTCGACGAAAAGGATTTTGCAGACAAACTCCAGAAGTCCTTCGTCTTGGTTCTCGACAAAATAAAGAAATGTACGTTCCCTCTTCAAATTATATTTGTCTTTCCATTTTTACCTATAACTGTCAATTATAACTTGTGAACGTGTCTTCTTTCAGTTGTTCGAAAACCTGTGGCAAGGAAGGCCATAGACAGCCATCAGGGTAGAGGTCCCTCTACAAAACCTCCAGCACAGGTAACAAAATTTTTCTTGTTTCTTGCTGGTTTTAAACATCCTGATTTTCAATGCTGCATTCTAAACCAACTCCATTTGGGGCTTTCAGGAACCTGCGCCTAAGAAGCGACCTGCATTAACGGTTGAATCTTCGAGTGGCGACGAGGATGAATCTCCCCCTGTTCCTCTCAAACGGAGAAAGGTGAAGAAGGCTTCCCCTGCTCCTGAGCCTCGACCTGCGATAAGAATCAAGGTCGCAGGGAATAAACCCAGGCCACCTCCTGTGATCATCGAAGAGCCCACGAAGGAGGAGCTAAACGTCTTTCTCAGCAAACCTGTTGAGAGTGACAACTCTAGCCCTGGGGATGAAGTTCCTCTACAGGTAGTGCCTTCGACCACTTTTAACTTAGGTGTCGACGATCACATTCGATTGTGTATCTCTCTAAATCAGAATATTTTTCCTCTTCTATTTTCAGGAGACCGCTGGAACTTCAGCACCAACTGGGCATCCTGTCGAAGGTTCTGATTCCTTTGTAAACAGTGCAGGGGAACCCATTCACCATCCTTCTTCTTTCGTCAGTTCTGCTAACGAAGTAAATCAAACTTCAGAGCCACAAGACTCTGCTGACCATAGCAGACAACGAGAGGAGGAACTAGTGGATGATGAAGTCCTTGCTGAAACAGAGGAACACCACCAGGAGGAAGCTCAAGTGGTCAATGAGACAGAAGAGCAACATGATGAAGAGGGTCATGTTGACGCTGACGCTGCTGAATATACTCAGCCCCAAGCCACCACTGCTACAGAAACGATCACCTCGACAAAGCCCAGGTCTAAAGAAGACTTGGCCCTTTTGAAGCAAAATGATCCAATTGGCTACCTGAATGCCATCATTGAGAGCAGGGAAAATTCATCTGACCCTAGCCATGATGCTTCTACTGCATCAGGGAAGTCTACTTCGACTTCTCCTCTCGATGAGGTCTTGAAGAAAGTCAAGGCTCAGTTCTTCAAGAAGGATCTAATGAAGGCTTTGGAGGGGGATCCTACTGCCCAATCTTGTTTGGGAGCTGTCTTGGGTGCAGTTGATTTACTTGCTGTTTCTCCAGAGATTTCCAGCTTCATCTTGGAGTTATACTCCATTATTGACCAAGTCTCTGCGGACTATAATCGTCTAAGGGGGTTCAACAGCCAACTCGAAACACTGCATGGCAAGAGTTCTTCTGCTTGGACTGAAGTAGTTGAGTCGACTTCTCGAATTGCGGAATTGTCGAAACAGAAGACGTCCAGGCAGCAGGAAATCGAAGCCATAGATCAGGATAACGCCTCTATAATGGCGCAGATCGAGGAGTTGGAGGCCAGGTTAAATGCTAACACAGCGCAAAGAGGAACTCCTTTCGACTGTTTCGGACGCAGAGAGCCAAGATGAAGTTACTCGAGGGCTAGAGTTTGCTGAAAGGGCCCAAGCCCTACATGACCAGATTTCCAAACTTTCTCAGGCGAATGGCTTGTGTAACAAACGGCTGGAGTTGCAGCGAGCCAAATATCTTTGACTTAAAGCTTCCATCCCTTTTTAATTTTCTCAGCACCTCATTGACCATGTACTGTAATTTTTGTAATACAATGCAGCCATTTTGGTTAATCAATATATCAATTTCCATTTTGGCTTTTATGGTTAACTTAGTCATTAACTGTTATTTATTTTGATCTCTTGGAGCATAGGTTTATATTTTTTTAAATATTTTCCGTTTACCCTCAAGAGTCTATTATCTTCGCTTAACTCTTCGACCTCATAAGCTCCACCAGAAAAAATTTGAATAATTTTGAACGGTCATTCCCACTTGGGTGACCATTTTCCCATGCTTCGATCTCTTCGATCCATGGGGAGAATCACCTTCCAAACTAATTCTCCAGGCAAGAATGCCTTAGGTTTTACTTTCTTATTGTAAGAGTCTTCCACTCTTTTCTTCTGAATTCTCAGTAGGTCGAGAGCTCGTAGTCTTTCCTCGTCTAAATCTACTAGTTCGTCTAACATCATATCCCAATAAACCTCAGAGGGAATATCTTGATGTCTCTGAACCCTTGCTGATTGAAGACAAATTTCTGCTGGCAGTACTGCGTCATGAACGAAAGTTAGCCGATATGGTGTTGTACCTGTGGCTTCTTTTGGGGACGTTCGACAGGCCTATAAGATCTGGTCTAACGTTTTATGCCAATTTTTTGGCTTCTTTCCTACATGTTTTTTTATCAGGCCAATCACTATTTTATTCGCTGCTTCGACTTGACCATTTGCCTGTGCATAATACGGTGTTGATGTTAGGAGTCTAAAGCCTATTTCTTGAGCGAATTCCTGCATCTTCCGACCAGTAAACACTGACCCTTGATCAGTTGTTATAGTCTCAGGGATTCCAAATCTGTATATAATGTTCTTTTGAATAAATTCAATGACATTTTCTTGGTCTGCATTGACTAAAGGGATAGCTTCGATCCATTTGGTGAAATAATCAATGCCTACCAGTATATACTTCTGGCTCTTTGATGATGCTGGTCGAATCTCTCCAATAAGATCCAACGCCCATCCTCTAAAAGGAAAAGGTTTCACTATTGAGTGAAGTTCGCTTGCTGGTACATGTTGGATGCCCATATGGACTTGACATTCCTAGAAACCCTTCGCGAACTCAACACAATCTTTCAAGATAGTGGGCCAGTATAGTCCTTGTCGAAACAATAACCATTTCATCTTATGGCCTACTTGGTGAGCCCCACATGCTCCAGCATGCATAGTCGAAAGGGCTATGTATGCTTCAGTTTCGCTTAAGCATTTTAGCAATACCCCTTCAGGCGTCTTTTTGAACAACTCATTACCCATGAGTACGTAACTCAATGCCCTATATTTTATTTTCCGTTCTGTCAAAGCTGCTGGATTTTCTAGATAATCTACAATGGGTTTCCTCCAATCCTGCTCTGACAAATTGTCTATGAACGAAATTTCAAAGTTCCTTTGATCAGCATACCCTAGTCTTGTCGATTCCAAATCTGTTGGAGACAGGCTGGTTGCTTTTATTTTTTCTCGAACTTCGATTACTCTTTGTAATCTCGTTTTTGAAATTTTGTACCCAGATGCAATTTGTGCCAAATCATTGGCTACTTGGTTTTCCAATCTAGGTATGTGTCGAATGTTAACCACTTCGAATTTTTTCAATAAACAATTTGCTATCACAAAGTACATAATAAGATTTTCTCTTATGCACTTATACTCTTTTGTGACTTTCTTAATGACTAACTCTGAATCTCCCATTATTTTGACTCGAGTTGCCCCCAATTCCAACAATATCTCAAGGCCAGTAATTAGAGCTTCGTACTCAGCCTCATTGTTCGAACAAGTACCTTCTATCTTGTACTTGAATGTTGTTGGAATTTTTTCTGGAGAAATAATTAAGACCCCTACTCCTGTTCCGTCTTTATGGCTGGAACCATCGAAGTAGAATTTCCAGGGTTCTATCTCCACGTAATTTATATTTTCAACTTGAATTGAGTGGTCGACTATAAAGTCTGCTACCACTTGCCCTTTTATTGCCTTAAGAGGCATAAAGGTCAATGAATACTCAGTTAATGCTAGCGCCCACTTGCCAATTCGGCTGTGCAAGATGGGTTTCGACAACATGTATTTGAAAACATCAAAATGAGATGAAACATACACATCAACTGGTTTTATATATTTTTTGAGCTTTGTACAAGAGAAATAAAGACATAAACATAAATTTTCAACTTCGCTATATCTAGTTTCTACATCGTTCAAAACTCTGCTGAGGTAGTAAATGGGTCTTTCGACTCCATTTTCATCTTCTTGGGCTAACATGCTTCCCAAAGTTTTGTCGGATGCAGCTATGTACAGTCTCATACTCCTATTGCTACAAGGAGGCACCAAAATAGGCGACTTGGTGAGGTACCCTTTGATCTTGTCGAAGCCTTCTTGTTGCTCTTGCCCCCACTCGAATCCTTCCTTATTCAATCGAAGTAAGGGTGAGAAGGCTTGAGCTTTTCCACTTAGGTTAGATATAAATCTCCTTAAGAAATTTATCTTGCCCAGCAAGGATTGCAGTTCCTTCTTGTTCGTTGGCGCTTTCGCTTCCAAGATTGCCTTTGTCTTGTTCTGGTTGATTTTGATTCCTTTCTTGTGGACGACGAAGCCCAAGAAATCTCCAGCTTTCACACAGAACGCACACTTCAAAGGGTTCATTTTCAGACCATGTTCTCTCATTCTTTCAAATGATTGTCGAAGGTGGTCTATATGGTTCTTCCTGGAAACAGATTTTACAACAATATCATCAATATATACTTGCATAAAAGTGTTAATAAAATCATGGAAGATAGAGTTCATCGCTCGCTGATATGTTGCCCCAGCGTTTTTTAGGCCAAAAGGCATCACTACCCATTCGTAAGTGCCTAAAGCCCTGGGGCATCGAAAAGTTGTTTTCGACACATCTTCTTCAGCAATGAAAATTTGATTGTATCCTGAGTAACCATCGAGCATGCTCAGGTACTCAAGGCCAGCGGCATAATCGACTAACATTTCTGCCACAGGCATAGGATATTCATCTTTGGGTGTTGCAGCATTCAAATCTCTGAAATCTATGCACACCCTCAACGTACCATTTTTCTTAATTACTGGCACAATGTTTGCAATCCATTCGACATACCTCGTAGCTCGTATGAATTTGCACTTCAGCAGTCTTTCGACTTCCGTTTTGATCTTCGACAGTATTTCTGGAGCGAAGTGTCTTGGACTTTGCTTGACTGGCTTTTTTCCAGGCTTGATTGGCAACTGAAGTTCTACCAATCCCCTGTCGAGACCAGGCATCTCGCCGTAATCCCATGCAAATCAGTCCTTGAACTCCTTTAACAATTGGATCACTTTAAACCTGAGCTCTGGGTCTATTTTGGCGCTGATGTAAGTGGGCCTTTTCTCTAACCCTTCGCCCAAGTTGATTTCTTCTAAAGGATCCTGTGCTAACATTTTGATGTTGTTCGCCAGGGGGTCCTTTTCGAATCCCAAAGGCTCATCGTCATAGATGGCGTCGAGCCTTTGCTCCTGCATTCCTTTTGCCATGATATCAGGAGGTTCTGGGTCGAAATCTTTTCCAGGGCCCATATCTAGTGGTTCTGGGTCGAAATCTTTTCCAGGACCTACAAAAGGTAGCTCTTGGTCGTTGGCCTGGGTGGCCATATATTTTACTTCGGCTTCGAGAGCCGCTATCATCCTTGTTTCGGCTACGTAAGCCGAAATTCGCTGTAGTGCTTGTGACTCAGTCATTATCACTGAATTCACTTCCCCAACCAGTTGGCTGGATGTCAGTTAGCCTACTGAAATCAATGTGGGATAAGTCTTCTTTGTCCCATTGAAACCCATGATCAGGGTGCAGGTACAAGGAACAAAAAGCATTTGGCGCTGGTGCCATGTCGAAGTCAGGTGTTGGGCATGGCCCAATGTGAGCCAAATTTTTGTCGAAGTCAGCTCTCCCTAGGTGATTTACTTTGCCCAAGTAGTAGCTCTGATCTGCTTCTATATTCTCGACAATTCTATCAGGACGCCATAATATTAACCTTTGGTGCATTAATGTTGGTACTGCTTCAACACCATGTATCCATTCTCGGCCCAACAATAGATTATAATTTGGTTTAACCGATATGACCATAAACATAGTTGGTCGAAGGATGGATCCTACTTTGAGGTCTAGTTGGATCACACCCATAGTGGTCCCTATTCCGCCTTCGTAGTTCGATAGGACCATGTTATGAGGCTTAATGTTTTCATCACTCTTGCCTATTTTTCTTAGCATGAAGTGGGGGATTATGTTGATGGTTGCCCCACAGTCCACCAAGATCTTGTTTACAATGGCTTCTTCGAGCTTTGCCCTTATGAATAAAGGCTTGAGGTGACTTTTCATCGCATCAGTAGGTGGTTCGAAGAAACCATTTTGCTCTTCAGTGCAGCCATTATCCATGACGAAGTAGCATACTAGCCTATGCTTGGCCATTTCTTGTTCGACTTCCCAGTCGTTCGATTCGACCTCCATCTGGCGATTGAACTCTCTTGGCAAAACTGAGATTATATTCACCATGATATCTAGGGTGTCATCAGACTCAGAGCCATCTTCGTTACCAACTTCGCCTTGGTTAGGCCATACCAGTCTATTGGTCACTGGTTCCCTCTCCAAAGGCCTCCTTTGCTTTCACCGGGGGACATTTGAACTTGACTCTGGCTTTGGTTCGTTGATAGCTTCCCTCTCAGCCTTGCGCCGCCTTTGGTATCTTCTCCACTGGGATCGAGACATTGGATTCTTTCCCTTGTAGTTACTTGATACTTGGGTCACTTTGGAGGCAACAAGATGAGGTTCTTTCTTGAGTGTCAAAGATGAACCTCTTGGCACTTTGAAGGAATGCCACCTTTCTTCGCTAGGTCTCTTTCGACTCGATGTTTTGATCCATGTATCAACTGGCACATTGGTTGGAGGCCTGAAAGTTAGTGGCCTCTTTTCTTGATTTTAACCATTTTGGTAGATTCTTCTGGGATCATGTCGAACATCAGGACCTTCCCTTCTTTTGTTTGCTGCTCTCACACCTTCGATGGGTTCAACAACTTTCTTGTCAAAAATAGAGCTGCATCGAGGACACAACATTACTTCTAATTTCTTCTTCTAGCATCGTTGCAGGAAATCTGCCAGATTTTCGTTTTCCCGAGGGAAAGCTGTTCTGTTTGCTTGCTCTTGCCTAATGGCCTCCTCTAAAACTTTTGATTCAGAGTTTTCGACTATGTTGACATTCATGCTGTCTTTAGTAGCAAGAGTCATCTGCTTCATTTGGGCCTCCAGGTCTTCTGTATGGCCTTGCACTGCAGCCAAGTAGGAAATGGGTTTAGCTCCAGATTTTGAGGCTCCACCTGTCTCCAGTTTTGGGCCTTCAACAGCTTTTTGGACTGCTTCGATTGTCTTTCTAGAAAGATTCCCAGAAAAACTGCCAAAGATTGGCATGTTGATATGATCCTTGGTGACTTCGACCATAGTTATTCCTGGCCTTTTCACCTGACTCCTGGAAGCCTCGATCACATTCACCTCTGAAGGTTCAGCATAGTGGGCTTCCGCCTGCAGAGGGTTAGAATCCACAGTTATGGGGGTCTTATCAGTGAACTTCAACCTCCCTTCTTCGATAGCATTCTGTACGAGATCCCTGAAAAGAAAACATTGAGATGTTTTATGGCCCAGAAAATTATGTTATTTACAAAAGCCTCTTTTCTTTCTTTGATCAAGAGGAGGCACTTTTACCCCTGGGGGTATTATCATTTGGCCATCTTTTACAAGTAAGTCAAAAATTTCATCACATTTTGTAATATCAAAACTGTAAGTCTTTTTAGGGAACCTATCATTGGCCCTTTCAGGACCAGTGGGGTTTTTTCCACTTGAGGGGACTAGTAGTTTGCAAGAGTATGGTGGCCCTTGTTTTAACTCAGCTAAATCGACCTCACTTTCTTCGACGGTTATAGGTTCGTCGAATGTTTCTGGATCTTCATCATCCATTTCGATATATGTTATCCTTTCTCTTTTATGAGTTTTTGTCGCCCTGGCTTTTTCAGCTTTAAGGCGTTCTACCTGTCGAACCCTATCGGCCAATTGGGCCATGTCTCTCAGGTATTGAGTGTCTAGTTTCTTCCTAATGGAGTAATCTAGACCTCCTGCGGTTATTTCGACTAACTCATGTTCGGGCACTTGAGTAAAGCATCTTGCCTTGAGCAACCTAAACCTATTTAGATATTCGTCTATTGGTTCAGTGAATCGCCTCCTTACGCTGACCAACTCTTTCAGGCTTATCTTGGTTTGTCCCATGTAGAATTGCTCATGGAATAGTCTCTCCAACTGGGTCCAATGGTGGATCGAATTATGGGGGAGAGTTGTGAACCAAGTAAATGCATTCTTTGTTAGGGAACTTGGGAAATACTTAATCCTCAGGTTCTCATTGTTTGAAATCTCTCCTGCTTCGATCAAGTATCTTGCCACATGTTCGAAAATGGATTATGTCGTGTCCCCTGAAAACTTAGTGAACTTAGGGACTTTGCATCTAGGAGGCAAGTCCGTTTGTAACACATATTCTGACAGCGGGGATGTAAAGTTGGGCCTACGGAAGCCCGTATTCATCCCATTTTGCATCATGATTCTTTCAATCATGGCTGTCAAGTTATTTTCCAAACCAACATTCTGGTATTGGATCTGCTGAACTACTTCGTCAGTGTTTTGGTTTCTATTAACCAACCTTACTTCCGGGGCTATGACTCTAGGCTCTTCGACCCTGGGTTGTTCCATTCGTACCCTAAGGTTTTCTTCGACAGGCTGCTGGACTTGGTTAATAGTGGTTTCTTCCTCTAGAAGTATACCTTGGTTTCCTCTTATCTGTGCCCTTTGGGGCTGTCGAATAGGTTGGGGTACCCCAAAAAAGTCAGCCAGACGCGAAATTTGCGCTTTCATTTGCTGATTCGACTGGGTGGTATTCTGTATTAGGGGATTTAGCATTGTGCTTAAAGTTTGCGCCAACATTTGAACCATGTCGTGGTTGCTTTCGTCCATTTGCTGCCTCAAGACTGCTGTCGAGGCATTCGTAAGGCCATGCATTACTTGGGACGTTCCTCCTAAGAGTTGGGTCCTACCCCTGTTCGCCATACCAACCCCAGAGCCTTGGAGTGGCAAAGAGGCGCTCACTAAAGGGTCTGAAAAAGTGGACGTAACATTCGTCAGGCTAGCCAATTCAGAAGTTGGCATGCCATAGAGTGGTTCTCAATTTAAACCGACTGTCGAAAAACCTGGGGGAACATATGGCCTAGTTCCTTGGTTTCCCCTTGGTGGGGGAGTTCCCAAAGGCATTCTGGGGCCTGTAAATGGAGGTAATGGCCCCGTTTGTGTAACCGTTACAGCTGGCGTTGAACCAGCGGTTACCACTTCACTTACGGTTGGGATAACCGTTGCTCCCACATTTGTTTGTGGGATTTCTCCATTGTTTGGCGGATTCGCCATCTCTTCACTTCTTCTCCTAGTATTGGTTTCGTTGGTTTATATTCTACCACTTCTTAATAACATGCAATACTCTCGAAAAAGGATGATATTTTATATAAAATGGTTAATCATAAAAATCAACACAAGGTCCCACCAGGTGTGCCAATTTGTTTACCGTGGAAATTGGTTAACAACCGCTGATCTTCCAAAAGGTTACTTATTTGGTGACTAGAAGGATCGATCAGATTGATCCTAAGACATGGTTGATTTTTTGGAGTTTGACTAATCCTAATGGTGATTAATGCCAGTAAAGTAAAGACACTTTAAGTAAATTGCATGAAGAAAAGCTTGATAGAATAAATAAAAGCGTTAAGTAAAAGGCTTCGACGGAGATAAGTAAATGAAAAGCGATAAATTGCTTGAATATAAAGAACTTTGATTAATTTAAATGGTGTTTCACACATACATTCTCAATGATTCTTTCTCTCACGCTGGGTACTTGAATCTAAATGAGTGACTTGTATAAGATGATGAACACCCCCGAAAACTACGTGAACAACTAGTATTTATACTAAAACAAATCCTAAGTAACCGATGGGCATTTACACTGCTTCGAGATGACGCCACATGGCACGCTCACAGCCTTCGACGCTTCTGTTCTCGGCACGTTGCACTTGGTAACTGCTGGGAACCGTTTTCCCTCCAACAATTCAAATCTCAAACTGTTCGACCTTGGGCATCAGGGACCTTTGTCGAGAGGTTCCTTCGACGTCGAAGACAACAAGATTCCCACTTAAAGGAATTTCTCTAAGTATCTTGTCATTCTTTGATGAGCCTTCGACATGATCAGCTGGACGAAGCCTTCTTATGTAGGAAACTCTTCTGACTCATAATTAATGGTATATATGATAACAAACAAGGGTGTCGAATTTAGGAGCCAACACTAACGCTGCAAACAAGATTCCATGGCTCTGATCTCCAAAGCTCTGAAGCAAGCAGCAACGGATACTTCAATGTTCTGAAGCATTAAAAATCAAATACTTCCATTTCAAGAGTAACAGCTGGAAGGGAATAAGGATCTTTATTTTTGGAAAGCGCCTTAATTTTCATTGATCAAGTTTCCAAAATGTTCATTCATGCTTCGCCTATTTAAACAAGCCTTAAGGATAAATTGTTGACGATTTTCAAAAACACAACAACGCTGCTATCATCTCTTATCCTCAATCTTTCAATATTCAAATTGTGTAAAACATCACTGTCCTGTGGTACTGTTTAATTAGAAACACTACTGTACATTGTTATTCATACATTGCTTAGTGAATTTCCTTGAGAAAAACTTGGTTGTGGTTATAATCAAGAAGACTTTGGCAGCTGTCAAAGTAAATTTGTAATCAAGATTGATTAGTGGGTTAAGACCTCGTTGGAGAGAAGCGAAATCACCTTGGCGGATGGGCTGGAGTCTTTTGAGTTCAAATGAACCAGGATAAAATTCACATGTTCTTTTCATTAAAGTTTTAAGATCCCAATTCAACCCCCCCTTCTTGTGTTTTTCCAGTCTTCAATTGGTATCAGAGTGCCTGGTTCTGAGTACAAGCACTTAACTGTGTCAGTAAAAGATCCAAGCTAAGAAAAACACTATGGTGGGACCAAGTTAGAACATCAGCAATGACTACCATGATGAGAAAGACAAAATCTGCGACAAACCTCTAATCTTTGATGGAGAGAACTTTGACTACTGGAAAGACAGAATTGAAAGTTTCTTTCTGGCTCATGACATTGATCTCTGGGATATGGTGATTGATGGGTACATGCATCCCGCTGATGAAAGTGGTCAGAAGATTGACAGAAAAAGAATGTCAGATCATCAGAAGCGAGACTTCAGAAATCATCACAAGGCCAGAACTATTCTCTTGAGTTCCATCTCATACTCAGAGTATGAGAAGATCACAAATAGAAAGACAACAAAGCACATGTTTGATTCCTTGAGAATGACGCATGAAGGCAACACGCAAGTCCAAGAAACCAAATCCCTTGCGCTCATTCAGAAATATGAAGCCTTCAAAATGGAAGAAGATGAAACCATTGAAGCAATGTTCTAAAGATTTCAAATTCTAGTTGTTGGGCTAAAAGTTCTGGACAAAGGATACTCAACTGCTGATCATGTAAAGAAGATCATCAGAAGTTTACCAAAGAAATGGAGACCCATGGTCACTGCTCTCAAGCTGGAAAAAGATCTGAACAAAATATCTTTAAAAGAACTTGTCAGCTCTCTCAGAAGTCATGAGGTAGAGTTAGAAGATGATGAGCCCCAAAAACAAGGTAAGCCTTTAGCTCTTAAATCTTCCAAAAAATATGATTCCAAAGTTTTGCAGGCAATAGAAGAAAACTCCTGTGGTTCATCATTAGAAGAAGAAGAATTATCTCTTCTCTTCAGAAGAGTCAATCAATTGTGGAAGCTCAGGCAAAGGAAGTTCAGAAATTCCAGAAGAACAAGGAATCAGTCTGAACCCTCTGGATACGGAAAGTCTGAACCATCTTCTGGATACAGAATGTCTGAATCATCTTCTAAATACAGAAAGTCAAGAAACAAAGACATTGTCTACTACGAATGCAATGAACAAGGGCACTACAAAAGCGACTGTCCAAAGCTTCAGAATGAGAAACCTAAAAAGAAATTCGTTAAGGAGAAGAAGAAAAGTCTCATGGCAACATGGGATGACTCAGAATATTCAGAAGCAGACACTGAATCAGAAGATGAAAGAGCCAACATTGCCCTGATGGCCAACATATCAGAAGACACTGAATCATCTGGATCAGAATCAGACTCAGAGACAGAAGATGTATTTTCTAACTTTTCTAGATCTCAATTAGAAGAGAGTCTGTCAGAAGTTCTAGAAAGGTATCAGAAACTTTAAGTCATAAACAAGAACCTGAAAAAGGATCTAGTTTCTGACTCTAAAGAAACTAAGAATCTGAGATTGGAAAACTCATAGCTGAAAGAAAAAATTTCAAAACTTGAAAATGATTTACAAAATACTCAGAAGGAAACTATCTCAGGAGTTCCTAGTAACCCTGATAAGATCATAAAGGATTATGATCATAGCTTTCAGAAATTCCTTGCTAAAAACATAGATAAAAGCAAGATAACTTCAATGATCTATGGAGTTAGCAGAAATGGAAGAAAAGGTATAGGATATAAAGATAAAGTATCCCAACCTAAGAAAGTTAAGGATTTAGTTATTAAATGCAGTCCTCTAAATTCTCACTTTACCTACGGGCACACACATGATTTAAATTATACTAGTAATGATTTCTCTACTAAACCAAAATTCAAACAGAATTCTGGTAACTCTAACAAACAAGGACCAAAAAAGATATGGGTACCTAAGGATAAAATTGTCTATGTTGCATATATCTTTGACATCAAGATAGAAACACCAATCCTGGTACCTGGACTCTGGATGCTCTCGACACATGACGGGAAGAAATTATATGTTCCAAAGCTTGGAGCTTAAATCTGGAGGCTATGTAGGTTTCAGAGGCAATTAGAAGGGGAAGATTATTGGCTCTAGAACAATTGGTAACAATAATCTTCCTTCTATTACTAATGTTCTATTAGTAGATGGATTAATGCATAACTTGTTATCCATAAGTCAATTAAGTGATAACGGTTATGATATAATCTTTAATCACAAGTCCTGTAAAGTAGTTAGTCAGAAAGATGGATTTATCCTCTTTAATGGAAAGAGAAAGAACAACATTTACAAAATAAAACTTTCTGAACTGAAATGTCAAAATGTAAAATGCCTACTGTCTGTTAACAATGAGCAATGGGTCTGACACAGAAGATTGGGGCATGTTAGTATGAGAAGAATATCTCAGATTAACAAACTCAATCTGGTCAGAGGACTTCCTAATCTGAAGTTCAGCTCAGATGCTCTGTGTGAAGCATGTCAGAAAGGAAAGTTTGCAAAACCCTCTTTTAAAGCAAAAAATGTTGGTTCTACCTCAACACCATTAGAACTTCTAGATATAGATCTATTTGTACCAGTGAAAACAACATCCATTAGTGGCAAGAAGTATGGATTAGTGATCATAGATGAATATAGCAGATGGACATGGGTAAAGTTCTTAAGACACAATGACGAGTCACACTATGTGTTCTTTGCGTTATGTAACCAAGTCCAAAATGAAAAAGATCTTAGAATTGTTAGAGTCAGAAGTGATCATGGTGGAGAATTTGAAAACAAAAAATTTGAACTTTTTTTTAATGAGAATGTCATCTCTCATGATTTCTATTGTCCTAAAACTCCCCAATAAAATGGAGTTGTAGAATGAAAGAACAGAACTTTACAAGAAATGGCCAGAACCATGATCAACGAGACTAACATTGCTAAGAACTTCTGAGAAGAAGAAATTAACAGTGTGTTATATTCAGAATAGAATCTCCATAAGACCTATTATGGAGAAGACTCCATATGAACTGTGGAAGAACAGAAATCCCAACATCTCGTATTTCCATCCATTTGGATGTATTTGTTTTATTCTTAATACTAAAGAACATATGAACAAGTTTGACTCTAAAGCACAAAAGTCTATTATGTTAGGATACTATGAACGCTCAAGAGGCTACAGAGTATACAACACAGAAACACGGACTGTAAAGAGTCAATCAGTGTTAGATTTGATGATAAGCTTGGCTCTCAAAAGTCAAAGCTAGATAAATCTTTTGCAGATATAGAAGTCCAATTTATAGGTACTGAAGACATTGCATCAGAAGTTCCTCATAAATAATCACAAGCAACACCAGAAGAAGATGTCACAAATACTACAACAATATCTGAAGAACCTCCCAAAAAAAGACAATTCAGAAGCAGCTTAGCTCATCCTGAAGACAAAATTCTGGGAAAGAAGGAAGACCCAATCAGAACAAGATCGACATTCAGAAACTCTGAAGAATCTCTCATGGGATTAATGTCTCTGATTGAGCCAACTTCCATTGATGAAGATCTTCTGGACAATGATTGGATACTTTCTATGTAGGAGGAATTAAACCAACTCACCAGAAACAATGTGTGGGATTTGGTTCCCAAACCAAAAGGGTTAAATATCATTGGAACCAAATGGGTATTCATAAACAAATTGAATGAACAAGGAGAAGTCATCAGAAACAAAGCACGACTGGTTGCACAAGGTTATAGTCAGGAAGAGGGGATAGACTATACATAACCCATTTCTCCAATCATCAGGATAGAATCTATCAGACTTTTAATTTCTTTTGCTGTAAATAATGGCATCACTCTCTATCAGATGGATGTCAAAAGTGCATTCTTAAATGGATACATTGATAAAGAAGTTTATGTGCACCAACCCCCTGGTTTTGAAAATTCCAAATATCCATAATATGTTTTTAAACTAAAGAAATCATTATATGGTCTGAAACAAGCTCCTAGAGCTTAGTATGAAAGACTAAGTAGTTTTCTGTTAGAAAATGATTTCACCAGAGGGAAAGTGGACACAACCTTATTATGTAAGCCATTTAAAAATGAAATTCTAGTTTTTCAAATTTATATAGATGATATTATATTGGGATCTACTAAAGCCTCTATGGGAAGAGAATTTGCTAAGTCTCTGCAGGCAGAGTTTGAAATGAGCTTGATGGGAGAACTCAAATTCTTTCTAGGCATTCAGATCAATCAAACTCCAAAAGGAACATACACACACCAAAGTAAATACGTCAAAGAACTTTTGAATAAATTTGACCTATCAGAATGTAAGCCATCCAAAACTCGAATGCATCCTACATGCATTCTAGAGAAGGAAGAGGTAAGTAAAAAGGTAAAACAGAAGATCTACAGAGGTATGATTGGTTCTCTCTTATATCTTACAACTTCAAGACCTGATATTCTATATAGTGTATGTCTATGTGCCAGATTCGAATCAGATCCTGGAGAATCTCACTTAACAGCTGTTAAACGAATTTTCAAATATCTTGAAAGGTACTACTAATCTTGGTCTATTTTATTGAAAAACCAATTAATATAAATTAGTAGGGTACTGTGATGCTGACTTTACTGGAGACAGAGTAGAAAGAAAAACCGCTTCCGGAAGCTGCCAGTTTCTGGGAGAAAATCTGATCTCGTGGTCCAGCAAGAGGAAATCCATAATTGCACTATAAACCGCTGAAGCTGAATATATAGCAGCAGCTGGATGCAACACACAGATGCTCTGGATGAAAAGTCAGCTTAAAGACTTCAATATATTTGAGAGTAACATTCTCATACTCTGTGATAACATTTCTGCAATTTGTTTATCTAGAAATCCCATTTTACATTCTAGGTCTAAGTATATAGAAATAAAACATCACTTTATTAGGGACTATATTCAGAAAGGAATTCTCTCTTTAAAATTTATTGACACAGACGATCAATGGGCTGATGTCTTCACTAAACCCCTTTCTGAAGATAGGTTTAATTTCATTCCGAAACATCTCAGCATGAAATTATATTCAGAATAAGAGTTTTATTTATGTATTCTTTAACACTCAAAAGTTTTTATTTTTTGTGAACATCGGATCAATAATTCTTCAGAAGTTAGAAGGACAGTTGCATCAGGATCTATCTAAGAAGATTTGAACAATTCCCAAACGGTTCATTTCAAAGAAAGAAGCATGCAGTTTTCATCATCAACATTTGTCATCCTCTCACAAGCGTTCTTCTAAAGCTGAACACGCGTTTAAATTCTGAAGAGATTAAAGCTTTGATTGGATGCATTGAGACTCGTGTTATATTGGTAACGGTTCTATATCTCCATGCCATGCGTGCACCATACACCATCAATTCTCCAGCCATGAGATCCCAGACGTCCAGATCCAACGCACCAAACTTGCAGGCATACCATATACCTCCATACCACAACAACATGGGATCACGCGGAAGGTTTTGGGCCAACCAGACTTGGGCTTTGCAAAAATTCAACAGCCACCCCTCCAGATTGGGTTCACACCCCCCATTCAGACCCATCTTCTTCTCTTTTTATTATTTTTATTTAATTTCTTTGTTATTTCTACCTATTTAAAAAAAATCATTTTTTCTATGTAATCATTAAAAAAATCAGAAAATCATAAAAATCATAAAAATTAGGATTTAGAGTTTTTCTTTAATAAAATTAATTTTTTGCATATTAATAAATTTAATTAAATTTTAACCTTATTTCATTAATTAAAATTAATTAGAGAATTAGGTTAAAATTCAATAATTTTTTTCATAAAATACAAAAAAAAAAATTTTTAATGAATAACTAGATTTTTTAGGGTTTAAAACTTTTTCCCGTCTTAATTTTGCGCGCTATTGTTTTTCCATAAATTTTTTTTCTTACCATTTATGTAACTGCGCCCGAATTGTAATAGCTTAACTAGGGCTTATATTTTTGCATTTTACTTTTCAGTCCATTACTTATGTATCTACACCAAATCCCTGTAATAGCGTAGGACTTTATTTCTCGCTTTTTTCTGTACAAGCTTGTATATAATTGTTAGTAATTTAGGTGTGCATGACAAAAATCAATTAATCAGTAGATCACTAGTTACAAGATAAACATAACTGGAAAAAACACACTGTTGCACACTTGCACCCTTAGGGTATACCTCACTTGGTTGCCTCATAAAATAATGGTCATGTCCCTCGAATGTAGGGGTATCTTAGCAAAGACCCTCAATTCTAAAGTCATCAAAAAGATCATGGTCCCTAACGTCCCTCGTGTTGCCTATGAGAAATGATCTTGTCCCTCAATGTTGCCTATATGATGACAGTCCCTTCGAACACTAAGATATCCTTACATGTTGCCTTTGATGACCATAACGTCCCTTTCAATAGTCTCTGTAGCGGTAGAAATGTTTAAGACTAAGCCATTGGATTGACTAGACTTATACAGATCAAAATAAAAATCACCGCTGCGCTTTATTGTTTCCAAAGGAATGGGAAAAGAGCGAATAACCTAAAAAGAGGGGGAAACATTCAAGGTAAGGGGGTTGGTTATGCAAAGGGAAGGTATTAGCACCCTAAACATCTACGGTACTCCACAGGAACCTCTTTGTAAAATCTGTATATTTTGGCTATAAAATGTTGTATGTAAAATAGATGGTGGAGTTGAGAAAAGAAGTATTTTTTTATGATTTTTGCACCCGCCGCGGTTGCGAACCTTTAGTGTCTGCGTACCATCTTTCGTGCAATAGGCGATCAGGGTATACGTAGTTCACATTTTAAAAAGTTTAAAACACAAGTATGTTGGTTAATTTTATGGGATAAGACACCATCGTCATTGTATGTGTGGAAAACATACTTACTATCCACAATCATGAGAAAGGAGAATTTGTATCATCTCAAAGTGGATGATATGGCTTGGATTTTAAAATCAACAATGCCTCACTAAACAAGCAAGTGTAAAATATATCTCTTCACTACATATTGTAGAAGTATAGTTATTTTCATCACTACAAGGATTGACAAGAGTCTAATCTTTTGAGAAAAGTTTTAAAGTAAAAAGACAAAGTGGCAAAATGGTTTGAAATGAGATTGATTGACTTTTAGTCTTCTCCAAAAAATGTCAAGGTATTATTAAGTTGATTGAAGTTTATTTATGAAAATGTTTTGAAAATGAATGGACCTAAGTCTAAGTTTAATATGAAAATGGTTCAAGTTTAAAAATAAGAAGAGTTTTCAAAAGGAGGAAGTAGATTTTTGAAATTAAAGAAGATGGGAGGAGAAGAAGAGACTATCCTAAAGCATAAGGTAAAAGCTAGGGATAAGAACCATCTAACCAACAACAAGCCAATACTTGACATTATGAGTCAAGATAGAATTATCATTCTTTGGATTGAAACCAAACAAGCAAAGATACTAGATCTCTTGAGAGAACCAAACTTCAAATGTATTAAGTCTTCACAAAAATTGGGCAGAGTAACGGCTGTATACGGGTGAATTCCAGATTAGAAACAAAGTATATAATCACAATAACCTGCACACAAAACAAATAAACAACCCAATGTCTTGAGGTAAATCTCAAGAACTCCAGACAAAATATCAATTAAGATCACAAGGTCTACAACATAGGCCAAGGTTTTTAATCCTAAATTCAAGAAGTCCAATACTCCATAATGCCAAGGATAGTAACCAAATAGTCCAAATATCATTAAAGCTTTTCATGGTTCATGTTGATTATTAGGTGTCTTAAAAAAAAAACTCAAGTGAGCAAAATAAAAATAACAAGAATATAAATGCTCAAGTGAGCAAAAATAAAAATGGCATGAAATGTAATGCTTAAATTAAATGGTACATAAAGCATAAAAATAAAAGTATAAAGTAATTTTTTTTTAATAATTAGTTGTTAGTTGGATGACCATCTTGAAACTTGCATTTAAAACTCATTAGAGGATTGGTAGAACCAAAGCCTCCACACAACAAGTTGCATTTGCTTTTTGTCAAGTATATCATCCATTTGGAATCCTCAAAAGTACCATTTAATGATCAACAATGTTTAGGTGATCCACATTGACAAAAAGTGTTGTAGATCCATTAGAGGATTGGTAGAACCAAAGCCTCCACACAATAAATCTCAAGGTTATTGGATCAAAGTGAACAAATTAACATACTTGGGCTTGCAAACATAGGTTTGGGCCACGAATGATCATTTATTCGAATCGGGACAAAATTTAGTGCTATGTTAAGTAATCGTAAGTGGACTTATATAGAAGTCGCACCTATTTTGAGGTCGGTCAATCGCAATCTATGCAGCATTTGTTTTGAGACATGATATAGAGATCATGCTCCAATAACACTTAGTTCAATAAGAAAGAGATGAGACGAAGAGGGGTGGGAAAGAATATAAACCACATTTGAATTAAAATTTAATCAAACTATTATTAAAATCATTCATCCATTTTTGTGGAGTTAGACTCAACACCATGGATCCAATGATGTTAATAAAGTCCATGATCTAAAATTCAACCTAAGATCAGCCATAAAATAATCACAAAATAATATTCCATTTAATATATATTAAAAAAAGTTTTGAAAAGTTTTAAAATAGAAATAAAAGAGCAAAATATCAACCATATTCAAATTAATCAAGAAATATAAAGTAAGACCATAGAAAAATCAGAAATGAATTGAAATATTTTTATAAAATTTTTGGTAATTTTTTTTAAAGTCAGAAACTTTTTTTAAAATTAAAAGAAATGAGTAAAATAAACCAAAAATTATAAAAAATAACAAAGTCAGAAAAATAAATAAATGAGGTCACCAATATTTGTCACAATATCACTGAATTATTCCATAATTTTTTTGAATTTTAAAATGCATAAAAGTATTTTTAAACATTTAAAACAAATCAAATAAAGTGAAAATTTATAAAAAATATCAAAACACAAAATAAAATTGTGAAAAAATAAAAATCAGAAAGAGAAAAATCAAAAATATTTTTCGTAATTTTTTCAGATTTTTTTTACTTAAAATGAATTTTCTATGATTTTTTGAAATTTAAAACAATTAAATATAAAAATTAGAAAAGAAAAATAAAGTCAAAAATATGTGGACCATTCGATGAGAGTCAAAACGTGTTAGTAATCAAATCCAAGGGATCTGGCGCGCTGTGCATATCATGGTCATTAGTGAATAAAGCATTGAATCAAATGTAAATCAGAAATTCAAAAAATACAAATGGCGTTGTTTCATTGGTTAGAGGATGACACGTTGGTCATCTTTAACCTCTAGCCAGTCCCAAAACCAGGTTGCTCAATCTGTAAAATTAGAGCATGAGACCTATGCCATTCGCTTCGTCTCTTCAAGACGAAGACAATCACACATTCGCGACAAATTTATATAAACTGTAACTCAAGCAATTTGGAAGGAAAGTTTTGAAAAGGGATTTGAAATTTCATGGTCAAGATGTGTTTCTAGATAAAAGCAAGTGTTGCAACTAGAACCAGGGCAATGAGAGATTCACAATGATATCAAAGTTTTGAACAATTGATGGAGAAATCTACCTATTGAAGTTGAGTTGCAAAGCTCTGAAACTGGACTTCTATGGATCAATATAGGTCACGATTCTTGAAGGTAATTGTATGGTTAGCTTCAGGGAAGATCAAGGAATGTGAATTGATGGAAAAATTGGATTGAAAAAGGCTTGAACACTAATTTCGAAGTTGCATAAAAATGAGTTAGGGAGAAAGTTTGGCAGGGTGATTTTGGCTGTTCAAGCTTGAGGAAATGAATGAGGGATGACCCTCCATTTATAAGGAATCAAATGGAATGTTCAAGCGTGTGAAATGATGAAGTTTGGAGGGGAATCGTGTGAAGTTGCAAACAAGAAAAGTGTGACTTCTATATTGATCAAGACTCATCCAAAACGCGCGTTTTGCTATGCTAATCACTTTTGGAAGTTCACTAAACATGTTTAGAAGAAAAAACGCGCAGGAACAATGTGTTTATAAGCTAAATCAAGGATTTCAAATTCTGACTTTTAAAGAAACTTTAGTTTCAAGTTACCAATTTCAAAACAATGGCATTCTCAGCTCAAGGGGTCTTAGGGCATGATTCTTGCTGCTTTAGAAAGATGATATTACAAGCTTTGCAATGGGAAAAGAACGGAATCAAATGGATGTTTGAGCCGAAAGTTGCAATGAGTAAAAGTTGGGGAAAAGAAGTTGACTTTCAACACTTAGAAATATTTCAAGTTTTTCTTCAAAAGTGACCTATAATGTTTTGCATCTAAACATGTCCTTCCACTTGGAATTTTCTCTTGACCAAATAAGATGGCATGAAATAGACCTCTTGAATTACATTTTTAGACTTGAACCATTCAAAATCTCCTAAAAATGAGAGAGATATGAATTGTTGTAGTTGGCAAAAAATCATGAAATGACCTATAATCCTTTGTATACTTAGGGCAGCTTCTATCCATTTTCTCACTTTGCACATGAAAGAAGGATTAAATTTCACATCCTCAAGATCATTGTGGAAAAAGAGTGGGCTCAAGGTGATAAAAACTGACCAAGTTATGATCATTTGAAGTCACACATGAGAAAATGGGGGTTCATCTGGAGGACTTGTAATCTTTCTTCATCATCAACTTCTTCCATATGAAAACTCCTTAAACCTTTTGAAGTAATTTTTTAATAACCCTTTGAAGAGAAATATGTCTTTGGAATCACTCAAAAATACCAAAAGATGAGCAATATATACTTCTTTGAAGTTCAAAACCCTAGCTTCTAGATCAAGAAAATGCTTTGAGGAACTTTGACAATTTTGAACCACCTTTTTGTACCAACACTTTTTATTTGTAAATAGATGTTGTTGAGGTTGATAATGAGAACTCATAGCCATGAAATCCACTTCCATATCTTGAGAATTGAGAGAAATATGCATTTGTGACCAATGGGAACAAAGCCTTGTCCAAACATGACAACTTCTTCAATCAACCCCTTGTTCCTTTGAATCAATCTTGATAACTTTGAAATATGGTGAACCAAGATAAACGTTGCCATTACATTTCTTCCAAAATAACTTCAATGGTGAGGTTTGAACTTCCCAAGCTTTATTGACTATGGAATGGAAATAAACTCATGAGTCCATGGATTAACTTTCTAAGCCACACTACCTTTACGTACATTATTAACAAGTAAGACAAACCAACATTGCATTTTATTAATTAAAAGGAAAGTAAAAACAAAACATGCATGATCACAAAATAAAAACAAGTCAATGTGTTTGGTAATTCCTCAAAGAGCAAAGCTAAAGATTGGGAGGAGAACCAAAAGCCCTAATGTGATCCTGTTGTGATTGAATTTATATGGTATGATGAAGAGATCTTAGGGGCAAAAATTAGGGTACAACAGCTTCCCTTATTTAAGTTTCTTCTATCCGAAGATACAAAGGTTAAAAATCTTAGTGTCGACGCGATCGAAGATACTTAAATATAAAACAAACCCTATTTTTGGCCCTAAGATGACATGCAATGCTTATGAGTATGAATGTATATGAACAACTTCAAAGGGACGCAAAACACCACTTGGGATGTAGCAAAGGAAATAAGGAATCAAAAGAGAAACTCGACCAGGAAAATAAATCACTGGTGAATAAAAAAGACCCGACTCTAAGAGAATGGTAAAAGAGTTCAAAGGATACACCAACTTTTACCGAAGGCAAGACTACCAACATTCACTAAAGGTAGAAAGAGAAAAGAATAACAACACCGACGTTCACTGACGGTGGACTACCAACGCTCACTGAAGGTAGTAAGAGAAAATATATCATAGCATCACCGTTCACTGATGATGAACTACCAACATTCACTGAAGGTAGCAAAAAGATAACAATCATCGACGTTCACTGACGATGGACTACCAACTTTCACTAAAGGTAGAAGGGAAAATATCATAGCACTGCCATTCACTGATGATGAACTACCAACGTTCACTGATGGTAGAAAAAAGATAACAATCATAGATGTTCACTGGCGATGGACTACCAACTTTCACTGAAGGTAGAAGGAAAAATATTAGAGCACTTTCGTTCACTGACAATGAACTACCAACGTTCACTGAAGGTAGCAAAAAGATAACAATCATCGACATTCACTGCTAATGGACTACAAACTTTCAGTGAAGGTAGAAGGGAAAATATCATAGCACCGACGTTCACTGATGATGAACTACCAACATTCACTAAAGGTAGCAAAAATATAACAATTATCGATGTTCACTGCCGATGGACTACCAACTTTCACTGAAGGTAGAAGGGAAAATATCATAGCACCGCTGTTCACTGACGATGAACTACCAACGTTCACTGAAGGTAGCAAAAAGATAACAAGTTTACCCCAAAATTACATCGTTTCACCTAGAACGGGTCTCAACTTCTTCTTTAACCAAGGCATTCCGCCTGGAAAGGGTAATATATAAGCTGTCTCGAATAAAGAGACATGCTACTTGTAAAGATTTCACAATGAACTGTCTCTGCGATATTGAAAGACTTGTCATCCATTGGAGTAATTTGACAACGAACTGCAAATTATCCACTCATAAAGAAGATAGCAAAAAAGTAACATCGACCTTTATGGGGAAGTATAAGTTGCTAAAATAAAGAGACATGCTATTTGCTGTTATGGGAAGGATTGTAAAAATGATTTCCTGGGGAAAGCAATATGGCTTCCTGGGGAAAGAAATATGACTTCCTGGGGTAAGAAATATGACGTCTTGGGGAAATGCCAATATATTCCTGCTGAGGAGATAAAGTCTTCTCGTGAAAAATAAATGCACATTCTCAAACCAAAGCTCGAAGCTTGCAGAAATCCAAAGTAATAATATTGCCGAGGATCAAAGATTCAAACTAGAAATAAACTGGAGTAAAACGGTCTACCAAAATACATTCTTTGAGAAATAAACTCAAGAGAGAAACCCAAATCATCAGACAAAGAGCTGTACAGAAAGGCTAAAGCAAAAAATCTTCCACGAGGGATAACTCAGTGGGGAAATTGAAAGAATATACACTTTCTGCTTAAGGCTGACACTCTATTGGAGAGAGGATAACACAACTCTGTAGAACAGGGTAATATGTCAATAAAATATTAACGAATGTGAATGAGCAATGATTTTCTAAATTTAACTATGCATGATGTATGTGTAAATGTATGAGTGTTATCATGTATATGCTGACAAAACAGGCATATAAAACCGGGAGTAGCCAGGCAAAACCAACTCAACCATAAACAACAATTGGCTAAATCACATCCCAGATGAACATTCCATAAGAAAAATAAGCACCAACTGAGGAAGCAAAATCCTATTTCGCGGCTTAACTTCACTGGGGAGGAACATAATCCGGAAGTAAACAAATCATAGCGACAAAACGGTACATATATAAGGATATACCATCCTTCTTCAGGCTTCACCGGGGAATAGCACTCAGACTTCAATGGGAAAACAAATGCTTACATAATCTGCACTTCTACTGGGGATTGCAATACTGATCTCAATAAGGCAGATGAAAACCATATCTTCAAAACATCAACTGAGGATCTCGAGCTGACTTGAATGGAGAAATATCATACAGACTTCACTAGGGGGGATAACGCCTCATCATCGAGATATCAACTGGAGATCTCATGCTGACTTTAATGGGGAGGCCAACACCATATCATCGAGGGGAAACCAAGATACATTCTTCATTGGTGAAACCAAAGATACGTTCTTCACTGAGGAAACTAGAGATATGTTTTTCACTGGGGAAACCAGAGATACGTTCTTCACTGGGGAAACCAAAAATACGTTCTTCACTGGGGAAACCAGAGATACTTTCTTCAATATTGAGAGTAAGTATTGCACTAACTTCTCTGGGAAAAAGTATGAAACCTCATGGGGATAACAACTTGGGGAGTTAAGAAGTTAAACATTATAGCATGAAATCAATCTTATGGGGATTTTAAATCAAACTCAGCACCTAGAAGGAGAAAACCCCAAAAGTTGATAACCAATTCAACACTTCTTAAATGAAACACTCCCCTTGCCTTATTATCAGGCAATCAAAGGAAATGCAAGTACTGCCGAGAGGGATATGCTTCGTAGATGAGTCAAATCTCAGCATGCACAAGGAGAAAAGACTTCTATCAAATAAGCGAGGCCTTCACTAGGGAACCCTGGATTGAACCTTCTTATCATGCAAACTTATTCCAACAAAAGATGCTCTGGGATAGCTTTCCTGGGGAATCAAGAAGTCAACATTATAGAAAGAGATCAAACTCATGGGGATTTTGAATCAAACCCAAAACTTGGCGGGTGAAAACCCAAAGGGTTGACAACAGTCTCAACACTTCTTAGAAAATATACTGCCCTGGTTTAGCTGCCTGGGAAATAAATACCAATAATAATGCCAATATTGCAGAAAGAGCAACATTTTGCAAATAGTTCCATCCCAGCATATCAAGGGAAAAAGACCTTTCATCATATGAGTGAAGACTTCGCTGGGGAACCTGGGATAGAGACCCCGGACCATGCAAACCCAAAAATCAGAAGATGAACCAACACTTGACTGGGGACATTGGGATTACAAACCCAATACTGCACCTTACATCAATTGGTATCGTCTTCAACATACGAAAACCAAGCAAGCCAGTGAAAATGAACTGAGAAAACCTTCCGGGGAAACAACACTTCCCAAAATTTACTAGAGTCCATCCATTCCTGGGATAACCACTTTCGTTTTCCTCTTGAATCACAAAATCTAAAGTAAAAGTAAGTTGTAAATTCTTTTTGAAAAACAATTTTGTTATTTAATCTTTTTTCTTTGAAAATTATTATCAATAATACATGGAGTCTTTGTAAGCTGAATAAAAATAAGAACTATAAAGAATTTGGGTAAAAGCTCTAATTTTATTGATAGAATGGTAGTCTGCAAATGGCGAGACTCCACGGATGATTACAAAGTTCAGAAAATGGTAATATATAATGGAAAAGATATATTGAGATACAATGACCACTATTCCCTCTAATAAAATTTAAATTCTGAGCAGCAGCTTCTGTTGAAGTATGGTGAGGATCCAAGAAGATTGTTGCTTCAATGATCAAGTCTTGTCTGATGTAGTTACTTGCCAAGAAAGTCCCTAACTTTTGCCTAAGCTGCCCTTGCGGGTTTTCAACTTAGCGGGAAATTTTATTCTGTTTATGTCTCTAACTTTTGCCTAGACCTCCCTTTTGGATTTTTAGCCTACCGAGTCACTCTTTTTTTTCTTAAGCCGCCCTTTCAGGTTTTCAACTTAGCAAGCTGTTCTTTTATTTCTTTAGGTGAAGAATTTCTTGACTGCATCAGCATTCATAGGACGTGGGAACTTCTCGCCATCCATAGTTTCAAGAATTAATGCACCGCTAGAGAAGGCTTTCTTGAAAACATATGGGCCTTCAAAATTGGGTGTCCATTGGCCCCTGGAATCAGCATTAAAAGACATGATCTTCCTGAGCACGAGGTCGCCTTCTCTAAATTCACGAGGTTTGACAATCTTATCAAAAGCTTTCTTCATTCTCTTCTAATATAACTGCCCGTGACACAAAGCCGTCATTCTCTTCTCTTCGATTAAATTCAATTGGTCAAACCTGTTCTAGACCCATTTAGCCTCAGACAACTTGGTTTCCATTATCACACTCAAAGAGGGAATCTCAACCTCGATTGGGAGCACAACTTCCATTCCATACATAAGGGAGAATGGGGTTGCTCCTGTTGAAGTGCGGACATATGTCTGATATCCATGTAAAGCAACAGGGAGCATTTCATGCCAATCTTTATAAGTAACAACCATGTTCTGAATGATCTTCTTGATATTCTTATTAGCATCTTCAACAACCCCATTCATCTTCGGCCTGTACGGAGATGAATGGTGATGGACAATCTTGAATTCTTCACAAAGTTCTTTCATCATCTTGTTGTTCAGATTCGAGCCATTGTCAGTGATGATTCTGCTCGGCACACCATACCAACATATGATATTATTCTTAATGAAGCGCACTATCACCTGCTTGGTAACATTAGCATACAAAGCAGCTTCCACCCATTTGGTGAAGTAATCAATTGCTACCAAGATAAAATAGTGTCCATTCGAAGCTTTGGGTTCTATCATTCCAATCATGTAAATACCCCACATAGAGAAAGGCCACGGGGAAGAAATAATATTGAGAAGTGTCGGAGGCACATGAATCTTGTTCGCATAAATCTGGCATTTATGGCACTTCTTTGTAAATTTATAACAGGCAGATTCCATTGTCAGGCAATAGTAACCTACCCTTAGCATCCTTTTAGCCATCGAATGTCCATTGGCATGAGTGTCAAATGAACCTTCATGAATCTCATGCATCAACATGTCTGCTTCGTGCCTATCCACTGAGCAAGACCATGTCATAATTTCTCTTGTACAACATATTTTCACTAAGGAAGAAGCTTCCAGCCAATCTTCTCAATGTCTTTCTATCTTTATTTGAAGCACCAATAGGGTATTCCTGAGTCTGGAGAAAATGTTTGATATCGTAATACCAAGGTTTCTCATCTGCTACCTCTTCTGTTGTAAACACATGAGCAGGCCTATCTATTCGCCGAACTATAATTCGAGGTTAATCATTCCAAGTATTCACTTGATAGATAAAAGTTAGAGTTTCTAGAGCATCCGCTATTTGATTTTCATCTCTAGGTATGTGATGGAATTCAACTTTATTAAAGAAGGGTAACAATCTTCTAGCATAATATTTGTAAGGGATCAAGCTGGGGTGACGAGTATCCCATTCTCCTTTAATCTGATTTATTACCAAAGTTGAATCGCCATACACATCTAAAATTTTAATTTTGATATCAATAGCTTCCTCGATGCTCATGATGCAAGCCTCATATTCTACCATATTATTAGTACAATCAAATATCAACCTTGAATTAAAAGGAATGTGTGATTCATGTGGAGTGACAATCACAACACCAATTCCTTTACCATAAGCATTCACAACTCCATCAAATATCATGCCCCATCGAGATTTAGGATCAGGACCTTCCTCAGGAAATGGTTTATCACAATCTTTTACTTTGAAAAACATCACATCCTCATCGGGGAAATCATACATCATAGACTGATAATCATCAACTGGTTGGTGAGCAAGATAATCTGCCAACTGTAGCGGTAGAAATGTTTAAGACTAAGCCATTGGATTGACTAGACTTTATACAAATCAAAATAAAAATCGCCACCGCGCTTTATTGTTTCTAGAGGAATGGGAAAAGAGCGAATAACCCAAAAAGAGGGGGAAAGATTTAAGGTAAGGGGGTTGGTTATGCAAAGGGAAGGTATTAGCACCCTAAACATCTACGGTACTCCGCAGGAGCCTCTTTGTAAAATCTGTATATTTTGGCTATAAAAATTGTTGTATATAAAAAGTGGATGGTGGAGGTGAGGAAAGAAACGTATTTATTTTATAATTTTTGCACCCTCCGCAGTTGCGAACCTTTAGTGCCTACGTACCACCTTTCGTGCAATAGGGGATCGGGGTACACGTAGTTCCTCTTTTAAAAATTTGAAACAAAAATGCGTTGGTTAATTTTATGAGATAAAACATCACCGTTATTGTCCGTGTGGAAAACATACCTACTACCCATAACCATGAGAAAGGAGAATTTGCATCATCTCAAAGTGGAGGATATGGCTTGGATTTTAAAATCAACAATGCCTCACTCAACACGCAAGTGGAAAATATCTCTCTTCACTACATATTGTAGAAGTATAGTTGTTTGCATCACTACAAGGATTGACAAGAGTCTAATCTTTTTTTGAAAAAATTTTAAAGATAAAAAGCCAAAATGGCAAGATGGTTTGAAATGAGATTGATTGACTTTTAGTCTTCTCACAAAAAATGTCAAGGTATCATTAAGTTGATTGGGGTTTATTTATGAAAATGTTTTGAAAATACATGGACATAAGTCCAAGTTTATTATAAAAGTGGTTCAAGTTCAAAAACAATAAGAGTTTTTTTTTTCAAAAAAAAGGGAGGAAGAAGATTTTTGAAATTGAAGAAGATGGGAGGAGAAGAAGGGACTATCCTAAAGCATAAAATAAAAGCTAGAGATAAGAACCATCTAACCAACAAAAAGCCAATACTTGACATTATGATCCAAGATAGAATTCCCATTCCTTGGATTGAAACCAAGCAAGAAAAAATACTAGACCTCTTGAGAGAACCAAACTTCAAGTGTATTAAGTCTTCACAAAAATTGGGCAGAGTAACGGCTGTATACGGGTGAATTCCAGATTACAAACAGAGGGTGTAATCACAAAAACCTGCACATAAAAAAAACAAGCAACACAATGTATTAAGGTGAACCTCAAGAACTCCATACAAAATAATCAGATAAGGTCATAAAGTCTCCAAGATAGGCCAAGGTTTCTAATAACAAGTCCAAGAAAAGTCCCATGCTCCACAATGCCAAGGATAGTAACCAAATAGTCCAAGTACCATTAAATATTTTTTAGGGTTTATGTTGATTATTAAGTATCTTAAGAAAGGAAAAGAAAAGCTCAAGTGTGCAAAGTAAAAAAATGGCAAGAAAGTAAATGCTCAAATGAGCAAAGATGAAAATGTCATGAAATGTAAATGCTAAAAGTAAATGGTACATAAAGCATAAAAAAGAATGAAAGCATAAGGTAAAACAAGTGAATAATTAGTGGTTAGTTGGATGACCATATTGAAGCTTGCATTTGGAACTCATTAGAGGATTGGTAGAACCAAATCCTCCACACAACAAGTTGCATTTGCTTTTTGTTAAGTATATCATCCATTTGGAATTCTCATAAGTACCATTTAATGATCAACAATGTTTAAGTGATCTGCGTTGACCAAAGGTGTTGTAGATCCATTAGAGGATTGGTAGAATTAAATCCTACACACAATGAATCTCAAGGTTATTGGATCAAAGAGATCAAATTAACATACTTGGGCTTGCAATCATAAGTTTGGGCCATGAATGATCATTTATTCGAATCAGGACAAAATTTAGCGCTATGTTAAGCAGTCATAAGTGGACTTATATAGAAGTCACACCTTTTTTGAGGCCGGTCAATAGCAATCTATGCACCATTTGTTTTGAGACATGATATAGAGATCATGCTCCAACAACATCTAGTGCAATAAGAAGGGGATGAGATGAAGAGGGATGTGGAAAAAATATACAAACCACATTTTAATTAAATTTTAATCAAACTATTATTAAAATCATTCCTCCATTTTTGTGGATTTAAACTCAACACCATGGATCCAATGATGTTAATAAAGTTCATGATCCAAAATCTAACCCAAGATCAGCCAGAAAATAGTCACATAATAATATCATATTTTTATATACATAAAAGGGTTAAAAAATAATGTTTAAAAATAGAAAATAAAGAGAAAAATATCAACTATGTTCAAATTAATCGAGAAATAAAAAGTAAGACCATAGAAAAATCAGAAAAATGGCTCAATAATTTTACAATTTTTTGATAATTTTTTAAAGTCTGAAACTATTTTTAAAATTAAAATAAATGGGTAAAATAAAAAAAAAAATGGTAAAAAATAGTAAAGTCAGAAACAAAAATAAAATAAGGTCACCAATATTTGTCACAATATCATTGGATCATTCCATAATTTTTTCAGATTTTTAAAATGTATGAAAGTATTTTTAAACATTTAAAACAAATCAAATAAGTGTAAAATTTATAAAAAATACCAAAACACAAAATTAAATTGTGAAAAAAATAAAATCAGAAAAAGAATAATCGAAAATATTTTTCATAATTGTTTCAGATTTTTTGGACTAAAAATGAATTTTCTATGATTTTTTGAAATTTAAAACAATTAAAATATAAAAATCAGAAAAAGAAAATAAAAGTAAAATACGTGAACCATTGGATGAGAGTCAAAACGCGTTAGTAATCAAATCCAAGGGATCTAGCGCGCTGTGCATATCATGGTCATTAGTGAATATTCTACAAAATCATTAATTAAATCGGGATATGAAAAATAAAGATGGCGCGCCTTCATTGGTTGGAAGATGACACGTTGGTCATCTTCAGCCTCCAGCCATCACGAATTTCAGGTCTCTCAAACTGTAAAATCAGAAGCTCAGACCTATGCCATTCGCTTCGTCTCTTCAAGACGAAGACAACCACACCCTCGCGCCAAATTTATATAAACTGTAGCTCAAGCAATTTGGAAGGAAAGTTTTGAAAAGGGATTTGAAATTTCATGGTCAAAACATGTTTCCAGTAAAAGGTAAGTGTTGCGACTAGAACCAAGGTAATGAGAGCAACACAATGATATCAGAGTTTTGAGGAATTGATGAAGGAATCTACCTATTGAAGTTGAGTTGCAGAGCTCTGAAACTGGACTTCTATGGAACAGTATAGGGCACGATTCTTGAATGTAATTATGTGGTTAGCTTCAGGGAAGATCAAGGAAGGTGAATTGATGGAAAAATTGGATTGAAAAAGGCTCGAGTATGGATTTTGAAGTTATAGAAAATTGAGTTATGGAGTAAGTTTGGCAGGGTGATTCTGGCTATCCAAGCTTGGGAAAATGAATGGGATAGTTCATGTATTTATAGGAGAATCGAATGGGATCAAAAGGAAGAGTGAATGATGCGTTTTGGAGGGAATTCGTGCAAACCTGATGCACGAGTGAACTGTGATCCAAACTTCACCAAAACTCATCCAATTCTTGCGTTTTGATGCACTAATCCACTTGGGAAAGTTGGCTAATCATGTTTAGACCCAAAATGCGTGTTAATTTGAGGTTTAGGGGTTGTAACATGAAATTCAAATTCTGACTTGCAAGAAAACTTCAATTCCAAGTTACCAATTTTGAAACTATGGCATTCTCAGATCAAGGGGTCTTAAGGAATGATTCTTGATGCTTTAAAAAGATGAGGTTACAATCTTTTAAATGGAAAAAGAATGGAGTTAAATGGATGCTTGAGCTGAAAATTATATTGAGTCAAAGTTGAAGAAAAAGGGTTGACTTTCCATACTTAGAAATATTTCAAATTCTTCATCAAAAATGTCCTATAATGTCTTGTATCCAAACATGGCCTTCCACTTGGAATTTGCTCTTAATAAAAAAAGATGGCATGCAGTAGATATATTGAATGACATTTTGAAACTTGAATCATTCAAAATATCCAAAATTTGAGCAAGTTATGACTTGTTGAAGTTGGCAAAATTTCATGAAATGACCTATAATCTTTTGCATCTTTAAGGCAACTTCCATTCATTTTCTAACTTTGCACATAACAGAAGGCATAAATTTCACACCAT
Source organism: Vicia faba (assembly GCA_948472305.1). NCBI lineage: Eukaryota > Viridiplantae > Streptophyta > Magnoliopsida > Fabales > Fabaceae > Vicia > Vicia faba. The sequence continues at coordinate 1,606,400,091 of OX451738.1, read as the reverse complement.
CAAGATCATTTTGGAAAAAAAATGGGCTCAAGGTGATAAAAATTGACAAAGTTATGATTATTTGAAGTCACGCATGGAAAATTGGGGATCCATCTGGAGGACTTGTAGTCTTTCTTCTTCACCAAGTTTATTTCACATGAAAACTCTTTGGAACTTTTGAAGTGATTTGTTGATAACCCTTTGAAGAGAAGGATGTCTTTTGAATCATTCAAAAATACCAAAAGGTGAGCAATATATGCTCCTTTGAAGTTCAAAACCCTAGCTCCTAGATCAAGAAAATGCTTTGAAGAACTTTGACAAGCTTGAACAAACTCCTTGAACCAAAATTCTTGCTTTTGAATAGAAGTTGTTGAAGATGATAATGACGATACATAGCTACTAAAACCACTTCCATATCTTGAAATTTGAGAGAAATATGCTCTTGTGACTAATGGGAACAAAACCTTGTCCAGACATGACAACTTCTCCAATCAAAACCCCTTGTACTTCTGAGTCAAATCTAATAACCTTGAAATGTGATGAACCAAAGCAACCTGGCCATGCCAATCCTTCCAAAACCAATCCAATGGCGAGGTTTGAACTTCTCAAGCTTTATTGACTAGGGCATGGAAATAAACTCATGAACCCATGGAGTAACTTGTTAAATCTCATGAACCCATGTAGCAAAAAGATAACAAACATCGACGTTCATTGCTGATGGTCTACCAACTTTCACTGAAGGTAGAAAGATAAAATATCACAGCATCGTCATTCACTGACGATGAACTACCAACGTTCACTGAGGGTAGCAAAAAGATAATAAACATCGACGTTCACTGCCGATGGTCAACCAACTTTCACTGAAGGTAGAAAGAGAAAATATCACAGCACCGCCGTTCACTGATGATGAACTACCAACAGTCACTGAGGGTAGCAAAAAGATAACAAACATCGACGTTCACTGCTGATGGTCTACCAACTTTCACTGAAGATAGAAAGAGAATATATCATATCACCGCCGTTCACTGACGATGAACTACCAACATTAAATAAGGGTAGCAAAAAGATAATAAACATCGATGTTCATTGCCGATGGTCTACCAACTTTCACTAAAGGTAGAAATAGAATATCATATCACCGCTGTTCACTGATGATGAACTACCAACGTTCACCGAGGGTAGCAAAAAGTTAATAAACATCGACGTTCACTGCCGATGGTCTACCAACTTTCACTGAAGGTAGAAAGAGAATATATCATAGCACTGCCGTTCACTGACAATGAACTACCATCGTTCACTGAGGGTAGCAAAAAGATGATAAACATCAACGTTCACTGCCGATGGTCTACCAACTTTCACTGAAGGTAAAAAGAGAAAATATCATAGCACCTCCATTCACTGATGATGAACTACCAACGTTCACTAAGGGTAGCAAAAAGATAATAAACATCGACGTTCACTGCCGATGGTCTACCAACTTTCACTGAAGGTAGAAAGAGAATATATCATAGTACCACCGTTCATTGATGATGAACTACCAACGTTCACTGAGGATAGTAAAAAGATAATAAACATCGACGTTCATTACCGATGGTCTACCAACTTTCACTAAAGGTAGAAAGAGAAAATATCATAGCACCTCCATTCACTGACGATGAACTGCTAATGTTCACTAAGGGTAGCAAAAAGATAATAAACATCGACGTTCACTGCCGATGGTCTACCAACTTTCACTGAAGGTAGAAAGAGAATATCATATCACCGCCGTTCACTGACGATGAACTACCAATGTTCACTGAGGGTAGCAAAAAGATAACAAGTTTCCCCAAGATTCTGGTGTTTCACCTAGAATGGGTCTCAACTTCTTTAATTAAGGAGCTCTGCCTGGAAAGGATAACATATGAGCTGTCTCAAATAAAGAGATTTGCTACTTGTTGTCACAGAAGATTGTAACACGAAATGGATTTTTGGGAAGGAGGTATGACTTCCTGGGGAGATGCCATGATATTCTTGGTGAGGGGACAAAGTCTTCTCGTGCAAAATAAATGCACCATCCAAAATATGGAGTTTTCAGAAATCCAAAGTAAATAACATTGTCGTGGAACCACAGATTCAAACCAGAAATAAACTGGAATGAAACAGTCAACCAGAATATATCCTTTGAGAAATAAACTCAAGAGGGAAAACCAAATCCAACCAAACAAGGAGCTGTACCGGAAGGCTAAAGCAAAAATCTTCCATGAGGGACAACTCAATAGGGACATTGAAAGAATATACGCTTTCTGCTTAGGACCAACACTCTGTTGAAGAAAGGACAATGTAAATCTGCAAAACAGGGTAATATGTCAACAACAAAAATATTAACAAATGTCAATGAACAATGACTTGCCAATTTTAGCTATGCATGATGTATGCATGTATGTATGAGCGCTATCGTGTGTATGCTGACACAACAGATACACAACATTGGGAACAACCAGGTCAAACTGCCTCGGGCACTAACGACACTCGGCTAAACTTCATCCAAGATGATCATTCCAAGAAAGGTAAAGGCCAGCTGAGGAAACAAAACCTACTGCCTACTTTAACTTTACTGAGGAGAAACATGATCCGGAGGTAGATAAATCAAAGTGATGAAATAGTACAGATACAAGGATAGAACATCCTTCTTCAGGTTTCATCGGGGAAACAAGTGTTTTAGAAGTAACATTCCTACTGGAGATTACAAAACCAGTCTCCAGCAAAGCAGACTGGCACCAAAACATCTGAACATTCATTGGGGAAATCAAACTCACTTCATTGGAGAGGTTAACATCATATTCACAATACGTCCTTCATTTGGAGAAACCAGGGATCTACATTCTTCAAGAGCGAGTATGGTACTAATCTCTCTGGAAAAAAAAATTCTATCGGGTCAAACGAAAACTTCACTGGAGAAAATGAGGATTGAAACTTCACATCATGAAAACCCAGAAAAGAGGAGAAATGAATCCAAACTTGACCGAGGATACCAGAACCATAAACCCAATACGGCGAAAACAACCCGAGTAGACCTTCCCAAGGGGAACAAAAACTTCTTAAAACAACTGGAGCTTGTCCATTCCTGGGATCACCATTTTTGTTGTCATTGTTTCATCATAAATCTCAAAGTAAAAATAGATTGTAAAATCTCTTTTTTTTTTTTGAAAAGTCATTTTTGTTATTTATTCTTTTTTGCTTTGAAACTTATTATCAATAATAAACGGAGTCTTTGTAAACTAAATAAAATAAGAAATATAAAGAATTGGGTAAAAGCTCAAATTTAATTAATATAATGGTAGTCTGCAAATGGCGAGACTCCATAGATGATTACAAAGTTCAGAAAATTGTAATATATACTGGAAAAGATACATTGAGATACAATGACCACTATCCCCTCTAACAAATTTTGAAATCCTGAGCATCGGCTTCTGTTAAAGTATGGTGAGGATCCGAGAAGAGTGTTGCTTCAATGATCAAATCTTGTCTGACGTGGTTACTTGCCTAGAAAGTCCCTAACTTTTTCCTAAGCTGCCCTTGTGGGTTTTCAACTTAGCGGGAATTTTATTCTGTTTATGTCTTTAATTTTTGGCTAGACAGCCCTTTCGGGTTTTCGGCCTACCGAGACGCTCCTTTTTGCCTAAGCTTCCCTTTCGGGTTTTCAACTTAGCGAGCTGTTCTTTTATTTCTTTAGGCGAAGTATTTCTTGACTGCGTCAGCATTCATGGGATGTGGGAACTCCTCGCCATCCATAGTTTCAAGAATTAATGCACCGCCAGAGAAGGCTTTCATGACAACGTATGGGTCTTCAAAATTGGGAGTCCACTTGCCCCTAGAATCAGTGTTGAAAGACATGATCTTCTTGAGCACAAGGTCGCCTTCTTTAAATTCATGAGGTTTGACCTTTTTATCAAAAGCTTTCTTCATTCTTCTCTTATATAACTGGCCATGACACAAAGCTGTCATTCTCTTCTCCTCAATCAAATTCAATTTGTCAAACCTATTATGGACCCATTTGGCCTCTATCAACTTGGTTTCCATTATCACACGCAGCGAGGGAATCTCTACCTCGACAGGGAATACAACTTCCATTCCATACACCAGGGAGAACGGGGTTGCTCCTGTTGAAGTGCAGACAGATGTTCGATATCCATGTAGAGCAAAAGGAAGCATTTCATGCCAATCCTTATAAGTAACAACCATTTTCTGGATAATTCTCTTGATATCCTTATTAGCAGCTTCAACAACCCCATTCATCTTAGGCCTGTATGGAGATGAATTGTGATGGACAATCTTGAATTCTTCGACAGTTCTGTCATCATGTTGTTGTTCAAATTCAAGCCATTGTTAGTGATAATCCTTCTTGGCACACCATACCTACATATAAGGTTATTCTTAATGAAGCGCACAACCACCTGCTTAGTAACATTGGCATATGAAGCAGCCCCCACCCACTTGGTGAAGTAATCAATTGCTACTAAGATAAAATGGTGTCCATTCGAAGCTTTGGGTTCTATCATCCCAATCATGTCAATACCCCACATAGAAAAAGGCCACGGGGAGGAAATCACATTCAGAAGTGTCAGAGGCACATGGACCTTGTCTGCATAAATATGGAATTTATGACACTCCTTTCCAAACTTATAACAATCAGATTCCATTGTCTACCAATAGTAACCTGCCCTTAGCATCGTTTTAGCCATTGAATGTCCATTGGCATGAGTTCCAAATGAACCTTCATGAATCTCATGCATCAATATGTCTGTTTCGTGTCTATCCACGCATCTGAGCAAGACCATGTCATAATTTCTCTTGTATAACACCTTTTCATTGAGGAAGAAACTGCCAGCCAATCTTCTCAATGTCTTTCTATCTTTCTTTGATGCACCGATCGGGTATTCTTGAGTCTGAAGAAAACGCTTGATATCATGATACCAAGGTTTTTCATCTGCTACCTCCTCTGTTGTAAACACATGAGCGGGCCTATCCAGCCGTCGAACCACAATTCGAGGTATATCATTCCAAGTATTCACTTGGTACATAGAAGCCAGGGTTGCCAGAGCATCCGCCATTTGATTTTCGTCTCTAGGGATGTGATGGAATTCAACTTTATTGAAGAATGGTAATAATCTTCTAGCATAATATTTGTAAGGGAGCAAGTCGGGGTGACGAGTATCTCATTCTCCTTTAATCTGATTTATTACCAAAGTTGAATCACCATACACATCGAGAATTTTAATTCTGAGATCAATAGCTTCTTTGAGACCCATGATGCAAGCCTCATATTCTTCCATATTATTAGTACAATCGAATGTTAAACTTGCAGTAAAAGGAATGTGCGATCCATGAGGAGTGACAATCACAACACCAATTCCTTTACTATAAGCATTCACAGCTCCATCAATATCATACTCCAACGAGATTCATAGTCAAGGCCTTCCTCAGGCAACGGCTCATCACAATCCTTCACTTTCAGGAACATCACATCTTTATCGGGGAATTATTATTCTACAGACTGGTGATCCTCCATTGGTTGGTGATCAAGATAATCTTCTAACACAATACTTTTAATAGCGTTTTGAGTGCGGTATTCGATATCGTATTCAGATAACAACATCTGCCAGCGAGAAATTCTTCCAGTAAGAGTAGGTTTTTCAAAAATATACTTGATTGGGTCCATTTTGGAGATCAACCAAGTGGTGTGATTCAACATATACTGCCGCAAACGCTTTGCCGCCCAGGCCAAAGCACAACATGTTTTTTCCAGCATGGAATTCCTTCTTCCCTATTTCATCTTGTTGTCCCATAATACAACCCATGGATTTATCTAACACGGTCAGATACATAATCAACAGTCTTCCTTCTATGGGAGGGAGCAAGATAGCAGTTTCAAACATATTCCTTAATACTCTCAAATTCCCTTTGGCAGTCATCCATCCACACACAACCTTGATATTTCTTTAACAACTTAAAGATCGGTTCACATGTTGCAGTCATGTGGCAAATGAATCTGGAAATATAATTCAAACACCCGAGGAAGCCTCTGACTTGCTTTTCAGTTCTCGGTGCTAGCATTTCTTGAATTGCCTTGACTTTATCAGGGTCAACTTCAATTCCTTTCCGACTAACAATGAAACCCAACAATTTCCCCGATCAAACACCGAAGGTGCATTTATTTGGAACAAAGCGGGGACGATACTTCCTCAAACGCTGAAAAAGCTTCAACAAATCTTCTATATGCCCTTCTTCAGTCTGGGATTTGGAAATCATATCATCAACATATACTTCAATTTCCTTGTGCATTAGATCATGGAATATGGTTGTCATAGCCCTCTGGTACGTCGCCCCAGCGTTCTTCAACCCGAAAGGCATCACTCTGTAACAGAATGTACCCCAGGGTGTGATAAACGTTGTTTTTTCCATGTCCTCTGGAGCCATTCTTATTTGATTATACCCAGAAAATCCGTCCATGAACGAGAATACTTTGAATTTTGTTGTGCTATCGTCTAACATGTCGATGTGAGGCAACGAAAAATCATCTTTTGGACTAGCTTTCTTTAGATCTCTGTAATCTATGCACATGCATACTTTTCCGTCTTTTTTCGGTACTGGGACAATATTGGAAATCCATTGAGGATACACTAACGTCACAAGAAAACCAGCATTAATCTGCTTTAGAACCTCCTCTTTGATCTTTACTGCCATATCTAGGTGAGTTCTTCTCAACTTTTGTTTAATTGGCGGACAATGTGGCTTCAACGGCAAACGGTGCTCGACAATATCTGTATCTAGACCGGGCATACATTGGTAAGACCAAGCAAAAATATCCACATACTATTTTAACAGCTCAATCAACCTGCTCTTCACATTAGGATGCAGTGATGCTCCAGTCTTGACTTCCTTTGGATCTTCTTCTGAACCAAAATTGATTACTTCCAAAGGCTCTTTATATGGCTGAATGGTATTTTCCTCGTGCTCAAGAAACCGTGAGACCTCTTCTGGAATCTCATCATAATCTTCTTCTTCAGCCCCATACACATGACATTCAAAGTTGGGAGAGAGTGCAGGGTCATTGTATTCAACGTGTTTTTTTAATTAATCTGCACATATGATTTGTGATTGCATTTAGAAACTGACACATATAACAAGTGCTCATGCAAATTAAATTTCAGTTATTATTTATTTTGAAAGTTTTTTTTTATTACCATTTTCTGAGAAAAAGCAGAAAAATAAATACATAATTTGGGAAACAAAGACAACTTTTATTATTGATCTTAACTGTCACAACAAACAGATAAGCCCCACAACATTAATACTTCGACCTTGGGTAGAGTGAAAGCTTTTCAAGAAAAAAGATTAACAAATCAAATTACTTTGAAACATGTATGCAAGAGGGAACATCAATGGTGACCCAGTTGTGAACCCTGACTCCGTGCGTTACATAATTCGGCATTTCCTATTGTTGTACCCCAATTTTTTCCCCTAAGATCCCTTCATCATACCATATTGTCTCAATCACCACAAAATCACATTAGGGATTTTGGTTCTTCTCCCTATCTTTAGCTTTGCTCTTTGAGGAGTTACCAAGCACCTTGACTTGTTGGCTTTTGTGATCATAGATATTGTACTTTGATTTTTCTCTCTAATTAACAAAATGCAATATTGGTTTGTCTTACTTGTTAATAATGTAGGTAAAGGTAATGAGGTTTAGCAAGTTGCTTCATGGGTTCATGAGTTTATTTCCATGCCCTAGTCAAAAGCTTGAGAGATTCAAACCTCACCATTGAAGTTGTTTTGATGTTGGTATGAAATTGGTTTTGGTGGCCATAGATCCTCATCATCATCCTCAACAATTTGTATTCACAAAGTAAGAATATTGACATAAAAAGTTTGTTCAAACTTGACAAAGTTCCACCAGGCATTCTCTTGATCTAGAGGCTAGGGTTTTAGACTTCCAAGGGGCATATCTTGCTCATCTTTTGGTATTTTTGAGTTATTCCAAAAACATTCTTCTCTTAAATGAGTTACCAGCAAATCACTTCAAAAGTTCCAAGGAGTTTTCATGTGGAAGGAACTTGGTGAAGAAGAAAGATTACAAGTCATCCAGATGAATCCCTAATTTTCCATATGTGACTTCAAATGGTCATAACTTGGTCAATTTTTATCACCTTGAGCCCATTCTTTTTCCATAATGATCTTAAGGATGTTTACTTCATTCCTTATTTTATGTGCAAAGTGATAAAATGGATGGAAGTTTCCTTAAGAATGCAAAAGATTATAGGTCATGTCATGATTTTTGGCCAACTTCAACAAATCATAACTTGCTCAATTTTTGGAGATTTTGAGTTGTTCAAAAGGAAAAATGTCATTCAAGAGATCTACTTCATTCCATATTTTTGGGTCAAGAGCAAATTCTAAGTGGAAGGCCATGTTTGGATGCAAGAGATTATAGGTCATTTTTAAAGAATAATTTGAAATATTTCTAAGTTTGGAAAGTCAACTCTTTTTCTTCAACTTTGACTCCATGTAATTTTCAGCTCAAGCCTCCATTTGGTTCCATTATTTTTCCATTGCAAAGCTTGTTACCTCATCTTTCCAAAGCATCAAGAATTTTTCCCTAAGACCCCATGAGGTGGAAATGCCATTGGATTGAACTTGGTAAATTGGAACTGAAGTTTCACCATAAGTCAGAATTTGAAATGCATGTTTTGGCCTTTAAACATCAAATTAGCACGCGTTTGTGATCTAAACATGTTTAACCAAGTTGCCAAAGTGGATTAGAGCCTTGAAACGCAAGGATTTGACGAGTTTTGATGCAAATAAGATCACACTTTGCTTGTGCATCAGGTTCACACGATTTCCCTCCAATTTGCATCATTCCACACGCTTAAGCATCCCATTTGATTCCCTATAAATAGAGGTTCATCCCGCATTTAATTTCCCAAGCTTAGATAGCTAGAATCACCCTGCCAAACTTGCTTCACAACTCAGAATTCAGCTACTTCGAATCCTATTCTCAAGCCTTTTTTAATCCATTTTCTTCTTTAATTCACCTTCCTTGATCTTCCCTGAAGCTAACCATATAATCACATTCAAGAATCGTGCCCTATATTGCTCCATAGAAGTCCAGTTTCAGAGCTCTGCAACTCAACTTAAATAGGTAGATTTCTTCATCAATTCTTCAAAGCTTTGGTATCATTGTGTTGCTCTCATTCCCCTGGTTCTAGTCGCAACAGTTACTTTTATTTGGAAGCACGTTTTGACCATGAATTTTCAAATCCATTTTCAAAACTTTCTTTCCAAATTGCTTGAGTTACAGTTTATATAAATATGGCGCGAGGGTATGGTTGTCTTCGTCTTGAAGAGACGAAGCGAATGGCATATCTCTGAGCTTCTGATTTTACAGTTTGAGAGACCTACAATTCTTGAGGGCTGGACGTTGAAGATGACCAACGTGTCACCTTCTAACCAATGAATGCGTGCCATTTGTTTTTTTCAAAAATCTGATTTATTAATGATTCTGTATATTATTCACTAAAGACCATGATATGCACAGCGCGCCAGATCCTTTGGATTTGATTACTAACGCGTTTTGACTCTCATCCAATGGTCCACATCTTTTTCTTTTATTTTCTTTTTTTGATTTTTATATTTTAATTGTTTTAAATTTCAAAAAATCATAGAAAATTCATTTTTAGTCCAAAAAATCCAAAAAAATTATGAAAAATATTTTTGATTATTCTCTTTCTGATTTTTATATTTTCACAATTTAATTTTGTGTTTTGGTATTTTTTATGAATTTTACACTTATTTGATTTATTTAAAATGTTTAAAAATGCTTTTACACATTTTTAAATTCTGAAAAAATTATAAAATGATCCAATGATATTGTGACAAATATTGGTGACCTTATTTTATTTTTTGTTTCTGACTTTACTATTTTTTACTATTTTTCTTTATTTTACCCATTTATTTTAATTTTTAAAAATAGTTTCTGACTTTTAAAAATTCCCAAAAAATTTGTATAATTACTTGACCTATTTTCTGATTTTTCTATGGTCTTATTTTTCATTTCTTGATTAATTTGAATATAATTGACATTTTCCTTATTATTTTCCCATTTTTTAAACCATTTTAAACCCTTTAATGCATATATTAAATATATTATTATTTTTTGTGAATATTTTCTGGCTGTCTTGGGTTGATTTTTTTGATCATGGCTTTATTAACATCATTGGATCCATGGTGTTGAGTTTAACTCCACAAAAATGGATGAACGATTTTAATAATAGTTTGATTAAATTTAATTCAAATGTGGTTTTTCTTTTTACCCTAATTCCTCTTCATCTCATCCCCTTCTAATTGCACTAAATGTTGTTAGAGCATGATCTCTATATCATGTCTCAAAACAAATGGTGCATAGATTGCTATTGACCGGCCTCAAAATAGGTGTGACTTCTATATAAGTCCACTTACGATTGCTTAACATAGCGCTAAATTTTGTCCGATTCGAATAAATGATCATTCGTGGCCCAAACTTATGATTGTAAGCCCAAGTATGTTAATTTGATCTCTTTGATCCAATAACCTTGAGATTCATTGTGTGGAGGCTTTGGTTCTACCAATCCTTTAATGGATCTACAACACCTTTGGTCAACGCGGATCACTTAAACATCGTTGATCATTAAATGGTACTTGTAAGAATTTCAAATGGATGATATACTTGACAAAAATCAAATGCAACTTGTTGTGTGGAGGCTTTGGTTCTACCAATCCTCTAATGAGTTACAAATGCAAGTTTCAAGATGGTCATCCAACTAACCACTAATTATTGACTTTTTTATTTTATGCTTTATTCTTTTTATACTTTATGTACTATTTATTGTTTTAGCATTTTTACATTTCATGCCATTTTCATCTTTGCTCATTTGAGCATTTATATTCTTGTCATTTTTACTTTGCTCAGTTGAGCTTTTCTTTTTTTCTTTTCCTAAGATACTTAATAATCAACTTAAACCCTAAAAAACTCTAATTGGTACTTGGACTAATTGGTTACTATCCTTGGCATTATGGAGCAATGGACTTTTTTTTGGACTTAGGATTAGAAACCTTGGCCTATCTTGGAGACCTTGTGATCTTATCTGATTATTTTGTCTAGAGCTCTTGAGGTTTACCTCAAGACATTGGGTTGCTTGTTTGTTTTTGTGTGCAGGTTTTTTGTGATTGCATTCCTTTGTTTGTAATCTGGAATTCACCCGTATACAGCCGTTACTCTGCCCAATTTTTGTGAAGACTTAATACATTTGAAGAGGTCTAGTATCTTTGCTTTCTTGGTTTCAATCCAAAGAATGAGAATTCTATCTTGACTCATAATGTCAAGTTTTGGCTTCTTGTTGGTTAGATGGTTCTTATCCTTAGCTTTTACCTTATGCTTTAGGATAGCCTCTTGTTCTCCTCCCATCTTCTTTAATTTCAAAAATCTTCTCCCTCCTTTTGAAAACCCTTCTTGTTTTTAAACTTGAACCACTTTCATAATAAACTTGGACTTATGTCCATGCATTTTCAAAACATTTTCATAAATAAACCTCAATCAATTTAATAATACTTTGACATTTTTTATGAGAAGACTAAAAGTCAACCAATCTCATTTCAAACCATATTTCCATTTTGGCTTTTACCCTTAAACTTTTTTTTTAAAAAAATTAGGCTCTTGTCAATCCTTGTAGTGATGCAAACAACTATACTTCTATAATATGTAGTGAAGAGAGATATTTTCCATTTGGGTGTTGAGTGAGGCATTGTTGATTTTAAAATCCAAGCCATATCCTCCACTTTGAGATGATGCAAATTCTCCTTTCACATGATTGTGGGTAGTAAGTATGTTTTTGCACACGGACAATGACGATGATGTTTTATCTCTTAAAATTAACCAACACACTTTATGTTTCAAACTTTTAAAAGAGGAACTACGTGTACCCTGATCCCCTATTGCACGAAAGGTGGTACGTAGGCACTAAAGGTTCGCAACCGCAGCAGATGCAAAAATCATAAAAAATATATTTCTTTTCTCACCTCCACCATCCATTTTATATATAGCATATTTTTTATAGCCAAAATATACAGATTTTACAAAGAGGTTCCTACGGAGTACCGTAGATGTTTAGGGTGCTAATATCTTCCCTTTGCATAACAAACCCCCTTACCTTGAATATTTCCCCTCTTTTAGGTTATTCGCTCTTTTCCCATTCCTTTGGAACAATAAAGTGCAGTGGTGATTTTTATTTTGATTTGTATAAAATCTAGTTAATCCAATGGCCTTGTCTTGAACATTTCTACCGCTACAGAAAAATGGCGACTTCACTGGGGACAGATTAACCTCTAGCTGGTCCATCCCTAAGTGGGTTAAGCCTATCTTTGTTTATATCTGTATATGTGTTATTGTTGTTTATGTATTATATTGTATATATGTTTGTTTGGATTTTTCTAGTTTTCAGGGTGCTTGGTGATTACTCATAAGTCCTATACCCGGACTTTAGCAAACTTTAAGATAGGACGGGAGGTATAGTAATGTTAACTTTGAGGGAGTAATCCCAAAAAAGGAGGCATGAGATCCCCCACTCAGTGGAGGCCCCTTTGAATGTAGTGTCGTTTACCGAGTAATCGGGAAGACGTACTGCTTTCAACCTGGGAGCCTGCTGTAACTGAGGAAAGTAGAATACCAAACCCATCTTGGCCTTTTAGGTGTAGCGCGGAGTCTATGACGGAGTAATCCGGAAATAGTTGTCACATGATACTATGCTCAGATGAGTCTTTCTTGAGAATATTACTAATTACCAAGTTAATCGAGAAGTTGGTAATATCCAAAGGATGGATGTAGACTCTGGGAACCTCTAGAACCTTGTTCGGCAGGTGATAACTCTTAGACCAACATCCTATGGGTAGTACCTTCGAACTCATGCTCGTGACGTTGAACCTATGAACCCTATATGTGTGATCTTGTGTGTGATTGTTGCATCATGAATCCATGCATTCATAAGCATCTTTTGAAGAAAACAATATTTCAAGGGATTCAAAGGTTGACTATTTGTGGATATCTCAGGTACTTTTAACCATGGATTATGGAAAGAGAAAGACCGGGAAATACAGTTTCAAGGATCCCAAGATAAATGAGTTGATCAGGCTAATTCCAGAGATTGAGTGTCCTGCAGACTTTCAGAAGAAGTATGGATCCATTATTCCTCTCTTGAAGCTGAAGATGAAGGAGGGTATTCTTCGACCTTGGTCCAGTTCTATTATCCGGTGTATCACTGCTTTACTTTTCCCGATTATCAGCTGATGCTTACACTGGAAGAGTGTTCTCATCTATTGGATTTATCTATTACCGATCGTGTTCCTTTTACTGGTTTAGAGGGTGAGCCAAAACCACATGAGATTGCTGCTTTGATTCATCTGGGGAAGTTTGAGGTGGAAGCCCATATGACTACCAAAGGAGGGATTAGAGGATTACCAGCTCAGTTCTTATTGGAGAAAGCTCGTTAATTTGCCAGGATGAAGAGTATGGTTGCTTTTGAGGCCATCTTTGCTTTACTTGCTTATGGATTATTCTTATTCCCTAATATGGACAAGTTTGTCGACATTAACGTTATCATGATTTTCATGATTGGAAACCCGGTTCCTACATTGTTGGGCGAGGCTTATTACTCTGTTCATCTTCAGAGTTCTTATCATGGGGGAATGATTATCTATTGCACGCCTCTATTGTACCGGTGGTTCATCTCTCATATGCCTCAGTCTGATGCTTTTTGGGATGTCAAGAAGGAACCTCGTTGGGCTCCTAAGATCATGGCACTTACTCACTCGGATATTGATTGGTATCATCGAGCTCATCAGGATATGGAGATTATTGACAGTTGTGGTAGTTTCCCCAATGTACCTCTTCTTGGTACAAAGGGAGGAATTAACTATAACCCTGTTCTTGCACGGCGACAGCTTAGTTATCCGAGGAGGGATAAACCTAACAGTATTCATTTGAGTAGTTTATTTCTGAAGGAAGGAGAAGACCACAGGGAAGCTAGGGAGCATATTGCAAAGGCCTGGAGTCACATTTATAAGAAGAGCAGGAAGGATTTGGGACCTAGGGGTGTTGTTTCTTTGGAACCATATCTTCAGTGGGTCCGATCGAGAGCCATGCAGTTGAAGATGCCGTATACTCGGGAGACACCCATGCCTGATATGTTTGTGAAGACCACTCCTCCTTTATTAGATTATCTAGAAGAACTGCAAATCGCTTTGGTTAGGATGCAACAGGAAAGGGATGCTTGGAAGAACAAGTTCCAGACTTTAGAGAGTTCCTACAAGGCAGACTTGAAGGAGAAAGATGATTTGATCGAGATCCTTGAAAGTCGAGCGGTGGAGTCTATGGAGAGGCAAGGGGATTTATTTTCTGCTAAGCCTCAATCAGGTGCTGATTACTTACTTCCTGCTTCAGATGATTGGAAGGAGGTTGCCATCAGACATGTGGAAGAAAACCATAGGTTGAGGGCTCAAATTGCCAGGCTCACAGGGAAGCGCCAGCGTACAGACTGATCTCTATCAGTTTCTATCTCTCAGAATTTTTAGATTGTATTTTCATCTTGTACTTGGGATCATTGAAACTTGTGATCCATTTTGGAGTTATTATAATAAAAAAATTTCAGTATTTCAAATGCGTTATTATTTTTATGTTTGCAATATCTCTATAAATCTTAAATCCCTTAAAATATTAAATGATGGAATGAAAATAATCATGTGCATTGCATGACATGCATCATATTGCACATATTTCTTGCATTTATTATGGATATCCAGGTGCCTTACCCAGCTTCTTTACTTCGTTCAACAAGCTGACTCATCATTACAACACTCGGGCTAACTTTAAAAAGAAGATGGACAATTTGGAACAGGAGAATCGCGAGCTACGCGAAGAAGTTTCTGCTTTGAAGGCTTGCTTGTCCAATTTGACTACTCTGATGGAAGCTCTGGTGGTTGCTCAGAATCAGCCACCGAGTGTTCAACCTCAACCAACAAGGGAAAGTGTTGAAGTTCTTGCTGTTCCTGTATCCGCTACTCCGACTGTTGTTCAGAACCGTAAGCCTCAGGGTTATCCGTGGGGAATTCCAGAGAATTTTGAACCTGAAGGTTTCAATTTAGGCCCCCAAGATGCTCCAGTGGTTCCAAATGTTGTTATCCGTGGGGAATGTCGAGTGAAGATTTGGGTCTTTATGACAGAATGGATGATTTCCAAGAGCAGTTTGAAAGAATGCAAAGAGAGATGAAGGCTCTTAGGGGAAAAGAGTTATTTGGGCATAACGTGAATGAGTTGTGTTTGGTCCCGAATGTTAAAGTGCCTGCTAAGTTCAAGGTCCCTGAGTTTGAGAAGTTGTTTACCTTGGGATTTGGTAAACAACCGCTGATCCTCCAAATGGTTACTTATTTGGTTACTCGCAGGACCGATCAGATTGATCCTAGGACATAGGTTGATTTTGAAGTTTTGATTAAATTGGATAAGGCTTTAAATAAAGAGGTTTCAAGTAAATTGCATGAAGAAAGGACTTGGTAAAATAAACAAGGCTTAAAGTAAAGGGCTTCGACAGGAATGTAAAGAGGAAAGCAAGTAAATTTATGGAAAAGTAAATGACTTTGATTAATAAAATTGGTGTTTCACACATACATTTCTCAACAATTCTTTCTCACACGCTGGGTACTCGAATCTATATGAGTGACTTTGTATAGAATTGTGAACACACGCGAGAACTTACATGACTACTACTATTTATACTAAAACATCCCAAGTAACCGTCGGGCAGTTACACTGCTTCGAGATGATTCCACTTGGCACGTTCTCAACGTTCGACGCTCCAGATCTTTGCACGCTACACGTGGTAACTGCTGGAAACCGTTTTCCCTCCAAAAGCTTGAATTTCAAACTGCTCCACTCTGAACCATCGAACACTTTCGTCAAGAGACATCTTCGACGAGAAACTCCTTCGACGTCGAAGGCAACCAACTTCTCCCTTGGAAGAAATCTTCTAAGTACTTTGCCATCTTTCGACGGGCATTTCGACAGACTTAGCCAGTCGAAAACATCCTTCAGCTTTAATGGCTGACATCAATAAAACAAAGGTGTCGAATTTAGGAGCCAACAAATTGCCCCCCAAGAATGCCTTATTTCGACTCTGAAAGAAAAAGGCATTCTTTGAAACGCCATTCGACACCTGTCTTTTCACGCTTAGTCACAAATTAACTTGTGCACTTTTTGTTGTTTTCTACCAACTATTGGCAATCCCAAGAAAACCATCATTTATCCGTACCTAGGACGTCACTTTCAGTACGGCGTGCAGTACCAAACGTCATTTCAGAATTTGTCATTATGACAATTCCCAAAAACGAGGACGCACGCTGCGTCCCTCTATTTCTGCAGAACGGCTAATACAACAGGGGGCTGCCACGCGTCCCACTAACTCCTGCAATAATTAAATGGCATTTAATGTCCTCGGTTTTGGGGATTTTCCCCCACTACTATAAATAGCAGTAAGTACCCCATTGTGGGACTTTTTACGCCATCTAGCTTTCAAACTTCTCTGTTTTCATACAACTTGTCATCTTTGCAAAAACATTTCCTCCTTCACTTCTTCTTCAACCTCAACACTAACAATGGCATCTGCTTCCAATGCTCCTGGCGCTACTGTACCATCTGAAAACGCTAAACCTAAGGTTTTCGTCACTGCTCCAGTAGTAACTTCTACAGGCAAACGAAGGGTTCCTGAACCCTTGGACATCGCCGTTCGCGATGCCTACTCACGCCATCTTATGATCCCGATTGGATACTCCAACCAGATCTTTGCTATGTCTGGCCCCATGTATCCAAGTATCTCTGAGGCTATGAAGATCAAGAGCTATTTCCCGGTAGTTGAGAAACTCAAACCGGTTGCATGCGCCAAGAAAGACACAGAAGACAATGAAGACCCTGCACATGAAAAAATCGACCTCCGCTTCTTCAACAGAGGTGTTAGGGCCTTCAGGTCTGGCCCTAGCCTTACCCCTGATTACGTTGCTTGGCTAGAAAAGATGGAGAAGCACCAAACTTCGATCTGGAAGGATATGGGGATTTTCGACCTGGTGATGCTGTCGAAGACAGGTTTGAACTATTCTCCGGAGATGCTGATAGCTTCTCTGCTGTTCTGGGACTACTCCCACTTTACTTTCCATCTTCCCTGTGGGATGCTAACCCCCACACTCTTCGATGTGGCCGCTATTACTGGCCTTCGACCCACCGGGGAGTACTTCGACCCGGAGGAGATGTCGGAAGATCAAATTGGCTTCTCCGACACCAAACCAACATACACCACTTTCATCAACCACTATCACGACAGGTCGACAGATGCTGTGTCGGATGTCGAACACATAGAGTTTCTAGCCCTATGGCTGACTCGCTTTGTATTTTGCTCGAAGTCTTTACAGGTGACCAAAAAGATGGTCACTCTCGCTACTCAACTGCATCATCGCCAAAATATCTGTTTGGCAGAACTGATTCTGGCTAGCCTCTATGATTCGATCAGCAATGGAGCAACTCTTCTAAAAATTATCGAGAACAGGGCCAGTTTGCTACTTGCTGGGCCTTTTTGGCTGCTCCAATTGTGGCTCAACGCCACTTTCGAATCTTTCTTGCCTAAGAAGGTTCAGATAAATGAGCAGGCTCCAGAGATAGCGAACAGACGCGTCGAAGGAACCAGGCTGGCTCTGTTGACACCTATGGAAGATGGACTGGAGTTTCAGCAAACCTTCACCAACTTCGTTCTGATGTTTTCTCGAAGGAAAGAGTTTGTTTCAACTATGGCTCCATTTGCTCGACGGCAGGTAGGCCCAACATGGTTCACAAGGCCACATCCAAGGACGTCGAGTGGTCCTAATGTTGACGAACATACAATATTGTGGGAGGCGTTCCTCACACCAAGGATCATGCCTCTTCGATTCAGGAGCTCTAAGACTCACTTGAGTCTGATTGCATACCAACCAAACCTGGTATCTCGCCAGTTTGGTATTATCCAAACCCTACCTTCTCCGATTTTTCCACGAGAGAAGTCAATGTTGTACTTCTGCAATGATTACACCGAAGAAGCTGCCATCAAGCATATCGGAAGATATGCTGGTCGAACAGTTCTCTCGTTGTTTGAATACCAGCTCAATTTTCTTTGCTCACCATCCTTCGAGGAGTGGTGGAAAAGCTATTATGCTGAGGAGTTCTTCGACGAGAAGGACTTCATGGATGAGCTTCAGAAATCTTTTGTCCTTGTGTTGGACAAAATAAAGAAATGTAAGTTCATCCTTTTACATTACTTTGTTTTTTTATTTTTTTTCGACTGCTAGCCTGTTAACTTTTATTTGCTTTCAGTTGTTCGAAAGCCTGTAGCCAAGAAGGCTACAGAAGGCCAACAGGGAGGAGGCCCTTCAACAAAACCTCCACCGCCGGCGAAGACTACAGCGCCGGCGAAGACCACAAGCAACCAACAGGGGGAAGGCTCTTCGAAGAAGCCTTCTATATCGGTAACCAGACTTTTCATTATTTCCTCCTGGCTTTCGATTTTTGACTTTCGATGCAATTATTAAATCGAATTCCCATTGGTTTTCTAGGCACCTTCGCCCAAGAAACGGCCAGCACTGGTGGTCGAATCTGGGAGCGATGAAGAAAGTGATTCTCCTCCTGCCCCTCTAAAGAGGCGAAAGTTGACGAAGGATGCTTCTGTTCCTGCTCCTGCTCCTGAAGGTCGAACCATCAGAATAAAGGTTGCTGGGAGAAAGCCTAGGCCACCTCCAGTGATCATTGAGGAGCCAACGGAGGAGGAACTAAACGTTCTTCTTAACAAGCCTGTCGAAAGCGACAACTCCAGCCCTGGGGCTGAAACTAATTTACAGGTAATCTCTTAGACCCTTTTATAACTTAGGTATAGATACCCATATTCAATTGTGTCTCTTTCGATCTCTGAAGATTTGTCTTCTTTCCTTTTTCAGGACACCACTGAAAGTTCTCCGCCAAGGACCTCTGAAACGCTGGAATCTGCTGAACTCAGCAGGCCACAAGAAAAAGGCTTGGGAAATGACGAAGCCCATACTGAAAATGAGGCCAATGCTGAAACGGTAGAAAAACCAGCAGAGGAACTTCAAACGGAGGAACAACAGCCAGAAGCGGTTCAGGTGGTGGATCTGTCAGAAGAGAATCATGAAGAAAGGGACCAAGGCAATGCTGGCGAAGAAAATCAAGGTGCTGCTGACGAAGAGAACCAAGGTGATACTGGCGAAGGGCACCAGGGTGACGCAAGCGAAGAGCACCAAGGTGACGCTGGCGAAGGGCACCAGGGTGATGCTAGCGAAGAGCACCAAGGTGACGCTGGTACTGCCCCAGTCCGAGTCGAAGAGCAACAAGTCGAGGCACCTACCACTCAACAGCCTCAAACCCAAGACAATGCTATTGCAAGGGTTACCTCAACGAAGCACAGGTCAAAAGAGGACTTAGAACTCTTGAAACAAACTGACCCTGTTAGCTATCTCAACGCAATCATCGAGAGCAAGAGTTTGTCTGATGCTAGTCAGGAGATTCCTACCCTGTCGGGGAAGTCTACTGAAACCTCTCCACTCGATGAAGCTTTGGCGAAGGTTAAGGCCCAGTTCTTCAAGAAGGACTTGATGAAGGCTTTAGAGGGGGACCCCACTGCTCCATCATACTTGAAGGATGTCTTGAATGCTGTCGACTTGTTAGATGTAGCCCCAGAAGTTTCAGGCTTGATCATGGAGTTACACTCTATGATTGACCAAGTCTCAGCAGATTACCGGCGCCAAAGGGGGTTTAACAGTCAGCTTGAGGTGTTGTATGGCAAAATCTCCTCTGCGTGGACTGCTGTCTCGGATACGACTTCTCGAATTGCGGAGTTGTCGAAGTAAAAAGCATCTACGCAGGAAGAAGTCGATGCCATCGATCGAGAGAATGCTTCCTTCCGGGCACAAATCGAAGAAATAGAGGCGAAGATAAATGCCAACACTATACGCAAGGAGGAACTTCTTTCGACCATCTCAGACACCGAGAGCCAAACTGAAATCAAACAAGGCCTGGAATTCGCTGAGAGGGCCCAAGGCTTCGACACTCAGATTGCCAAACTAGTGCAGGAGAACGCCTGGTGCAAGAAAAGGTTGGAGCTGCAGCAAGCCAAGTACCTTCGACTCAAGGACTCTATTCCCTTTTGATTGATTCTCTTTTGTAACCATATTTTATAATCTATATTCGACAACATTGCCATCTTGGCTGAAATTTATAAAATTTCCATTTTGGCATTTTTATGGTTAATTTAGTCTTGTTCTTTTATTATTTTATTTTTATCTCTTGAAGTGTAGGTTTGTATTTTTTCAAATATTTACCATTTACTCTCAAGAGCCTTTTATCTCTACCTAACTCTTCGACTTCATAGGCTCCACCAGAAAAAGTCTGGATGACTCTGAAGGGTCCTTCCCATTTGGGTGACCATTTCCCCATGCTTCGATCCCTTCGATCCATGGGAAGAATTACCTTCCAAACTAGTTCTTCAGGCAAAAATACCTTAGGTTTTACCTTTTTATTATAAGAGTCTTCTACTCTTTTCTTCTGAAGCCTGAGTAGGTCGAGAGCGCGTAATCTCTCTTCGTCTAAATCCACCAGTTCGTCTAACATCATGTTCCAATAGACTTCAGAAGGAATATCATAATGCCTCTGAACCCTTGCAGATTGAAGACAAATTTCCGCTGGCAACACTGCATCATGGCCAAAAGTTAGCCTATACGGTGTTGTACCAGTGGCTTCTTTTGGGGACGTTCGACAAGCCCACAGAATCTGGTCTAACGTCTTATGCCAATTCTTTGGTTTCTTCCCAACATGTTTCTTTATCAAGCCAATCACCACTTTGTTAGCTGCTTCGACTTGACCATTCGCCTGTGCATAATAAGGCGTGGATGTTAGGAGTTTGAAACCTGTTTCCTGAGCAAATTCTTGCATCTTTCGACCAGTAAAAACTGATCCTTGATCAGTTGTTATTGTCTCGGGGATTCCATACCTAAAGATAATGTTCTTTTGAATAAATTCAATGACATTTTCCTGGTCTACATTGACTAAAGGGATAGCTTCGATCCACTTAGTAAAGTAATCAATGCCTACCAGTATGTATTTCTGACTCTTTGATGATGCTGGTCGAATCTCTCCAATGAGGTCCAACGCCCATCCTCTAAAAGGCCAAGGCTTCACTATCGAGTGAAGTTCGCTTGCTGGTACATGTTGGATGCCTGTATGGACTTGACACTCTTGACAACCCTTGGCGAACTCAACACAATCTTTCAGCATAGTGGGCCAATATAGTCCTTGTCGAAACAACAACTATTTCATCTTATGGCCTGCTTGGTGAGCCCCACATGCCCCAGCATGCGTAGTCGAAAGGGCTACGTATGCCTCAGTTTCACTTAAGCATTTTAGCAATACCCCTTCAGGCGTTTTCTTGAATAACTCATTACCCATGAGTACATAACTCAACGCCCTGTACTTTGTTTTTCATTCTGTCGAAGCTCCTGGATTTTGAAGATAGTCCACAATGGGTTTCCTCCAATCTTGCTCTGACAAATTATCAATGAACAAAATCTCGAAGTTACTGTGATCAGCATATCCTAGTCTCGTCGATTCCAAGTCTGATGGTGATAGACAAGTTGCTTTTATCTTTTCTCGAACTTCGATTGCTCTTTGTAATCTCGTTTTTGAAATCTTATACCCAGATGCAATTTGTGCCAAGTCATTGGCTATTTGATTTTCGACTCTGGGTATGTGTCGTATATTGATCGTTTCAAATTTTTTCAACAAACGATTTGCTATCACAAAGTACATAATGAGATTCTCCCTTATGCATTTATATTCCTTTGTGACTTGCTTAATGACTAACTTTGAGTCTCCCATGATTTCGACTCGAGTTGCCCCCAATTCCAACAATATCTCAAGGCCAGTAATTTGAGCTTCATACTCAGCCTCATTGTTCGAACAAGAACCTGATATTTTGTACTTGAATGTTGTTGGGATTTTATCTGGAGAAATAATCAAGACTCCTACCCCTGATCCATCCTTATGGCTGGAACCATCGAAGTAGAATTTCCAAGGCTCTATCTCCACATAATTAATATCCTCGACTTGAATTGAGTGGTCGACTATGAAGTCTACAACCACTTGTCCTTTTACTGCCTTAAGAGGCATAAAGGTCAAGGAGTATTCAGTTAATGCTAATGCCCACTTGCCAATTCGACTGTGCAAGATAGGTTTCGACAACATATACTTGAAAACATCAAAATGAGACGAAACATACACATCAACTGGTTTTATATACTGCTTGAGTTTTGTACAAGAGAAATACAGACATAGACACAATTTTTCAACTTCACTATATCTAGTTTCTGCATCGTTCAAAACTCTACTGAGATAATAAATGGGTCTTTCGACTCCATTCTCATCCTCTTGGGCTAACATGCTTCCCAGAGTTTTGTCGGATGCAGTTATGTACAATCTCATACTCCTATTGCTACAAGGAGGCACCAAAATAGGTGGCTTAGTGAGGTACCCTTTGATTTTGTCGAAGGCGTCTTGTTGCTCTTGCCCCCATTCGAACCCCTCTTTATTCAGTCGCAGTAAGGGTGAAAAGGCCTGAGCTTTCCCACTTAGATTAGATATAAACCTCCTTAAAAAATTTATCTTGCCTAAGAGAGATTGCAGTTCCTTCTTATTCGACGGCGCTTTCGCTTCCAAAATTGCCTTCGTCTTGTTCTGGTTGATTTCGATTCCTTTCTTGTGGACAACGAAGCCCAAGAAATCTCCAGCTTTCACACAGAACACACACTTCAAAGGGTTCATCTTCAGACCATGTTCTCTCATTCTTTCGAATGATTGTCGAAGGTGGTCAATATGATTCTTCCTGGAAACAGATTTTATAACAATGTCATCAATATATACTTGCATAAAAGTGTTAATAAAATCATGGAAGATAGTATTCATTGCTCGCTGGTACGTTGCCCCAGCGTTTTTTAGGCCAAAAGGCATCACTACCCATTCGTAAGTGCCTAAGGCCCCAGGGCATCGAAAAGCTGTTTTCGACACATCCTCTTCAGCAATGAATATTTGATTATATCCTGAATATCCATCGAGCATACTCAGGTATTCATAGCCAGCGGCAGAATCGACTAGCATTTCCGCCACAGGCATAGGATATTCATCTTTGGGTGTAGCAGCATTCAAATCTTTGAAATCTATGCATACCCTTAACGTACCATTTTTCTTGATTACTGGCACAATGTTTGCAATCCATTCGACATACCTTGTAACACGGATGAATTTGCATTTCAGAAGTCTTTCGACCTCCGTTTTGATCTTCGACAGTATTTCTGGAGCGAAGCGCCTTGGATTTTGCTTGATTGGCTTCTTCCCAGGTTTGATTGGCAACTGAAGTTCTACCAATCCTCTGTCGAGACCAGGCATTTCGTCGTAATCCCATGCAAAACAGTCTTTAAACTCTTTCAGCAATTGGATTACTTCCAACCTAAGTTCTGGATCGATTTTGGCGCTGATGTAAGTTGGCCTTTTCTCTGATCCTTCGCCTAAGTTGATTTCTTCTAAAGGGTCTTGCGCTAACATTTTAATGTTGTTCGCCAAGGGGTCCTTTTCGAAGCCCAAAGGCTCATCGTCATAGATGGCGTCGAGCCTCTATTCCTGCATTTCTTCTGGCATGATATCAGGAGGTTTTGGATCGAAATCCTTTCCTGGGCCTACAGCAGATAATTGTTGATCATTGGCCTGTGTGGCCATGTACTTTACTTCGGCTTCGAGAGCCGTTATCATCTTGGTTTCGGCTACATAAGCCGAAATTCGCTTCAAAGATTGTGACTCAGTCATTATCACTGAATTCGCTTCCCCAACCAGTTGGTTGGATATCAGTTAACCCACTGAAGTCTATGTGGGACAAGTCTTCTCTGTCCCATTGGAAACCATGCTCAGGATGCAGGTATAGGGAACAAAAGGTGTTTGGCGCTGGCGCCATGTCGAAGTCAGGTGTTGGACATGGCCCTATGTGAGCCAAGTTCTTGTCGAAATCTGCCAAACCCAGGTGATTCACTTCGCCAAGGTAATAGCTTTGATCTGCCTCTATGTTTTCGACCATCCCATTTGGACTCCATAGCAGCAGCCTTTGGTGCATTGATGAAGGCACAGCGCCAACACCATGAATCCATTCACGACCCAACAAAAGATTGTAGTTAGGTTTGGCCGATATGACCATAAACATCGTTGGTCGAAGAATCGACCCTACTTTGATATCTAGCTGGATCACTCCCATAGTGGTCCCTATGCCGCCCTCATAGTTCGACAGGACCATGTTGTGAGGCTTAATGTCCTCATCCCTTTTGCCAATTTTCCTTAGCATAGAGTGAGGAATAATGTTGATGGTTGCCCCACAATCCACCAATATTTTATTCACAGTAGTTTCTTCGAGTTTAGCCCTTATGAATAAAGGCTTGAGGTGATTTTTCATCGCCTCTGTAGGTGGCTCGAAGAAGCCATTTTGTTCCTCAGTAGTGCCATTGTCCATGACAAAATAGCACACTGGCCTATGTTTGGCCATTTCTTGCTCCACTTCCCAGTCACTTGCTTCGACTTCTACCTGTCGATTGAATTCTCTGGGCAGCACTGAAACAATATTCACCATTATGTCCAAAGTATCATCAGACTCAGCATCGTCTTCGTCTTCGACTTCACTTTGGTTAGGCCAAACTAGCCTGTTGGTTACTGGCTTCCCTTTATAGAGGTTTCCTTTGCTTCCTTTGAGGAACGTTCGAACTGGTTTCTGCCTTTGGTTCGTTGGCAGCCTCCCTTTCAGCTTTTCGTCTCCTTTGATATCTCCTCCATTGAGATCGAGACATGGGATTTTTACCTTTGTAATTGCTGGACACTTGTGCTACCTTAGGTGCAGCAACTTGAGGCTCTTTCTTTTGAGTCAAAGAGGAACCTCTTGGCACATCGAAAGAATGCCATTTCTCCTCACTTGGCCTTTTCCGACCAGAGGTTCTGTACCAAGTATCTACTGGCACATTGGTTGGAGGCCTAAAAGTCAATGGCCTCTTTTCTTGGTTAGAACCTCTTTGGGAGGCTCTTCTGGGATCATGTCGAAGGTCAACATTCTCCCTTCTCTTATTCGCTGCTCTTACGCCTTGAATGTGCTCAGCAGCTTTTTTATCAAAGATCGAACTGCATCTTGGACACAGCATCACCTCTGATTTCTTTTTCTGGCATCTTTGTAGAAAATCTGCCAAGTTTTCATTTTCCCGAGGGAAAGCAGTCTTATTAGCTTGTTCTTGCCTCATGGCCTCTTCTGATGCTTTTGGGTCAGAAAGTTCGACCATGTTGATATTCATTGTATCTTTGTTAGCAAGAGTTAACTGCTTCATTTGTATCTCCAGATTCTCCGTCTGGCCTTGAACAGTGGCCAAGTGGGAACTGGGTTTTGATCCAGTTTTTTGTGTTCAGCGGTCTCCGACTTCGGGTTTTCGACCGCTTTCTGGACAGCTTCAATTGTCTTCCTGGATAAATTTCCAGAAAAACTGCCAAAGATTGGCATGTTGATGTGGTCCTTTGAGACTTCGACCATGGTAATTCCTGGCTTCTTCGACTGGATCCTGGTTGCCTCTATCACATTCACCTCAGAGGGTTCAGCATAGTGGGCTTCAGCCTGCAATGGATTTGAGTCGACCGCCATGGGGGATTTATCAGCAAACTTCAATCTCCCTTCTTTGATAGCGTCTTGGACAAGATTCCTGAAAAGAAAACATTGAGAAGTTTTATGGCCCAAAAAATTATGATATTTGCAAAAACCTCTCTTCTTTCTTTGATCAAGAGGAGGCACTTTTACCCCTGGGGGTACTATCATTTGGCCATCTTTAACCAGCAAGTCGAATATTTCATCACATTTTGTGATGTCAAAACTATAAGTCTTTTTTGGGAACCTATCGTTGGTCCTTTCGGGACCAATGGGATTTTTCCCATTTGAGGGGACTAACAGTTTACAAGAGTATGGTGGCCCTTGTTTCAGTTCTGCTAAATCGACTTCTCCTTCTTCGACAGTTAAAGTATCGTCGAAGGATTCTAGATCTTCGTCATCCATCTCAACGTACGCTATCCTCTCTCTCTTGTGAGTTTTCGTTGCCTTAGCTTTTTCAGCTTTGAGGCGTTCTACCTGTCGAACTCTATCGGCCAGTTGGGCCATGTCTCTTAGGTACTGGGTGTCTAGCTTCTTCCTAATGGAATAATCTAAACCGCCTGCGGCTATTTCAACCAACTCATGTTCTGGCACTTGTGTAAAACATCTCGCCTTGAGCAACCTAAACCTATTTAGATATTCGTCTATAGGTTCAGTGAAACGTCTCTTCACACTGGCCAGCTCTTTCAGGCTTATCTTGGTTTTCCCCATGTAGAATTGTTCATGGAACAATCTTTCCAACTGGATCCAATGATGGATCGAATTGGGGGGGAGAGTTGTAAACCAAGTAAAAGCGTTCTTTGTTAAAGAACTTGGGAAGTACTTGATCCTTAGGTTTTCGTTATTCGAAATGTCACCCGCTTCGATCAAATATCTCGCCACATGCTCGACAGTAGATTCTGTCGTGTCCCCAGAGAACTTAGTAAATTTGGGGACTTTGCATCTAGGAGGTAAGTCCGTTTGTAACACGTATTCTGACAATGGAGATGTAAAGTTGGGCCTTCGAAAGCCCATGTTCATCCCATTCTGAGTCATGATCCTTTCAATCATGGTTGCCAGATTGTTTTCCAAACCCATGTTTTGGTATTGGATATGCTGAACCACTTCGTCAGCATTTTGGTTTCTGTTAACTAACCTTACCTCTGGGGTTATTACCCTAGGTTCCTCGACAGGTTGTTCCAATCGTGCCCTAAGGTTTTCTTCGACAGGCTGTTGAGCCTGGTTAATGGTGGTTTCTTCCTCTAAAAATATCCCCTGGTTTCCCCTTATTTGCGCCCTTTGGGGCTGTCGAATCGGTTGGGGTACTCCAAAGAAATCAGCCAAGCGCGCCATTTGCGCTGTCATTTGCTGATTCGATTGAGTAGTGTTTTGTATTAGAGGGTTTAGCACTGTACTCAAAGTTTGTGCCAACATTTGCACCATATCATGGTTGCTTTCGTCCATTTGTTGCCTCAAGACTGCTGTCGAGGAATTTGTAAGGCCATGGGCTACTTGGGACGTTCCTCCTAAGAGTTGGGTCCTATTTCTATTCGCCATGCCTACTCCAGAGCCTTGGAGTGGCGAAGAGGCACTCACTAAAGGGTATGAAAAAGTGGACGCAGCATTCGTCAGGCTTGCCACTTCAGAAGTTGGCATACCATAGAATGGAATAAATCCTGGGGGAACCAAAGGCCTTGTGCCTAAATTTCCCCTTGGTGGGGGAGTTCCCAAAGGCATCCTGGGGCCTGTTAACGAAGGTATTGGCCCCGTGGTTGTGACCGATACTGCTGGTGTCGAACCAACATTTGTCGCTTCACTTACGGTCGTACTAACCGTTGCTCCCACATTCGTTTGTGGGATTTCGTTATTGTTTGGCGGATTCGCCATCTCTTCCCTTCTTCTGGCAGTATTGTTATCGTTAGTGTATATTCTACCACTTCTCAATAACATACAACTCGAAAAGATGAGATTATTTTCAACAATCAACACACAGTCCCACCGGGTGTGCCAATTTGTTTACCTTGGGATTTGGTAAACAACCGCTGATCCTCCAAATGGTTACTTATTTGGTTACTCGCAGGACCGATCAGATTGATCGTAGGACATAGGTTGATTTTGAAGTTTTGATTAAATTGGATAAGGCTTTAAATAAAGAGGTTTCAAGTAAATTGCATGAAGAAAGGACTTGGTAAAATAAACAAGGCTTAAAGTAAAGGGCTTCGACAGGAATGTAAAGAGGAAAGCAAGTAAATTTCTGGAAAAGTAAATGACTTTGATTAATAAAATTGGTGTTTCACACATACATTTCTCAACAATTCTTTCTCACACGCTGGGTACTCGAATCTATATGAGTGACTTTGTATAGAATTGTGAACACACGCGAGAACTTACATGACTACTACTATTTATACTAAAACATCCCAAGTAACCGTCGGGCAGTTACACTGCTTCGAGATGATTCCACTTGGCACGTTCTCAACGTTCGACGCTCCAGATCTTTGCACGCTACACGTGGTAACTGCTGGAAACCGTTTTCCCTCCAAAAGCTTGAATTTCAAACTGCTCCACTCTGAACCATCGAACACTTTTGTCAAGAGACATCTTCGACGAGAAACTCCTTCGACGTCGAAGGCAACCAACTTCTCCCTTGGAAGAAATCTTCTAAGTACTTTGCCATCTTTCGACGGGCATTTCGACAGACTTAGCCAGTCGAAAACATCCTTCAGCTTTAATGGCTGACATCAATAAAACAAAGGTGTCGAATTTAGGAGCCAACAGAAGTATAAGGGAAACACTTGCCCTCGTGCTCACTTGGTGATGTATGTAAGGAGAATGTGAACCCACACCGATGATCAGCGTCTGCTGATTCACTTTTTCCAGGATAGTCTGACTGGCGCAGCGTTGAAATGGTACATAAGTTTAGACAGTGCCAACATCCATACCTTTAATGATTTGGTAGAAGCATTCATAAAACAATACAAGTACAATGTGGACATGGAACCCAATCGTTAACAGCTTAGGGCCATGGTTCAGAAAGACAAAGAATCTTTCAAGGAGTATGTGCAGTGATGGCGCGAAGTGGTTGCACAAGTGATTCCTCCCATGGAGGAGAAGGAGATGACTTAAAATTTTCTGAAGACGCTAGGCGCTTTCTACTACGAAAGAATGGTAGCAAGTTCCCCAAGTGATTTTACAGAGATGGTAGGAATGGGTGTCCGTCTAGAAGAGGCAGTAAGAGAAGGCCGTTTGAAAAAGGGTGAAGGATCCGTAGGTGTGAATAAGCCAGCTTATGGGTTTATAAAGAATAAAGAGGGGGATACCAATGTTGTCATACAAGAGAGGAGAATAAATGCTCCTAGAAGGAATTTTCAGCGTCACCAACAAGTTGCTTCAGTGACTCCTGTTATGAATGCGGCTCTGTTGTACCCCAAAATTTGCCCTCCCATATTTCTCAAAATATTCCAAGAAAAATTCACAAGTCCAACCCGGCGCGTCATATTCAGGTATTCTTTCGCCAAGATATCTCTGATAACATATTCTCAAATTCAGGTTCGGCTCAAGAGATAATTCTTTAAAGAAGGTATCCGAATGTGTGAGTTTTCTTGAAGAAATATAGTGAAAAAGTGTGCTGAAAGTGCAGTTTTTACGCGCTAAAAAATTCATAACTTGAACATCGTGACTCGTTTTGAACCCGTTCCGGTGGCCAAAATTCCGTCTTGACATTATCTACGTTTTCATCTCTCACGGATGGAAGCCAATTTTGATCAGAAGGTCTTCAAAAATGTGGATTTATCAAGTATTTTCGTGCAGAAAATTTGTGACAGAAGTTTATTTGCGTCATGTTCAAAAAATCATAACTTGGTCGATTTTCATCGTATCGAGCTGGTTCCGGTGCCAAAATTTCACAAATTGAGTTGACTACATTTTCACAGAAGGAATTGAGTTCAAACGGTATTCAAAAGGCCTTCGTTTTTTGCTCAGAGTGCGTGACACGCTGAAAATCCTGAATGCTGAATATTATTTCATCTGAGCCGAAACTTCGAAAATTCATAACTCGGTCAATTTTTATCGGATTGGACTCATATTTTTACACAAGGTCACTGACTCATAGATCTACAACTTTGCTTCAAAAGTCGAGACCAAATTATGCACCGATCAATACCAGTTTTTTATTGAAAGAACGTGTCAGAGCCGACACTGGAGCCCAAAATAAGTTTGTCTGAGCTGAAACTTCAAAAATTCATAACTAATTCACCGTTTATCCGATTGAGTCGATCTTCGGACAGGAGTTAGTTCTCGATGTCGGCTACATTTTGTTTTCACATTTCAACTTCAAAAAATGCACTTAAGTCTCTGCGATTTAGCCTGGAAAGTGACGAATTCAAGTGAATATTGGAGGCCCAATTGCACATTCAAAGCCCATTTTCTTTACCCTAATTTCCACTATATAATCACCTTCTTGTCACACAAACCAAGGAGGAGAAAAAAAAAAAAAAAGAAAAAAAGGGGGAAGAAAAAAAGAGAGAAAAAACCTTGCCACAACACTGTTGGAATATCAAACTCTTTCAAGAACCCTAAAACCTTGAAATCCTTATTACAAATCCCTCTCTCACTACAAACAAAGCCATCACAGTTACAAACCAACACCTCACTACTTCTTCAGTAAGGGTAAGGCTGGCTTGATCTCCATGATCCAAAGGGCATAAAAGCATTCATGTCACTACTTTTCCAGTAAGGGTAAGGTTGATTTGATCTCCATGATCAAAAGAGTATAATCATTCATACATGCCATATTGTGCCTAAACATTAATATGTTGGTTTTATTTGAATTTTTATGATTTTATTTAATGTGTTCATGAGGTTCAACACTGCAGATTTAGACAGGATTCCATGCAGGTTCATTAAGGAACGTTGAGGCCAAAAGCCAAATGGCCAAAAGGCCAGAAGCCAAATGGCCAAAACAGAATATTTTACACATGACACCAATACATGGCGAGGCAGACATTAAGCCAGAGATTAAGGGAACGTTGAAGCCAGAACACAAAAGCCAAAAGCCAAAGGCCAATTGGCCAAAAAAGAACAACTTATGCATGATGAGGCCAGAACACAAATGGCCAAACCACTCCAATTCACCTCCAAAAAGGGGACAGAAACCCCCCAAGGTATTGTATTTTCTTTCTTTTCCTTATTTTATTTATTTCAATTATTTCTTTTTTTAATTAATTCCTTTAATTTAACTTATTTTCATAAAATATAAAAAAATAATAAAAAAACAGAAAAGTCATAAAAATCAAAATATATTTATTTAATTAATATCTTTTGTAAATAAATTTCACTAATTATTAAATATTATTTTTGTAATTAAATTACCATGTAAATAATTAGATTAATCTTAGGTTTAATTTTAATATGTTTTCTTAATAAATAAAAAAAACAACTAGAAATAGGATTAGATTTCATTTAATTCTCTCATAAAAAACCATAAATACAAAAATCTCAAAATAATTTCTTTTTTCATTCTTATTTCATTAATTTAATTATCATAATTTAATTTCCTTAAAAAGGGTCCAACGCCCTCGCTTGCGATTTTTTATTCAATTCGCGCATCTTATTTTATTTCTTGTAAATATTAATGTAATTCTCCCAAAGCCTTGTAAACTCGGACATTTTATTTCTCGCACTTTATTTATTTTTCTGTCAAATCGGGTCCTGGATTTTAATTTGGCGATGTGGACCCGCGCCTTTGTAATAGTTTAGAACTTTTAATTTCCGCAACTTTTTAACTGTTAACAAATGCATGCAAGAATGAATGACAAAAATAAAAACAAACGCATAGATCACTTTGACATGAACAAGATAAAAATAAATGAATCTGACACACAAATCACACACCACCCCTAGGGTACGCCTCACTGTTGCCTTGCCTCGAAAGGTGATCGTCGAGTAGAGGATGTCTTAGTAAGTCCTCATGATCCAGGAACCTGGCATGAGGGTAGCTTCTAAGGTGTCTTCCCATTGCTCTGGTGATCACCATGTCCCGAACCTCGAATTGACCCGAATACCTCCAACGGTGGTGCTACCTACCTCTCAATGGTGGGATGGCACTACTTTAAAGGACATTTACACAGACGAATTCCTTAGGGTAGGTAGGTAGACGACTCTAGATACTTGCTCTAAATTTCAAAACAAATCAAAATACTTTTCACACCGACACCTTTTCAAAAAGCTTTCGAAAGCAATTTTTCAAACACTCTTGAGGACCGATACAAGAGTCGAACTGGAATTTTCAAAGAAACTTTTTAAAACCCACAGTTGAAAAGCAAACAAACCACTTTTGAAAACACAAGTGAGCAAGTATCTAAGAGCCCATGGATAACCATGGATAGAAAGGGTGCTAACACCTTCCCTTTCTATAACCTACCTCCCGAACCGAGAGCGATCTCTTTAAGGAATTTTTCTGTGCTTTTGTCCTTTCCATTTGGAGAAAATAAAAGACGGTGGCGACTCTTGCTTCCGCGACATTTCGCGAACCAGCGTTAAACAGTCAGTTCCAGATCCACCGATCACAGAACTGGCGACTCTGCTGGGGATCCTTTATAAAGTGGGGTATACCTTAGGGATAGTTCATAACTGTGTTTTCAATTGTCTTCTTTGCTTGCTTTATTATTGTGGGTTGTATCGGAGTTACATAGATCCTAACCCGGATCTGGGGATACCCTGTTTAGGTAGCATAAGCTGTGAGGGACCTGTCCGGCGTAGACCGACACAGGTGAAACAGTGGCTACGTTGGTGTGGCACCTTGGTCTGTACCGATATCCCTTGTGTCGCAACGAGGAGAATATGGGTCTTCTAAGGAGTCATTAAGCACCAACAACCTTAGAACCTTAATTGACACAACTTGGCCTTTAGAACAGTAG
This sequence comes from Vicia faba, assembly GCA_948472305.1. Taxonomy (NCBI): domain Eukaryota; kingdom Viridiplantae; phylum Streptophyta; class Magnoliopsida; order Fabales; family Fabaceae; genus Vicia; species Vicia faba. The sequence continues at coordinate 1,606,367,369 of OX451738.1, read as the reverse complement.
CAGTATGCTACGCCCATTGAGGCTAAACTCTCGTGATGGTTCTGGCCGCAAGAAAAGATTGCGATGCTGGAGTTATGACCGATTGAGGGTAGTCAATGATATTGGGATCCTCTAAGAACCCGGTTACTTTTGATTAGGACAGGTATGAACCAACAAACTGAAGGAGGGTAATACCTAGACCTCACGCTGGCCTAAACTCTAAGGGCTCTTTTGTGTGACTTGTGTGCCTTCATACTTGACTATCTGCGTGCTTGTTACCTGACACTTGTTTCTTGCAGGTCTAGTTTATAGTCCTTAATTGGGACTCATAACGGAGTACTAAATTTCTTGCAGGGTTGTTTATAGTCCTTAATTGGGACTCATAACAGGATACTAAATTTCTTGCAGGGTCTGTATAGTCCTTAATTGGGACTCATAACAGGGTTTACCTACATCACCCCATGCATAGCATGACATCATACCATTGCATACATCCTAACCCATTTCAAGGATCTCAAGGGCTTGTGATGCAGGTCATGATGAACAATTATCCCAGCAAGGGGCAAAGAGGATTTATTTTCCTCTAGCCAAGGTTGTCAGGGGCTATGACCCACTGGATATGGTGAGCCTTTGACCCTTGAAGAAGAATTCTCAACAACAAGGGTGTCCTTCAATCAAGCTATAAATTCCAATGCTAACAAATTTTCTTGTTTACCCCGCGAGGTCCTTGAAAACATTGCATACATATCATACACATCATCGCATTACAGGTATCCCTTCTGCAGGTCACTTACCTTTCTCGCTGTTTATTTCAGCAATGGCCTTCCAACCAGACAACCAGGACCTTCTTGCTCAAGAGACTCAGTTCGGGGAAATCCTTCTGAATCTATCCAAGGGGCAGGAGGAACTAAGGACACTTCTCATGGGGACCTTTGTCAAGAACAGTGCTGAGGATGAAAGGCTGAAACACCTACAAGCTGAGATGGATGTTATGAAAGCCCAAATGCTGGGGCAGAGGAATGCCATTCAAGGTTTAGCTCAAAGACAAGATGAGCTCCGGTTTCTCGTCAACCAACTGCTTCAGGATAACCAACTGGGGCAAACATCTAAGGGTAAAAAGCCAGTCATCGTTCGACCATCTTTGAGACAAAGAGGCAAGGAGAAAGCTCCTCATATGGCTCCAGTATCACCAATTCAGTATCAACCTCACCAGCTTCAACCCGACAAGCCCAAAAGGCAATTCACCAAGCTCAACGTGTCGCTGCCTCAAGCCTTACAACAACTGTTGAGGTTGAACTTGGTAACTCTAAAGGATCCTCCTAAGAATCCCAACAGGACACCTTTAAGGTATAACCCCAACGCTCACTGCGCTTATCATTCTGACAGCCTGGGGCATGCTACAGAGGATTGTTGGACTCTGAAAAATAAGATCCAGGACCTGATTGAGGAAGGAGTTGTGGAATTCACCCAAGAGGGCCAGGCTGAGTACTTCTACCATCCCCACAGGATCCACCATGTGAAGTGACAAGCCCTGAGACTAGGAAATTTTTGTTCATTCGAATGTTCAAGTTGCAATTTTCTTTTGTTCAAACATTTATTCATGTTAAACATTGTTATTCCATTAATGCATCGCTTATGTCTATTTTGAACCAATATATTCGTATTCACTCTATGCAAATTATTTTTCATATTTTTTTTTTCTGATGTCAACTTTTGATCTAAAATTCTAAAGCCTCTTGAGGGAGGATGACGAAAACGATACCATAATCTACAGTATGCTTTTGAACAGACCCCGCTGATGAGGTACAGGCATTGTTTCAACCCCTAAACACTGGAGTTATAAGGATGATAATCCCTCGTCAACCCATCAGAGCCAAAGAAGTAGGAGTCTTTATTTTCGAAAATCAAAACCCTTAATCATAACCTGGGGCAGGGTAATCTCTCAGTTGATCCAAGTGCATAACGAATGGCACCGAAGAGATCTTTACAAAACGAACAAAGACAATGATGGTTCAGAACAATCAAAAGGACAGGCAGTCATCATCAAAATTCATAAATGAAAAAGCCCAAAAAAGTCTAAACCTACAAAGGGGACTTATGAAACTGGGGCATCCCGCTGACTGTAATTCCAAAAAAGGAAACAGTTCAGGCAAAAAAAAGAAAGGGATAGCAAAATCAAGAAAGAGGTCCTACAAACCCTCAGCAGAAAAAGGAAATGACTGCCTATTCAGAATAAATCATCAATGTTTGAACCATCACCGGAAAATCAGAGCAAAGACTCAAACAAGGTCTAACGTATGATCAACTGAGTTTAGGTTTGAAGAACATCACGAAGAGCGGGTGGGTACAAATAAAATTCGAGCCTTTATCCTTTGTTTCTTGAACCGTGAACCAGGCCACGGTATAACCCTTAAAAGTCCTAGCTGAAGCATGGGTTAGTTCGAAAGCATACTGTCACGAAAGGTATCCTGACTCCTGAAGGCCTACGGTAAATACGGAGTTGACATCACGTTTTACAAACATTCACTTGTTTTATGAAAAGATGCATTTTCAAAATCTTCAAGACAGACATAAGCTTTGCATTTTTGACATAACCTTGTTTGTATATGACTTTTTGTTTGAACAGCAGGGAAATTCGCACGATGAATACCTAGTGAACGAAAGCATTTCCAATCAAGGGGCCTGTCATGACCATGGTCCATTATCTGGGGCAGTCCAATCAAGATTCGGAGAATCTCTCAAGAGCCAAATAGCCTGGGGCAAATCTCCGCATGAGTCACCTGGGGCATTTCAACAATAAATCTTGCCTGATCAAACACCTCTCTGGTGGCATGACAAAACACTTCTGACAGGGGCAACTCCCTACATTCTAAGAGCACGGACATAGTCGAAAAATACTACGCATAATCAAAGACCCGCTAGGTTGACACACCTAGGCAAAAGTAAGGGCTTCCCGGCGAACCAAAAGGGTTCGGGCAAAAATAAGGGATGAAATGAAAAAAATCTGTACACCCGGCAAGTCGAAAACCTGAAAAGGCGGCTTGGGCAAAAATGGGTATCCCGGTGGACTGAAAACCCGAAAGGGCGGTCCAGGCAAAAGTTAGGGATCAAAGCGTACGACTATGTCCCGTCTTCTTGTCATCTGCCTACCAGAAGAAGCTTGGTCTATCAACAATCATCATCACACCACAGGTGCCTTCCCCCATAGAAACAGGGGCAATAAAGAATGGTCTAAGCAATCTGATTGTTCTGGCCTCCAAGGTATCAGGGTAAGCTCCGTTGAAGAATATAGCCAACGCAGTTCAAAACTTCCCCAGGAGAGTCCAATCCAGTTCCCCGGGAAGGTTGGAATCTATCTCCCCAAGCAGTAAGCCTACCCCCAGTAGATTCTGGAAGCTTACCCTCGCGGAACACGAACGCGTCGTCCGGCTTGATTTAAAGAGTTATTTCCTTAACAGGATATAACTGGGTTATCCTCAGCCAAAAGCCACGGAAAGAGCGTCCTCGGCAAAATATCTTTCCTACCCCCAGCAAAGTCTATCAACACTTCCAGCATAACAAGGATATCCCCCAGCATGACTCATCAACGGTATCCCCAGCGGAGTTATCTTCATCAACGCAGCAAAGCATCGCTATCCCCACAGAGTAGCACTCCCCAGCATGATCGCTAGAATATCTTTTCTCCCGCAGAATTATTCCATTTGCCAAGTTTATTCCTCAACGGAGTTATCTTCTCCTACCGGTATTCTTGCAACAATCATCCACAGCGGAAGCAAAATCTCTTCCTCAACATCAGCCCAGGATGTGACTTCCCGGCACCCGTCAAGGATTTATTTTCCTAGATGAAACACATACATAAAACTTCACATACATCATTATAGCATGCATGTACGCATCATATCATATAAATCGCATCCATGTTGAGAACATCATTGCTTGATCCATATCATGCATCGCATATAACTAACCTCTACCTTTCAGGAAAGATGCAGTTGAAATTCTCAAACATATTTCAAGGACTTCTCTAGTCCAGTTAAATCGACTCCAAGCAGATTTTTCTGATAAAGACTCAGTAGAAGTTCTCTTATGGTCCCCTCTCCAACGGCGTGTGAGGTGGTAATTCCTTTTTCAGATGTTTCCCTCTCCGGCATGAGCGTGAGGTAATCTTCTCTTATGGTCCCCTCTCCAACGGCGTGTGAGGTGGTAATTCCTTCTTCAGATGTTTCCCTCTCCGGCATGAGCGTGAGGTGATATTCTCTTATGGTCCCCTCTCCAACGGCGTGTGAGGTGGTAATTCCTTTTTCAGATGTTTCCCTCTCCGGCATGAGCGTGAGGTAATCTTCTCTTATGGTCCCCTCTCCAACGGCGTGTGAGGTGGTAATTCCTTCTTCAGATGTTTCCCTCTCCGGCATGAGCGTGAGGTGATATTCTCTCATGGTCCCCTCTCCAACGGCGTGTGAGGTGGTAATTCCTTTTTCAGATGTTTCCCTCTCCGGCATGAGCGTGAGGTGATATTCTCTTATGGTCCCCTCTCCAACGGCGTGTGAGGTGGTAATTCCTTTTTCAGATGTTTCCCTCTCCGGCATGAGCGTGAGGTGATATTCTCTTATGGTCCCCTCTACAACGGCGTGTGAGGTGGTAATTCCTTTTTCAGATGTTTCCCTCTCCGGCATGAGCGTGAGGTAATATTCTCTTATGGTTCCCTCTCCAACGGCGTGTGAGGTGGTAATTCCTTCTTCAGATGTTTCCCTCTCCGGCATGAGCGTGAGGTGATATTTCCTTTCAGGTCATAATTTCCTATAGTTCCCTCTCCAACGGTGAGTGAGGTGACTCCCTTTGAGATTACAATATCCTTTGGTTCTCTTCCCGACCCTACGAAGATGGTAATTCTCACCAAGATTTTCTCAACGAGCGTTGTTGAGGTTGAAATCATTCAGGAGTCTCTTACTATCCATGCTAAGGCAGTAACCATCCCTGGTTCATTCATCAGCGTTTGAAGCTCCAGACCCAGCTCCTGTAACCAGTCAGGACATATCTATATCAAGCATCTAAAATCAGCTCCTGCGGCGTGTCAGGTACTCATTTTTCTGTTTTGCAGGTATGCAGGTTCTCGCTAAGGAATCTCCTACGCGATCAACGTCCAGATGGCATCTATAAGCCCATCATCCTATCCAAGCAACATTCAAATGGCATCTATAAGCCCATTCCCTCATCATCATTGCTACTATGTGAGCGCAAATTTCTGGGCACTCTAGTGTCCAATCATCTTCTACCCTCGGATTACGAAAGGCACGTCAGCCAATCTGCATCCTCAGGTCTAAGAAGATTGAACAGGGGCAACTGTTGTACCCCAAAATTTGCCCTCCCATATTTCTCAAAATATTCCAAGAAAAATTCACAAGTCCAACCCGGCGCGTCATATTCAGGTATTCTTTCGCCAAGATATCTCTGATAACATATTCTCAAATTCAGGTTCGGCTCAAGAGATAATTCTTTAAAGAAGGTATCCGAATGTGTGAGTTTTCTTGAAGAAATATAGTGAAAAAGTGTGCTGAAAGTGCAGTTTTTACGCGCTAAAAAATTCATAACTTGAACATCGTGACTCGTTTTGAACCCGTTCCGGTGGCCAAAATTCCGTCTTGACATTATCTACGTTTTCATCTCTCACGGATGGAAGCCAATTTTGATCAGAAGGTCTTCAAAAATGTGGATTTATCAAGTATTTTCGTGCAGAAAATTTGTGACAGAAGTTTATTTGCGTCATGTTCAAAAAATCATAACTTGGTCGATTTTCATCGTATCGAGCTGGTTCCGGTGCCAAAATTTCACAAATTGAGTTGACTACATTTTCACAGAAGGAATTGAGTTCAAACGGTATTCAAAAGGCCTTCGTTTTTTGCTCAGAGTGCGTGACACGCTGAAAATCCTGAATGCTGAATATTATTTCATCTGAGCCGAAACTTCGAAAATTCATAACTCGGTCAATTTTTATCGGATTGGACTCATATTTTTACACAAGGTCACTGACTCATAGATCTACAACTTTGCTTCAAAAGTCGAGACCAAATTATGCACCGATCAATACCAGTTTTTTATTGAAAGAACGTGTCAGAGCCGACACTGGAGCCCAAAATAAGTTTGTCTGAGCTGAAACTTCAAAAATTCATAACTAATTCACCGTTTATCCGATTGAGTCGATCTTCGGACAGGAGTTAGTTCTCGATGTCGGCTACATTTTGTTTTCACATTTCAACTTCAAAAAATGCACTTAAGTCTCTGCGATTTAGCCTGGAAAGTGACGAATTCAAGTGAATATTGGAGGCCCAATTGCACATTCAAAGCCCATTTTCTTTACCCTAATTTCCACTATATAATCACCTTCTTGTCACACAAACCAAGGAGGAGAAAAAAAAAAAAAAAGAAAAAAAGGGGGAAGAAAAAAAGAGAGAAAAAACCTTGCCACAACACTGTTGGAATATCAAACTCTTTCAAGAACCCTAAAACCTTGAAATCCTTATTACAAATCCCTCTCTCACTACAAACAAAGCCATCACAGTTACAAACCAACACCTCACTACTTCTTCAGTAAGGGTAAGGCTGGCTTGATCTCCATGATCCAAAGGGCATAAAAGCATTCATGTCACTACTTTTCCAGTAAGGGTAAGGTTGATTTGATCTCCATGATCAAAAGAGTATAATCATTCATACATGCCATATTGTGCCTAAACATTAATATGTTGGTTTTATTTGAATTTTTATGATTTTATTTAATGTGTTCATGAGGTTCAACACTGCAGATTTAGACAGGATTCCATGCAGGTTCATTAAGGAACGTTGAGGCCAAAAGCCAAATGGCCAAAAGGCCAGAAGCCAAATGGCCAAAACAGAATATTTTACACATGACACCAATACATGGCGAGGCAGACATTAAGCCAGAGATTAAGGGAACGTTGAAGCCAGAACACAAAAGCCAAAAGCCAAAGGCCAATTGGCCAAAAAAGAACAACTTATGCATGATGAGGCCAGAACACAAATGGCCAAACCACTCCAATTCACCTCCAAAAAGGGGACAGAAACCCCCCAAGGTATTGTATTTTCTTTCTTTTCCTTATTTTATTTATTTCAATTATTTCTTTTTTTAATTAATTCCTTTAATTTAACTTATTTTCATAAAATATAAAAAAATAATAAAAAAACAGAAAAGTCATAAAAATCAAAATATATTTATTTAATTAATATCTTTTGTAAATAAATTTCACTAATTATTAAATATTATTTTTGTAATTAAATTACCATGTAAATAATTAGATTAATCTTAGGTTTAATTTTAATATGTTTTCTTAATAAATAAAAAAAACAACTAGAAATAGGATTAGATTTCATTTAATTCTCTCATAAAAAACCATAAATACAAAAATCTCAAAATAATTTCTTTTTTCATTCTTATTTCATTAATTTAATTATCATAATTTAATTTCCTTAAAAAGGGTCCAACGCCCTCGCTTGCGATTTTTTATTCAATTCGCGCATCTTATTTTATTTCTTGTAAATATTAATGTAATTCTCCCAAAGCCTTGTAAACTCGGACATTTTATTTCTCGCACTTTATTTATTTTTCTGTCAAATCGGGTCCTGGATTTTAATTTGGCGATGTGGACCCGCGCCTTTGTAATAGTTTAGAACTTTTAATTTCCGCAACTTTTTAACTGTTAACAAATGCATGCAAGAATGAATGACAAAAATAAAAACAAACGCATAGATCACTTTGACATGAACAAGATAAAAATAAATGAATCTGACACACAAATCACACACCACCCCTAGGGTACGCCTCACTGTTGCCTTGCCTCGAAAGGTGATCGTCGAGTAGAGGATGTCTTAGTAAGTCCTCATGATCCAGGAACCTGGCATGAGGGTAGCTTCTAAGGTGTCTTCCCATTGCTCTGGTGATCACCATGTCCCGAACCTCGAATTGACCCGAATACCTCCAACGGTGGTGCTACCTACCTCTCAATGGTGGGATGGCACTACTTTAAAGGACATTTACACAGACGAATTCCTTAGGGTAGGTAGGTAGACGACTCTAGATACTTGCTCTAAATTTCAAAACAAATCAAAATACTTTTCACACCGACACCTTTTCAAAAAGCTTTCGAAAGCAATTTTTCAAACACTCTTGAGGACCGATACAAGAGTCGAACTGGAATTTTCAAAGAAACTTTTTAAAACCCACAGTTGAAAAGCAAACAAACCACTTTTGAAAACACAAGTGAGCAAGTATCTAAGAGCCCATGGATAACCATGGATAGAAAGGGTGCTAACACCTTCCCTTTCTATAACCTACCTCCCGAACCGAGAGCGATCTCTTTAAGGAATTTTTCTGTGCTTTTGTCCTTTCCATTTGGAGAAAATAAAAGACGGTGGCGACTCTTGCTTCCGCGACATTTCGCGAACCAGCGTTAAACAGTCAGTTCCAGATCCACCGATCACAGGCTCCGACTACCGTTGCTTATCAAAGACAATCCCAACAGGGGAACCAAGGGAATAATCAGAGAAGGGAGAACTATGACCCTATTCCCATGAGTTATGCAGAGCTACTACTAGCATTGATTCAAAAGAAGTTGGTCCGGACATGACCACCTCCAGCAGTACCATCACCTTTGCCTTGGTATTACAAAGCAGACCAGACGTGTTCCTTTCATCAGGGAGTGTTGTACCCCAAAATTAACCCTCTTGATTTTGGCTTATGTTTCATCATGAATATCATATTGCATTGCATCCATACATTGTGATGGGATCAAAGCACTTTGGTTATCAAGCCTTCCTTAAGCTTTGAAGGTTGGTTGCTCTGACAAGTTGCTAAAGTGGAACCTTTTCATTTGAACCTCTGGATCTTTCAAGCTCAGAATTAATTGCATATCTCAAGATGTTTCATCCATCTCTTTAGATATTCAGAGGATTGGAGTTTGTGTTCGATTATAAGAGGGAATCATTCCTTGATTCACCAGTCAAATTAGGGTTTTGAAGCTTGATCTGTTATCTCCAAGCACTTTAGTTGTGTATTTTGTATATTTGTTGTTGACTAACTTATAATCAAAATACAAAAAAATATTTGTCTTTGTCTTTGCATATTTGTGTTTTGTAGGTACCAAGTCGAAGCATCTGACAAATAAAGATTTCTGGTATTATTCTCCTAAAATCTCTTTTTGTTGCAAAAGAAAATTAACAAAAATTCATTTTTTTCACTGATGCAATCGATTGCTCTTAGAGTGAAATCGATTGCACATAGTGTATTTTACGCCATTTTTGAAAAAAAAACACTGTGCAATCGATTTGCACTGTAGTGCAATCGATTGCACAGCGTGGAAATTTGAAAAAAAAATCAGCATTTTAAACTTGTCAAATTTTGGCTCCAATTTTCCTTCATTTTTGAAATATGTATCATAAATTCAAATTTTAGTGCCAATATTTCATTTTTAAAAAAGAATTATCATTAATTCAAATTTTGGCTCTAATATTTGAAAGAATTATCATTAATTCAAATTTTGGCTCTAATATTTGAAAGAATTATCATTAATTCAAATTTTGGCTCCAAGAATCAATTACCAAATTACCACTAATCCCAATCCTAAAACTCTATAAATAGAGCCCTCATTTCATTAAAATTTCAAGCTTTTGATAGCCAAATCCACGTTGCTAAAAAATCTCCCAATTCTCTCCATCTACCAAATTCACTCAAAGCTCCATTTTCAAAAAGTTAGTAAGCTTTGCATTGAAGCTTACTAATCTTTGAGCTAAACCTTCATCCAAACACTTTTTCTCCATCAATTCTCTACATCCAAGCTTGGTTAATTGATTCTTGTGGTTGAATTGAAGCAAATTCTTGAAGTTGTTTTGATAATTCTCTAGATCTACCTTTGGTAAGTTGGATAATTCATCTTTCACAAAGTAATCTCTTGTTGATCTTTGGGTTCGATTCTTTGAGCATTATTTTGTGATTCCAATGGTGTTATTTTCTCCTAATTTGATGGAATTTTTGTGCTTAATTGGATCCATGGTCATAAGGTGTTAGATGGAAAGTTTGAACAAGAAATTGACCTTTTAAAATGTTGTTTTTGCTACTGTAATAGTGTGCAATTGATTGTAGTAACTATGCAATCGATTGCACAGAAGCGTTTCACACAATATTTTTGAAAAGAACACTGTGTGCAATCGATTGCACAGTTACTGCAATCGACTGCACAAGGACAAAATGCACTTTTTTGCCTTGTTTTGGGGCAGCTTTGATCCAAAATGCTTTTTCTACTTACTCCTTTTGATTGTTGGTTTGGATTGCAATTTTAAATGTCCAATTTGTTTTTAAACTCAATGAACTTTGTGATGTAGATGAAGTTGGATAAATGCTCATCAATTCAAATCTATCAAAGAGTGAATTATTTAATTCATCCTTGGTGCTTTGGATTAATGATATGTTTACTACTTTAATCCATCTAGAGGAGTGGTTGAATTTAAAGATGAAAGAATTTTGAAATGGTAATCCAAATTAACTTATCATTCCCCTCCCTCTTCATCTTATCCCTTTCTCTTTTTTTTTTATTGTGCTACATGTTAAGGGATGATGATCTCTATATCATTTATCCAAACATGAAGTACATAGATTGCTATTGATCGGCCTCAAAATAGGTGCGACTTCTACATAAGTCCACTTACGATTGCTTAACATAGCGCTAAATTTTGTCCCGATTCGAATAAACGATCATTCGTGGCCCAAACTTATGATTGCAAGCCCAAGTATGTTAATTTGATCTCTTTGATCGAATAACCTTGAGATTCATTGTGTGGAGGCTTTGGTTCTACCAATCCTCTAATGGATCTACAACACCTTTGGTCAACGCGGATCACTTAAACATCGTTGATCATTACATGTTGCCTTGTGAGAGTTCCAAAATGGATAATATACTTGACAAAAAGCAAATGCAACTTGTTGTGTGGAGGCTTTGGTTCTACCAATCCTCTAATGAGTTCCAAATGCAAGTTTCAAGATGGTCATCCAACTAACCACTAATTACTAACAATTAACTTTACTTTATGCTTTTATTTTCATGCTTTACGTACCATTTACTTTTAGCATTTTACATTTCATGATATTTTCATCTTTTCTCACTTGAGCATTTACTTTTATGTCATTTTTATTTTTGCTCACTTGAGCATTTACTTTTATGTCATTTTTATTTTGCTCATTTGAGCTTTTCTTTCTTTTAAAAAAACACCTAATAATTAACATGAACCATAAAAAGCTTTAATAATACTTGGACTATTTGGTTACCATCCTTTGCATTATGGAGCATCAGACTTTTTCTTGGAATTAGGATTAGAGACCTCGACATATCTTGGAGACTTTGTGACAATGTATAACATCCCACTTTTGGCCTGAGGCTACTGTGTTCCACTTTATTTGTGGAACACAACTTATTACACTGACACTGCTTTTGTATTTGGCATGTTTGATATTCCATGCAGGATATATACATGATATTGTGAATACTATACATTGCCCATGGGGATCTGTTCATATCTGATAATCTCATTACTTACATCCTTATGGCGTAATTTCTGACTTGATTCGTATACTGATGCCAGCTTGCTTGAAGTTCTCTAGATTTGTTTTTATTCTTGCTCGGTTGCTACGGATAGTTATCCGTTTGGTATTGCACTATCTCCCTTCTTTCATTTTCATTTTGCATAGTTCTCTAATTGCATGATGGGACCTCCGTTGCAGATATATGTCAGGAGGCCCTCTATTTTTTTTTAATACCTATGTTGTGTTGATCGATGAGTCACTCAATTTAGACATTGAGATCACGACTTCGCTCTCATTGCATGCTCCCTATAGGATGTTTATTGCTTTTCTTCTTTTGTTGTTGATCGATGAGTCACTCAATTTAGACATTGAGATCACGACTTCGCTCTCATTACATGCTCCCTATAGGATGTTTATTGCTTTTCTTCTTTTGTTGTTGATCGATGAGTCACTCAATTTAGATATTGAGATCACGACTTCGCTCTCATTGCATGTTCCCTATAGGATAGTTTTGTTAAGCTTCCTTTAGCATGATAATTAAGGTAGGGTTCTCCTTTATCCTAAATCTTAGGATCAACCATTGTATGATAACACTAGGGATAGTGCTAGGCTAGTTCCCCTTAGTTGTTTTTTTCTTTCTTTGCATTTTGCATCTTAAAACAAAAGCTTGTTTTCTTGGCAAATCATAAGACACCTCTAATGAACCCAAACCCTTCTTCAATGTAAAAAAATACAAACCAATCTTTGCCATGATATCTTGTTATCTTGAAGCCGATGTTTCGCCATCGCACATGTTTGTTATCCTACTTTGATTCTCAGTATCATTGTTAGGTGTGATGTTTTGCCATCTATTTTATCGATGTTTCGTCATCTTTTGCCATGATATCTTTGTTTACCTTGAAGCCAATGTTTCGCCATCACACATGTTTGTTATCCTACTTTGATTCTCAATATCATTGTTAGGTGTGATGTTTTGTCATCTATTTTATCGATGTTTCATCATCTTTTGCCATGATATCTTGTTTATCTTGAAGTCGGTGTTTCACCATCACACATGTTTGTTATCCTACTTTGAATCTCAATATCATTGTTAGGTATGATGTTTTGTCATCTATTTTATCGATGTTTCGTCATCTTTTTCCATGATATCTTTGTTTACCTTAAAGCCGATGTTTCGCCATCGCACATGTTTGTTATCCTACTTTGATTCTTAATATCATTGTTAGGTGTGATGTTTTGTCATCTATTTTATCGATGTTTCATCATCTTTTGCCATGATATCTTTGTTTACCTTGAAGCCGATGTTTCGCCATCACACATGTTTATTATCCTACTTTGATTCTCAATATCATTGTTAGGTGTGATGTTTTGCCAATTTGGCTGTGCAAGATGGGTTTCGACAACATGTATTTGAAAACATCAAAATGAGACGAAACATACACATCAACTGGTTTTATATATTGTTTGAGCTTTGTACAAGAGAAATAAAGACATAGACATAATTTTTCAACTTCGCTATATCTAGTTTCTGCATCGTTCAAAACTCTGTTGAGGTAGTAAATGGGTCTTTTGACTCCATTTTTATCTTCTTGGGCTAACATGCTTCCCAAAGTTTTGTCGGATGCAGCTATGTACAATCTCATACTCCTATTGCTACAAGGAGGCCCCAAAATAGGCGGCTTTGTGAGGTACCCTTTGATCTTGTTGAAGGCTTCTTGTTGCTCTTGCCCCCACTCGAATCCTTCCTTATTCAATCGAAGTAAGGGTGAGAAGGCTTGAGATTTTCCACTTAGGTTAGATATAAATCTCCTTAAGAAATTTATCTTTCCCAGCAGGGATTGTAGTTCCTTCTTGTTCGTTTGCGCTTTCGCTTCCAAGATTGCCTTTGTCTTGTTCTGGTTGATTTTGATTCCTTTCTTGTGGACGACGAAGCCCAAGAAATCCCCAGCTTTCACACAGAACGCACACTTCAAAGGGTTCATTTTCAGACCATGTTCTCTCATTCTTTCAAATGATTATCGAAGGTGGTCTATATGGTTCTTCCTGGAAACAGATTTTACAACAATATCATCAATATATACTTGCAGAAAAGTGTTAATAAAATCATGGAAGATAGAGTTCATCGCTCGCTGATATGTTGCCCCAGCGTTTTTTAGGCCAAAAGGCATCACTACCCATTCGTAAGTGCCTAAAGCCCCGGGGCATCGAAAAGCTGTTTTCGACACATCTTCTTCAACAATGAAAATTTGATTGTATCCTGAGTAACCGTCGAGCATGCTCAGGTACTCATGGCCAGAAGCAGAATCAACTAACATTTCCGCCACAGGCATAGGATATTCATCTTTGGGTGTTGCAGCATTCAAATCTCTGAAATCTATGCACACCCTCAACGTACCATTTTTCTTAATTACTGGCACAATGTTTGCAATCCATTCGACATACCTCGTAGATCGTATGAATTTGCACTTCAGCAGTCTTTCGACTTCCGTTTTAATCTTCGACAGTATTTCTGGAGCGAAGCATCTTGGACTTTGCTTGACTGGCTTTTTTCCAGGCTTGATTGGCAACTGAAGTTCTACCAATCCTCTGTCGATACCAGGCATCTCGTCGTAATCCCATGCAAAGCAGTCCTTGAACTCCTTTAACAATTGGATCACTTCAAACCTGAGCTCTGGGTCTATTTTTGCGCTGATGTAAGTGGGCCTTTTCTCTAACCCTTCGCCCAAGTTGATTTCTTCTAAAGGATCATGTGCTAACATTTTGATGTTGTTCGCCAGGGGGTCCTTTTCGAATCCCAAAGGCTCATCATCATAGATGGCGTCGAGCCTTTGCTCCTGCATTCCTTCTGTCATGATATCAGGAGGTTCTGGGTCGAAATCTTTTCCAGGGCTCATATCTGGTGGTCCTGGGTCGAAATTTTTTCCAGGACCTGCAGAAGGTAGCTCTTGGTCGTTGGCCTGGGTGGCCATATATTTTACTTCGGATTTGAGAGCCGCTATCATCCTTGTTTTGGCTACGTAAGCCGAAATTCACTGTAGTTCTTGTGACTCAGTCATTATCACTGAATTCACTTCCCCAACCAGTTGGCTGGATGTCAGTTAGCCCACTGAAATCAATGTGGGACAAGTCTTCTTTGTCCCATTGAAACCCATGATCAGGGTGCAAGTACAAGGAACAAAAAGCATCTGGCGCTGGCGCCATGTCGAAGTCAGGTGCTGGGCATGGCCCAATGTGAGCCAAATGTTTGTCGAAGTCAGCTCTCCCTAGGTGATTTACTTCGCCCAAGTAGTAGCTCTGATCTGCTTCTATATTCTCGACAATTCCATCAGGACGCCATAATATTAACCTTTGGTGCATTGATGATGGTACTGCTCCAACACCATGTATCCATTCTCGGCCCAACAATAGATTATAATTTGGTTTAGCCGATATGACCATAAACATAGTTGATCGAAGGATAGATCCTACTTTGAGGTCTAGTTGGATCACACCCATAGTGGTCCTTATTCCCCCTTCGTAGTTCGATAGGACCATGTTATGAGGCTTAATGTTTTCATCACTCTTGCCTATTTTTCTTAGCATGAAGTGGGGGATTATGTTGATGTTTTCCCCACAGTCCACCAAGATCTTGTTTAGAGTGGCTTCTTCGAGCTTTGCCCTTATGAATAAAGGCTTTAGGTGACTTTTCATCGCCTCAGTAGGTGGTTCGAAGAAACCATTTTGCTCTTCAATGCAGCCATTATCCATGACGAAGTAGCATACTGGCCTATGCTTGGCCATTTCTTGTTCGACTTCCCAGTCGTTCGATTCGACCTCCATCTGGCGATTGAACTCTCTTGGCAAAACTGAGACTATATTCACCATGATATCTAGGGTGTCATCAGACTCAGAGCCATCTTCGTTACCAACTTCGCCTTGGTTAGGCCATACCAGTCTATTGGTCAATGGTTCCCTCTCCAAAGGTCTCCTTTGCTTTCACCGGGGGACATTTGAACTTGACTCTGGCTTTGGTTCGTTGATAGCTTCCCTCTCAGCCTTGCGCCACCTTTGGTATCTTCTCCACTAGGATCGAGACATTGGATTCTTTCCCTTGTAGTTACTTGATACTTGAGTCACTTTGGAGGCAACAAGATGAGGTTCTTTCTTGAGTGTCAAAGATGAACCTCTTGGCACTTCGAAGGAATGCCACCTTTCTTCGCTAGGTCTCTTTCGGCTCGATGCTTTGATCCACGTATCAACTGGCACATTGGTTGGAGGCCTGAAAGTTAGTGGCCTCTTTTCTTGATTTTAACCATTTTGGTAGGTTCTTCTGGGATCATGTCGAACATCAGGACCTTCCCTTCTTTTGTTTGCTGCTCTCACACCTTCGATGTGTTCAGCAGCTTTCTTGTAAAAAATAGAGCTGCATCGAGGACACAACATTACTTCTGATTTCTTCTTCTGGCATCGTTGCAGGAAATCTGCCAGATTTTCGTTTTCCCGAGGGAAAGCCGTTCTGTTTGCTTGCTCTTGCCTAATGGCCTCCTCTGAAACTTTTGATTCAGAGATTTCGACCATGTTGACATTCATGATGTCTTTAGTAGCAAGAGTCATCTGCTTCATTTGGGCCTCCAGGTCTTCTGTATGGCCTTGCACTGCAGCCAAGTAGGAAATGGGTTTAGCTCCAGATTTTGAGGCTCCACCTGTCTCCAGTTTTGGGCCTTCAGCAGCTTTTTGGACTGCTTCGATTGTCTTTCTAGACAGATTCCCAGAAAAGTTGCCAAAGATTGGAATGTTGATATGATCCTTGGTGACTTCGACCATAGTTATTCCTGGCCTTTTCACCTGACTCCTGGAAGCCTCGATCACATTCACCTCTGAAAGTTCAGCATAGTGGGCTTCCGCCTGCAGAGGGTTAGAATCCACAGTCATGGGGGTCTTATCAGCGAACTTCAACCTCTCTTCTTCGATAGCATTCTGTACGAGATCCCTGAAAAGAAAACACTGAGATGTTTTATGGCCCGGAAAATTATGATATTTACAAAAGCCTCTTTTCTTTCTTTGATCAAGAGGAGGAACTTTTACCCCTGGGGGTATTATCATTTGGCCATCTTTTACAAGTAAGTCAAAAATTTCATCACATTTTGTAATATCAAAACTGTAAGTCTTTTTAGGGAACCTATCATTGACCCTTTCAGGACCAGTGGGGTTTTTTCCACTTGAGGGGACTAGTAGTTTGCAAGAGTATGGTGGCCCTTGTTTTAACTCAGCTAAATCGACCTCACTTTCTTCGACGGTTATAGGTTCGTTGAATGTTTCTGGATCTTCATCGTCCATTTCGACATATGCTATCCTTTCTCTTTTATGAGTTTTTGTCGCCCTGGCTTTTTCAGCTTTAAGGCGTTCTACGTGTCGAACCCTATCGGCCAATTGGGCCATGTCTCTCAGGTATTGAGTGTCTAGTTTCTTCCTAATGGAGTAATCTAGACCTCCTGCGACTATTTCGACTAACTCATGTTCGGGCACTTGCGTAAAGCATCTTGCCTTGAGCAACCTAAACCTATTTAGATATCCGTCTATTGGTTCAGTGAATCGCTTCTTTACACTAACCAACTCTTTCAGGCTTATCTTGGTTTGTCCCATGTAGAATTTCTTATGGAATAGTCTCTCAAACTGGGTCCAATGGTGGATCGAATTGTGGGGGAGAGTTGTGAACCAAGTAAACGCATTCTTTGTTAGGGAACTTGGGAAATACTTAATCCTCAGGTTCTCATTGTTTGAAATCTGTTGTACCCCAAATTTTGACCTAAGATACCATCTCCCATCTGCATCATTACATTGCAAAGGTTTTGACCTATTTTTATCAACTTTCAAAGCAGATTTAAAATTCATAACTTTTTCAAGTCGAGAGCTGTTTTATTTTGAACGCTAAATTTATTAATCGATCAATGCTAAAACAATGTTTATTAATTATTTATTATCTTAAATTTAAATAATTGGAATTTATTTTCAGTTATTATATAATTTAAAGATTTATAAATAATAAAATAAATATTTGAAAAGAGGTTTATTAATTGATCAATGATGTTTATTTAATCATCTATCATTCTAAGTTTAAATAATTGAAATTCTATTTTCAATTATTATAATTTAGAGAATTATGGATAATGAATTAAATAATTGAAGAGAAGTTTATTGATCAATGATGTTTATTTAATTGTTTATTCTTCTGAATTTAATAGTTGGAATTCATTTTCAGTTGTTATAATTTAAAGAATTATAAACGATAAATAAATAATTGGAAAGAAGAAAAGAGTTTAACTGGTAAAATAATGGAGTTTTTATTCATTTTATTCTAATTGTTACAATTATTGTTTAAATACCGTATTTTTTTACAACGTATTTACAATGATAATTTTACAATGTTTAAAACGAAATAAAAGCTATCCTAATTTTTTCTAAGTTCTAAATCTTCATCTTCTATCCAATGCTTCTTTGATGATCATTTAATTTTACCTGCAAAAGAATTAAAAAAAGTCAGAAATGAATATAATTAAAAGCAAAAAAATTAATTAGCGTTCATCATTAAAAGCAAACGGCTGGAATCAGTTTTTACCCTTTTTGCAAATCACGGGATTTCTCCCGGTTCACAAAAAAGGATGAATTTTTATCGATAAAAATGAATGCACAAATTTAAAAACATGCACAAATTCATTCTTTTGTCAAAATTACATTTTTTTTAATTATAAACTGCATAGTCCAAACCAATTACACATTTTCAAAGTCAAGTTACATTTTCAAACAGCATATGCATTTTTCAAAGCAAGTATGTAACGTAAACTAACTGCCAAACATGGGGGAAGAGGACAAAACATAGGCTCCTTACTGTTACATTGCAAAGACAAAGAGGCATGCAGTTTTAAAACCAATATGCAAGCAAAATATATTTTCCATTCTTATCATTTTCCAGCATGCTTTTTTTCAGAACAAGTAAGTACATACTACATTTTAATGTTTCATTTGTACTTGAGAGAGAGAAGAGGGGAAGAGTTGGTTTTACAGGTTTTGGTTTAGGCAGAAAAGGAATAGAAACAAAACTACAGCAGTAACACAGTAAGAGAAGATAAGCATGAAATAGGAATAGAGACAAACCATATGAAGCAGTAATGTGCAGAGGCATCAAAGAAAATATAATAAAAGTATTCAACCTGTAACGTAAACCTCAGAGGAGGAAGGCCAAAACTGTTATAACATAACACAAACCCCTTCAAAAAAAAGAGTTCACAACCTGTTCATCAAGCCTTCAAGACTGAAAACCAAAAACTGTCAAAAAAAATATACAAAACAATTTTATCAAAGTCTAACAGGCATGAACCATCAACCTAAAACCATCACCAAAGCCTTGTTTCAAAACCTTATGGCCTAAACCATAAAACCTCAAAACTGTCCAGCCTAACCATAACCATTCCAAAACCATGGCCTAAGCCACAAACCTATTTCCATAACCTGCAGAAAAACCAGAAAAAGCCAAAACAATATGGCCTAAACCATTAACCTGCATAAACCATCAAACAAATATGGCCTAAAAACCATTAACCTGCTACCATAACCATAACCTGTAAAAACCTCAACCAATATGGCCAAACCAAAAACCAGTGTACCCAAAACCTGAAGCTAAAACCATAAAACCTGTAATGGCCTAAAACCAGTAAAACCAGTAAACTCAAGGCCAAACCTGTTGAAACCATAACCAATTCTACAGCCAAAAACCAGAACAACCAATATGGCCACAAACATGTACCATCCTAAACTCAAGCATATAGAAAAGCCTCATAGCATATCATCATAGGCCAATCACGAGGCAACAAAATCACAGCAAAAGAAGAAGAGAGAAAGTATTCAAAGACCACAGTGAAGCACACAAAGGCTACCAAGAGGAAGAAGACAAAGTTCGTTTTCAGTTTTCATCATTAAACAAAAGGGGCAAAGAAAACAAACCAGGATACCAAGCGAATATCACGCCGTCACCGTCTTCCCCGCCGCTTTGGCCTCCTACGCACGTCCAACCTTCCTCCTCCGTCTCCGTCTCCAGGTAACGATTTTTCCCTCTTTTACTTTCATAATACCTCCAATAAACATAATAATGTGAATAAGAATCAAAAAGATGTAAAGTCACAACATGCAGTAACGAAAACTAACGAAATAAAAAAGATGAAATCACCTTAAATCTGTCGCCCCAAAGCGTTGTTGGAGGGAAGAAGAAGATTGGAAGCTGGTGGCCATTGGGGCGAGAAAAGCTCAGGCAAAAGGTCAGAAGCGAACGAAGAAGATGAATCACGCGAAGAAGACGAATCAACAAGATGAGCGCCGCTCTGCCAAAACCTTGTGAACCCTAATCCCAAACTAAACTAACACACGTTTAACCCTAAAACAAATTATTGGATTGTGTTTGGGTCTCACCCCTTTTTTTCACTTAGAGCCCAGCGAATTGCTTATCCACCCCCATATCTTGCTTCTGTTTATTTTTGACTTTAGGCCCCTTTAGAAACCATCTAGCCCATTTTGGTTTATTATGTACCCCTTTTGATTTTTGATACCTTTCTTTCTATTTAATTTCTTTAGCCCTTTTAGAATTTTTATTAATTTAGTAATTATAAAACTTAATCAAATAAATGATAACTTAATTAAACAATTTTTTTAATAATTGGATCATTTTCATTAAGTTCAGTCTTAGGTTTAATTTTAGTATTTTTTAGTATTGTTTCTAATTAGATTAAAATTAGTAATTTTAAAGTTTTAATCTAGTTTAGAATCATTTAATAACTCTTAAAATAACATTTTATATTAATACTAAAAACATATAATAATAATAACTCTAAACAACATATAAAAGATAAAAAATCAAAAAACATTTTATTTTCTTTAAATTAATTCTCATGCTTTGTCCATATTAAAAAATGCATAAAAATGAAAACTATTAAAACATTTTATTTTATTTAATTAATTCTCTTGCGTTATTAATATTAAACAAAAATCTAAAAAATGCATGTTCACACCATTTAGTCTTTTATTTAATTGTTATATATCATTATCTGCATAATTTTCTGTCAACTATTTCGTCTTTACGTGGTTATTCTGTTTACTTCTTAATCCAAGGGAAAAAACTATTAAATTTGTTGACTTCATGTCCTCAAGTCCAATCGCGCGAACATCTGCATTTCATTAAAACTTAGGATAATTTTTCCTCAAATATTCAATCTTTTCAAAATTTATACCTTTTAAGCCAAAACTTCGACATTAGGTCGTCGTACCTTCAAAAACCCGTCCGTACCCCTTTTCGGCCAAAACAATTTATTTCGATTAAACAAACGAACATTTTAATAAACAGATATTTCAAAAGGTTCCTATAGAGTATTATAGATACATTGGGTGCTAATACCTTCCCACTGTATAACCAACCCCCGAACCATAGATCTCTTTTTAAAACACCTTGTATTTTTATTACTTTTAAAAAGTATTATTTTACATTGCATATTTAGGGTTTTATTTCGCTCTTTTCCCTTTTCCCTTGGAAATAATAAAGCGCGGTGGCGAATCTTGCTTTTGTGAGACGAATTAATCAATAATTCGATCTCCGATTTACCCCGCTACATTTTTTATCGCTATAGAATTGTCGACTCTGCTGGAGACAGATTCACCTCTTGCTGGTCCATCCCTAAGTGGGTTAAGCCTAGTTTGTTTTATCTGTTTTATTATTACTTGATTTGTTTGATTATGTGTTTAAATTGGGGTTGTTTGGGTTTTTTTGCAAAGGACGAATCCTATACCCGGATTAAGTTACACTTAAGGAATAGGACGGGATGTACAATCATGTTAACTTTGAGGGAGTAATCCCGAAGAAGGAGGCATGAGATCCCCCACTCAATGGAAGGCCCTCTTGAACTTAATATTTGTTTACCGAGTAATCGGGAAGACATTATTATTTTTACGACCTAGGAGCCAGAGAAATTGAGAACCGTAGAACCCTAACCCATCTTGGCCTTTTTAGGTGTAGCGCGAAGACTATAACGGAGTAATTCGGAAGTAGTTGTTACGCGATGCTACGCTCGGATGAGTTTCTCTTGAGAATATTGCTAATTATTGAGTAATCAAGACGTTGGCAATATCCGAAGGAGGAACGTAGACTCTGGGAACTCTTAGAACCTTGTCTTGCAGGTGTGATTGAACCGTTAGTACATACCTTGGGGTGGGCTTTACCCTTGACTCCATGCTGAAACATTGAACCTTTGAACCCCATGTTTGTGAACTTGTGTGTAACTGTTGCATTATCATTCATTCATGCATTCATCAACATTTTTTGTGAAAAAACTTGTTTTTCAAGGAACTTGGGAATGATTTTTGCAGACATCTCAGGTACTACTATTATGGAATTTGGAAGGAGAAACACTCGGAGTTTTAGTTTTAAGGAGCCCGAGATTGAAGAACTGAAGAGTTTGATTCCTAAGATCGAGAACCCGACGGATTTTCAGAAAAAGTATGGGTCCGTTATACCTCTCATGAAGCGCAAGATGAAGGAAGGCATCCTTAGTACGTTAGTTCAATTCTATGATCCTTTGTACCGATGTTTCACTTTTCCAGATTACCAGTTGATGCCCACCTTAGAAGAGTACTCCTACATACTTGGTTTGCCGATCACCGACTGTGTTCCTTTTTCTGGCTTGGAAGAGGAACCCAAATCTCACGAGATAGCGACTATCACCCACTTGAAGAAGTCAGAGATAGAGGAGAACATGACTACAAAAGGGGGAATCCGAGGCTTGTCTGCGCAGTTTTTGTTGAAGAAAGCTCGTCATTTCGCTGAGATAAAAGATACTATCGCCTTTGAAGACGTCTTTGCTTTGCTCGCTTATGGTCTATTCATGTTCCCTAACGTTGATAAGTTTGTGGATATCAACGCCATCAGAATTTTCTTGATTGGAAATCCGGTCCCTACGTTGCTAGGAGATACCTACTACTCCATCCATCTTCGAAACTCTTATCAAGGAGGAATGATTATTTGTTGTGCACCGTTGCTGTATCAGTGGTATGTTTCTCATCTACCTAGGTCTGATGTTTTCTGGGATCTCGAGAAGGAGCCGCGATGGGCGCCAAAGATTATGGCTCTCACTCATTTCGACATTGATTGGTATAATCGAGCTTACTATGACGTGAAGATCATCGATAGCTGTGGTGATTTTCCTAACGTGCCTCTTCTTGGTACGAAAAGTGGAATTAACTATAACCCTGTTCTCGCGCGCCGTCAGTTTGGATATCCGATGAGGGACAAGCCAAACAACATCCATGTGAGTGGTTTCTTTATTCAAGAAGGACAAGATCATCAGGCATCTAAGAGGGAGATCGAAGGAGATTGGCGCCACATCCATAGGAAAGGGAGAGATATGTTAGGACATAGGGGTGCCGTTTCGTTGGAACCTTACCTACAATGGGTCCGTGCTAGGGCTTGTGCTCTCAAGATTCCCTATAAACCTGAGAAACCTTTATTCCCTACCGTTGCATCATCATCTGTTGATTTCCCTATCGAGAATATGGGAGAATACCAAGGAAATATGGCTAGGATGAAGTCCGAGAGAGATGCTTGGAAAGAAAAGTACAATATGTCTGAATATGAGAATCGGGTCCTGACTCGACAACTAAAGGAAAAGGAGGATTTGCTATTTATTCAAGACGGCTGGTTCATTGACCATGATGAGAAACTTCGTCAAAAGGATGCTCTACTGAAGAAGTATGCTAGTGAAAGGAAGAGAAAGAAGGAAGGTTCGGTAAGCGTTGCTCTTGTTCCTAATCCGCAAAAGGAAATCATTGATCGACTGGTAGCTGAGAAGGAAGAGATGGAAGACTTTTATGAAGAGAAAATCAGGAAGCTCCGGTTACAGTTGGTGTTTGGTCCTTCATCTGATGATTCTGAGTGATCTCTAGCTGTTAGTTTTATTTTTACTGATGTCATTTTGTAAAACTCTGTAAAAGGGCTTCGTGTTCCGAAGTTGTAATTTACTGCTTTTTATTATGGGCTTCATGTTCCAAAGTTGTAATTTACTGCTTTTATTATGGGCTTCATGTTCCAAAGTTGTAGTTTACTTCTTTTATTATTGGGTTGTTATCCCAAAGTTGTAATTTCTTGTTTTGTTGTTCTAAAGTTGTAAGTTGTAATTTACCGCTTTTGATTAATGGATTGAGTTTTTGTTGTTCCAAATTCCTTTACCATTGATGTGTGCAAAATTATTGAAGTTCCTTGAAAAACTATTAAAATGAATCATTATTTGCATCACACATCATGCATCATTCAACATTCCACTTCACATGTTTTCTAGAGTCTTATCCTTGTTTCTTTTTCCACTCTAAAGGGTTGTCAAGCTGTCTCATCGATACGATACTCGAGCCAATCGTCAGAGAAAGATGGAAGATCTGGAACAGGAAAACCATGAGCTTCGTGAGGAGGTCGCTACCCTTCGTGTCGGTATGGAAAAGTTAACTGCGCTAGTGGAAAGTTTGATGGCTGTTCAGAATCAGCCATCGACTACAGCTGCTGAGATTCAGACTTCAACTACTGTGGTTTCCGAGATTGTCACCGTTCCAACATCTGTGACTCAAATCAACTCTCCTCCTCAACATCAGATGCCAAAAGGTTTTCCGTGGGGAATGCCTTACAACTTTGTGCCAGAGGGGTATCAGCCTGTCGTACAACCTTTGTTTCAACCTGCTTTGTCTCTTCCTCAACCAGAGACAACTGCCATGCCGACTGTAATCCCGTCTGTGACACCTTTTCCACAACCGGTAATGGCAACTGTCGCTCCTGTGATTCACTCCGTGCCATACTTGAATGAACCTACTTATCCTGTCGAGCCTGCTGAAAGTTTGGGTCTTTTTGATAGAATGGAAGAATTTCAAGACCAATTCCAAGAAATGCAGAAGGAGCTCAGAGCGTTAAAGGGGAAGGATTTGTTTGGGAAGAACACTTATGACCTTTGTTTAGTTCCGAATGTCAAGATTCCAGCAAAATTCAAAGTGCCAGACTTTGAAAGATATAAGGGTGATTCGTGTCCTCGAAGTCATCTGACTATGTACGTGAGAAATATGTCTACGTATTCTGATGATCATGACTTTTTGATTCACTATTTTCAAGACAGTTTGACGGGTGCTGCTCTAAAGTGGTATATGGGTTTAGACAGTATTCGGATCCGCAACTTCAACTATCTTAGCGAAGCCTTTGTTCACCAGTATAAGTACAACGTTGACATGGCGCCGGACAGGGATCAACTCTGGGCGATGTCGCAGAGAGACAGAGAATCTTTTAAGGAATACGCCCAGAGGTGGCGTGAAATTGCTGCTCAAATCTATCCTCCTCTTGAGGAGAAAGAGATGACGAAGATATTCTTGAAGACTTTAGGTTCCTTTTAGTATGAAAGAATGATTGCCAGCGCACCCAGTGACTTCACCGAAATGGTAAGCATGGGCATGCGGTTAGAGGAAGGGATTCGTGAAGGGCGTTTGGTGAAAGAAGGAAGTCCGTCTAGCAGTACTAAGAAGTTTGGAAGTGTTTTCCCGAAAAGAAAAGAACAGGATGTCAGCGTGATCTTCCCAGGGAGACCGAGGAGAGGTTACTCACACGTTGCGGCAGTCACCCCGGCTGTCCGCCCAGCTTTGATAACCCCAGCTCATCAAACCCCACCAACTCAACAACGGCCGTTTCAGCAGCAGCCTCGACAACAGGCTTATCCATTCAACAACCAGAATCGTTCTCCTAGAAAACCGCAATTCGATGCCATTCCTATGACTTATACTGAATTGTTCCCTGCTCTTATCAGAAAGAACCTCATAACGACAAAGCCTCCCCCTGTCGCACCGAACAGTACTTCTCCGTGGTATAAGGCGGATCAGTTTTGTGAATATCATCAAGGGTCGCCGGGGCATAACCTTGAGAATTGTTTTGCTCTGAAGGCGGACGTGCAGAGATTGATTGAGAATGGTATCTTGTCTTTCAAGGATGTTAATCCAAATGTTAGAGATAATCCTTTGCCTCGACATGGGGCAGCATCAGTGAATATGGTGGAAGGTTGTCCGGGGAAGTTTCGAGTTTTTCAAGTTGAACACATAAGAGAGTCGTTGATCAGGTTACATCAGAGTTTAAGAAGACTTGTCTTTGTTAGGCATCAGCATGATTATGATGTTTGTGAATTTTGTTCAAGAGAGGTTGATTGCCCTATTGTGAAGGAGGATATTCAAAAGTTGTTAGACCAGAGAGTCATCACTATTACATATGACAGAAATCCGGAGGATGAAGTGAATGTTATAATACCACAATTCAATTTGCCTGAATCAGTAGAGATCGTTTACGACAGTCAGACTGCACCTGTTGATCCTTTGACCATTTACTCGCCTGGTCCTGTGCCTTACAACTCAGACCAAGCTATACCGTATAAGTATAATGCCACAATGATTGAGAATGGGGTAGAAGTCCCTATACCAACAAGGTCGTCTTTTGTTAACATTGCTGATGTGAGTAGAGTTACGAGAAGTGGACGTGTCTTTGCAGCAGTACCTTTGAAGAGACCAGAAGTTCAAGTTAGGAGACCCATACCGGCAGAAGTTCCAGCGAGAAATGTTGAACCAAGGGTTGAGATAGGCCGATCCGGTGAACCTATCCCTCATCCTGAGGATGATGAGATTCTGAAGCTTATCAAGAGAAGTGAATATAAGATTGTGGACCAACTTTTGCAAACTCCTTCCAAGATTTCTTTGCTTGCTTTACTGAGAGATTCTGGTGCCCATAGAGAAGCTTTGATGAAGGTCTTGGATCAGGCATTCGTGGATCATGATGTGACGGTTGACCAGTTTGATGGAATTTGTGGGAAATATTACTTCGTGTAACAATCTTGGTTTCAGTGATGAAGAACTCCCGGAGGAGGGAAGGAACCATAATTTGGCTTTGCATATCTCAATAAGTTGCGGAAATGATACCTTATCAAGTGTGTTGGTAGATACAGGTTCGTCGTTAAATGTAATGCCCAAAACTACATTGTCTCGACTCTCATATCAAGGTGCTCCCATGAGACCTAATGGAGTAATTGTTAAAGCGTTTGATGGTTCTAGGAAGACTGTCATTGGTGAAGTGGATCTTCCTATTGTAATTGGCCCTCATACTTTTCAGATCACTTTTCAAGTAATGGATATTCGTGCTGCCTACAGTTGCCTATTGGGTCGTCCATGGATCCATGATGCAGGGGCAGTCACTTCCACGCTCCATCAGAGATTGAAGTTTGTGAGGCATGGAAAGCTGGTAATGATTGGTGGAGAGCAGGCTATGGTGGTAAGCCATTTATCATCTTTCTCTTTTATTGATGCTGATGAGGATGTTGGAACCCAATTCCAAGCTCTATCTGTTGCTAAGAATGAAGTGAAGAAGCAAGGGGCGTCTATTTCTTCTTTTGAGGATGCGCGACGAGTGGTTGAAAGTGGTTCGGCTGAAGGTTGGGGCCAGGTGTTGACTTTGCCCGAGAACAAGTCTGGAGAAGGTCTTGGTTTTCGTCCCGTGTCTGCAAGAGTCAAGCAGGAAGTGGTTACTCGTCCGATTCAAGAGGTTTTCCGAAGTGCAGGTTTTATCCATCCGACTCCTCCTGAAGTTGATGCTATCATAGAAGACGATTATGAAGAGGATTTACCCGATTTTGTAACGCATGGAGTGGCTTTCCAGAACTGGATTGTTGTTGATGTTCCTGTCGTAATGCACATTTCTGAGTAATGTTTTGTTTTGTTTTTTGAAAACTTTCTCTCTGCCCAAGGCGAAAAGTATTTGTGTCGGGCTATGATGAAAATAATTCCTTTTGCTCTGCCCAAGGCAAAAGAGAAATGTCTGGGCTCTTTGTTTCAAGTATTTCCCTTCAATAAATAAAAATGTTATTTTGTCCACTACTGTTTTATTTTTTTCACATTTTCTGGGAAATAGTAATGAAAATTAATTGGTAGTAATAGGAAAATATAATAATATTTTGTTTCATTTGTACCACATTCATATTAATCGATTTCTAAAATAAAGCATAATCATATGTGCAGATTAATCCATGACTTAACCATTGAAAATAATGATCCTATGCCCTCTCCCAACTTCGAATTCCCTGTGTTCAGAGCCGAAGAAGAGGATAGTGAAGAGATTCCTGTTGAAATTTCTCGTTTACTTGAGCATGATGAAAAGACTATTCATCCGTTTGAAGAACCCGTAGAGATGATCAATTTGGGTGATGAGGAAGATAAAAAGGAAGTTAAGTTCGGAACATTGCTTATCCCAGAAGTCAAAGAGAAAATGTTGGAGCTTCTCAAAGAGTATGTTGATGTGTTTGCTTGGTCTTACCAAGATATGCCCGGTTTGGACAACAATATTGTGGAGCATCATTTACCGTTGAGACCTGAATGTCCGCCGATTAAGCAGAAGTTGAGAAGGACTCGTCCCGATATGGCTGACAAGATCAAAGAAGAAGTTCAGAAACAGATTAATGCAGGTTTCCTTGTTACATCGGTCTATCCTCAGTGGTTAGCCAATATAGTGCCTGTTGCTAAGAAGGATGGCAAAGTTCGGATGTGTGTAGACTATAGAGATCTGAATAGAGCTAGCCCAAAGGATGACTTCCCATTACCGCACATTGACGTATTGGTTGACAGTACCGCAAAGTTCAAAGTCTTTTCTTTCATGGATGGTTTCTCTGGTTACAATCAAATCAAGATGGCACCAGAAGATATGGAGAAGACAACTTTCATTACACCTTGGGGAACTTTTTGTTATCGGGTTATGCCGTTTGGTTTGAGGAATGCTGGTGCAACATACCAAAGAGCCATGACTGCTTTGTTCCATGATATGATGCATAAAGAGATCGAAGTGTATGTAGATGACATGATCTCCAAATCACAAACTGAAGAAGATCATTTGGAACATTTATTGAAGTTATTCCAGCGTTTGAGAAAGTACAAACTCCGTCTGAATCCCAACAAGTGCACTTTTGGTGTTCGTTCTGGAAGACTTCTGGGTTTCATTGTCAGTCAGAAAGGTATTGAGGTAGATCCTGATAAAGTCAAAGCTATTCGGGAAATGCCCGCACCCAAGACGGAAAAACAAGTAAGAGGATTCCTTGGGAGACTGAACTATATTTCTAGATTTATATCTCATATGACTGCTACCTGTGGGCCGATTTTCAAGTTTCTCCGAAAGAACCAAGGATGTGTGTGGACAGAAGATTGTCAGAGGGCTTTTGATAGCATCAAAGAATATTTGCTTGAACCTCCCATATTGATTCCTCCAGTGGAAGGAAGACCTTTGATTATGTACCTGACTTTATTGGAAGATTCCATGGGATGTGTGCTTGGTCAACAAGATGAGACTGGAAGAAAGGAACATGCCGTGTATTATCTGAGTAAGAAATTCACAGACTGTGAGTCTCGATACTCATTGCTTGAGAAAACCTGTTGTGCTTTAGCTTGGGCTGCTCGCCGTCTGTGCGAGTATATGATTAACCACACCACTTGGTTTATCTCCAAAATGGATCCGATTAAGTATATCTTTGAGAAGCCCGCCTTATCTGGAAGAATAGCCCGTTGGCAGATGTTGTTATCCGAATATGACATTGAGTATCACACTCAGAAAGCAATCAAAGGGAGTATTTTAGCCGATCATTTGGCTCACCAACCAATCGACGATTATCAATCCATCAAGTTTGATTTCCCAGATGAAGATGTTATGTACTTGAAAGCTAAAGATTGTGAAGAGCCGTTACCTGAAGAAGGACCTGATCCCGAATCCCATTGGGGTTTGATATTTGACGGAGCTGTGAATTCTTATGGAAATGGAATTGGGGCAATCATCGTCACTCCCCGAGGCACTCATATCCCGTTCACGGCAAGATTGAAGTTTGACTGCACGAACAACATGGCTGAATATGAGGCAT
Source organism: Vicia faba (assembly GCA_948472305.1). Lineage (NCBI taxonomy): Eukaryota > Viridiplantae > Streptophyta > Magnoliopsida > Fabales > Fabaceae > Vicia > Vicia faba. Next base: position 1,606,337,843 of record OX451738.1, on the reverse strand, counting down.
GTATTATGGGTCTCGAAGAAGCAGTGGATCTAAGGATTAAGATTCTTGATATTTACGGAGATTCAGCGTTGGTAATTAATCAAATCAAAGGAGAATGGGAGACTCGTCATCCTGGTTTGATCCCTTACAGAGATTATGCTAGAAGATTGTTAACTTTCTTTAACAAAGTGGAATTACATCATATCCCTAGAGATGAGAACCAAATGGCTAATGCTTTGGCTACTTTGTCTTCAATGTTTCAAGTGAGTGGTTGGAACGACGTGCCTACAATCCGGGTTATGCGCCTTGACAGACCTGCTCACGTATTCTCAGTGGAGGGGTCACCGACGACAAACCGTGGTTCTATGACATTAAACGTGTTCTTCAAACTCAAGAGTACCCGCCTAGGGCATCCAGTAAAGATAGGAAGACGTTGAGAAGATTAGAAAGCAGTTTCTTCCTCAATGAAGAAGTTTTGTATAAGAGAAATTACGACATGGTCTTGCTCAGATGTGTAGACAGACATGAAGCAGACATGCTGATGCAAGAAGTACATGAAGGATCCTTTGGCACTCATGCCAACGGGCATGCAATGGCTAGAAAGATGTTGAGAGATGGTTACTATTGGATGACAATGGAATCTGATTGCTGCAAATATGTGAAGAAATGTCATAAATGCCAGATTTATGCGGACAAGATGCACGTACCGCCGACCCTCCTTAATGTTATCTCTTCACCTTGGCCTTTCTCTATGTGGGGCATTGATATGATTGGAATGATTGAACCCAAAGCTTCGAATGGTCATTGTTTCATCTTGGTAGCGATCGATTATTTTACTAAATGGGTGGAAGCAGCATCTTATGCTAATGTAACCAGACATGTGGTAGTCAGATTTATCAAGAATCAGATAATTTGTCGATACGGCATCCCGAGCAAGATCATCACTGATAATGGTTCGAATTTGAATAACAAGATGATGAAAGAGCTTTGTGAAGAGTTCAAGATCGAACATCATAATTCTTCTCCTTACAGACCGAAGATGAATGGGGCTGTTGAAGCTGCTAACAAGAACATTAAAAAGATTGTCCAGAAGATGGTGGTAACTTATAAAGATTGGCATGAAATGCTTCAGTTTGCTCTACATGGATACCGTACTTCAGTTCGAACTTCAACGGGAGCAACCCCATTTTCCCTAGTTTACGGTATGGAAGCCGTACTTCCCGTGGAGGTTGAGATTCCGTCTCTGAGAGTGTTGATGGAAGCTAAGCTTTCTGAGGCTGAATGGTGTCAAAGTAGATATGATCAGTTGAATTTAATTGAAGAAAAGAGATTGACAACTTTGTGTCACGGTCAATTATATCAGTAGAGAATGAAGAAGGCTTTTGATAAGAAGGTTCGACCGCGCGAGTTCAGAGAAGGTGACCTTGTGCTCAAGAAGATATTATCTTTCCAACCTGATTCTAGGGGCAAGTGGGCTCCAAATTATGAAGGACCGTATGTCGTTAAGAAAGTTTTCTCTGGAGGTGCTTTGATTCTCACCAATATGGACGGTGAAGAGCTCCCGCGCTCCATGAACGCCGATGCAGTCAAGAAGTATTTCGCTTAGGCTTGAGTTGACAGTTTGCTAAGTTGAAAACCCGAAAAGGCGGCTTAGGCAAGCTTTTGGTCAGACTGGTCTTGGTATTTGAACACACTTTGGAATTCGAAGTTGTTAGGGAGAATAGTGATCATTGTTTTTGTGTAACCCTTTCTTTCATGTACTATTTCCCAAACTTTTGTAAACCGTTGGAGTCGCGTTTTTAGCGAACTACCATCTTATTAATGAAATTTGAGCATTTACCTTTTGTGGACAAAATTTTAATTTTTCGGCAATATTTGAAACAAAGTTATTTAAAGTATTCTTATTTTAAAAATGTGTCGTGAATAATGAAAGGAATATTAACAGTTGTTCCGAGGATGGTCAAGCCATGAAATGCAAAACAGTACGGTAATTTATCCTTGCATGATGAACATGTTTTCTTTCAAATCGTCATGAGGTGTTGGTTGTGTAAACTTGTGTTTCTGGTGGTACTAAGTTTGGTGACTCCCCAGTTTTTCCAGTTAAGCGTTGTTTTGGCTACCTTTATTTGGGCAATTTCTGAAGTGTAGTACGCTTTGTCTCATGCCAGTGGTCTATTGGTATTAGAATATTGGATTTGTATGCTTTTCTCCTTAGAAGACTTGAGCCGTGTAGCGTGGTACGCTCGGACGTTGCTGTGGGGTTCCAGTTCCATTTATTTTCCGTCTTTTCAAGATTGGTCAAGTATCTATTATGCTGTGACATCTTATCGTCTTCAGGATATTCCATCTGTTCGTTTTGTCAGCATAACATTCATTTATTCATTTACACTTATATCACGCATGCATATTCACATTAGCCGTTGATTTTGGGTCGTACTTTGTTTATTCAAACAACGTACATATTTCTTTCCAAGTAGAAGGTTAGCTTAGGCAGAAAATGTGCTTCCTTTCTAAATTCCCCAACTGAGCTAATCCTCATGGATGATTTTTGATTTAGCTTACCCGGTCCATTTCTGGATAGGATAAATCCCCAATCAAGTTACTTTCTCATTGGGTGGAGTCTTGTTTGACTGTTTTCTCTCTAGTTTATCCCTGGATGAAGTTGTTGTCTCTTGCATAGGCTATCTCATGATTTTCCCCAGTGAAGTCACGACCAAGACGAATGGTGCATTTATTTTGCACATTTAAGTATGTGATCTCCTCGGGAAGGATTGATTCATGATTCTCTTTGACGAAGATTTTATTCTCTGCCAGTGTAATCGCAGTTTCCTTCTGAGTTATTTTCGGAAAACGACAAGCGGCAGCTCTTCATGAGCAACTTGTACGCTATTTTTATTTTGGGAAAACGACAAGCGGAAGCTCTTCACGAGCAACTTGTGCGTTATTATTTTGGAAAACGACAAGCGGCAGCTCTTCACGAGCAACTTGTGCGTTATTATTTTGGAAAACGACAAGCGGCGGTCTCTTCACGAGCAACTTGTACGTTATTATTATTGGAAAACGACAAGCGGCAGTCTCTTCATGAGCAACTTGTACGTTATAGACATCGGAAAACGGCAAGCGGCGGTCTCTTCATGAGCAACTTGTACGTTATTATTGGAAAACGACAAGCGGCGGTCTCTTCATGAGCAACTTGTACGTTATAAACATCGGAAAACGACAAGCGGCAGCTCTTCACGAGCAACTTGTGCGTTATTATTATTATTGGAAAACGACAAGCGGCGGTCTCTTCTTGAGCAACTTGTACGTTATAGACATCGTTGGAAAATGACAGGCGGCAACTCTTCACGAGCAACTTGTGCGTTATTATCATCTTTGGAAAACGGCAAGCGGCAGTCTCTTTATTTGAGCAACTTGTACGTTATTATTTTTCTGGAATACAGCAAGTGGCAGCTTCTTTATTTGAGCAGCTTGTATGTTATTGGTATTTTCTTTGGAAAACAGCAAGTGGCGGCTTCTTTATTTGAGCAGCTTGTGTGTTATTGACATCCCTGGACGACAGCAAGTGGCAGCCTCTTTATTTGAGCAGCTTGTATGTCATAATATTTTTGGAAGACAGCAAGTGGCAGCCTCTTTATTTGAGCAGCTTGTATGTCATAATATTTTTGGAAGACAGCAAGTGGCAGCTTCTTTATTTGAGCAGCTTGTGTATCTACAATCTTATTATCTCAGCATTAATGAGTATATCTCCGAAAATCTTGCAGAGAAGTTTGTTGTGAATCATTACCTTCAGAAGTTGGTAGTCCATCATCAGCAAATTTGATACTTTCTGTCTATCTTTGACCTCGAGTCGTGAGCTCACTGATATTTTTGGGTCAATAATCTATTTGTATGGCCTATGCAAGATGCCTTCTTTGTTAGGGTCAGAGGTCGTATTCCCTCAATTTTATTCGCTGTCAAGAGTCTGTCATTTGAAGTCGATGGCTCGTTTCCCCAGTGTTGTATAATCCATGTCTGTGTTTTGTTGGTGTTTGATTTCTCCTGCATTGTTTTGTTTCATACAATATCTTTCTCTGTGAATTCAATTACTACATTCATATCAAGCATAATGGCGGCATCTTAGGACAAAATTTGCGTATTATGTATTTAAGTACCTTCAATCTCGTCGAAACGAAGATTTTAATCTTCATATCTCCGGATAGAAGAAACTTAAATAGGAGCAGCTGTTGTACCCCAAATTTTGACCTAAGATACCATCTCCCATCTGCATCATTACATTGCAAAGGTTTTGACCTATTTTTATCAACTTTCAAAGCAGATTTAAAATTCATAACTTTTTCAAGTCGAGAGCTGTTTTATTTTGAACGCTAAATTTATTAATCGATCAATGCTAAAACAATGTTTATTAATTATTTATTATCTTAAATTTAAATAATTGGAATTTATTTTCAGTTATTATATAATTTAAAGATTTATAAATAATAAAATAAATATTTGAAAAGAGGTTTATTAATTGATCAATGATGTTTATTTAATCATCTATCATTCTAAGTTTAAATAATTGAAATTCTATTTTCAATTATTATAATTTAGAGAATTATGGATAATGAATTAAATAATTGAAGAGAAGTTTATTGATCAATGATGTTTATTTAATTGTTTATTCTTCTGAATTTAATAGTTGGAATTCATTTTCAGTTGTTATAATTTAAAAAATTATAAACGATAAATAAATAATTGGAAAGAAGAAAAGAGTTTAACTGGTAAAATAATGGAGTTTTTATTCATTTTATTCTAATTGTTACAATTATTGTTTAAATACCGTATTTTTTTTACAACGTATTTACAATGATAATTTTACAATGTTTAAAACGAAATAAAAGCTATCCTAATTTTTTCTAAGTTCTAAATCTTCATCTTCTATCCAATGCTTCTTTGATGATCATTTAATTTTACCTGCAAAAGAATTAAAAAAAGTCAGAAATGAATATAATTAAAAGCAAAAAAATTAATTAGCGTTCATCATTAAAAGCAAACGGCTGAAATCAATTTTTACCCTTTTTGCAAATCACGGGATTTCTCCCGGTTCACAAAAAGGGATGAATTTTTATCGATAAAAATGAATGCACAAATTTAAAAACATGCACAAATTCATTCTTTTGTCAAAATTGCATTTTTTTTATTATAAACTGCATAGTCCAAATCAATTACACATTTTCAAAGTCAAGTTACATTTTCAAACAGCATATGCATTTTTCAAAGCAAGTATGTAACGTAAACTAACTGCCAAACATGGGGGAAGAGGCCAAAAAATAGGCTCCTTACTGTTACATTGCAAAGACAAAGAGGCATGCAGTTTTAAAACCAATATGCAAGCAAAGTATATTTTCCATTCTTTTCATCATTTTCCAGCATGCTTTTTTTCAGAACAAGTAAGTACATACTATATTTTAATGTTTCATTTGTACTTGAGAGAGAGAAGAGGGGAAGAGTTGGTTTTACAGGTTTTGGTTTAGGCAGAAAAGGAATAGAAACAAAACTACAGCAGTAACACAGTAAGAGAAGATAAGCATGAAATAGGAATAGAGACAAACCATATGAAGCAGTAATGTGCAGAGGCATCAAAGAAAATATAATAAAAGTATTCAACCTGTAACGTAAACCTCAGAGAAGGAAGGCCAAAACTGTTATAACATAACACAAACCCCTTCAAAAAAGAGTTCAAAACCTGTTCATCAAGCCTTCAAGACTGAAAACCAAAAACTGTCAAAAAAAATATACAAAACAATTTTCTCAAAGTCTAACAGGCATGAACCATCAACCTAAAACCATCACCAAAGCCTTGTTTCAAAACCTTATGGCCTAAACCATAAAACCTCAAAACTGTCCAGCCTAACCATAACCATTCCAAAACCATGGCCTAAGCCACAAACCTATTTCCATAACCTGCAGAAAAACCAGAAAAAGCCAAAACAATATGGCCTAAACCATTAACCTGCATAAACCATCAAACGAATATGGCCTAAAAACCATTAACCTGCTACCATAACCATAACCTGTAAAAACCTCAACCAATATGGCCAAACCAAAAACCAGTGTACCCAAAACCTGAAGCTAAAACCATAAAACCTGTAATGGCCTAAAACCAGTAAAACCAGTAAACTCAAGGCCAAACCTGTTGAAACCATAACCAATTCTACAGCCAAAAACCAGAACAACCAATATGGCCACAAACATGTACCATCCTAAACTCAAGCATATAGAAAAGCCTCATAGCATATCATCATAGGCCAATCACGAGGCAACAAAATCACAGCAAAAGAAGAAGAGAGAAAGTATTCAAAGACCACAGTGAAGCACATAAAGGCTACCAAGAGGAAGAAGACAAAGTTCGTTTTCAGTTTTCATCATTAAACAAAAGGGGCAAAGAAAACAAACCAGGATACCAAGCGAATATCACGCCGTCATCGTCTTCCCCGCCGCTTTGGCCTCCTACGCACGTCCAACCTTCCTCCTCCGTCTCCGTCTCCAGGTAACGATTTTTCCCTCTTTTACTTTCATAATACCTCCAATAAACATAATAATGTGAATAAGAATCAAAAAGATGTAAAGTCACAACATGCAGTAACGAAAACTAACGAAATAAAAAAGATGAAATCACCTTAAATCTGTCGCCCCAAAGCGTTGTTGGAGGGAAGAAGAAGATTGGAAGCTGGTGGCCATTGGGGCGTGAAAAGCTCAGGCAAAAGGTCAGAAGCGAACGAAGAAGATGAATCACGCGAAGAAGACGAATCAACAAGATGAGCGCCGCTCTGCCAAAACCTTGTGAACCCTAATCCCAAACTAAACTAACACACGTTTAACCCTAAAACAAATTATTGGATTGTGTTTGGGCCTCACCCCTTTTTTTCACTTAGAGCCCAGCGAATTGCTTATCCACCCCCATATCTTGCTTCTGTTTATTTTTGACTTTATACCCCTTTAGAAACCATCTAGCCCATTTTGGTTTATTATGTACCCCTTTTGATTTTTGATGCCTTTCTTTCTATTTAATTTCTTTAGCCCTTTTAGAATTTTTATTAATTTAGTAATTATAAAACTTAATCAAATAAATGATAACTTAATTAAACAATTTTTTTAATAATTGGATCATTTTCATTAAGTTCAGTCTTAGGTTTAATTTTAGTATTTTTTTGTATTGTTTCTAATTAGATTAAAATTAGTAATTTAAAGTTTTAATCTAGTTTAGAATCATTTAATAACTCTTAAAATAACATTTTATATTAATACTAAAAACATATAATAATAAAAACTCTAAACAACATATAAAAGATAAAAATTCAAAAAACATTTTATTTTCTTTAAATTAATTCTCATGCTTTGTCCATATTAAAAAATGCATAAAAATGAAAACTATTAAAACATTTTATTTTCTTTAATTAATTCTCTTGCGTTATTAATATTAAACAAAAATCTAAAAAATGCATGTTCACACCATTTAGTCTTTTATTTAATTGTTATATATCATTATCTGCATAATTTTCTGTCAACTATTTCGTCTTTACGTGGTTATTCTGTTTACTTCTTAATCCAAGGGAAAAAACTATTAAATTTGTTGACTTCATGTCCTCAAGTCCAATCGCGCGAACATCTGCATTTCATTAAAACTTAGGATAATTTTTCCTCAAATATTCAATCTTTTCAAAATTTATACCTTTTAAGCCAAAACTTCGACATTAGGTCGTCGTACCTTCAAAAACCCGTCCGTACCCCTTTTCGGCCAAAACAATTTATTTCGATCAAACAAACGAACATTTTAATAAACAGATATTTCAAAAGGTTCCTATAGAGTACTATAGATACATTGGGTGCTAATACCTTCCCACTGTATAACCAACCCCCGAACCATAGATCTCTTTTCAAAACGCCTTGTATTTTTATTACTTTTAAAAAGTATTATTTTACATTGCATATTTAGGGTTTTATTTCGCTCTTTTCCCTTTTCCCTTGGAAATAATAAAACGCGGTGGCGACTCTTGCTTTTTTGAGACGAATTAATCAATAATTCGATCTCCGATTTACCCCGCTACATTTTTTATCGCTACAAAATCTCTCCTGCTTCGATCAAGTATCTTGCCACATGTTCGACAATGGATTATGTCGTGTCCCCTGAAAACTTAGTGAACTTAGGGACTTTGCATCTAGGAGGCAAGTCCGTTTGTAACACATATTCTGACAGCGGGGATGTAAAGTTGGGCCTACGGAAGCCCGTATTCATCCCATTTTGCATCATGATTCTTTCAATCATGGCTGTCAAGTTATTTTCCAAACCAACATTCTGGTATTGGATCTGCTGAACTACTTCGTCAGCGTTTTGGTTTCTATTCACCAACCTTACTTCCGGGGCTATGACTCTAGGCTCTTCGACCCTGGGTTGTTCCATTCGTACCCTAAGGTTTTCTTCGACAGGCTGCTGGACTTGGTTAATAGTGGTTTCTTCCTCTAGAAGTATACCTTGGTTTCCCCTTATCTGTGCCCTTTGGGGCTGTCGAATAGGTTGGGGTACCCAAAAAAGCCAGCCAGACGCGACATTTGCGCTGTCATTTGCTGATTCGACTGGGTGGTATTCTGTATTAGGGGATTTAGCACTGTGCTTAAAGTTTGCGCCAACATTTGAACCATGTCGTGGTTGCTTTCGTCCATTTGCTGCCTCAAGACTGCTGTCGAGGCATTCGTAAGGCCATGCATTACTTGGGACGTTCCTCCTAAGAGTTGGGTCCTACCCCTGTTCGCCATACCAACCCCAGAGCCTTGGAGTGGCGAAGAGGCGCTCACTAAAGGGTCTGAAAAAGTGGACGTAACATTCTTCAGGCTAGCCAATTCAGAAGTTGGCATGCCACAGAGTGGTTCTCGATTTAAACCGACTGTCGAAAAACCTGGGGGAACATATGGCCTAGTTCCTTGGTTTCCCCTTGGTGGGGGAGTTCCCAAAGGCATTCTGGGGCCTGTAAATGGAGGTAATGGCCCCGTTTGTATAACCTTTACTGCTGGCGTTGAACCAGCGGTTACCACTTCACTTACGGTTGGGATAACCGTTGCTCCCACATTTGTTTGTGGGATTTCTCCATTATTTGGCGGATTCGCCATCTCTTCACTTCTTCTCCTAGTATTGGTTTCGTTGGTGTATATTCTACCACTTCTCAATAACATGCAATACTCTCGAAAAAGGAGGATATTTTATATAAAATGGTTAATCATAAAAATCAACACAAGGTCCCACCAGGTGTGCCAATTTGTTTACCGTGGAAATTAGTAAACAACCGCTGATCTTCCAAAAGGTTACTTATTTGGTGACTAGCAGGATCGATCAGATTGATCCTAAGACATGGTTGATTTTTTGGAGTTTGACTAATCATAATGGTGATTAATGCCAGTAAAGTAAAGACACTTTAAGTAAATTGCATGAAGAAAAGCTTGATAGAATAAATAAAAGCGTTAAGTAAAAGGCTTCGACGAAGATAAGTAAATGAAAAGCGATAAATTGCTTGAATATAAAAGACTTTGATTAATTTAAATGGTGTTTCACACATACATTCTCAATGATTCTTTCTCTCACGCTGGGTACTTGAATCTAAATGAGTGACTTGTATAAGATGATGAACACCCCCGAAAACTACGTGAACAACTAGTATTTATACTAAAACAAATCCTAAGTAACCGCTGGGAAGTTACACTGCTTCGAGATGACGCCACATGGCACGCTCACAGCCTTCGACGCTTCTGTTCTTGGCACGTTGCACTTGGTAACTGCTGGGAACCGTTTTCCCTCCAACAATTCAAATCTCAAATTGTTCGACCTTGGGCATCAGGGACCTTTATCGAGAGGTTCCTTCGACGTCGAAGACAACAAGATTCCCACTTAAAGGAATTTCTCTAAGTATCTTTTCATTCTTTGATGAGCCTTCGACATGATCAGCTGGACGAAGCCTTCTTATGTAGGAAACTCTTCTGACTCATAATTAATGGTCTATATGATGACAAACAAGGGTGTCGAATTTAGGAGCCAACAAATTGCCCCCCAAGAATGTCTTATTTAGACGCTGAAAAGAAAAAGGAATTCTTTGAGATTCCATTCGACACCTGTCCTTCACTCTCAGCCACAAATTAGTTTGTGTGCTTTTCGTCTCCTACCAACCAACTGACAATCTCAAAAAGTCATCATTTCACCTGTTCCCAAGACGTCACTTCAGTAAGGCGTTTGGCACGCCCGATGTCCTTTCACATGTTGTCATCATGACTATTTCCCGAAATCGAGGACACACGCTGAACCGTTTCCGTTCTTCAGAACGACTACATCACCAAATGAGCGCCACATGCCCCACTCTTGTCTGAGACATTAAATAACCTCGAGTCTTGTGATTTTTCAATCACTATAAATAGCACTAAGTCCCCCTTGTTGGACTCTTTACGCTTTCCTTCACCCAAGCCTTAAGTCGAACAAAACTTCCTACAAGCAAACCTTTGCTTCTTCCTCTCCAAACCCAGAAACCTTTGTTCTTCATCCATCTTCATCTCAAACCAAAAACTGGCTTCACGTTCTCGTTCTTCCAATGTCCCCAGATCTAGCACTCCCTCTAAAAATACTCAACCAGAAATCTTTTCAACCGCTCCGATAGTTAACTCCATGGGAATGCGAAGGGTTCCTGAACCCATGGGAGATGCTGAACGTTAAACTTATTCTTCTCAACTGCTGATTCCTGTTGGATATTCCAACCAGGTTTTCGCCATGTCCGGTCCTCTATCTGCATGCATTGCTGACCCAACGAAAATCGAGGGTTTCTTCCCCGTGCATGAGGCACTCAAGCCCATTGGGTGCTCCAAGAAGGCGACAGACGATACCGAAGATCCTGCAAAAGAAAAAATAGATCTTCGGTTCTTCAACAGGGGGGTTAGGGCTTTTAGGTCTAGCCCTAACCTTACACCAGAATACAACGCTTGGCTCGACAAGATGGAGAAGTGCCAGGCTTCGATTTGGAAGGGCATGGGGATTTATGACCTAGTTATGTTGTCCAAAACTGGTCTCAACTATTATCCTGAAATGCTGGTAGCTTCTCTGCTGTTTTGGGACTATACTCATTATACCTTCCACATGCCTTGTGGAATGGTAACACCCACTCTCTTCGACGTGGTTGCTATTACTGGTCTTCGACCAACTGGGGACTACTTCGACCCAGAGGAAATGTCTGAAGACCAAATTGGGTTTTCAGCTACTAAACCCACTTATACCACCTACACCAACCACTACCATGACAAATCGACGGCTGTGGTGACTGATGTGGAGCACATCACGTTTCTAGCCCTTTGGCTGTCATGCTTCGTGTTCTGCACGAAATCCCTACATGTGACGAAGAAAATGGTCACCCTTGCTACTCAGCTTCATCACGGTCAAAACATCTGTTTGGCCGAATTAATACTGGCGAACCTATATGAGTCAATAAGCAGTGGAGCGACTCAATTAAAAATAATAGAAAATAGAGCCAGCTTGCTGCTTGCTGGACCCTTCTGGCTACTTCAACTCTGGCTAAACGCCACTTTTGAGTCTTTTCTACCCCAGAAGACTCAAATAAATGAAAAGGCTCCTGAGATAGCCAGAAGGCGTGTCGAAGGCACCAGGCTTGCCTTATTGACTCCCCCTGAGGATGGGCTGGAACTCCAAAAGACCTTTGCAAACTTCGTTAAGATGTTTGCAGGGAGGAAGGAATTTACCTCGACCATGGATCCTTTCGCCAGTCGAAAGTTTGGTCCAAGGTGGTTCACCAGGCCCCATCCTAAGTCATCATAGGATCCTCACCTCGAAGAGCACACAACAATGTGGGAAGTGTTTCTCACTCCAAGGATAATGCCATTGCGCTTCAAGAGTTCAAAGAATCATCTGAGCCTGATTTCTTACCAGCCAAATCTTGTCTCTCGACAGTTTGGCATTATCCAATCGCTTTCTTCTCCCATTTACCCTAGGGATAAATCAGTGTTGTACTTTTGTAATGACTACTCTGAGGATGCTGCTACTAAGCATATTAGTAGGTACGTTGGTCAGACCGTACTATCATTGTTCGAATACCAACTCAACTTCCTCTGTTCACCATCTTTTAAAGACTGGTGGAAGAGATATTATGTCGAAGAGTTCTTCGACGAAAAGGATTTTGCAGATGAACTCCAGAAGTCCTTCGTCTTGGTTCTCGACAAAATAAAGAAATGTACGTTCCCTCTTCAAATTATATTTGTCTTTCCATTTCGACCTATAACTGTCAATTATAACTTGTGAACATGTCTTCTTTCAGTTGTTCGAAAACCTGTGGCAAGGAAGGCCACAGACAACCATCAGGGTGGAGGTCCCTCTACAAAACCTCCAGCACAGGTAACAAAATTTTTCTTGTTTCCTGCTGGTTTTAAACATCCTGATTTTCAATGTTGCGTTCTAAACCAACTCCATTTGGGGCTTTCAGGAACCTGCGCCTAAGAAGCGACCTGCATTAACGGTCGAATCTTCGAGTGGCGACGAGGATGAATCTCCCCCTGTTCCTCTCAAATGGAGAAAGGTGAAGAAGGCTTCCCCTGCTCCTGAGCCTCGACCTGTGATAAGAATCAAGGTCGCAGGGAATAAACCCAGGCCACCTCCTGTGATCATCGAAGAGCCCACGGAGGAGGAGTTAAACGTCTTGCTCAGCAGACCCATTGAGAGTGACAACTCTAGCCCTGGGGCTGAAGTTCCTCTACAGGTAGTGCCTTTGACCACTTTTAACTTAGGTGTCGACGATCACATTCGATTGTGTATCTCTTTAAATCAGAATATTTTTCCTCTTCTATTTTCAGGAGACCGCTGGAACTTCAGCACCAACTGGGCATCCTGTCGAAGGTTCTGATTTCTTTGTAAACAACGCAGGGGAACCCATTCACCATCCTTCTTCTTACGTCAGTCTGCTAACGAAGTAAATCAAACTTTAGAGCCACAAGACTCTGCTGACCATAGCAGACAACGAGAGGAGGAACTGGTGGATGATGAAGTCCTTGCTGAAACAGAGGAACACCAGCAGGAGGAAGCTCAAGTGGTCAATGAGACAGAAGAGCAACATGATGAAGAGGGTCATGTTGACGCTGACGCTGCTGAATATACTCAGCCTCAAGCCACCACTGCTACAGAAACAATCACCTCGACAAAGCCCAGGTCTAAAAAAGACTTGGCCCTTTTGAAGCAAAATGATCCAATTGGCTACCTGAATGCCATTATTGAGAGCAGGGAAAATTCATGTGACCCTAGCCATGATGCTTCTACTGCATCAGGGAAGTCTACTTCGACTTCTCCTCTCGATGAGGTCTTCAAGAAAGTCAAGGCTCAGTTCTTCAAGAAGGATCTAATGAAGTCTTTGGAGGGGGATCCTACTGCCCAGCCTTGTTTGGGAGCTGTCTTGGGTGCAGTTGATTTGCTTGCTGTTTCTCTAGAGATTTCCAGCTTCATCTTGGAGTTATACTCCATTATTGACCAAGTCTTTGCGGATTATAATCGTCGAAGGGGGTTCAACAGCCAACTCGAAACACTGCATGGCAAGAGTTCTTCTGCTTGGACTGAAGTAGTTGAGTCGACTTCTCGAATTGCAGAATTGTCGAAACAGAAGACGTCCAAGCAACAGGAAATCGAAGCCATAGATCAGGATAACGCCTCTATAAGGGTGCATATCAAGGAGTTGGAGGCCAGGTTAAATGCTAACACTAAGCGCAAAGAGGAACTCCTTTCGATTGTTTCAGATGCATAGAGCCAAGATGAAGTTACTCGAGGCCTAGAGTTCGCTGAAAGGGCCCAAGCCCTAGATGACCAGATTGCCAAACTTTCTCAGGCGAATTCCTTGTGTAACAAACGGTTGGAGTTGCAGCGAGCCAAATATCTTCGACTTAAAGCTTCCATCCGTTTTTAATTTCCTCAACACCTTATTGACAATGTACTGTAATTTTTGTACTACAATGCATCCATTTTGGTTATCAATATATCAATTTCCATTTTGGCTTTTATGGTTAACTTAGTCATTAACTGTTATTTATTTTGATCTCTTGGAGCATAAGTTTATATTTTTTTAAATATTTGCCGTTTACCCTCAAGAGTCTTTTATCTTCGCTTAACTCTTCGACCTCATAAGCTCCACCAGAAAAAAATTGAATAATTCTGAACGGTCCTTCCCACTTGGGTGACCATTTTCCCATGCTTCTATCTCTTTGATCCATGGGGAGAATCACCTTTCAAACTAATTCTCCAGGCAAGAATTCCTTAGGTTTTACTTTCTTATTGTAAGAGTCTTCCACTCTTTTCTTCTGAATTCTCAGTAGGTCGAGAGCTCGTAGTCTTTCCTCGTCTAAATCTACTAGTTCGTCTAACATCATATACCAATAAACCTCAGAGGGAATATCTTGATGTCTCTGAATCCTTGCTGATTGAAGACAAATTTCTGCTGGCAGTACTGCGTCAGGACCGAAAGTTAGCCGATATGGTGTTGTACCTGTGGCTTCTTTTGGGGACGTTCGACAGGCCCACAAGATCTGGTCTAACGTTTTATGCCAATTTTTTGGCTTCTTTCCTACATGCTTTTTTATCAGGCCAATCACTATTTTATTCGCTGCTTCGACTTGACCATTTGCCTGTGCATAATACGGTGTTGATGTTAGGAGTCTAAAGCCTGTTTCTTGAGCAAATTCCTGCATCTTCCGACCAGTAAACACTGACCCTTGATCAATTGTTATAGTCTCAGGGATTCCAAATCTGTAGATAATGTTCTTTTGAATAAATTCAATGACATTTTCTTGGTCTGCATTGACTAAAGGGATAGCTTCGATCCATTTGGTGAAATAATCAATGCCTACCAGTATATACTTCTGGCTCTTTGATGATGGTGGTCGAATCTCTCCAATAAGATCCAACGCCCATCCTCTAAAAGGCCAAGGTTTCACTATTGAGTGAAGTTCGCTTGCTGGTACATGTTGGATGCCCGTATGGACTTGACATTCCTGGCAACCCTTCGCGAACTCAACACAATCTTTCAAGATAGTGGGCCAGTATAGTCCTTGTCGAAACAACAACCATTTTATCTTATGGCCTACTTGGTGAGCCCCACATGCTCCAGCATGCATAGTCGAAAGGGCTAGGTATGCTTCAGTTTCGCTTAAGCATTTTAGCAATACCCCTTCAGGCGTCTTTTTGAACAACTCATTACCCATGAGTACGTAACTCAACGCCCTATATTTTATTTTTCGTTCTGTCAAAGCTGCTGGATTTTGTAGATAATCTACAATGGGTTTCCTCCAATCCTGCTCTGACAAATTGTCTATGAACGAAATTTCAAAGTTCCTTTGATCAGCATACCATAGTCTTGTCGATTCCAAATCTGTTGGAGACAGGCTGGTTGCTTTTATTTTTTCTCGAACTTCGATTGCTCTTTGTAATCTCGTTTTTGAAATTTTGTACCCAGATGCAATTTGTGCCAAATCATTGGCTACTTGGTTTTCCAATCTAGGTATGTGTCAAATGTTAACCACTTCGAATTTTTTCAATAAACGATTTTCTATCACAAAGTACTTAATAAGATTTTCTCTTAGGCACTTATACTCTTTTGTGACTTGCTTAATGACTAATTCTGAATCTCCCATTATTTCGACTCGAGTTGCCCCCAATTCCAACAATATCTCAAGGCCAGTAATTAGAGCTTCGTACTCAGCCTCATTGTTCGAACAAGTACCTTCTATCTTGTACTTGAATGTTGTTGGAATTTTTTCTGGAGAAATAATTAAGACCCCTACTCCTGTTCTGTCTTTATGGATGGAACCATCGAAGTAGAATTTCCAGGGTTCTATCTCCATGTAATTTATATTTTCAACCTGAATTGAGTGGTCGACTATAAAGTCTGCTACCACTTGCCCTTTTACTGCCTTAAGAGGCATAAAGGTCAATGAATACTCAGTTAATGCTAGCGCCCACTTGCCAATTCGGCTGTGCAAGATGGGTTTCGACAACATGTATTTGAAAACATCAAAATGAGACGAAACATACACATCAACTGGTTTTATATATTGTTTGAGCTTTGTACAAGAGAAATAAAGACATAGACATAATTTTTCAACTTCGCTATATCTAGTTTCTGCATCGTTCAAAACTCTGTTGAGGTAGTAAATGGGTCTTTCGACTCCATTTTCATCTTCTTGGGCTAACATGCTTCCCAAAGTTTTGTCGGATGCAGCTATGTACAATCTCATACTCCTATTGCTACAAGGAGGCACCAAAATAGGCGGCTTGGTGAGGTACCCTTTGATCTTGTCGAAGGCTTCTTGTTGCTCTTGCCCCCACTCGAATCCTTCCTTATTCAATCGAAGTAAGGGTGAGAAGGCTTGAGCTTTTCCACTTAGGTTAGATATAAATCTCCTTAAGAAATTTATCTTGCCCAACAGGGATTGCAGTTCCTTCTTGTTCATTGGCGCTTTCGCTTCCAAGATTGCCTTTGTCTTGTTCTGGTTGATTTTGATTCCTTTCTTGTGGACGACGAAGCCCAAGAAATCTCCAGCTTTCACACAAAACGCACACTTCAAAGGGTTCATTTTCAGACCATGTTCTCTCATTCTTTCAAATGATTGTCGAAGGTGGTCTATATGGTTCTTCCTGGAAACAGATTTTACAACAATATCATCAATATATACTTGCATAAAAGTGTTAATAAAATCATGGAAGATAGAGTTCATCGCTCGCTAATATGTTGCCCCAACGTTTTTTAGGCTAAAAGGAATCACTACCCATTCGTAAGTGCCTAAAGCCCCGGGGCATCGAAAAGCTGTTTTCGACACATCTTCTTCAGCAATAAAAATTTGATTGTATCCTGAGTAACCATCAAGCATGCTCAGGTACTCATGGCCAGCGGCAGAATCAACTAACATTTCCGCCACAGGCATAGGATATTCATCTTTGGGTGTTGCAGCATTATAATCTCTGAAATCTATGCACACCCTCAACGTACCATTTTTCTTAATTACTGGTACAATGTTTGCAATCCATTCGACAAACCTCGTAGCTCGTATGAATTTGCACTTCAGCAGTCTTTTGACTTCCGTTTTGATCTTCGACAGTATTTCTGGAGCGAAGCGTCTTGGACTTTGCTTGACTGGCTTTTTTCCAGGCTTGATTGGCAACTGAAGTTCTACCAATCCTCTGTCGAGACCAGGCATCTCGTCGTAATCCCATGCAAAGCAGTCCTTGAACTCCTTTAACAATTGGATCACTTCAAACCTGAGCTCTGGGTCTATTTTGGCGCTGATGTAAGTGGGCCTTTTCTCTAACCCTTCGCCCAAGTTGATTTCTTCTAAAGGATCCTGTGCTAACATTTTGATGTTGTTCGGCAGGGGGTCCTTTTCGAATCCCAAAGGCTCATCGTCATAGATGGCGTCGAGCCTTTGCTCCTGCATTCCTTCTGTCATGATATCAGGAGGTTCTGGGTCGAAATCTTTTCCAGGGCTCATATCTGGTGGTTCTGGGTCGAATTTTTTTCCAGGACCTGCAGAAGGTAGCTCTTGGTCGTTGGCCTGGGTGGCCATATATTTTACTTCGGCTTTGAGAGCCGCTATCATCCTTGTTTCAGCTACGTAAGCCGAAATTCACTATAGTGCTTGTGACTCAGTCATTATCACTGAATTCACTTCCCCAACCAGTTGGCTGGATGTCAGTTAGCCCACTGAAATGAATGTGGGATAAGTCTTCTTTGTCCCATTGAAACCCATGATCAGGGTGCAGGTACAAGAAACTAAAAGCATTTGGCGCTGGCGCCATGTCGAAGTCAGGTGCTGGGCATGGCCCAATGTGAGCCAAATTTTTGTCGAAGTCAACTCTCCCTAGGTGATTTACTTTGCCCAAGTAGTAGCTCTGATCTACTTCTATATTCTCGACAATTCCATCAGGACGCCATAATATTAACCTTTGGTGCATTGATGATGGTACTACTCCAACACCATGTATCCATTCTCGGCCCAACAATAGATTATAATTTGGTTTAGCCGATATGACCATAAACATAGTTGGTCGAAGGATGGATCCTACTTTGAGGTCTAGTTGGATCACACCCATAGTGGTCCCTATTCCGCCTTCGTAGCTCAATAGGACCATGTTATGAGGCTTAATGTTTTCATCACTCTTGCCTATTTTTCTTAGCATGAAGTGGGGGATTATGTTGATGGTTGCCCCATAGTCCACCAAGATCTTGTTTACAGTGGCTTCTTCGAGCTTTGCCCTTATGAATAAAGGCTTGAGGTGACTTTTCATCGCCTCAGTAGGTGGTTCGAAGAAACCATTTTGCTCTTCAGTGCAACCATTATCCATGATGAAGTAGCATACTGGCCTATGCTTGGCCATTTCTTGTTCGACTTCCCAGTCGTTCGATTCGACCTCCATCTGGAGATTGAACTCTCTTGGCAAAACTGAGACTATATTCACCATGATATCTAGGGTGTCATCAGACTCAGAGCCATCTTCGTTACCAACTTCGCCTTGGTTAGGCCATACCAGTCTATTGGTCACTGGTTCCCTCTCCAAAGGCCTTCTTTGCTTTCGATGGGGGACATTTGAACTTGACTCTGGCTTTGGTTCGTTGATAGCTTCCCTCTCAGCCTTGTGCCGTCTTTGGTATCTTCTCCACTGGGATTGAGACATTGGATTCTTTCCCTTGTAGTTACTTGATACTTGGGTCACTTTGGAAGCAACAACATGAGGTTCTTTCTTGAGTGTCAAAGATGAACCTCTTGGCACTTCGAAGGAATGCCAACTTTCTTCGCTAGGTCTCTTTCGACTCGATGTTTTGAGCCACGTATCAACTGGCACATTGTTTGGAGGCCTGAAAGTTAGTGGCCTCTTTTCTTGATTTGAACCCTTTTGGTAGGTTCTTCTGGGATCATGTCGAACATCAGGACCTTCCCTTCTTTTGTTTGCTGCTCTCACACATTTGATGTGTTCAGCAGCTTTCTTGTCAAAAATAGAGCTGCATCGAGGACACATCATTACTTCTGATTTCTTCTTCTGGCATCGTTGCAGGAAATCTGCCTGATTTTCGTTTTCCCAAGGGAAAGCCGTTCTGTTTGCTTGCTCTTTCCTAATGGCCTCCTCTGAAACTTTTGATTCAGAGATTTCGACCATGTTGACATTCATGCCGTCTTTAGTAGCAAGAGTCATCTGCTTCATTTGGGCCTCCAGGTCTTCTGTATGTCCTTTGTGATCGGTGGATCTGGAACTGACTGTTTAACGCTGGTTCGCAAAATGTCGCGGTAAGCAAGAGTCGCCACCGTCTTTTATTTTCTCCAAATGGAAAGGACAAAAGCACAGAAAAATTCCTTATAGAGATTGCTCTCGGTTCGGGAGGTAGATTTATAGAAAGGGAAGGTGTTAGCACCCTTTCTATCCATGGTTATCCATGGGCTCTTAGATACTTGCTCAATTGTGTTTTCAAAATGGTTTGTTTGCTTTTCAACTGTGGCTTTAAAAAAGTTTCTTTGAAAATTTCAGTTCGACTCTTGTATCAGTCCTAAAGAGTGTTTGAAAAGTTGTTTTGAAAGCTTTTTGAAAAGTGTCGGTGTGAAAAAGTATTTTTGATTTGTTTTGAAATTAGAGCAAGTATCTAGAGTTCTCTACCTACCCTAAGGAATTTGTCTGTGTAAATGTCCTTGAAGTAGTGCCATCCCACCATTGAGAGGTAGGTAGCACCACCATTGGAGGTGTTCGGGTCAATTCGAAGGTTCGGGACATGGTGATCACCAGAGCAATAGGAAGACACCTTAGAAGCTACCCTCATGCCATGTTCATGGACATGAGGACTTACTAAAATGTCCTCTACCCGACGATCACCTTTCGAGGGGAAAGGAAACAGTGAGGCGTACCCTAGGGGTGGTATGTGATTTGTGTGTCGTTTTCAGATATTTTTGTCTTGTTCATACATTGGTGATCTACGCGTTGTTTTTACTTTTGACATTCATTCTTTCATGCAAGTTATTAACAGTTAAAAGATGCGGAATTAAAAGGTCCTACGCTATTACAACGGCGCGGGTCTACATCGCCAAATTAATCCAAGACCCAATTTGAAATAAAGTAAAGTGCGGGAGATAAATGTCTAATTAAGCTCTTACATGGTTTTGGGAGAATTACATTATATTCACAAAAAGAAATGAAAATGCGAAGAGAATTAAAGTCGGGAATGCGAGGGCGTTGGACCCCAATTATGAAATTAATTAAGTTAAAAAGAAAGAAATTGTTTTTTTGAGTTTTTTGTATTTATGGATTTTAATGAGAATTAATGGAATTAGAAAGAAAAGTTAATTAACCCTAATTCTAAATTGTTTTTAATTTATTAAAAAAAATGTTAAAATTAAACCTAAAATTAAATTAATTATTTACATGGCAATTTATTTACAAAATAAATAATTAATTATTAATTATGGTGAAAGAAAAGAAAAAGGAATAAAAACATTTAGAATCCTAATTCTACATTTTTTAGTTTATATATAAAAAAACATTTAAAATTACACCTAGAATTAAAACTAAATAATGAATAAAATTTGTTTACAAAAATGTATTAAATAAAATATTTTTGTTTTTTGTCTTTCTAATTTTTTTACTATTTTTTTGTTTTATGGGAATATATGAATTTAAAGAATTAAATTAAAACTAAGTAAAACAAATAAAAAAATAAAAAGAATGAAAGAAAGCAAACCCATGGGGGTGTTGTCCCCAATTTGGAGGTTATATTGCCAGCAATTAGGCCCAATAGAACCTTGGCCTTTTTGACTTTTCATGCTGGCGTGTGGAACGTTTGACCTATGCACATGGTGGTCTTCAGATCAAGGCCACTAGATTGATGCTCTGAGACATGTGGCACGCTTGGATAGTGGGCGTAAGGTAGTCTTCTGAGGGGAACGCTACATGTGAGCATGGAAAGAAAAATAATATGGAGAAAGGAGGGGACCTGGGAATCGAACCCAGGTCCCAGAGTTTACCAATTTAACGCCTTGCCACTTGATCCACTTACGCGCTTTGTATATAATATAACAAATAAACAATATAAGGCAAAACGATGGTTAGTGGTGTTTTTTCGTGCGAAATTCAAACGCACCAACCGCTGGCTTACACCTCACCTTCTTCTCCAATTGTTTTCTTTTGGCCTGAAAAAATAAAACAAGATTGCGGGGGTTTTAAACCCCCACTATATGATACATGAAAAAATAGCGAATAGGCCGTCGTTATTCATAAATTAGGCGCGATAGGATGACTGAATTTGTATGAAGCTTCTGGTTCTGATGGTATGGGTCTTGTAGGCTGATTTTTCCAGAATAAGGAAACCCTCTTTTTAAGCTCCTGAAACCCTAACGCGTGTTCATGGTAGTTTTGCATACAGGCGTCCAAAACTCAATTGAATAATACCAATGGCTTTAGAAACATCATATTAGTATAAATCACATGTTAAAAGTCATGAATAACATATGGAAATGCAAACACGATTATCAAATTTTTTCCAGAAAAGTTAGACTCCTATCTACCAATTCTTTGCGCTTGGAGAGTGGAGAACGATTGGGTTCTGTTCAGAGGAGTTCCGGGAAGCTTTTGAGATCTTTTTCACGCCTTGTAACGCCTTCAAACTATGAAAACAGGTTTTGGATTTTTTAAGAAAAAGTGAGTTTTGGTCCTTGAGTTCTAGCGCAGCATTCAGGTTCCTTGCACTAGGGTTAGGTTCTGACTTATGTATGGGACGAATTAGGGTAAAGATTTGAGTCAAAAAGCCTTGTAATCATGAATCCAATATTTGATTTTAATGGCATATTTTTTCAATCTTTTCCATGTGTTTTTGGTACTAATCAAGGCCAAATCTTTCCTTCTTTGGGTGTGCACGAATTTTGAGTAATCAATGAGAGCAAATGCTGCATAAAAAGATTCAAATGCATTTGTTTAGTATTTTTTCCATATTTTATTTAATTAAATGAATTAATTGTGATTAAAAATTCAAATAAATAATAAAAATGATGAAATAAATCCCCTTTGGGACAAATGGTCGTGCATAGCCTTTGGATGATGAATCTTGGAAGAAAATGTGGCCCATTAGCAATTTTGAGGCATTTGAAGCAAAGTTGACTTTTCAAAATTCCCAAAAATTTCCCAACTTCCACAAGGCATATCTTGCTCAATTTTTAAGCTTTGATCATGTTCTTGGACATTTTGGAAAGGTCTTGAAGTCCTCTAACCAATTCCTTTCGTCCCATGTCATTTTGATTTACCAATCTCAAGTTATGGTCTTTGACTTAAAGTCCCTTTTTGTTGACTTTTGAAAATGACCTTTAATGTTGAAATTGATAACTTTTTGTGAGAGCATTTCTTGGACTTGAAGTGTGAAGAGGAGTTGTAGGAAATGTCTTTCTCTTCAAAATGAGCCTTGGATGGAATTTTTCTAATAAAACATGTGGAAGTTATGCCTTGGTCAAGTTACAGTTGACTTTTTCAACTGTCCAAATATGGAAACTTTTGCATCTTGAGACTTTTTGAGCCATGCCTTGAAAATCATGATCAAGAATTGATCAAATGATGTTTGTGGCTTCAAAATAAGATGTTGACCAAAAATTTGAACTTTTGACTGTCAGATGACCATTTTATCCCTGCAGTTGACTGTAGGGCAATTAGGGTTTCTTATTGTGCAATTTTATGCTGTAAGTCTTGAAACTTGGCATAAGGATGCTTTACAATGTTTATAGGCATGTGGGACTTGTTTGGACCCTTGGAAACATCAATTTCTTTGCCAGAACCAAAACCCTAGTTTTTGACTGTTAGGAGGCAATTGGACTGTGCAACCCTTGGGAGATTTTGAAGCATGCTCTTTGCAAATCTTGAAGAATATGGGAGGGCAAATTTTGGGGTACAACAGTTGCCCCTGTTCAATCTTCTTAAACCTGAGGATGTAGATTAGCTGACGTGCCTTTCGTAATCCGAAGGTGGAAGATGATTGAACACTAGAGTACCCAGAAATTTGCACTCACATAGTAGTGTGATGGTGGGAATGGGCTTACAGATTCCATTTGGAGATTGATGGATAGGATGATGGGCTTATAGATGCCATATGGGTGTCGATCGCGTAAGAAATTCCTTAGCGAGAACTTGCGTACCTGAAAAGAAAATGATTACCTGGCCTGTTACAGGAGCTGGTCTTCAAACTTTTTGTATAGATGCGTCCTGACTGGTTACAGGAATTGAATCTGGAGTTTCAAACGGTGATGAATGAACTAGGGACGGTTACTACCTCAACGGGACGGTGAGAGAACCTTGGATGATTACTACCTCAACAGGAACGCTGAGAGAACCTTGGGACGATTACTACCTCAACAGGAACGCTGAGAGAACCTTGGGACGATTACTACCTCAACAGGAACGCTGAGAGAACCTTGGGACGATTACTACCTCAACAGGAACGCTGAGAGAATCTTAGGCGACTTCAACCTCAACAGTAACGCTGAGAGAATCTTGGGCGACTTCAACCTCAACAGTAACGCTGAGAGAATCTTGGGCGACTTCAACCTCAACAGTAACGCTGAGAGAATCTTGGGCGACTTCAACCTCAACAGTAACGCTGAGAGAATCTTGGACATCTTCTACTGGATAAGAAACAGGGAGATCTTAGGGGCGATCTGACTGAACCAGAGAAGGCCTTTGACCGGATAAGAAACAGTAAAATCTTAGGGTCGATTTAACTGAATCGGACAAGGTCTTGAAATCTTCAACTGGATAAGAATCAGGGAGATCTTAGGGTCGATCTGACTGAACCAGAGAAGGCCTTTGACTGGATAAGAAACAGGAAAATCTTAGGGTCGATTTAACTGAACCGGACAAGGTCTTGAAATCTTCAACTGGGTAAGAATCAGGGAGATCTTAGGGTCGATCTGACTGAACCAAAGAAGGCCTTTGACTGGATAAGAATCAGGAAAATCTTAGGGTCGATTTAACTGAACCGGACAAGGTCTTGAAATCTTCAACTGGGTAAGAATCAGGGAGATCTTAGGGTCGATCTGACTGAACCAGAGAAGGCCTTTGACTGGATAAGAATCAGGAAAATCTTAGGGTTGATTTAACTGAACTAGACTAAAGTCTTGAAATATAGCTGAGAACTTGAATGGATCTTTCCTGAAAGGTAAAGGTCAGTCATATGCAAGGCATGATATGAATCAAGCAATGATGTTCCCAACATAAATGAGATTTGTAAGATATGATGCGTATATGCATGCTATAATATATGAAAATGTGATGTTTATGAATGTATCTTTTCGTTCTAGGAAAATAAATCCTTGACGGGTGTCGGGAAGTCACTCCTGGGCTGATGTAGAGCTTCTGTTTCCACTGGGGATGATAGTTGCAAGAATACCGGTAGGAGAAGATAACTCCGTTGGGGAATAGACTTGGCAAATGGATTACTCTGCGGGGAGAAAAGTACTCTAACGATCTTGCTGGGGAATAGTACTCTGTGGGGGAGGAATACTTTGTTGGGATATTGATGGTAACTTCGCCGGGGATACCATTGTTGTGTTGGAAGTGTTAATAGATTTCGCTGGGGATAAGAAGACTTCGCCGAGGACGATCTTTTCGTGGCTTTTGGCTGAGGATAACCCAGTTATATCCTGGTAGGGAAATAACCTTTGAATAAAGTCGGGAGACGCGTTCGTGCTCTGCGAGGATAAGCTTCCAGAATCTACTGGGGATAAGCTTACTGCTTGGGGAGATGGATTCCAACTTTCCTGGGGAAACTGGATTGGACTCTCCTGGGGAAGTTTTGAACTGTATCGGGGACGTGACTCCATTGAATGTCTGGTTGACCGCCGGGGAAAAATCTTAGATCAAGACTGTCGGGGATGCTTGTTAGGAATGTTCGTATATTGCTGGGGAATGTTGAGATCTGCTGGAGGATACCCAACTTCCTTAAGGCTGATAATAGCTTTGCTTGGGGAGAGTGCACTGACTTGCTGGCTCGCTCTCTGGGGAATTAAGATATCTGGTTGTGTTCTTCAGCTGAACCTACCTTGGGACCTTGGTGGACAGAACAATTAGATTGCTTAGACAACTCTTTATTGCCCCTGTTTCTAATATTACTTGTAATTAATCCTTTGTTTCGTATGCAAATATTTATGAGTTAGCAAGTTATTGTCAATGCATATATCACAAATTGAACCTTGGACGTTCTTCGCAAAACAAAACAGAAAAGGAAAAACAAATGGCAATTTGAGCTGAAAAGTATATTTGTATTGATTTTTGAATTTGCCTGTAAAATAGGCGTTTATGTACAAGAGGCTGACGTTCTAGAAAGAGAACGCCGCCGAACAAAAGAATTTATACAAGTTTGTACAAAGGAAAATAAACAGCTGTGTGAAATGGAATGATCCCACTGGGTTTCAACTCTGCTATCGCCTTCATGTCTTTGAGCGTCTCATCACTTGATGACCTTAGTTGAAGATGAAGCTGACTGATCGACGCCGTCTGAACTTGCTGTAGATACCGGATTCTGGATGCAAGGTGATCCAATGAGACATAGTATTACGCTTTATCCCTAACTTTTTCCTGGACCGCCCTTTCGGGTTTTCATTCCACCGGGATACCCATTTTTGCCCAAGCCTCCTTTTCAGGTTTTCGACTTACCGGGTGTACAGATTTTTTTCATTTCATCCCTTCATTTTGCCCGAACCCTTTTGGTTCGCCGGGAAGCCCTAATTTTTGCCTAGGCATGTCAGCCTAGCGGGTCTTTATGCGTAGTATCTTTTTACTATGTCTGCATTGGCGGGGTGAGGAAGGTCGTCACCATCCATGTTGGTTAGAATCATGGCTCCTCCTGAGAACACATGTTTAACCACAAATGGACCTTCGTACGTAGGGGTCCATTTGCCCCTTGGATTACTCTGAGGGAGGATGATACGCTTGATTACCAGATCCCCAACTTGATATTCTTGGGGTCTGACCTTTTTGTTAAATGCCCTGATCATCCGTTTTTGGTACGTCTGACCATGGCAAATAGCAGCAAGTCTCTTTTCATCAATTAAGTTTAGCTGATCAAGTCGTGTCTGGATCCAATCATCTTCACTCAGATCTGCATCCTTCATTATCCGGAGAGAGGGTATCTGCACTTCGATCGGTAAGACTGCCTCCATACCATAAACCAAGGAGAAAGGAGTTGCCCCGGTTGACGTCCTGGCTGAGGTACGGTACGCATGTAGAGCAAACGGTAACATCTCGTGCCAATCTTTATAAGTCACTGTCATCTTCTGCACGATTTTCTTAATGTTCTTATTTGCTGCTTCTACAGCCCCATTCATCTTCGGTCTATAAGGAGAAGAGTTGTGGTGCTGTATCTTGAACTGCTCGTAGAGCTCAGTGATCATCTTGTTATTAAGATTGGTACCGTTGTCTGTAATGATCCTTTCTGGGACGCCGTATCGACAGATCAGGTTATGCCGAATGAACCGTGCCACAACAGTCTTGGTTACCGTAGCGTAGGAAGCTGCTTCAACCCACTTCATGAAGTAATCAATCGCCACCAGGATGAAGCGATGCCCATTGGATGCTGTAGGTTTAATCTCACCGATCATATCTATGCCCCACATTGCAAACGGCCAAGGTGTTGTCAAGACATTCAGAGGAACTGGAGGAACGTGCACTTTGTCTGCGTAAATCTGACATTTGTGACATGTCCGAGAATGTTGGTAACAGTCGGCCTCCATTGTGGACCAGGAATACCCTGCCCGAAGGATCTTCTTTGCCATAGTGTGTCCACTGGAATGTGTTCCGAAGGTCCCTTCATGTAGCTATTCCATGATCCTTTCTGCTTCAGTCTTATCCACACAACGCAGTAAGGTCGAATCATGGTTTCGCTTATACAGGACGCCGTTGCTAAGGAAGAACTTTGCTGCGAACCTTCTCAGAAACTTCTTATCGTTGACAGATGCACCTTCAGGATATTCCTGAGCTTCCAAGTATCTTTTCACCTCATGGTACCAAGGCTTCTCAGTCACCAATTCAGTCTCGAGATCACAACAGTATGCCGGTTCGTCCAGTTTCCAGATGATGATCTGGGGAGCCTCATTGTCCCATTTGACCTTGAACATAGAAGACATCGTAGCTAACGCGTCCGCTAACTGATTCTCCTCTCTTGGGAAATGTTCAAAAGTTATTTCTGTGAAGTGGGGGATCAATGTCAACACACATTCTCTGTAAGGAATAAGATTCGGATGTTTCGTATCCCACTCTCCTTTGATCTGATTGATCACGAGAGCGGAATCTCCGAAGACACTCAGAAACTTGATCCTTAAGTCGATCGCAGCTTGGAGACCCATGATCCATGCCTCATACTCCGCCATGTTGTTGGTGCAGTTGAAACATAGCCGGGCAGTGAGTGGAGTATGAGTGCCTTGAGGAGATATGATTATAGCGCCGATACCATTACCCAAAGTGTTGGAGGCTCCGTCAAAGTGCATAGACCATTGGGATCCTTCCTCAGGTCCTTCATCCGGTCCAGGTACTTCACAATCAGTCACTATCATGATGCTCTCGTCCGGAAACTCGAAGTTCATTGATTGATAGTCGTCTACTGCCTGATGTGCCAAGTGGTCTTCCAATACACTCTCTTTGATAGCTTTCTGAGTCGTGTACTGGATGTCGTATTCCGTCAAGATCATTTGCCATCTTGCTATTCTCCCAGACAGAGCAGGCTTTTCAAATATGTACTTTATAGGATCCATCTTTGAGATCAACAAGGTAGTGTGAGTAAGCATATACTGTCTCAGCCGACGAGCAGCCCATACCAAAGCGCAGCAAGTTTTCTCAAGCAGTGAGTATCGGGTCTCACAGTCGGTAAACTTTTTGCTAAGGTAATAAATGGCATGCTCTTTTCGGCCAGACTCGTCATGCTGCCCCAGCACACACCCCATTGAGTTGTCAAGCACTGTCAGGTATAGTATCAGAGGTCTCCCTTCAACCGGTGGCATAAGGATGGGTGGTTCTTGGAAGATACTCTTTGATTTTGTCAAAAGCAGCGTGACATTCATCATTCCAACGTACTACCTGATCTTTCTTCAGCAGCTTGAAGATTGGTTCACAAGTAGCAGTTAGGTGCGAGATGAATCGGGCGATGTAATTCAGGCGTCCTAAAAAGCCTCTGACCTCTTTCTCTGTCTTAGGAACTGGCATCTCTTGAATAGCTTTAACCTTGGCAGGGTCCACTTGAATACCCTTGTCACTTACAACAAAGCCTAGCAATTTTCCAGATCTGACCCCGAAGGTGCACTTGTTCGGATTCAACCTCAGCTTGTACAACTTCAGACGGTCAAAAGTTTCTGCAGATGATCTAGGTGTTCTTCCTCAGTCTGGGACCTTGCAATCATGTCATCGACATACACTTCAATCTCATGATGGATCATGTCATGAAATAAAGCAACCATGGCACGTTGGTAGGTTTCCCCAGCGTTCTTCAGTCCGAAAGGCTTGACCTTGTAGCAGAAGGTGCCCCACTGAGTAACAAAGGTAGTCTTTTCCCTATCTTCAGGTGCCATCTTGATTTGATTATAACCTGAAAAACCGTCCATGAAAGAGAACACCTTGTGCTGAGCAGTATTGTCAACAAGGACATCAATGTGAGGTAGGGGGAAGTCATCCTTGGGGCTGACCCTATTCAGATCCCTGTAATCGACACACATCCTGACCTTTCCATCCTTCTTTGGTACCGGCACCACATTAGCAACCCACTGAGGGTAAGAAGTCACTGCAAGAAACCCGGCGTCAAACTGTTTCATAACCTCGGCTTTGATCTTCTCAGACATCTCTAGACGCATACGGCGGACCTTTTGCTTGGCCGGAGGACAGTCTTCCTTGGTAGGCAAATGATGGACCACAATGTCAGTATCCAAACCAGGCATGTCTTCGTAGGACCAGGCAAAGATCTCCACATAATCATGTAACATTTGAGTCAACCGTTGCTTCACGCTGAGCTCTAGGTTGGCACCAATCTTTACTTCCTTCCTGTCCGTCTCAGTACCCAGATTTATTGTTTCCACTGGCTCTTCGTGCGGTTGAATTGCCCTCTCTTCCTGGAGTAACAGTCTTGCAAGTTCGCCAGACACTTCGCAATCATCTTCACCTTCGTCTTCGGCTAAGTTGATCGGATTTTCGAAGTCATAACTGGAAGTAGCAGAGTCGTTACCAGTGAGATCCAGAGTGGATTGAAACCTGTATGAGTGAGTGTGTGTAAATACAGCTGTTTTGCAATATATAAAGAAAGGAAAGACAAAAAAGGAGCATAAGATTTGAAATGCGAGAAAACGTCCAAGGTCTTTATTCATGATATATGAAATGACAATTTAATATACCCTCACAAATGGAGCCACGGTGCCCCGGGTAAGACACCGGGCCATAGAGTTTTAATTGTTTATTACAGATAACAAAACAAAAGAATTCATTACTTAGTAATAAGAGAAACAAGTAGGTTGTCCTTTGTAATCCAATTGCTAGGTCCACTGTCGGTCGTCGGATAAATCTAGCTGTCGAACTCAGCTTCATCCACTTCATCATCCTCCCTGATAGCATTCACCCCATGGTTAGGCATGGGAGCAGTCACCACATTGGGCTTCTTAGGTGCCTCAA
Source organism: Vicia faba (assembly GCA_948472305.1). Taxonomy (NCBI): domain Eukaryota; kingdom Viridiplantae; phylum Streptophyta; class Magnoliopsida; order Fabales; family Fabaceae; genus Vicia; species Vicia faba. The sequence goes on along the minus strand of OX451738.1, from coordinate 1,606,308,154 downwards.
ACTGTACCTCCTTGGCGTCAATAAGATCCTGCACTTTATTCCTTAAGGCCCAACAGTCATCAGTGGAATGCCCCGGGCTATCGGAGTGATAAGCACAGCGGGCATTTGGATTGTACTTGGGAGAAGCCGTGTTCACAACCTTCGGGGCCTCTCTAACAGTCACCAAATTGGTGGATAGCAACTGCGGCAAGATTTGTGATAGAGTCATGCTTAGCCGGGTAAACTCTCTTCTGGGTCTTTCACCCCTTTGCTGATTGGTTTGCCGAGGAGCGGCAACAGGCTTAGCAATCATCACCGCATTGACAGATTGACGGCGCTCAGGTTTCTCTTGTCTTCTAGACCCATATACCACATTGGCCTCCTTCTTAAAGGGCTTCTTCTCAGAACTTGCAGATGTACCTTTCTGAATTTTGCCAGACTTCATTCCAGCCTCTATTCTCTCTCCAGTCAGAATAAGATCGGTAAACCCTGCAGACGAGTTACCGATAAGATGGTTGAAAAATGGCCTAGATAGGGTCCCCAAGAACATGTCTACCAACTCCCGGTCAGTTAACGAAGGCTGCACCCTGCCAGCCATATCCCTCCACTTCTGTGCATACTCTTTGAAACCTTGGCTTGACCCTAGCGACATACCCTGGAGTTGGGTACGTGTAGGAGCAAGGTCGGCATTATATTGATACTTCTTGTAAAAAGTAGTAGCCAACTCCTCCCAGTTACGAACTTTGGTCCCATCCAGCTGATAGAACCATTCGAGATGAGTCCCTGAAAGACTCTCCTGGAAGAAGTGGATCCACAAGCTCTTGTCCATTGAGTACGGTTGAATCTTCCGCACATAAGATCTGAGGTGTAGCTTGGGACAAGACGCCCCGTCATACTTGGTGAAAGATGGTGCCTTAAACTTGTGAGGAATAATCACACCAGTAGATAAGCCCAAATCTCCGAAATCCAGCCCAGGCACTTGCTGGATCTCCATTGCATTCAGTCTGTCCTCCAATTGCTTATACCGGTCTTCCGCCGGAGGATACTATTCCTCATTAAAGTCAGTCTCGTTGTCAGAGACTACCGGACTAGGATCTTTTCCCCCTTGGGGACTGCTCTTGCCTATAGAAGAACCAGCCTCTTCATTTTGCAGAGTGTTGCCAAACCTTCGGCCCGAGTTGAAAAGAACAGTTCTCTTCTTCTTCTTCTTCTTTTCCTTCTTCAAGAGTAAAGCCTTCAGCTCTTCTTGGCCTTGAGCCAAACCCATGATCAGTTCCTGAAATTGCGCGTTCTGCGCCTGAAGAGCCTTGATAGTCATCTCGGTTGATGATGAGTCAGGGTTCATGATGCTGAAATAAACAGCGAAGAACAGTAAGCAACCTGAAAAGAAGAAAACCTGCTATGCACATGATGAATGGAATGCGTATGATTTATGTTTTCAAAGACAGTCGGGAATCAACTTTGTAAACAAAAAGGAACACACTTCATTAGATTCAACTTTGAAACTTAAATTGTTCAACAGGTTGCCCTTAGGCGTTACATAAAAGGGACATACTGAAAAGGGAAATAAAACTGTAAAAGAACATCCAAAGCTCCTTATTGATCCCATGGTCTCCTCTTCTTAGTACGGATGTAATCATTCAGAGCTCGCTCATTCTCCAACTGCTTTGTCAGCTTCTGGATTTTCAACTCCTGCTCGTTGAACTTTTCCCGATAAGAATCTCGCTCTTCTCGCAGTTGCGACCAAGACCTCTTTAATGTCTCATAATCAGTAGGTATCTGAGGAGGGAGGACAGTTGGAGGAACACCATCTTTGTCAGGATACTCAAGAATGATAGGTCTGACGGCTTCGTATGGCATACCTAACTTCTGAGCACGGATACGAACCCATTTGTAGTAGGCTTCCATAGGTAGAGAAGTCTTTGGCCCCAACTCTTGTGGGTCAGCTTTATGAACTTTATCCCAAGCCTTGATGAACCTACGATGCAGCTCGTCACTATCCACCTGAAACTCAAAACTGATGTGAGGCACCAACATCTCATGGGGTCCTGCTCTTCTGGCCCTTCCAAACTGACGGAGCGCTAGACATGGATTGTAAGAGATTCCTCCTTGGGTACCAATCAACGGAACATTAGGGTATTCTCCACATCGATCAATAACATCTATCTCATCCAAACCTCTGCAAGTCCAAATGATGTCCTTATCGGTGAGAGACATTAACCTATGAGCCCAACCTCTTCCTTCTTGGTTCTTCAGCACGAACTTAGGGAGGTGCGAAATAAACCACCTCACCAACAAAGGGATACAACACCATAGAGTTCCTCGTGTTCGGGTAGTACGAGCATAAAGTTGTTGCAGGATGTCACCCAAGAGAGTGGGCACAGGATTCTGAGACATAAAGATCCTTATGGCAGTGACATTGATGAAGTTGTCAGGATTAGGAAACAAGACTAGCCCATAGATTAAGAGAGCTAGGATGTCTTCATATGCCCTAAAGTCCAAGTCATTCCAGAAACTGTTAGCTTTACCAACCAGAAACTTGGCCAAGAAACCCTTAACTCCGCTTCTAGTCACCCAGTTGTCCATTACTTCTTGATGTGTCAAAGGAAGAGCTGCAGCAACCTCCTCAAGCCTGAGGGTCTTTTCCCAACCAGTAAAGGGAGTCTGATCCAAGATAGGGATACCAAGCCAATCAGAGAACTCTTCCAGGGTAGGGACCAGCTGGAAGTCTTGAAAGGTGAAGCACTGGTACATGGGGTCATAGAACTGGGTCAGGACACTCATCAACTGTTGATCCCGCTTTGAAGTGACTAAACTGAGAAGAGAACCATGCCTCTGGATGAAGGAAGTGGTGTTTGGAATTCTGCTAACCAACTCTTCAAGCAACTCAGGTGGGTGAACAAAGTTGAACCGGATAGTATTCCTTCGCATAGGCATCATGATGTCCTACAAAACAGAGCAAAGGTGAAACCCTCTTGTCTTTGAAATGGTCAGTCCTTATGCAGGATGCATGCAATGCTCATGATGTTATGATGTTATGATAAAGCACACCACAAATATTTACAAAGGCAAACATGGTAAGGCACACAAGTCACACAAGACAAGCCCTTAAAGTTTAGGCCAGCATGAGGTCTAGGTACTACCCTCTTTCAGTTTGTTGGTTCATACCTGTCCTATCAAAGTAACCGGGTTCTTAGAGGATCCCAATATCATTGACCACCCTCAATCGATCATAACTCCAGCATTGCAATCTTTTCTTGCGGCCAGAACCATCACGAGAGTTTAGCCTCAATGGGCGTAGCATACTGCTACTGTTCTAATGGCCAAGTTGTGTCATTTAAGGTTCTAAGGTCTGTTGGTGCTTAATGACTCCTTGGAAGACCCATATTCTCCTCGTTGCGACACAAGGGATATCGGTACAGACCAAGGTGCCACACCAACGTAGCCACTGCTTCACCCGTGTCGGTCTACGCCGGACAGGTCCCTCACAGCTTATGCTACCTAAACACGGTATCCCCAGATCCGGGTTAGGATCTATGTAACTCCCATGCAACCCACAATTTAAAGCAAACAAGTCAAAGCAATTGAAAACACAGTGATCTTAGTCCTAAGGTACACCTCACTTTAAGTAAGTCCCCAACAGAGTCGCCAGTTCTGTGATCGGTGGATCTGGAACTGACTGTTTAAAGCTGGTTCGCGAAATGTCGCGGTAAGCAAGAGTCGCCACCGTCTTTTATTTTCTCCAAATGGAAAGGACAAAAGCACAGAAAAATTCCTTATAGAGATTGCTCTCGGTTCGGGAGGTAGATTTATAGAAAGGGAAGGTGTTAGCACCCTTTCTATCCATGGTTATCCATGGGCTCTTAGATACTTGCTCATTTGTGTTTTAAAAATGGTTTGTTTGCTTTTCAACTGTGGGTTTAAAAAAGTTTCTTTGAAAATTTCAGTTCGACTCTTGTATCAGTCCTCAAGAGTGTTTGAAAAGTTGTTTTGAAAGCTTTTTGAAAAGTGTCGGTGTGAAAAAGTATTTTTGATTTGTTTTGAAATTAGAGCAAGTATCTAGAGTTCTCTACCTACCCTAAGGAATTTGTCTGTGTAAATGTCCTTGAAGTAGTGTTATCCCACCATTGAGAGGTAGGTAGCACCACCGTTGGAGGTGTTCGGGTCAATTCGAAGGTTCGGGACATGGGGATCACCAGAGCAATAGGAAGACACCTTAGAAGCTACCCTCATGCCATGTTCATGGACATGAGGACTTACTAAAACGTCCTCTACCCGACGATCACCTTTCGAGGGGCAAGGCAACAGTGAGGCGTACCCTAGGGGTGGTGTGTGATTTGTGTGTCGTTTTCAGATATTTTTGTCTTGTTCATACATTGGTGATCTACGCGTTGTTTTTACTTTTGACATTCATTCTTTCATGCAAGTTATTAACAGTTAAAAGATGCGGAATTAAAAGGTCCTACGCTATTACAACGGCGCGGGTCTACATCGCCAAATTAATCCAAGACCCGATTTGAAATAAAGTAAAGTGCGAGAGATAAATGTCTAATTAAGCTCTTACATGGCTTTGGGAGAATTACATTATATTCATAAAAAGAAATGAAAATGCGAAGAGAATTAAAGTCGGGAATGCGAGGGCGTTGGACCCCAATTATGAAATTAATTAAGTTAAAAAGAAAGAAATTGTTTTTTTGAGTTTTTTGTATTTATGGATTTTAATGAGAATTAATGGAATTAGAAAGAAAAGTTAATTAACCCTAATTCTAAATTGTTTTTAATTTATTAAAAAAAATGTTAAAATTAAACCTAAAATTAAATTAATTATTTACATGGCAATTTATTTACAAAATAAATAATTAATTATTAATTATGGTGAAAGAAAAGAAAAAGGAATAAAAACATTTAGAATCCTAATTCTACATTTTTTAGTTTATATATAAAAAAACATTTAAAATTACACCTAGAATTAAAACTAAATAATGAATAAAATTTGTTTACAAAAATGTATTAAATAAAATATTTTTGTTTTTTGTCTTTCTGATTTTTTTACTATTTTTATGTTTTATGGGAATATATGAATTTAAAGAATTAAATTAAAACTAAGTAAAACAAATAAAAAAATAATAAAAAGAATGAAAGAAAGCAAACCCATGGGGGTGTTGTCCCCAATTTGGAGGTTATATTGCCAGCAATTAGGCCCAATAGAACCTTGGCCTTTTTGACTTTTCAAGTTGGCGTGTGGAACGTTTGACCTATGCACATGGTGGTCTTCAGATCAAGGCCACTGGATTGATGCTCTGAGACATGTGGCACGCTTGGATAGTGGGCGTATGGTAGTCTTCTGAGGGGAACGCTACATGTGAGCATGGAAAGAAAAATAATATGAAGAAAGGAGGGGACCTGGGAATCGAACCCAGGTCCCAGAGTTTACCAATTCAACGCCTTGCCACTTGATCCACTTACGCGCTTTGTATATAATATAACAAATAAACAATATAAGGCAAAACGATGGTTAGTGGTGTTTTTTCGCGCGAAATTCAAACGCACCAACCGCTGGCTTACACCTCACCTTCTTCTCCAATTGTTTGCTTTTGGCCTGAAAAAATAAAACAACATTGCGGGGGTTTTAAACCCCCACTATATGATACATGAAAAAATAGCGAATAGGCCGTCGTTATTCATAAATTAGGCGCGATAGGATGACTGAATTCGTGTGAAGCTTATGGTTTTGATGGTATGGGTCTTGTAGGCTGATTTTTCCAGAATAAGGAAACCCTCTTTTTAAGCTCCTGAAACCCTAACGCGTGTTCATGGTAGTTTTGCATACAGGCGTCCAAAACTCAATTGAATAATACCAATGGCTTTAGAAACATCATATTAGTATAAATCACATGTTAAAAGTCATGAATAACGTATGGAAATGCAAACACGATTATCAATTTTTTTCCATAAAAGTTAGACTCCTATATACCAATTCTTTGCGCTTGGAGAGTGGAGAACGATTGGGTTCTGTTCAGAGGAGTTCCAGGAAGCTTTTGAGATCTTTTTCACGCCTTGAAACGCCTTCAAACTATGAAAACAGGTTTTAGATTTTTTAAGAAAAAGTGAGTTTTGGTCCTTGAGTTCTAGCGCAGCATTCAGGTTCCTTGCACTAGGGTTAGGTTCTGACTTATGTATGGGACGAATTAGGGTAAATATTTGAGTCAAAAAGCCTTGTAATCATGAATCCAATATTTGATTTTAATGGCATATTTTTTCAATATTTTCCATGTGTTTTTGGTACTAATCATGGCCAAATCTTTCCTTCTTTGGGTGTGCACGAATCTTGAGTAATCAATGAGAGCAAGTGCTGCATAAAAAGATTCAAATGCATTTGTTTAGTATTTTTTCCATATTTTATTTAATTAAATGAATTAATTGTGATTAAAAATTCAAATAAATAATAAAAATGATGAAATAAATCCCCTTTGGGCCAAATGATCGTGCATAGCCTTTGGATGATGAATCTTGGAAGAAAATGTGGCCCATTAGCAATTTTGAGGCATTTGAAGCAAAGTTGACTTTTCAAAATTCCCAAACATTTCCCAACTTCCACAAGGCATATCTTTCTCAATGTTTAAGATTTGATCATGTTCTTGGACATTTTGGAAAGGTCTTGAAGTCCTCTAACCAATGCCTTTGGTCCCATGTCATTTTGATTTACCAATCTCAAGTTATGGTCTTTGACTTAAAGTCCCTTTTTGTTGACTTTTGAAAATGACCTATAATGTTGAAATTGACAACTTTTTGTGAGAGCATTTCTTGGACTTGAAGTGTGAAGAGGAGTTGTAGGAAATGTCTTTCTCTTCAAAATGAGCCTTTGATGGAATTTTTCTGATAAACCATGTGGAAGTTATGCCTTGGTCAAGTTACAGTTGACTTTTTCAACTGTCCAAATATGGAAACTTTTGCATCTTGAGACTTTTTGAGCCATGCCTTTAAAATCATGATCAAGAATTGATCGAATGATGTTTGTGGCTTCAAAATAAGATGTTGACCAAAAATTTGAACTTTTGACTGTCAGATGACCATTTTACCCCTGCAGTTGACTGTAGGGCAATTAGGGTTTCTGACTGTGCAATTTTGTGCTGTAAGTCTTGAAACTTGGCATAAGGATGCTTGACAATGTTTATAGGCATGTGGGACTTGTTTGGACCCTTGGAAACTTCAATTTCTTTGCCAGAACCAAAACCCTAGTTTTTGACTGTTAGGAGCCAATTGGACTTTGCAACCCTTGGGAGATTTTGAAGCATGCTCTTTGCAAATCTTGAAGAATATGGGAGGGAAAATTTGGGGGTACAACAGCCTTGCACTGTAGCCAAGTAGGAAATGGGTTTAGCTTCAGATTTTGAGGCTCCACCTGTCTCCAGTTTTGGGCCTTCAGCAGCTTTTTGGACTGCTTCGATTGTCTTTCTATAAAGATTCCTAGAAAAACTGCCAAAGATTGGCATGTTGATATGATCCTTGGTGACTTCGACCATAGTTATTCCTGGCCTTTTCACCTGACTCCTGGAAGCCTCGATCACATTCACCTCTGAAGGTTCAGCATAGTGGGCTTCTGCCTTCAGAGGGTTAGAATCCACAGTCATGGGGGTCTTATCAGCGAACTTCAACCTCCCTTCTTCGATAGCATTCTGTACGAGATCCCTGAAAAGAAAACATTGAGATGTTTTATGGCCCGGAAAATTATGATATTTACAAAAGCCTCTTTTCTTTCTTTGATCAAGAGGAGGCACTTTTACCCCTAGGGGTATTATCATTTGGCCATCTTTTACAAGTAAGTCAAAAATTTCATCACATTTTGTAATATCAAAACTGTAAGTCTTTTTAGGGAACCTATCATTGGCCCTTTCAGGACCAGTGGGTTTTTTTTCCACTTGAGGGTACTAGTAGTTTGCAAGAGTATGGTGGCCCTTGTTTTAACTCAGCTAAATCGACCTCACTTTCTTCGATGATTATAGGTTCGTCGAATGTTTCTGGATCTTCATCGTCCATTTCGACATATGCTATCCTTTCTCTTTTATGAGTTTTTGTCGCCCTGGCTTTTTCAGCTTTAAGGCGTTCTACCTGTCAAACCCTATCGGCCAATTGGGCCATGTCTCTCAGGTATTGAGTGTCTAGTTTCTTCCTAATGGAGTAATCTAGACCTCCTGCGACTATTTCGACTAACTCATGTTCGGGCACTTGCGTAAAGCATCTTGCCTTGAGCAACCTAAACCTATTTAGATATTCGTCTATAGGTTCAGTGAATTGCCTCTTTACACTGGCCAACTCTTTCAGGCTTATCTTGGTTTGTCCCATGTAGAATTGCTCATGGAATAGTCTCTCCAACTGGGTCCAATGGTGGATCGAATTGGGGGGGAGAGTTGTGAACCAAGTAACGCATTCTTTGTTAGGGAACTTGGGAAATACTTAATCCTCAGGTTCTCATTGTTTGAAATCTCTCATGCTTCGATCAAGTATCTTGCCACATGTTCGACAGTGGATTCTGTCGTGTCCCCTGAAAACTTAGTGAACTTAGGGACTTTGCATCTAGGAGGAAAGTCTATTTGTAACACATATTCTGACAGCGGGGATGTAAAGTTGGGCCTACGGAAGCCCGTATTCATCCCATTTTGCATCATGATTCTTTCAATCATGGCTGTCAAGTTATTTTCCAAACCAACATTCTGGTATTGGATCTGCTGAACTACTTCGTCAGCGTTTTGGTTTCTATTAACCAACCTTACTTCCGGGGCTATGACTCTAGGCTCTTCGACCCTGGGTTGTTCCATTCGTACCCTAAGGTTTTCTTCGACAGGCTGCTGGACTTGGTTAATAGTGGTTTCTTCCTCTAGAAGTATACCTTGGTTTCCCCTTATCTGTGCCCTTTGGGGCTGTCGAATAGGTTGGGGTACCCCAAAAAAGTCAGCCAGACGCGACATTTGCGCTATCATTTGCTGATTCGACTGGGTGGTATTATGTATTAGGGGATTTAGCACTGTGCTTAAAGTTTGCGCCAACATTTGAACCATGTCGTGGTTGCTTTCGTCCATTTGCTGCCTCAAGACTGCTGTCGAGGCATTCGTAAGGCCATGCATTACTTGAGACGTTCCTCCTAAGAGTTGGGTCCTACCCCTGTTCGCCATACCAACCCCAGAGCCTTGGAGTGGCGAAGAGGCGCTCACTAAAGGGTCTGAAAAAGTGGACGTAGCATTCGTCAGGCTAGCCAATTCAGAAGTTGGCATGCCACAGAGTGGTTCTCGATTTAAACCGACTGTCGAAAAACCTGGGGGAACATATGGCCTAGTTCCTTGGTTTCCCCTTGGTGGGGGAGTTCCCAAAGGCATTCTGGGGCCTGTAAATGGAGGTAATGGCCCCGTTTGTGTAACCGTTACTGCTGGCGTTGAACCAACGGTTACCACTTCACTTACGGTTGGGATAACCGTTGCTCCCACATTTGTTTGTGGGATTTCTCCATTGTTTGGCGGATTCGCCATCTCTTCACTTCTTCTCCTAGTATTGGTTTCGTTGGTGTATATTCTACCACTTCTCAATAACATGCAATACTCTCGAAAAAGGAGGATGTTTTATATAAAATGATTAATCATAAAAATCAACACAAGGTCCCACCGGGTGTGCCAATTTGTTTACCGTGGAAATTGGTAAACAACCGCTGATCTTCCAAAAGGTTACTTATTTGGTGACTAGCGGGATCGATCAGATTGATCCTAAGACATGGTTGATTTTTTGGAGTTTGACTAATCCTAATGGTGATTAATGCCAGTAAAGTAAAGACACTTTAAGTAAATTGCATGAAGAAAAGCTTGATAGAATAAATAAAAGAGTTAAGTAAAAGGCTTAGACGAAGATAAGTAAATGAAAAGCGATAAATTGCTTGAATATAAAAGACTTTGATTAATTTAAATGGTGTTTCACACATACATTCTCAATGATTCTTTCTCTCACGCTGGGTACTTGAATCTAAATGAGTGACTTGTATAAGATGATGAACACCCCTGAAAACTACGTGAACAACTAGTATTTATACTAAAACAAATCCTAAGTAACCGCTGGGAAGTTACACTGCTTCGAGATAACACCACATGGCACACTCACAACCTTCGACGCTTCTGTTCTCGGCACGTTGCACTTGGTAACTGCTGGGAACCGTTTTCCCTCCAACAATTCAAATCTCAAACTGTTCGACCTTGGGCATCAGGGACCTTTGTCGAGAGGTTCCTTCGACGTCGAAGACAACAAGATTCCCACTTAAAGGAATTTCTCTAAGTATCTTGTCATTCTTTGATGAGCCTTCGACATGATCAACTGGACAAAGCCTTCTTATGTAGGAAACTCTTCTGACTCATAATTAATGGTCTATATGATAACAAACAAGGGTGTCGAATTTAGGAGCCAACAATACCGTAGATTACTACGGACGTGTGGGGTGATAACACCTTCCCCTCGCGTAACAGACTCCCTTACCCGATCTCTCGGTCGAAAGACCGTGATTTCGTCCCTTTCCAGGTCTTCTAGATGTTTACCTTTCCCTCTCGGCGGGATAAAAGACGTTCGGTGGCGACTTCATTGATGTTTCATTAACATCCAGATGAGAGGTTCCGACAACGTAGTTTTCAGCTGGCGACTTCACTAGGGACATATTGACCTTTTGCTGGTCCATCCCGGAGTCGATCCTAGCTCTTGATTGTTTTCTCTTTTGGTGTTTATTTACCGCTTTGCATATTTATCTGTTTGCATTGCATCCTATGTGCGCTTTATTTTCTGCATATTGGTTTTGGATGGACTGTTTAGTTTCTGGATTTTTCTTGGTGGGTGGGTTGTTCCATGAGGTAAAAGGCCTCATACCCAGGCTATGAGTGAATTCCATAGGAGCTAGGAATAGAGTGGCCATGGCAGCTATAAAGCGGATGCTTTGTAGACCTGACCATGAGATCCATGACTTCGGAGGTAGTTCGGATAGGTGTTATCGGATGATAATACCGAAATTCGAGCTCTCGTACTCTGATTTGTCTTTTAACCTTACCTTGACCTAGACTACACCCGTGAGAGGGGCGGGAAAACGTTTCATTACAGGTGCAGGTACTGTTGGTGACTTTGTGTTCTGAAGATGATTCAGGTTCCCATGTTAGTTTTGAAGCCTCAAGATTCTCCTTTGATCTTGATGAGTGTTGTTCTGTAATGGTCCAGCCACGATCCAGTGTGAACTTTGATCCTGCCATACTACATCATAGCATATTTATTTCTGAAAAAAAATAATGTAAAAAAAAATATAACTAGCATACGCATGTCATTTTCCAGGGACATTCAAGAGTTTTCTTTCTGTCAGAATGGCTGATTTCCCTACAGTTGAGTCCGCTTCAGTTCAGGTTAAAGAGCTTACCAGGCATACTTTCTCTTATCAGATTCCTACTATTGATGTGGCCGAGTTGAAGAGGTTGAGTTCTTATCTGAAGGGTGATGTTCTGAGCAACTTCAACAAAAATTATGGCAACCTGTTACTGGTCCTTTACACTCCAGTTGACCCGATGGCTTTGATCACTCTCTTCCAGTTCTATGATAAAGAATTAAGGTGCTTTACTTTCCAAGATTACCAACTGGTTCCTACCCTAGAAGAGTATGCGTACTTGCTTAATATCAGATTGACCGAGGAAGTTCCTGTTGTCCAAGTGCCGAAAAAGCCAAAGTTTGAAGTTGTCGCTGAGATTATTCATTTGAGTTTGAAAGAAGTGAAAGACAATTGGAAGTCCAGTGAGGGTATTACAGGATTTTATTTGGGTTTTATAGTGAAGAAAGCTGAAGATTGGGCAAAGAAAGGCAATTGGAGTGACTTCAGCTCTTTGTTCGCTCTCATGATATACGGGATTGTCATCTTCCCTCACAAGAGAAATTTTGTGGATTTGACGGCTATCTGTGTTTTCAGAAACAAAAACCCGATATCGACACTCCTGGCAGACACTCCTTACACTATTCATTCCCGACACGCAAAAGGTGGTAATGTAAGTTTATGCCATTCGATGTTGTATCAATGGCTTAAGTTGCATCTACCAGTGAGCGGCCCTTTCGTGGATACCAGGCTTTCTCTTCGATGGTCATCAAGGCTTGTTAACCTTACTTCTTTTGATATCCGGTGGAATTATGATATGGGGGAAGTGCGAAGTGTTGTCACTAGTTGCGAAGATTTCCCTAATGTCCCCCTCATAGGAACTAAGGGGTGCATCAACTATAATCCGGTTCTTGCTTATCGTCAATTGGGATATGCAATGGATGGACCGCCAAAGGTTAAGGAGGTGTCTGAATCAATATATTTCGCTAGGGGAAGTGATCCTGAGATGTTGAGAAAAGTGACAAGTGCTTGGAAAGGCATTCACAGGAAGGATAGAACTACTTTGGGCAAGAAGGTTCTTGTTGCTAGAATTTCTTACTTGGAGTGGGTTAAAGCCAGGGTTAAGGTCTTACGGTTACCATTTGCAAGGTCGGCTCCTCTATACGAGCAACCTCCTGCTGTTCTAAGTAGCACGGTGCCTACTGAGATGTTTACCCAGATTCATGTTGAGAATATTCAGCTTCGTGCAAAAGACCGTGAGGCGGGGATAAAACTTTATTGGGCAGATCAAGAAAGGGCCGACTTAGCTCGTAAACTCAAGGAAGCTCAAAGGGAAACTTCTGATGCAACCGGATCTAGGAAAAGGTCTCATGCTGAAATGGAAGAAGAATTGAGCAAGATTCAGCGAGAGTGTCGGAAGCTTCAGGCCTCAGAAAATAGCTACAAGAAGAAGATTCAGAACTTGGAAAAAAAGCATAAGGACAAAGATGCTCAGCTTGAGAAGGAAATGACCCAGAAGCAAGTCGCGGAAGATCAGTTCCAAGAAGGTAAAATAGTTGCATCTCAACTCTTGAAGGAGAAAGCCAGACTGGAAGAGTACTGTCAAGACCTCGAAGCGCGCTTAGTTCCGGAGATTTAGTTCCGTTATTTACTTTTGGTGTATTTGGTCACCCCCCGAATTGTTGGAAGGGGCCAATTGATTGTTGTTATTATTCAGTTCTCTTTTCTTTATTGTTAAGACATGCATTTAGTCGTTTGTCATTTTTACTTTTAATTGTTCGAAGACATTTAGACGTCGTTTCTTTGTTTGTAAATAATTGAGGTGTTCATCTTTCTATCCTTTCTATTTTTTTTATTGTATGGTTGCATGCCGTGACTGATGAATAAAAGGACTCTTGGATACTTGGAAATGACAAACATATCATGCACATCATACATTTCATAACATTACAGGTTATCTCAAGACGGTTTTCTTATTCTGCTACTTTTCTTATTCAGAATTCAAGACGACTACTCATCGATATGTTACCAGAACCAACTTGCCAAGACAGATGGAACAGGTTCAAGCTGAACTTGCTGAAATGAGGGCTCAGATGGCTACTCAGATGACTCAGTTCATGGAGGTCATCACCAATGTGAATCGCCGACAGGAAGAGCTCGCTTCTATTGTCAACCAACGCCGACATCCAGGGGATGTTGGAAATCAAGGGCTTTATCAGGATATCTCTGTAGGAATGGGGGATGTACAAGATCAGCTAGCTGCAAATTTTCACGGGATGCCGGAAAATCCTTTTGTGCGCAACGTAGGGAAGTTTCCTCCATCTCCTGGACCCCGTCTTGTGGGGAACAGGAGAGCTAATCAGGGTGGTGTAAGGAATTATCAGGATCAGGATTTTGACTTTGACCAGGATGAAGATCGGTTTTCTGTGCGGCGTTCAGAGCCGGGGATTCAGATTGAGGATATAAAGTATCGTTTGTTGGAAGAGAACCTGAAGGCTGTGGAAGGGCAAGCAATCCTTGGTATGGATGCTAATGATCTCGGGTTGGTGTCTGGGGTGAAGGTCCCTCCGAAATTCAATCCTCCTACTTTTGAAAAGTACAACGGAGCATCATGTCCTATTACCCATGCAACTACTTATTTCCGGAAGATGTCAGTACATACTGAGGATCAAGGGCTTTTGATTCACTTTTTCCAGGATAGCCTGTATGGGGCATCCTTGGAATGGTACATAAAGCTGGAAAAAGCTCATGTTCGCTGTTGGAATGATCTTGCTCGGGCTTTTGTCAAACATTATCAGTACAATATGGATATGGCACCTAATCGCACTCAGTTACAAAATATGTCGCAAGGACCAAAAGAATCTTTCAAGGAATACGCTCAGAGGTGGCGTAAGTTGGCTGCGAGAGTTCAACCTCCACTCATGGAGAGAGGGATCATTAATATGTTTATGAGTACCCTGCAGGGGCCTTTCTATGAGCACATGATAGGAAGCACTTCGGCAGGATTTGCAGACTTAGTCACGGCTGGTGAAAGAATTGAAGTGGGTTTGAAACTGGGAAGGATTCAGGTTGGAGGTCCTAGCAGCTCGTCAGGGGGCAGTAAGAAACCATTCAACAATTACCCTAAGAAAAGGGAAGGTGACACAAGCGCGGTTTACTCCCATAGAGGACGAAGAGAGGACCGTCAACATCAACAAATCAATGCTGTTTCTATTCCTGTTAATGCTCTTCTGCAGCAGAGACCAAATGCAGTGCCTCAACAAGGAAGGCAGCAAGATGCTCCCTGTCAGTATAATAACCAGCAGCAGAGACAACCCAGAAAATTCGACCCCTTGCCGGTGACTCTTACTGAAGCGCTCCACCATCTGCTTGATTTCAAGTTGATAAGTTTGAGAAATATGCCACCGCCACCTGCGAGACTCCCTATTAATTATGATGCTAATGCAAGATGCGAATTCCATTCAGGCGGAGTTGGTCATTCTACTGACAATTGTTTGGCGTTGAAGTGTAAAGTACAAGATTTGTTGGATGAAAAGGCGATTGAGTTTACTCCAGTGACCGGTCCAAATGTTACTCAAAACCCAATGCCAAGGCATGGAGGGGGTGTTGTTAACATGATTGATGATAATGGTGAAATGTTAAATTTAATCATGGATGTGGAACAAGTAACTATTCCGTTGAAATGTGTTAAGAGGTATTTGCTTGGCTATTTTGTTTTCCCGGGTTGTTCTTCTGAGTGTGCCAAGTGTAAAAAGCAATCTGTTGTACCCCAATTTTTGACCTAAGATCCCATTTGCATTTTTGCATTTTTATACAAAAAGTCAAGGTCACTAAATACAGTTGGTTTTTAACCTCTCACCTTCGAGCTTTGATTATACAGAAATTGTCAAGTGTTTTGAACATTTTTAGCCTATGTATCACTAACTTCTAATCAAGCAAGAAATGTGTGTTTTTTGTTTGATTTCATGTGCTGACAGGTTTCCTTCGAATGCAACTTGGGCATGTCCTTCATTTTTAACTTAAAGCCTCCTTCGAATGCAAGTTTAGGCCTACTTCGATTTGGACAAATTTGCTGCCTGCAAGCCTACTTCGATTTGGATAAATTTGCTGCCTGCAAGCCTACTTCGATTTGGATAAATTTGCTGCCTGCAAGCCTATTTCGATTCACCAAGGGTACTGCCTGCCAGCCTGCTTCGACCTGGACAAGGTTACTGCCTGCAAGCCTGCTTCGACCTAGACAAAATTTGCTGCCTGCAAACATGTTTCGATTGGGCAACATTGCTTCCTTCGAACACGGGCTTTCGATTGGGCAATATGTTGGTTTCGATCCACAAGCTTCAATTTGGAAATACAGTCTCCTTCGATTCACAAGTTGGACCACTGTACTGCCATGGAACAAACACTACTGCGCTGCTATGCACAGTCCTGCACCAACCTACCACTACGCTCCAAAACACTGCTGAGCCTGCTACAACAGTCCTGTACTTGCCCAAAAAGGAGTGCACAAGAGCTGCGTAGAAGAAAGGATCGAAACAACATTCCCAAACTGTTCAAATAATTTTGTTTTCCCTCCAAAACCACATCAAAACTCGCCTATAAATACAAGGCTTCACAACATGGAAAGAAGGACTTTTGGGCCAGACGAACCTCTCCCAAATTTTCTCAAACACAAAAACTCTCAAAGTTCATAAACACTGTAGAAAATCTTCAGAAAAATTCCCAAAAACACCAAACTTTCTCAAACAAAAAAATCTCTCAAGTCCCTTCAATACTTGTGAGAACAAACCCAGAATCCCCAAACATTTACTTCCTTCGATTCTGAAGAACAACCACACTCAAGTCTCCTTCGAACCAAAAGCAAATCCTCTGTACCTTGTTACATTTTGAATCCAGCAGGAAGAACCTCACGCCTGTTATCCTCTTTCGAATCCATCATCAAAGGCCAAACCCCTGGTCCCTCCCTTCGAATCCAGAAGCGCTCCAGGCACCCACCTTACTGCCCCACATCCATTCAAGGCCAGAAGCAAGGTAAGTCACTCTTACCCTTGAACTTTTCATTTCCAGCATAACATGTAAATAATACTTTTGTTCGTTTCCAGCATGTACATAACACTTTGTTTCTTTTCGTTTCCACCCTGTTAACATGTTTTTAAAAGCTACCTCTTTCGTTATGCTTTCTGTTTTAGCTTTAGCTATTAAACTGTTTGAAAGACAAATACTAGCATGGCCTCAGGCCATGTTGTCATTTAATGTTTGAAATGAAAGTAACAGGAAACAGGAAATAGAGAACGAAGCTCTTGGCTTCTGCCATCTTTCTCCAGGTCAAACGAAAGAGACAACCAGGAGGCGAACCACGTCCAATCGAAAGACATTCCCTCACTGCTGCCTTTGCCCAGTCGAAGGATACAACTTGCTGCTGACTCTTCCCAATCGAAGGACATGACTTCGCCCCTGCCAGCTTCCTATCGAAGTATATGACCTTGCTACTGCCTTTGCCCAATCGAAGGAGGCCAGAAAATGCCAATCGAAGGATGCTCCTGCCAGGGTCGAAATGCACTCTTTTTCTTACTTTTGTCTTATTTTTTTTCCTTCATATTTTTTATGCCTTTTGATATGTTTGTAATAGCGTAGGTTCTTATCTTTCTACATTTTTATTTACTTTGTACAAATGCTAGTAATTAGGCAAGATAAAATCAACAAATAAACAAACCAAAAAATCCAAAAAACACTTTTTAATCATTACTTGAACATACTTTAAAACATGCAAAAACACTCAACAAATCAAAACTTCCCCCAAGGGCATGTTACCTCCGTTCTACCGCGATACCGGCCGTGCCTATTGCTAGAACGAGTGCGTTAATGTCGCCCACTAAAAAACACAAAAAAATCAAATTTTTTCTAGAGGAACTACGGTGTTTTGATTCCTTCATTGGATACGTAGGCAAAGGGTCGCGAAACCCTCACGAACGCAATAATAAAAACTCATTTTTTCCCTTAAACAAACATAGTTGTAGGTAAATACACCCTTGTATATAACAAACAATTTTAAACCAAAAAAACAGATATTTCAAAAGGTTCCTGCGGAGTACCGCAGATGCATTGGGTGCTAATACCTTCCCAATGCATAACCAACCCCCGAACTCTTGATCTCTTTCCAAAACGCATTGTATTTAAGTATTATTTTACATTGCATGTTTTAGGGTTTTATTTCGCTCTTTTCCCTTTTCCCTTTGAAATAATAAAGCGCGGTGGCGACTCTTGCTTTTTGTGAGTCAAGTTAATTAATAGCTTGATCTCCGATTTTCACCGCTACAGAATTTGCGACTCTGCTGGGGATAGATTGACCTCTTGCTGGTCCATCCCTAAGTGGGTTAAGCCTAATTTGTTTTATCTGTTTTATCATTATTTGATTGTTTGATTGTATATGTATATATTGTGATTATTTGGGTGTTGATAATATTTACAAAGGATAAGTCCTATACCCGGACTAAGTTACACTTAGGAATAGGACGGGCAGTATAGTCATGTTAACTTTGAGGGAGTAATCCCGAAGAAGGAGGCATGAGATCCCCCACTCAGTGGAAGGCCCTTTTGAACGTAATATTTGTTTACCGAGTAATCGGGAAGACATAATTATTTTCTACCTGGGAGCCAGAGAAGCTGGGAACCGTAGAACCCTTAACCCATCTTGGCCTTTTAGGTGTAGCACGAAGATTATAACGGAGTAATCCGGAAGTAATTGTTACGCGATGCTACGCTCGGATGAGTTTCTCTTGAGAATATTGCTAATTATTGAGTAATCAAGACGTTGGTAATATCCGAAGGAGGAATGTAGACTCCGGGAACTTTTAGAACCTTGTTCTACAGGTGTGATTAAACCGTTAGTACATACCTTGGGGATGTTCTTCACCTTTGACTCCATGCTCGTGACGTTAAACCTTTCGACTTTGTTTGTGACCTTGCTTGTGGTTGTTGCAAAGCCATACATTCATGCATCCATAAAACCCTTTTCACTTGATTTTCAAGGAATTTAGAGGTCTTTCTTTGTAAACATCACACGCTTCGTCAAGCTCAATGGATCTTGGGTGTTGATAGGGTGAAAACCCTAATCCACCAAAATGGATGATTGATCTTGATGATAACTTGATCAATGCTTTGATCCAATATAGAATTCATCTTCTATCTTCATACTTTGATGTTTACAACTTAATATCTTGAGTTCCTTGAAAGTTAAATAAAAACTCTCTTTTGCATATCATGCATCATTATACATTTTTGGTTTCACTTTTAAAGGTCTTTTTTCCAAGTCTTTTTTTCCTTTGGTCTCACCAGTACAACACTCGCGCTAAGAGAACAATGGAGAATATCAAGCAAGAGATTTCTGAACTCCGTAGAGAGGTGACTAATTTGAAAGTTGGTATGGATCACTCAACTGTTTTGGTTGAAATTTTGGTTGCTGCCCAAGTCAATCCTTCTAAGAAGGAGGAAGCGATGATAAAAGTATTCACTGATTGTCATTCAAGGACGTTGGTTTTAAAGTTCAAATCAAGCATGTGCCGAAGAGTAAACACGATTGATGGTCACTTTGAGTTTTGAAAGATGTTTTCGATGATTCAAGTCCAGATGGAAAGCCTTCCCAGATCATTAACTTATTTATGCTTTTTGCAATTTTTCTTGTTTATCAAAACATTGTTTGCATGTAAGAACTTGTTTGCATTTGAATGATTATCTTAATACAATGAGCATGTTTGTCTTGAAGAAATTCATATTTGTTTTCAAATCTTAAATTTCTTTTTGCATTATGATACCAACTTGTTGCCCATTCTCTTGCCTAGGCAGAGATTGGAGGGAGGATGATGATCTAAAGAACACAAAATCTCTGGTTGCATGCTTTTGGATAAAATCTTGCTGATGATGTACAGGCATTATTTCAAATCCCTAAACACCAGAGATATAAGGAAGATAATCCCTTGCTAACCCCTTTTGAGCCTTTGAAGTAGGAGTTTCTTTTCTATACGAAAAAACCCTCAAATTTTAACCTGGGGCAGGGTAGTTTTTCAGTTAATCTGATTGAGTGTTCAAAATTCATAAGGAAGATATTTCTGAAGAGAAACTACGAGGACTACCCTTCATGAATAATGAAGCCAGAAGATGTGGAACCACAATGTTATCCCTCATTCATCAAGAAGCGAGGCAGTCACAATCTTCTCAACAAGCAAATACAACCTAATGTCACCTGTTTTGTTCAAAAATCAAAAATCAAAAAAAAGCCTGCTAAGTCAAAAACATGAAAACGTGTGACTTAGGCAAAAATTAGGCAATCCCGTTGGACTATCAATTCAAAAGAATTAATTCAGGCAAAAGTTAGGGAAAATAAAAATTGCAAGGAAAGGAACACAAAGAAAATTCCTCAGCAGAGAACAAATTGGTGACTATAAACACGAAGACATGAGGGTGGTTTCTACTCCGAAAGTCTCGTCGTTTCCTTAACCGTCACAAAATCCTTTTGAGAGATGAACGCTCATGTTGAATTAACTGAACATAGGGTTGGAGAACATTATGAAGAATGGGTGGGCACCTATAAATTTTGAGCCTTCAAAATATTTTTTCTAAAATCCATGAACCAGACCACGTTACAACTTTCAAAAGTCCTAATTGAAGCAAGGTTATTTTGAAAGCATACTTCAATGAGATAGTGTTCCTGACTCCCATGAATGTTCTAAATAGTTATGTTGGTATCATATGCTTTTCCTACACAAAAATTAATGGTGCTCTAACTCGCAAAATTTGTGCGATATCTTTTCAAAATCTTCAAGACTTACATAACCGTTGCATTAGAATTTTCATTCTCATTGTAAACTTTTTCTAACTGCAAAACATTTGTTTGATATCAAGGAAGCTCACATAAGCACCAAGTGATGAGTTTATTCTTTTAAGGCTTGAAACCATGTTGAGTAATTGGCAAATCATTTAAAAAAATATCATATCAGGGGGCATGTCACATGAAGACCTTAAGCACGAACATGTTGCTTCTCCCAGTTAATGCTTTCCCAACTTGTTTACTCTTTTGGGGCAAAATTTGAAGACTTTGTGGTGCCAACTACAGTCAATCTGGGGCAATCACGTTGAGATTTGATGAATCTCTCTAAGAGTTTGAAGACACCAGAGCATGGTGAATTCCAGGTCTTTTGTAAAATCCTCTTGAGACGATTTCTCCTCATCAACCATATAGCTTGGGGAATTTTAGAAGTGAAGTTATTCGCAAGAATCATCGTGCATCACGCAACTTATCAGCAATAAACTTGGGGCATGCAAAATTAGTCCCAGGGGCAATCCAAATTTGTCAAGATATGTGATATGTTTTGCACACATTATCAGAGGGTGGTGTTCCAAGTATCTCCAGCTAAGCAAGACTCTTTCCAGCTGAAACATTGTTTGCATTGTTATCCTTTCAATGGATTGTTTGCAATAGAAGACTGGACTTTGGGTTTTCTACTTGAAAATATATTCCTCTCCAGAGAAATTTAAGCCTTGTGAAAGGAATTTGCTCCAGTGATGGCTTTTGATCTATCTCTAGTAATGTTCCCATCCTGTTGAGATTAGCTGAGTGTCGGGTTGTACTGGGACGTCTTATCATCTTCAGTCTATCTCCTCTGTCTGTTTTGTCAACATATACATGACATTCATTTATTCATTCACACTTGCATCATGCACGCACATTTGTATTTGTTGATGTCATTGAGTCCGTATACCTTGGTTATGTCTATTCAAATAGCGTATTTGATCTTTCCAAATAGATTGTCAACTTAAGCAGAAAGTGCGCCTTCTTTCTAATTCCCCACCGAGTTAACCCTCGTGGAAGAATCTTGCTTTAGCTTTCCTTTTCCATCTCTGGATAGGATAAATCCCCATTTGAGTTGTTCCCTCATTGGGTGGAGTCTTGTTTGACTATTTTCTCTCCAGCTTATTCCTGGATTGAGCTTTGTCTCTTGTGAACGTTACCCTGTGGATATATCTAGGCTGTGAAACCTAGATGGAAAGTGCATTTATTTTGCAATGTAAATACTTGGTCTCCTCAAGAAGGATTTATTCATGGTTCCCCATTGAAGATGAACTTTATTCCCCGGTAGTGTTATCATAACCTTCTTCTGGAATATCGACGTGACAACAAGCGACTGACTCTTTATTTGAGCAGTTTGATTATTTCTGAATTTCTTCATGTTATGACAAATGGAGGTCTCTTCATGAGCAGTTTTTCCATCCCAGATGAAATTATTGATTCTCACCTCCAGCAATATCTCACGATATTTTATGGGTATCTTTGGAAAAAACTGCAAGTGGCAGTCTCTTCATGGGCAGCTTGTACGTTATTATTCTTCGGAAAACGGAAAGTGGCAGTCTCTTCATGGGCAGCTTGTACGTTATTTTTCTTCGAAGACAGCAAGTGGCGGTCTCTTTATGAGCAGCTTGTGGATTATTGGCAACAAGTGGAGGACTCTTCATGAGTAGCTTGTGTGCTTTAATATTCTTTGAAGACAGCAAGTGGCAGTCTCTTCATGGGCAGCTTGTACGCTATTATTCTTCGGAAAATGGCAAGTGGCAGTCTCTTCATGGGCAGCTTGTACGTTATTATTCTTCGGAAAACGGAAAGTGGCAGTCTCTTCATGGGCAGCTTGTACGTTATTATTCTTCGGAAAACGTCAAGTGGCAGTCTCTTCATGGGCAGCTTGTACATTATTTTTATTCGAAGACAGCAAGTGGTGGTCTCTTTATGAGCAGCTTGTGGGTTATTGGCAACAAGTGGCAGACTCTTCATGAGAAGCTTGTGTGCTTTAATATTCTTTGAAGACAGCAAGTGGCAGCTTCTTTATGAGCAGCTTGTGGGTTATTGGCAACAAGTGGCGGACTCTTCATGAGCAGCTTGTGTGCTATTAATATTCTTGGAAGACAGCAAGTGGCAGCTTCTTTATGAGCAGCTTGTGGGTTATAAGCAACAAGTGGCAGACTCTTCATGAGAAGCTTGTGTGCTTTAATATTCTTTGAAGACAGCAAGCGGCAGCTTCTTTATGAGCAGCTTGTGGGTTATAAGCAACAAGTGGCGGACTCTTCATGAGCAGCATGTGTGCTTTAATATTCTTTGAAGACAGCAAGTGGCAGCTTCTTTATGAGCAGCTTGTGGGTTATTGGCAACAAGTGGCGGACTCTTCATGAGCAGCTTGTGCGCTTTAATATTCTTTGAAGACAACAAGTGGCAGCTTCTTTATGAGCAGCTTGTGGATTATTGGCAACAAGTGGCGGACTCTTCATGAGCAGTTTGTGTGCTTTAATATTCTTTGAAGACAGCAAGTGGAAGCTTCTTTATGAGCAACTTGTGGGTTATTGGCAACAAGTGGAGGACTCTTCATGAGCAGCTTGTGTGCTTTAATATTCTTTGAAAACAGCAAGTGGCAGCTTCTTTATGAGCAGCTTGTGGGTTATTAGCAACAAGTGGCAGACTCTTCATGAGCAGCTTGTGCGCTTTAATATTCTTTGAAGACAGCAAGTGGCAGCTTCTTTATGAGCAACTTGTGGGTTATAAGCAACAAGTGGCGGACTCTTCATGAGCAGCTTGTGTGCTTTAATATTCTTTGAAGACAGCAAGTGGCAGCTTCTTTATGAGCAGCTTGTGGGTTATAAGCAACAAGTGGCGGACTCTTCATGAGCAGCTTGTGTGCTTTAATATTCTTTGAATACAGTAAGTGGCAGCTTCTTTATGAGCAGCTTGTGGGTTATAAGCAACAAGTGGCGGACTCTTCATGAGCAGCTTGTGTGCTTTAATATTCTTTGAAGACAGGAAGTGGAAGCTTCTTTATTTGAGCAGCTTGTATGTCATGGTACCTTTGAAAGGAAGCAAGTGGCGGCCTCTTTATTTGAGCAGCTTGTGTATCCCCAACAATAATGTCTACTCAGCAAATGGCATCCCTTCGAAAAAGTCCCGTGGGGAAGTTTGCATTTTATCCTTTTTCAAGCGATATCTTGGTTAAAAAAAAGGATTGTGTTACCATTCTTGGCAAAATTTAGAAGTCAGAGATGTTTATTTCCAGTCACAGTACTGATGTCAGTCATTTCCTTTTCCAGCCACAGTGCTGATGTAAATCATTTCTTTTCCAGTCTCAATACTGATGTAAATCATTTCTTTTTCCAGTCACAGTACTGATGTAAATCATTTCCCTTTCCAGTCACAGTACTGATGTCAATCATTTTCCAGTCTCAGTGCTGATGTAAGTCATTTCTTTTACATCCTTAGTGCTGATGTCAATCATTTTGTTTTCCAGTCACAGTACTGATGTAAATCATTTCTTTTTCCAGTCTCAACACTGATGTAAATCATTCAAGAGTCTCTCATTGGAAGCCTAGGACTTTGTTTCCCCAGTGGAGTTATAATCTCTTTCCCTGTGGGATTACTGTATAATGTGCTTTGTTTCTCCAGCATTAGTCTGTCTCATATGGCGTCATTCCCCATAAAATTCAGAGCATTGCATTCATATCATATCATAAACATAATTGCGGTATCTTAAGGCCAAAAATTGTGTATTCTATATTTATGTCCCTTGAATCTCGTCGAAATGAAGATTCGAATCTTCATATCTCCGGATAGAAGAAACTTAAATAGGGGCAGCTGTTGTACCCCAATTTTTGACCTAAGATCCCATTTGCATTTTTGAGTTTTTATACAAAAAGTCAAGGTCACTAAATACAGTTGGTTTTTAACCTCTCACCTTCGAGCTTTGATTATGCAGAAATTGTCAAGTGTCTTGAACATTTTTAGCCTATGTATCACTAACTTCTAATCAAGCACGAAATGTGTGTTTTTTGTTTGATTTCATGTGCTGACAGGTTTCCTTCGAATGCAACTTGGGAATGTCCTTCATTTTGAACTTAAAGCCTCCTTCGAATGCAAGTTTAGGCCTACTTCGATTTGGACAAATTTGATGCCTGCAAGCCTACTTCGATTTGGATAAATTTGCTGCCTGCAAGCCTACTTCGATTTGGATAAATTTGCTGCCTGCAAGCCTACTTCGATTCACCAAGGTTACTGCCTGCCAACCTGCTTCGACCTGGACAAGGTTACTGCCTGCAAGCCTGCTTCGACCTAGACAAAATTTGCTGCCTGCAAACATGTTTCGATTGGGCAACATTGCTTCCTTCGAACACGGGCTTTCGATTGGGCAATATGTTGGTTTCGATCCACAAGCTTCGATTTGGAAATACAGTCTCCTTCGATTCACAAGTTGGACCACTGTACTGC
Organism: Vicia faba; assembly: GCA_948472305.1. Taxonomy (NCBI): domain Eukaryota; kingdom Viridiplantae; phylum Streptophyta; class Magnoliopsida; order Fabales; family Fabaceae; genus Vicia; species Vicia faba. Next base: position 1,606,283,519 of record OX451738.1, on the reverse strand, counting down.
CATGCAACAAACACTACTGCGCTGCTATGCACAGTCCTGCACCAACCTACCACTACGCTCAAAAACACTGCTGAGCCTGCTACAACGGTCCTGTACTTGCCCAAAAAGGAGTGCACAAGAGCTGCGTAGAAGAAAGGATCGAAACAGCATTCCCAAACTGTTCAAATCATTTTGGTTTCCCTCCAAAACCACATCAAAACTCGCCTATAAATACAAGGCTTCACAACATGGAAAGAAGGACTTTTGGGCCAGACGAACCTCTCCCAAATTTTCTCAAACACAAAAACTCTCAAAGTTCATAAACACTGTAGAAAATCTTCAGAAAAATTCCCAAAAACACCAAACTTTCTCAAACAAAAAAATCTCTCAAGTCCCTTCAATACTTGTGAGAACAAACCCAGAATCCCCAAACATTTACTTCCTTCGATTCTGAAGAACAACCACACTCAAGTCTCCTTCGAACCAAAAGCAAATCCTTTGTACCTTGTTACCATTCGAATCCAGCAGGAAGAACCTCACGCCTATTATCCTCTTTCGAATCCAGCATCAAAGGCCAAACCCCTGGTCCCTCCCTTCGAATCCAGAAGCGCTCCAGGAACCCACGTTACTGCCCCACATCCATTCAAGGCCAGAAGAAAGGTAAGTCACTCTTACCCTTGAACTTTTCATTTCCAGCATAACATGTAAATAATACTTTTGTTCATTTCCAGAATGTACATAACACTTTGTTTCTTTTCGTTTCCACCCTGTTAACATGTTTTTAAAAGCTACCTCTTTCGTTTTGCTTTCTGTTTTAGCTTTAGCTATTAAACTGTTTGAAAGACAAATACTAGCATGGCCTTAGGCCATGTTGTCATTTAATGTTTGAAATGAAAGTAACAGGAAACAGGAAATAGAGAACGAAGCTCCTGGCTTCTGCCATCTTTCTCCAGGTCAAACGAAAGAGACAACCCGGAGGCGAACCACGTCCAATCGAAAGACATTCCCTCACTGCTGCCTTTGCCCAGTCGAAGGATACAACTTGCTGCTGACTCTGCCCAATCGAAGGACAGGACTTCGCCTCTGCCAGCTTCCAATCGAAGTATATGACCTTGCTGCTGCCTTTTCCCAATCGAAGGAGGCCAGAAAATGTCAGTCGAAGGATGCTCCTGCCATGGTCGAAATGCACTCTTTTTCTTACTTTTGTCTTATTTTTTTCCTTCATATTTTTTATGCCTTTTGATATGTTTGTAATAGCGTAGGTTCTTATCTTTCTGCATTTTTATTTACTTTGTACAAATGCTAGTAATTCGGCAAGATAAAATCAACAAATAAACAAACCAAAAAATCCAAAAAAACATTATTTACTCATTACTTGAACATACTTTAAAACATGAAAAAACACTCAACAAATCAAAACTTCCCCCAAGGGCATGTTACCTTCGTTCTACTGCGATACCGGCCGTGCCTATTGCTAGAACGAGTGTGTTAATGTCGCCCACTAAAAAACACAAACAAATCAACTTTTTTCTAGAGGAACTACGGTGTTTTGATTCTTTCATTGGATACGTAGGCAAAGGGTCGCGAAACCCTCACGAACGCAATAATAAAAACTCATTTTTTCCCTTAAACAAACATAGTTGTAGGTAAATACCCCTTGTATATAACAAAAAATTTTAAACCAAAAAAACAGATATTTCAAAAGGTTCCTGCAGAGTACCGCAGATGCATTGGGTGCTAATACCTTCCCATTGCATAACCAACCCCCGAACTCTTGATCTCTTTTCAAAACGCAATGTATTTAAGTATTATTTTACATTGCATGTTTTAGGGTTTTATTTCGCTCTTTTCCCTTTTCCCTTGGAAATAATAAAGCGCGGTGGCGACTCTTGCTTTTTGTGAGTCAAGTTAATTAATAGCTTGATCTCCGATTTTCACCGCTACACAACCGAAGGGCTGTGATGATTTGAAAGCAGGTATCCAGTTGTTGATAAGTGAGGGCTCCCTGCAATTTGATAGAAGACCGAGCTACCGCAAGATTATTGAAGAAGATGTTGCTGTGATATTTATTCCTTATACCCCTGCACGCATTCCTGCCCCTTCGAAGGCACCCCCTCTGATGATTACGGTACCTGGTCCTATGCCGTATACTAGTGAGAAGGCTGTCCTGTGGCATTATGGTGCCGGTGTTTATTAACATGGGGTAAAGCAGGAGGTTAATGCTCGTTTGGCTGAAAAATAACATGCTGAAGGTGACAAAGAGGAAGTCCATAACTTTTCGGGTGTGGGTCGAATGACTAGGAGCGGGAGAGTATTTGGTCCTTCCAATGTGCAAGATGCGGCAGATGCTTCTGCAAGAGAAAAAGGGAAATAACAGGTATTTATTGGCAATCCAAGGGTTATGCCAGCCAATGTGACTCAAGAAATTCCGACACCAGAAGCTTCTTCAGTTCCCGATGAGGTTGAAGAGTTGATGCGAATTATCAGAAAGAGTGATTATAGCATAATTGATCATTTAAGCCATACTCCGTCCAAGATGTCTATCTTATCCCTGTTGATTTATTCAGAACCTCACAGAAATGCTTTGATGAAGTTGTTGAAGAATGTGTTCGTGCCACATGAGATAACAGTCAATCAGTTTGAAAATGTTTGTGCCAATATATCTGCCGGGAATGGTTTGGGCTTCACTGATTTTGATTTTCCTCCAGAGGGACCAGACCACAATAAAGCGTTACATATTTCGATGGAGTGCAGAGGCACTACTTTATCTTGGGTTTTGGTAGACACAGGATCATCTTTAAATGTATTGCCCAAGTCAGCATTGATGAAGAATGATTATTCTGGGCTGGAGTTGCGCCCAAGCGATTTGATGGTGAAGGCGTTTGATGGGTCTCAAAGATCAGTGTTTGGGGAAGTAGAGTTACCAATTAAGGTTGGTCCTCGTACCTTCACAACCACGTTTTTTGTGATGGATATACAGCCAGCATACTGTTGCTTGTTGGGAAGGCCATGGATTCATAGAGCAAGAGCAGTCACTTCTACTCTTCATCAAAAACTCAAGTATCCTGCAGAGGGAAAGGTGATAACCTTATACGGCGAAGAAGAGTACATCGTGAGTAATTTGACATCATTCTGCTATGTTGAAGTTGAAGGTGAAATTCATGAAACTCCGTTTCAGGCATTTGAGACAGTTTATGTTGTCAATATTCCTCCTCCAGAGTAGAAAAAGAAATCGGAAACTGTCATGTATTCCCTCAAAGATGCGAAGGCTGTAGTGGAAGGTGGTAACCCTGAGGGTTGGGGTCAGGTGTTGGACGTTACTCCGAAGCTTGATAGATTTGGTCTTGGTTTTAGCCCAGGTCAGCAAAGTGCAGCTCCCAGAGCATCCGGTTTATCTACTCCTGTGAAGTTTTCCCGTCCTTGTGCTACTTAAGAAGGACACGCCAATGCAGTTGGCGATGATAGGGCTGATGGCTACAATGTTGAAGATTGGATTCATCCGAGTATTCCAGGCCAGAAACTCAACAATTAGACTTCTGTGGATGTTATCCAAGTTTCAAGCGCTGAGGAGTAATTTTCTTGTTTCTTTTATTATCATATCATAATTCCTACGCTTTTCCCAAGGCGTAGTGAATCATTTGTGTAGGGCCACCATGTTTATTTTGAAAGTTTATCATGAAATAAAGGACGTTTTTGCATTCAAAATCTTGTTTCTTTTTCTTTTTAAAATGGCAATGTTTCTCTTTCCACACACAGTCACTAAAAACGCAAAAAATGTCATTCATGCAGATGCACTTCCACCCCAGATTCTATTGATAACGACTTTGCTATGGCTCATTATGACTTTGATACCCCTATTTATCAAGCTGAAGAGGAAGCATATGAGGATTGTGATCTTCTTGAGGAACTAACAAGACTATTGAAACAAGAGGAGAGGGTTATCCAGCCAAATCAGGATTCAGTTGAGGTGGTGAATATTGGTACAGAAGAGGTAAGAAGAGAAGTCAAGATAAGGGCCGATCTCGAAGACAGTGTAAAAGCCAGATTGATTGAGCTACTCCGTAAGTATTCTGATATCTTCGCCTGGTCTTATGAGGATATGCCTGGATTGGATACATGCATAGTGATGCATCGATTATCGCTCAAAGAAGGTTGTTCTCCTGTCAAGCAGAAGCTCCGAAGAACTTATCCTGAGATGTCCAAGAAGATCAAGGAAGAGGTCTAGAAGTAGTTGGACGCAAATTTCTTAAAGGTTGTCAATTATTCACCATGGATCGCAAATATTGTGCTTGTGCCCAAGAAAGATGGTAAAGGCAGGATGTGCATGGATTATATGGATTTGAACAGGGCCAGACCTAAAGACGATTTCCCTCTTCCGCATATTGATATGTTGGTTGATAATACTGCTCATTCCAAGGTGTTCTCGTTCATGGATGGTTTTTCGGGTTATAACCAAATTAAAATGGCTCTGGAGGATATGGAGAAGACAACATTCATCACGCCTTGGGGAACCTTCTGTTATGAAGTGATGCCGTTTGGTTTGAAAAATGTCGGGGCAACATATCAGCGCACCATGGTCACTCTCTTTCATGATTTAATTCACAAAGAGATTGAGGTATATGTAGACGATATGATTGCTAAGTCCGACACAGAAGAGGAACATCTTGTTCATCTGGAGAAATTGTTCGAGAGACTAAGGCAGTTCTTGCTAAGGTTGAATCCGAATAAGTGCACCTTCGGGGTGAGATCCGCAAGCTTTTGGGTTTTATTGTAAGTGAGAAAGGTATCAAGGTGGACCCGGCCAAAGTCAAAGCGATACAGGAAATGCCTGAACCTAGGACAGAGAAGGAAGTACGTGGTTTCTTGGGGATGTTAAACTATATTTCCAGATTTATGTCTCATCTCACAGCCACCTGTGAACCTATGTTCAAGTTGTTGAAGAAAAGTCAGACAGTGAAATGGAATGAGGATTGCCAGAAGGCCTTTGACAAGATAAAGGAATATTTGCAAGAACCTCTGATACTCATGCCGCCAGTGGAAGGAAGGCCACTAATCATGTACTTAACTGTGTTGGAGACCTCAATGGGTTGTGTCCTCGGTCAGCACGACGAGACAGGGAAGAAAGAGCAGGCCATTTACTACTTGAGTAAGAAGTTTACGAAATGCGAGTCAAGGTACTCATTGCTAGAAAAGACTTGTTGTGCACTCGCCTGGGCCGCTAAACGTTTGAGGCAATATATGTTAACTCACACCACCTACTTGATATCCAAAATGGATCCTATCAAGTACATTTTTGAGAAGCCAGCTCTTACAAGCAGGGTAGCCCGTTGGCAGATGATACTCACTGAATATGATATCCAATACACTACTTAAAAAGCAATTAAGGGTAGTGTATTGGCTGACCATCTTGCTCATCAGCCCATGAATGATTACGAACCAATGAAGTTTGATTTTCCAGATGAGGAAATTGTGTATATTGGGGAGTGTAACATACCAGACCCAGACGAAGGACCCGAGCGGGATCACATTGGGCGCTTGTTTTTTATGGTGCCTCTAATGCCATGGGCAACGATGTCGGGGCTGTTATCACTTCCCCTGAGGGATACCACATTCCTTTCACGGCTCGTATTTGTTTCGATTTCACTAACAACATGGCCGAATATGAGGCTTGCATTTATGGCATTGAAGCAGCAATCGACCTGCGCATCAAATTCTTGAAATTTTATGGGGATTCCAATCTCGTTATCAGCCAGATCAATGGAGATTGGGAGACTCACCATCAGAACCTAATTCCATATCGTGAACATGTTATAAAGTTGATTTCGTACTTCGAAGAGATCACGTTTGAACATATTCCCAGAGAAGAAAACAATCTAGCTGATGCACTAGCAACTTTGTCCTCCATGTTCAAGGTTAAGTGGGCTAATGAGGCACCTTCCATTACTATCAGGAGTTTGAGCGAGCCAGCTTTTTGTTTTGAGGCCAGTTTGGAGCCAGACGGTAATCCTTGGTTTTATAACGTTAAGCGATATTTGGAGAGGCAAGAGTACCCTGAAGGGGCATCCGTCGCAGATAAGAAGTTCTTGAGAAGGTTTTCAGTCATGTTCTTTCTCAGTAGTGGTGTGTTGTACAGAAGGCATCATGATGGTCTACTGCATAGATGTGTTGACAAGAGAGAAGCGGCTAGAATCATTGAAGAGATACATGAAAGTGATTTCGGGACCCATTCCAACGGGCACACCATGGCTAAAAAGATCTTGAGAGCAGGTTATTATTGGTCCACCATGGAGACTGACTGTTACAATCATGCACGAGTTTGTCACAAATGTCAAGTCTACGCTGATAAGGTGCATCTGTCGCCAGTTCCTTTGAATGTCTTGACCTCCCCTTGGCCGTTTGTGATGTGGGGAATTGATATGATCGGCAAGATTGAACCGAATATGTCCAATGGGAACCGTTTCATTCTGGTTGCCGTCGATTATTTTACCAAATGGGTCGAAGCAGCATCCTATGCCAATGTCACCAAGCAAGTGGTAACTCGGTTCATTAAGCATAACATTATCTGTCACTACGGGGTTCCTGGAAAGATCATTACTGATAATGGGTCTAACTTGAACAACAATATGATGAAGGAGCTTTGTGAGTCCTTCAAAATTAAGCATCATAATTGTTCCCCATATAGACCAAAGATGAACGGCGTTGTCGAAGAGGCCAATAAAAATATCAAGAAAATTGTGCAAAAAATGGTGGTGACCTATAAAGATTGGCATGAGATGCTGCCTTTCGCCTTGCATGGTTATCGCACCACGATGCGTACTTCGACTGGGGCAACCCCATTTTCATTGGTCTACGGCATGGAAGCGGTACTGCCGGTAGAAGTCGAGATCCCCTCTCTTAGGGTCATGAGAGATGTTGAGCTGGATGAAAGTGAATGGTTGCAAAATCGGCTGGATCAGCTGGAACTCATTGATGAAAAGAGATTAAGGGTCGTTTTCCACGGTCAGGTATATCAGCAAAGGATGAGAAAAGCTTTCGATAAGAGGGTGCGACCTCAGTGTTACAAACCAGGAGACCTTGTGCTCAAAAGGATAATTCTTCCCCAGGGAGATCCCAGGGGCAAGTGGGTTCCGACTTACGAAGGTCCTTTCGTGGTCCGAAAAGTTTTCTCTGGAGGGGCGATGATGCTCACGACTATGGATGGAGAGTACTTCCCTCTCCCTGTGAATGCTGACGTAGTTAAAAACTACTTTGCATAAAAATAAAAAATAAAAAAATAAAAAAATAAAAACCCGCTAAACTGAAAATTCGAAAGGGAGGTTTAGGCAAAAAGAGGGTGTCCTGGTGAATCGAAAACCCGAAAGGGCATTTCAGGAAAAAGTTAGGGACTTAAAGCAAATAACTACGCTCAACATGGGATCATTTGTTTCTTTCCTCCACTCTTTCACCTGGCATAAGCTCGAGGCTAATCTAAGTTTGATCTATCCGAAAGCAGGAAGATGAGAGTCATCAGATTCATAGCAAAGTGGGGACTCAATGGATATTCACATTCACATTGCCATTTGTAAACACTTGCTTGTTTTAATTTTGAAATTATTTGCTTCCAAAATGTAAATGCCTTTTTTCACAGGCTGATCTCTTAAAATCAATAAAATATCTTCTTTCAAGTATGCGTATGCATTTCTTTGCTCCCTTTTACTATTTTGTTTGAAAAAACGTCCAATATTTTTGATAAACATGTGCATATAAACTTCGTGGCCCTTACATAGATATGATAATCTAAGTCACGATTGGTTGATCGCTTGAAATACGGATAACAAATGCAATATCCACTGCGCAAGGGGCATGCTTGTTTCTCTGTTTGATGGACTTCTCTTTCACTTTACTGGCGGGTGTCGTGCCGTTTTGTTTCACAATTCCGTGCTTTCGGTAAAGGTCATGAGTCAGGGTAAATATCAAGGTCGGCAGGACCGGTGAACCGGGCTGGAGATACTGCTTCCCCCATAATGGCTTTTATTACGTTTCTTTGCTGCACTTTCATGTGTCATCTTGATTGATTGTTTTAGCATTGTCTGCATATAGGATTTTGTTTATAGCTGAATGTCAGCCTTGTTGCATTGAATGTTTTTGCCTTGAAAGAATTTTTCATACAAAATCACTTTTCAATTGTTTTTCGGGCATTTTGATACCAGTTGTGCCAACTCTTTTGCTTAGCCAAAAGTTTGGAGGAAGGAGTTTAGCTAAAAAACAATGACTGTAGTGATATGCTTTTGAGTAGAACCTTGTTAACGATGTACATGCATTGTTTCAATCCCCAAACACCGGTGATATAAGGGAGTTAGACCCTCATTAACCCCTCTGAGCCTTCGAAGTAGGAGTTTCTGTTTTGTTCAAAAAAAATAATAAAACAAAACCTTTTAACCAGGGGCAGGGTAGATGTTCAGTTGATTTGCCCAATCATTCAAATTTCAGAAGGAATGTCCCATCTGAGGATCACTACATTTTATCTTTCACATCATGAGATAAAAAAAATAGATGTGTGTCTGAACCACGATGTTCATCTCCTCACAAAATCCTAAGGTCGAGATCGAACCGATACAATAATGGATATCCCTCGCCGACCAAGGAATGAGGCATCTGTTTTCGGGAAAAAATTCCAAAAGTCATGCTGACTTGTTTAAAGGTGAAAAGCATGAATAAAAAAAAAGAAGGAAACAAAAAGCCCCGCTAAGTCGAAACTTGAAAACAAGTCGCTTAGGAAAAAGTTAGGGCATCCCGCTGGACTCCCAAAAATGGAAATTTAAGAGATTTTTGTCCAGCAAAAAATTAGGGAAAAGAGCCTAAAAGGCCAAAAGATTATCCAATAAAATTTTCATCAAAAGAAGAGGAACAATAAAAGCAGCAAAAGTTAAGCGACAATCATGTTGGAGAATTTGTCGTGACCACTCAACCGTTACAAAACCTTTTGAAAGATGAATGCTTGTGATAAGTCAGCTGAACTTAGGATAGGAGAATATCACGAAAGGGGTGGGCACCAAATAACTTGAGCCATGAAAACTTTTTTTCAAAAGAACCTTGAACCAGACCACTTTACAACCTTTGAAAGTCCTAACTGAAACGGGGGTTTAGCTCGAAAGCATACTGCAACGGGATAGTATTTCCTAAACTCTCCGAATATGTGTTGCATGGCCGTGTTGGTATTTTGTCACTCGTATCTTGACATGTTTTTCAAAAGAAGAAGAAAAGTTTTAAAACCTTTTTGCACTCTAGCCAGTGATTCGTTCACAACGGAGATGCAGCATTTTTGTTAAAATTTTCAACTTCAAGGCTTAAATAATCATCGCATCAGGTCTGTCGCTCTCAAAATAAACATCTTCCTGCATGCAAAACATTTGTTTGACATCAAAAGAGAGTTTACACATTGAACACCTGTAAAGAGCTTAATGATTTTCAAGAAGGAAAATTCAATTTTTTCTCTGCTAGACAGGACCCATGTGTGTTCAGGATTTTTCTTATCCCCAATGGAGTTTCGTATCCCCAGTGGAGTTTCGTATCCCAATGGAAGTTTCTTATCCCCAGTGGAGTTTCGTATTCCCAGTGAAGTTTCGTTTCCCCAGTGAAATTTCCTATCCCCGGTGAAGTTTTTTTTCTATAGCAAATTTTGTTACCCCAGGAATCTTCTTTTATAAGCCTCGCTCCAAGACTTCAAGTTTGGATGTGTCGCCTATCCTCAATGGAGTCGTTAAGCCGGGAGCCCTCGCTTCGACCTCTCATTTCCCAGCCGATCTGTTAACTGGGGCATCCTTTGTTAAGGTTCTGCTTTTATTCCCCAGTAAGGTCTTGTTACCATGTGACTATCTGCAGGATTCGTCCTTTGGTTGCATTCCAAGAGAATATCTCTCCAGCAAGATGATCTTCAACGAGGTTCTATCTCTCTGGTGAAGCTCCGCCTCTTCAACAGGGTTCTGTATCCCCGGTGAAGTCCCGTATACTCAGTAGAACTTTGTTCCCCCAGCAAAGGTTTTCACCCCTCGCGTCGGGTTTGTTGTCTTGGTGTCGTCCTCAACATGGCCGCGCGTCGTCTTTTCCAGAGATTATAGACTTGCCCTCATCTTCTCCCTTAATGTCTAATCTTCTCCAGAAGCTACAGTGTCGACCTGATTTTCCCCGGAGTTTGCAATTTATTTTTGCAGCTCCCCTCAATGTTTGTGGCCTGTTTCTGCTGGTCGCTCGTTTGTTATTCCCCGCGAAGCTTCATCTCTTCAAGGTTCCCTCTCTAGTGGTTCCCCTAATTTTCTCCTCTCCTTTGGATTTTACAATTTATTTTTTCAAGTCATGTCAGATCCTAACTTCTTGGTTATTGGCTTCTCAATTGGCCATTCCCCAGTGGAACTTTTAAACATGCATCATTACATTTGCATCTACCAAAACGCGCAGCATTTCCATTATGTGGAGCATTGCGCTGTAAAAAAAAGAATTCAAACATGCATCGGAACATAAGCAGTTTTTATTTCCGTCATCCCCAGCGATTCTGCTAATACTTCAGATTAAATCCCCAGCGAGGTCTTTGACCTCATTATCTCAGTTTCCTCCCCATACCAGTATTTTTTTGATATCAATCATTTGTTTGTTTGAGTGTCTACTCTTGACTGTAGTTCAGTTTCTCCCTGGCGCGGTCTTCTCAGGTTTAGTCTTCTCTACCCTCTCTGGTTCATTCCAATGTCTATTGATGCACCTTTCAAATACCAGTTTCGTCCTGATATTCGCTTTCAGCAGGTTTTTAGGTGTACGCCCTAATCTCTTTGCTTTGGGTTGAGCTCAGAGTTTTGTCCCGTCGCTTGTGCATGAAATCCAGTTTCGTTCTGGTTCTCATCTAGTTTAGTTTCGCCTAACTAGTTATCGAGTCGAGTTTCGTCTCGTTTTTGCTTTCATACCTTGGACCCTTTGACGGTGTTCATTTACCGAGTGCAGTGTTTGTACTGCGTCCCTGGTTTGAAATCAGTCTCTTTTGTTCCTTGGATTCTTCTATCAGTTTTCGTCACTGTTTATCCATTGACCTGAGACCAGCAGGTGCTCTGAGAAATGTGCACTCTCATCACTTTGATATGGGTCGAGTTTCGCCTCGTTACCCGTGCGTGAAATCTAGTTTTGGCCTGGTGCTCATCTAGTTTAGTTTCGCCTAACTAGTTATTTAGTCGAGTTTCGTCTCGCTTTTGTTCCTCATTTCTGAGATTCTTTCAGTTCCTTCATACTGTCTATCTTAGTTGAGATTAGCAAGTGCTCCTAGAATCGCGCACTCTAGCCACTTTTGCTTTGGGTCGAGCTCAGAGTTTCGTCTCCTCACCCGCGTACATTTTCTTTTTCAGAGCTTAGTTTCGCCTATACTCTGTGGTTTGAGTTTTGTCTCGTCCCTTTTTGAAGCCCAGTTTTTCCCTGGCACATCTGTCCGGAGGTTTAGTCGCGTCTACTCTTCTTTGTTTTTTTGTTCTGTTTCAACCTGCGTTACAGCTTCATTCTGACGCACATCTTGGGAGTTTTCTGTTTTTGTTTCTTTTTTTTCAAGAGTGTAAATTTTCGGGTTCTTTCGTATTCAAACATCTTCAACCTTGTACGCTCGAAAATTGTCACTTTTCTCACTTATCATGTTGAAGATATTTGAATAGGGGCAGCTGTTGTACCCCAAAATTTACCCTTTTGATTTTGGCTTATGTTTCATCATGAATATCATATTGCATTGCATTCATACATTGTGATGGGATCAAAGCACTTTGGTTATCAAGCCTTCCTTAAGCTTTGAAGGTTGGTTGCTTTGACAAGTTGCTCAAGTGGAACCTTTTCATTTGAACCTCTGGATCTTTCAAGCTCAGAATTAATTGCATATCTCAAGATGTTTCATCCATCTCTTTAGATATTCATAGAATTGGAGTTTGTGTTCGATTATAAGAGGGAATCATTCCTTGATTCACCAGTCAAATTAGGGTTTTGAAGCTTGATCAGTTATCTCCAAGCACTTTAGTTGTGTATTTTGTATATTTTTTGTTGACTAAATTCTAATCAAAATACAAAAAAAATATTTGTCTTTGTCTTTGCATATTTGTGTTTTGTAGGTACCAAGTCGAAGCATCTGACAAATAAAGATTTCTGGTATTATTCTCCTAAAATCTCTTTTTGTTGCAAAAGAAAATTAACAAAAATTATTTTTTTCACTGATGCAATCGATTGCTCTTAGAGTGCAATCGATTGCACATAGTGTATTTTGCGCCATTTTTGGAAAAAAAACATTGTGCAATCGATTTGCACTATAGTGCAATCGATTGCACAGCGTGGAAATTTGGAAAAAAAAATCAGCATTTTAAACTTGTCAAATTTTGGCTCCAATTTTCCTTCATTTTTGAAATATGTATCATTAATTCAAATTTTAGTGCCAATATTTCATTTTTAAAAAAGAATTATCATTAATTCAAATTTTGGCTCTAATATTTGAAAGAATTATCATTAATTCAAATTTTGGCTCTAATATTTGAAAGAATTATTTTGGCTCCAAGAATCAATTACCAAATTACCACTAATCCCAATCCTAAAACTCTATAAATAGATCCCTCATTTCATTCAAATGTCAAGCTTTTGATAGCCAAATCCACTTTGCTAAAAAATCTCTTAATTCTCTCCATCTACTAAATTCACTCAAAGCTCCATTTTCAAAAAGTTAGTAAGCTTTGCATTGAAGCTTACTAATCTTTGAGATAAACCTTCATCCAAACACTTTTTCTCCATCAATTCTCTACATCCAAGCTTGGTTAATTGATTCTTGTGGTTGAATTGAAGCAAATTCTTGAAGTTGTTTTGATAATTCTCTAGATCTACCTTTGGTAAGTTGGATAATTCATCTTTCACAATGTGATCTCTTGTTGATCTTTGGGTTCGATTCTTTGAGCATTATTTTGTGATTCCAATGGTGTTATTTTCTCCTAATTTGATGGAATTTTCGTGCTCAATTGGAATCATGATCATAAGGTGTTTGATGGAAAGTTTGAACAAGAAATTGGCCTTTTAAAATGTTGTTTTTGCTACTGTAACAGTGTGCAATTGATTGCAGTAACTGTGCAATCGATTGCACAGAAGCGTTTCACACAATTTTGTTTGAAAATAACACTGTGTGCAATCGATTGCACAGTTACTGCAATCGACTGCACAGGGACAAAATGCACTTTTTTGCCTTGTTTTGGGGCAGCTTTGATCCAAAATGCTTTTTCTACTTACTCCTTTTGATTGTTGGTTTGGATTGCAATTTTAAATGTCCAATTTGTTTTTAAACTCAATGAACTTTGTGATGTAGATGAATTTGGATAATTGTTCATCAATTCAAATCTATCAAAGAGTGAATTATTTAATTCATTCTTGGTGCTTTGGATTAATGATATGTTTAGTACTTTAATCCATCTAGAGGAGTGGTTGAATTTAAAGATGAAAGAATTTTGAAATGGTAATCCAAATTAACTTATCATTCTCCTCCCTCTTCATCTTATCTATTTCTCTCTTTTTTTTATTGTGCTACATGTTAAGGGATGATGATCTCTATATCATTTATCCAAACATGAAGTACATAGATTGCTATTGACTGGCCTCAAAATAGGTGTGACTTCTACATAAGTCCACTTATGATTGCTTAACATAGCGCTAAATTTTGTCCCGATTCGAATAAATGATCATTCGTGGCCCAGACTTATGATTGCAAGCCCAAGTATGTTAATTTGATCTCTTTGATCCAATAACCTTAAGATTCATTGTGTGGAGGCTTTGGTTCTACCAATCCTCTAATGGATCTACAACACCTTTGGTCAACGCGGATCACTTAAACATCGTTGATCATTACATGTTGCCTTGTGAGAGTTCTAAAATGGATTATATACTTGACAAAAAGAAAATGCAACTTGTTGTGTGGAGGCTTTGGTTCTACCAATCCTCTAATGAGTTCCAAATGCAAGTTTCAAGATGGTCATCCAACTAACCACTAATTACTAACAATTAACTTTACTTTACGCTTTTATTTTCATGCTTTATGTACCATTTACTTTTAGCATTTTACATTTCATGCTATTTTCATCTTTTCTCACTTGAGCATTTGCTTTTATGTCATTTTTATTTTTGATCACTTGAGCATTTACTTTTATGTCATTTTTATTTTGCTCATTTGAGCTTTTCTTTCTTTTAAAAAAACACCTAATAATCAACATGAACCATAAAAAGCTTTAATAATACTTGGACTATTTGGTTAACATCCTTTGCATTATGGAGCATGAGACTTTTTCTTGGACTTAGGATTAGAGACCTCGGCATATCTTAGACACTTTGTGATAATGTATAACATCCCACTTTTGGCCTGAGGCTACTGTGTTCCACTTTATTTGTGGAACACAACTTATTACACTGACACTGCTTTTGTATTTGGCATGTTTGATATTCCATTCAGGATATATACATGATATTGGAATACTATATATTGCCCATGGGTATTTGTTCATATCTGATAATCTCATTACTTGCATCCTTATGGCGTAATTTCTGACTTGATTCGTCTACTGATGCCAACTTGCTTGACGTTCTCTGGGTTTCTTTTTATTCTTGCTCGGTTGCTATAGATAGTTATCCGTTTGGTATTGCACTATCTACCTTCTTTCATTTTCATTTTGCATAGTTCTCTAATTACATGATGGGACCTCTGTTGCTGATATATGTCAAGAGGCCCTCTGTTTTTTTTAATACCTATGTTGTGTTGATCGATGAGTCACTCAAGTTAGACATTGAGATCACGACTTCGCTCTCATTGCATGCTCCCTATAGGATGTTTATTGCTTTTCTTCTTTTGTTGTTGATCGATGAGTCACTCAATTTAGACATTGAGATCACGACTTCGCTCTCATTGCATGCTCCCTATAGGATGTTTATTGCTTTTCTTCTTTTGTTGTTGATCGATGAGTCACTCAATTTAGATATTGAGATCACGACTTCGCTCTCATTGCATGTTCCCTATAGGATAGTTTTGTTAAGCTTCCTTTAGCATGATAATTAAGGTAGGGTTCTCCTTTATCCTCAATCTTAGGATCAACCATTGTATGATAACACTAGGGATAGTGCTAGGCTAGTTCCACTTAGTTGTTTTTTCCTTTCTTTGCATTTTGCATCTTAAAACAAAAGCTTGTTTTCTTGGCAAATCATAAGACACCTCTAATGAACCCAAACCCTTCTTCAAAGTAAAAAAAATACAAACCAATCTTTTCCATGATATCTTGTTATCTTGAAGCCGATGTTTCGCCATCGCACATGTTTGTTATCCTACTTTAATTCTCAGTATCATTGTTAGGTGTGATGTTTTGCCATCTATTTTATCGATGTTTCGTCATCTTTTGCCATGATATCTTTGTTTACCTTGAAGCCGATGTTTCACCATCGCACATGTTTATTATCCTACTTTGGTTCTCAATATTATTGTTAGGTGTGATGTTTTGTCATCTATTTTATCGATGTTTCGTCAACTTTTGCCATGATATCTTGTTTATCTTGAAGCTGATGTTTCGCCATCGCACATGTTTGTTATCCTACTTTGATTCTCAATATCATTGTTAGGTATGATGTTTTGTCATCTATTTTATCGATGTTTCGTCATCTTTTGCCATGATATCTTTGTTTACCTTGAAGCCGATGTTTCGCCATCGCACATGTTTGTTATCCTACTTCGATTCTCAATATCATTGTTAGGTGTGATGTTTTGTCATCTATTTTATCGATGTTTCGTCATCTTTTGCCATGATATCTTTGTTTACCTTGAAGCCGATGTTTCGCCATCACACATGTTTGTTATCCTACTTTGATTCTCAATATCATTGTTAGGTGTGATGTTTTGTCATCTATTTTATCGATGTTTCGCCATCTTTTGCCATGATATCTTTATTTATCTTGAAGCCGATGTTTCGCCATTGCACATTGTGATCTGTGGATCTGGAACTGACTGTTTAACGCTGGTTCGCGAAATGTCGCGGAAGCAAGAGTCGCCACCGTCTTTTATTTTCTCCAACATGGACAGGACAAAAGCACAGCAAAATTCCTTAAGAGATAATTTCTCGGTTCGGGAGGTAGATTTATAGAAAGGGAAGGTGTTAGCACCCTTTCTATCCATGGTTATCCATGGGCTCTTAGATACTTGTTCATTGTGTTTTCAAAAGTGTTTGCTTTTCAATTGTGAGTGAATTTGAAAAAGTTTCATTTTAAAGATTTCAGATCGACTCTTGTATCAGTCCTCAAGAGTGTTTAAAAAATTGTTTTGAAAGCTTTTTGAAAAGTGTCGGTGTGAAAAGAGTTTGATTTGTTTTTTAATAGAGCAAGTATCCATGAGTCATCTACCTACCCTAAGGAATTAGGCTGTGTAAATGTCCTTAAGGTAGTGCCATCCCACCATTGAGAGGTAGGTAGCACCATCGTTGGAGGTATTGGGGTCAATTCGTTTTTAGGGACAGTGTGGTCACCAGAGCAACAGCAGGACACCTTAGAAGCTACCCTTATGCCATTGATCCTTTTTAATTCGAGGCAACTTTTCCGAGGCAACTGGATCATGTTATGGACATAAGGACTTACTAAAACGTCCTATACTCGACGACCACGTTTCGAAGGTAAGGCAACAGTGAGGCGTACCCTAAGAGTGGTGTGTTAATTGCTGTGTTGTTTTCATGTTATGTTTTATCTTGTACATGTATCATGGTGATCTACGCATTGTTTTTAATTAGTCATTCATTCTTTCATGCAATTAGAATTTAAAAGTGCGAAAATTTAAATGTGGAAAGTAAAATCCTACGCTATTACAAGGCGCGGGTCTATACATCACCAAATTACAAAGACCCGTTTTGATAAAAATGCGGAAAGTAAAAGACCTAATTACTATTACAAGGCTTGAGCAGTTACATAATATTCACAAAGAAAAAAAAAGAATAAATGCGCGAAAGAATTAAAGTTGCACGTTTGAGGGCGTTGGACCCTTTTGAAATTAAATTGAATTAAAAGTTAATTAATTATTTTATTAAAAGAAAAAAAATGTTTTTTAGGTTTTTGGTATTTATGAAAATAAGGAAAGATTAAAAATTAAAAGAAACCCTAATTCTAAGTTATTTTTAATTATTTAGAAAATATTAAAGTTTAACCTAGTTTACATAATATTTAATGTACATGTTTATTTACAAAATTAATGATAATTAATAATAATGATAAATAATGATGATTAATAATTTATTTAAGAAAAAGATGAAAATGTCAAAAAAACCTAATTCTAGATACTTTTTACTTATTAAGAAAAAGATTAAAGTTAAAAAACCTAAATTAAACTAAGTTAATTGTTAGAGTTTATTTACAAAAAATAGGTTAGTGATGAAATTAATAATAATTAAATATATTATTAATTCCGTTTGACCTAGGGTTAATTCCGTTTGACCTCAAGACTAGGTCACAGGACTCTATTAACCAGGTTAGGGTTGAGCTAGGTTAACCCAAAGAAAACGCAGGATTCTGTTATGGAAAGACTGAGTTATTTTCCTGAAAAAACTCAGAATTAACCAAACTAAAAACCTGTTAGTTCAGAACAGGATGTCTTAAAATCTGTTATGACATCTGAGAAAACCTGTCTACTGATTTAGGAAAATGTGATCATTTTGCAAAATGCTCAGATACACACTTATAAACATCAGTACCTGAATGACAATATTTTTCTGCAAAGGTACCTAATGAATCAGTATAACTAAACTAGAATGTTATGACATCAGTCATGACATTCACACATACACACTTGGGTTTTACCAAAAATGCAAGCCAATAACTAAACAACTACAGCCTTGTTTGACTTTCTGGCATCACGTGCGTGTTCATTGACTCCTGAGTACCGTGGTCTGCATTCTTTGGCCATTGGACTGGGTTTCATGGTCATTTGTGTTCTGGCTGTTGGCCATTTGTGTTCTGGCCTCAACGTTCCTTAATCTTCTCAGGATGTTTGTCTTGCCATGTATTGGTGTCATGCATAAGTTGTTCTTTTGGCCATTTGGCTTTTGGCTTTTGGCCATTTGGCTTTTGGCCTTAACGTTCCTTAATGAACCTGCATGGGATCCTGTCTAAATCTGCAGTGTTGAATCTCATGAACACATTAAATAAAATCATAAAATGCAAATAAAGCCAATATATGAAGAAATTTAATGTTTAGGCACAATATGGCATGTATGAATGATTATACCCTTTTGATCATAGAGATCAAATCAATCCTACCCTTACTGGAAAATTAGTGACCTGAATGCTTTTATGCCCTTTGGATCATGGAGATCAAGCCAGCCTTATCCTTACTGAAGAAGTAGTGAGGTGTTGGTTTGTAACTGTGATGGCTTGTTTGTAGTGAGAGAGGGATTTGTAATAAGGATTTCAAGGTTTTAGGGTTCTTGAAAGAATTTGATATTCTAACAGTGTTGTGGCAAGGTTTTTTCTCTCTTTTCCTCCTCTCCGGTGTGTGTGAAAAGAAGGTGATTATATAATGGAAATTAGGGTAAAGAAAATGGGCTTTGAATGTGCAATTGGGCCTCCAATGTTCACTTGAGTTCGTCACTTTCCAGGATAAATCGCAGGGACTTAAGTGCAATTTTTGAAGTTGAAATGTGAAAACAAAATGTAGCTGACATCGATAACTAACTCCTGTCCGAAAATCGGCTCAATCGGATAAACGGTGAATTAGTTATGAATTTTTGAAGTTTCAGCTCAGACAAACTTATTTTGGGCTCCAGTGTCGACTCTGACACGTTCTTCAATAAAAAACTGGTATTGATCGGAGCATAATCCGGTCTCGACTTTTGAAGCAAAATTTTAGATCTACGAGTCAGGGACCTTGTGTAAAAATATGAGCCCAATCCGATAAAAATTGATCGAGTTATGAATTTTCGAAGTTTCGGCCCAGATGAAATAGTATTCAGCATTCAGGATTTTCAGTGTGTCATGCACTCTGAGCAAAAAACGAAGGCCTTTTGAACACCGTTCGAACTCGATACCTCCTGTGAAAATGTAGCCAACTCAATTTGTGAAATTTTTGCGTCGGAACCAGCTCGATACGATGAAAATCGACCAAGTTATGATTTTCTAAACATGACGCAAATAAACTTCTGTCACAAATTTTCTGTATGAAAATACTTGATAAATCCACATTTTTGAAGACCTTCTGATCGAAATTGGCTTCCAGCCGTGAGAGATGAAAACGTAGATAATGTCAAGACGGAATTTAGGCCACCGGAACGGGTTCAAAACGAGCCATGATCTTCAAGTTATGAAATTTTTAGCGCGTAAAAACTGCACTTTCAGCACACTTTTTCACCATATTTCTTCGAGAAAACTCACACATTCGGATACCTTCTTTAAAGAATTGACTCTTGAGCCGAACCTGAATTTGAGAATACGTTATCAGAGATATTTTGGCGAAAGAATACCTGAATATGACGCGTCGGTTTGGACTTGTGAATTTTTCTTGAAATATTTCGAGAAATATGGGAGGGCAAATTTTGGGGTACAACAGTTGCCCCTGTTCAATCTTCTTAAACCTGAGGATGTAGATTGGCTTGCGTGACTTTCGTGATCCGAAGGTGGAAGATGATTGAACACTAAAGTGCCCAGAAATTTGCACTCGCATGGTGTAGTATCAGCAATGTGATGTAGGGGGAATGGGCTTATAGATGCCATTTGGAAGTGATGGATGGGGGGATGGGCTTATAGATGCCATCTGGAGCTGTGACGGAGCTTTGTCGGGAATGGGCTTATGGATGCCATTTGGAGACTGTTGGTATGTGGATGGGCTTATAAATGCCATCGAGAGGTTGTCGATCGCGTAAGAGATTCCATAGCGAGAACTTGCGTACCTGAGAAAGAAAGATAATTACCTGGCCTGTTACAGGGGTTGATCTTCAAACTCTTCGTGTAGATATGCCCTGGCTGGATACAGGTATCGAATCTTTAAACTCTTCAGACGTGCCCTAGCAAGATACAGGAATCGAGTCCGGAGAATAGTCGTCAACAGATACACCCTGGCAAGATATAGGAGTCGGATCTTCGAACTCTTCAGACGTGCCCTGGCAGGATACAGGAATCGAGTCTGGAATTAGTCGTCAACAGATACACCCTGGCAAGATATAGGAATCGGATCTTCAAACTCTTCAGACGTGCCCTCAACGGGACGATGAGAGAACCTTGGGCGATTACTACCTCAACGGGACAATGAGAGAACCTTTGGGCGATTTCTACCTCAACGGGACGATGAGAGAACCTTGGGCGATTACTACCTCAACGGGACGATGAGAGAACCTTGGGCGATTACTACCTCAACGGGACGATGAGAGAACCTTTGGGCGATTTCTACCTCAACGAGACGATGAGAGAACCTTTGGGCGATTACTACCTCAACGGGACGATGAGAGAACCTTTGGGCGATTACTACCTCAACAGGATGATGAGAGAACCTTCGGGCGATTACTACCTCAACGGGACGATGAGAGAACCTTTGGGGCGATTACTACCTCAACGGGATAATGAGAGAACCTTGGGTGATTACTACCTCAACGGGACGATGAGAGAACCTTTGGGCGATTTCTACCTCAACGGGACGATAAGAGAACCTTGGACGATTACTACCTCAACGGGACGATGAGAGAACCTTGGGCGATTACTACCTCAACGGGACGATGAGAGAACCTTGGGCGATTACTACCTCAGCAGGATGATGAGAGAATATTAGGCGACTACAACCTCAGCAAGATGACGAGAGAATCTTAGGCGACTACAACCTCAGCAGGATGATGAGAGAATCTTAGGCGAGTACAACCTCAGCAGAATGATGAGAGAATATTAGGCGACTACAACCTCAGCAGAATGATGAGAGAATCTTTAGGCGACTACAACCTCAGCAGAATGATGAAGGAATCTTAGGCGACTACAACCTCAGCAGAATGATGAAGGAATCTTAGTCTACTACAACCTCAGCAGAATGATGAAGGAATCTTCGGCGACTACAACCTCAGCAGAATGATGAAGGAATCTTGGACGTCTTCTACTTCAAAAGGTAAAGACTTTTATCTGTTGATCGTTCTTTCCTGAAAAAGTAACGAGTTAGTTGTATGCAATGTCATAATGTATGACATGCATGATGTCATGATGTTCTCAAAAATAAATGAGATTGGGGTGATATGATTCGTGTATGCATGTATCATAATGTATGACAATGTGATGTTTATGAATGTATTTTCGTCTAGGAAAATAAATCCTTGACGAATGCCGGGAGCTGAATTATGGGCTGATGTTGAAGAGAGTTCTTCGTTTTCACTGGGGGTGATGATTGCAAGAATAAACCGGTAGGAGAAGATGACTCCGTTGGGGAATAAACTTGTTGGAGAGATTACTCTGCGGGGGATCTACTCTGTAGGGAGAGATACTTCGCTGAGGTTTTGATGATAACTCCGTTGGGGATACCATTGTTGAGCTATGTTGGAAGATGAACTCCGCTAGGGGTAGGAAGAACTTCGCCGAGGACAATCTTTCCGTGGCAAATGGCTGAGGATAACCCAGTTATATCCTGGTGGGGAAATAACCTTTGAATAAAGCCGGGGGAGAGTGTTCATACTCTGTAGGGGATAGCTTCCAGAATCTACTGGGGATAAGCTTCCTACTGGGGAGATGGATTCCACTTTCCTGGGGAAACTTTTGGACTGGACTCTCCTGGGGGGAATTTTTCAGATGTACTGGGGAAGTGGCTCCACTGAATGTCTGTATACCGCCGGGGAATAATCTTAGATCAAGATTGTTGGGGACGCTTGTTAAGAATGTTTGTATATTACGCTGGGGAATATTGAGATCTTTGGGGGATAATCCAACTTCCTTAAGGCTGACAGTAAGCTAACTCTGCTTAGGGAGAGTGTTGCTGACTTGCTGGAGGTATTGTGCCTTCTCTGCTCGGGGGAGTATGGCTGAACCTTGTCTCATTCTATGGGGAATTAGGGTATCTTGGTCATTCTTCAGCTGAACTTGTCTTGGTACCTTGATGGCAGAGCAACTAGATCGCTAAGACAACTCATTATTGCCCCAGTTTCAGTGGGAGACGGCACCTGTGGGGGTAATTGACAAATCTTCTGGTAGACAGGTGACAAGATGCCAGGACATAGTCGTACGCTTTGATCCCTAATTTTTGCCTGGACCGCCCTTTCAGGTTTTCAGTCCACCGGGATACCCTTTTTTGCTCAAGCCGCCTTTTCAGGTTTTCGACTTGCCGGGTGTACATATTTTTTTCATTTCATCCCTTATTTTGCCCGAACCCTTTTGGTTCGTTGGGAAGCCCTTATTTTTGCCTAGGTGTGTCAACCTAGCGGGTCTTTGATTATGCGTAGTATTTTTCCGACTATGTCCGTGCTCAGGATGTAGGGAGGTGCCCCTGTTGTTGTGTTGCCATGCTACCAGAAGATCTTGGTTTGATCGTCCAACGCTCCAAGTGATCCAGATGGAGATTTTCCCCAGGCTGGTTGGCCTTTTGAGAGATTCTCCGAATCTTGACTTAACTGCCCCAGATGACGGACAATGATCATGCCATGCCCCTTGATTGGAAGTACTCTTGTTCACTTAGATATTTGTCGTGCGAATTTCTCTTCTGTTCGAACAAATAGTCATATGCAAACAATTTTATCTTAAGAATGCAAAGCTTATGTCTGTCTTGAATTTTGAAAATTCATTTTTGTAAAACAAGTGAAACTTTTTGTAGACTGTGATGTCAACTCAAGCTTTTACAGCGGGCCTTAAGGAGTCAGGATACCTTTCGTAACAGTATGCTTTCGAACTAACCCATTCTTCAGCTAGGACTTTTAAGGGTTATATCGTGGCCTGGTTCACGGTTTAAGAAACAAAGGATAAAGGCTTAAATTATTTGTACCCACCCGCTCTTCGTGATGTTCTTCAAACCTAAGCTCAGTTGATCGTGCGTTAGACCTTATTTGAGTTTTTGTCCTAATGTTCCAATGATGGTTCAGATATTGATGATTTATTCTGAATAGGCAGTCATTTTTTGTTTTTGTTGAGGGTTTGTATGACCTATTTCTTTTTGATTTCGCTATCCTTAAATTTTGCCTGAACTGTTTCTTTTTTTGGGATTACAGTCAGCGGGATGCCCCAGTTTTGTAAGTCTCCTTCATAGGTTTTAACTTGACGGGCTTTTATTTTTTTCTTTGAGATAATGACTGCCCGTCTTTATGATTATTCGGAACCATCACGGTCTTTCTTTGTTTTGTAAGGACCTCTTTGGTGTCATTCGTTATGCACTTGGATCAACTGAGAGAACTACCCTGCCCCAGGTTATGATTAAGGGTTTAATTTTTGAAAAGAAAAACTCCTACTTCTTTGGCTCAAAGGGGTTGACGACGGATTATCTTCCTTATAACTCCAGTGTTTAGGGATTGAAACAATGCCTGTACCTCATCAGCGGGGTCCGTTCAGAAGCATACTGTAGAGATCGTGGTATAGTTTTTGTCATCCTCCCTCAAGAGGCCTAGAATTATTAACCGAGAGTTGATCATCACAAAAATATGAAAACATTTTGCATATAGTGAATACGAAATAATTACTTCAAAACAGACATGTGTAATGCATTAATGAAATAACAAAGTTTGACATGAATAAAATGTTTGACAATCAAAGAAAAATACAACTTGAACATTCGAATGAACAAAAGACATTCTCGATGATTTGGTGTAGGATCAGTGTTCAAACTTGACCTCCTTGGCATCAATCAAGTCTTGGATTTTGTTCTTCAAGGTCCAACAGTCGTCGGTGTCATGTCCAGGACTGTCAGAATGGTAGGCACATATCACACCCGGGTTGTATTTGGAAGAGGAAGTGTCAGGATTTTGAGGAGGATCCTTCAGTGTGATCAGTTTTGCCTTCAGCAATTGTTGTAATTCCTGAGACAAAGACATGTTGATGTCAGTATACTTCCTATCTTGATACTTTATCCTACGCCTATTGCTCTTTCTTGGTTGAACGGGCGTGGGATCAGAGATCTGGATTGCCCCTACATCATGACGACCCTTTTTACCATGTATAGCATTGGACTCCTTCTTCCCACTGTGGGGCTTTTTCTGAGCATCAGCATGTGCGGTTTCTTGAATCTTCCCCGACTTGATACCAGCTTCAATTCTCTCCCCAGTCAAGATAAGATCTGTGAACCCAACAGAAGAATTCCCAATCAGATGGTTGTAGAATGGACCAGACAGGGTCCCCAAGAACATGTCCACAAGTTCACGATCAGTCAGAGGTGGTTGCACCCTTCCAGCAAGGTCTCTCCACTTTTGCGCATATTCCTTAAAACCTTCTCCCGATCCTAGCGACATACCCTGGAGTTGGGTACGTGTAGGAGCGATGTCGGCATTGTACTGATATTGCTTATAGAACGCAGTAGCCAAGTCCTCCCAGTTACGAATGCTGGTTCCATCCAGCTGATAGAACCATTCGAGCTGAGTCCCTGAAAGACTCTCCTGGAAGAAATGGATCCATAGATTCTTGTCAACAGTATACGGTTGAATCTTCCGCGCATAGGATCTGAGATGCAGCTTGGGACAGGATGCCCCATCATATTTTGCAAAAGCAGGTGCCTTGAATTTGTGAGGGATCACCACCCCAGAAGACAGACCTAGATCTTCGAAGTCCATGCCAGGCACCTTTTGTATTTCCATAGCACTTAGCCTGTCTTCTAACTACTTGTACCTGTCCTCAGCTGGAGGGTACTGCTCATCATTGTAATCGGTCTCGTTGTCAGAGACCACTGGACTAGGAACCTCCCTTTCTCGGGGACTGTCTTTCCCAACAGACGGGGTAGTCAGCTCAGCTTCATTTTGTGATCCATTCCCAGATTTGCGTCTAGGGTTGAACAGCACCGTCCTCTTCTTCTTCTTTTTCAAAAGCAGGGTCTTCAGATCTTGTTGCCCCTGGGCTAGACTCATGATCAACTCTTGGAACTGGGCGTTCTGAGTCTGGAGGGCCTTGATGGATTGCTCAGTAGATGACTCAGGATTCATGACAATCGGCTGAAATAAACAGCGAAGACGGTAAGCAACCTGTAAAAGGGATACCTGTAATGCAATGATATGTATATATGCATGCAATGTTTTCAAGGATCTCGCGGGGTAAACAAGAAAATCGTTAGAGTTGGGATCCGATAGCTTGATTGAAGGAACTGCATATTATTGAGAGTCCTTCTACAAGAGTCAAGGCTCACCATATCGAGTGGGTCATAGCCCCTGACTTAAGTCGTCAACCTGGCTAGAGGAAAATAAATCCCCTTTGCCCCTTGCTAGATATTTTGGTTCATCATGACCTGCATCACAAGCCCTTGAGACCCTTGAAATGGATTAGTCCTTATATAGGATGCATGCAATGGTATGATGGTATGATGTTATGCTATGCGTGGAGTAATGTAGGTAAACCCTGTTATGAGTCCAGATTAAGGACTGTAAACAAAACCTGCAAAGAACTCGAGTTTCAGATAACAAGTATGCAAGTAGTCAAGTTTGAAGGCATACAAGTCACACATAAGAGCCCTTAGATTTTAGGCCAGCATGGGGTCTAGGTATTACCCTCTTTCAGTTTGTTGGTTAAGACCTGTCCTATCAGAAGTAATCGGGTTCTAGAGGATCCCAATATCACTGACTACCCTCAATCGGTCATAACTCCAGCATCACAATCTTTTCTTGCGGCCAGAACCATCGCGAGAGTTTAGCCTCAATGGGTGTAGCATACTGCTACTGTTCTATTGGCCAAGTTGGGTCATTTAAGGTTCTAAGGTCGGTTGGTGCTTAATGACTCCTCAGAAGACCCATATTCTCCTCGTTACAACACAAGGGATATCGGTACAGACCAAGGTGCCACACCAGCGTAGCTACTGCTTCACCCGTGTCGGTCTACGCCGGACAGGTCCCTCACAGCTTATGCTACCTAACAGGGTATCCCCAGATCCGGGTTAGGATCTATGTAACTCCGATGCATCCCCCAATAATAAAGAAAACAAACACAACAATTGAAAACACAAGTGATCTTAGTCCTAAGGTACACCTCACTTTATAAAATCCCCAGCAGAGTCGCCAGTTCTGTGATCGGTGGATCTGGAACTGACTGTTTAACGCTGGTTCGCGAAATGTCGCGGAAGCAAGAGTCGCCACCGTCTTTTATTTTCTCCAACATGGACAGGACAAAAGCACAGCAAAATTCCTTATGAGATAATTTCTCGGTTCGGGAGGTAGATTTATAGAAAGGGAAGGTGTTAGCACCCTTTCTATCCATGGTTATCCATGGGCTCTTAGATACTTGCTCATTGTGTTTTCAAAAGTGTTTGCTTTTCAATTGTGAGTGAATTTTAAAAAGTTTCGTTTTAAAGATTTCAGATCGACTCTTGTATCAGTCCTCAAGAGTGTTTGAAAAATTGTTTTGAAAGCTTTTTGAAAAGTTTCGGTGTGAAAAGAGTTTGATTTGTTTTTGAATAGAGCAAGTATCCATGAGTCATCTACCTACCCTAAGGAATTAGGCTGTGTAAATGTCCTTAAGCTAGTGCCATCCCACCATTGAGAGGTAGGTAGCACCATCGTTGGAGGTATTTGGGTCAATTCGTTTTTAGGGACAGTGTAGTCACCAGAGCAACAGCAGGACACCTTAGAAGCTACCCTTATGCCATTGATCCTTTTTAATTCGAGGCAACTTTTCCGAGGCAACTGGATCATGTTATGGACATAAGGACTTACTAAAACGTCCTATACTCGACGACCACGTTTCGAAGGTAAGGCAACAGTGAGGCGTACCCTAAGAGTGGTGTGTGAATTGGTGTGTTGTTTTCATGTTATGTTTTATCTTGTACATGTATCATGGTGATCTACGCATTATTTTTAAT
Source organism: Vicia faba (assembly GCA_948472305.1). Classification (NCBI taxonomy): domain Eukaryota; kingdom Viridiplantae; phylum Streptophyta; class Magnoliopsida; order Fabales; family Fabaceae; genus Vicia; species Vicia faba. The sequence goes on along the minus strand of OX451738.1, from coordinate 1,606,256,572 downwards.
TAGTCATTCATTCTTTCATGCAATTAAAATTTAAAAGTGCGGAAATTTAAATGCGGAAAGTAAAATCCTACGCTATTACAAGGCGCGGGTCTATACATCGCCAAATTACAAAGACCCGTTTTGATAAAAATGCGGAAAGTAAAAGACCTAATTACTATTACAAGGCTTGAGCAGTTACATAATATTCACAAAGAAAAAAAAAAGAATAAATGCGCGAAAGAATTAAAGTTGCACGTTTGAGGGCGTTGGACCCTTTTGAAATTAAATTGAATTAAAAGTTAATTAATTATTTTATTAAAAGAAAAGAAATGTTTTTTTAGGTTTTTGGTATTTATGAAAATAAGGAAAGATTAAAAATTAAAAGAAACCCTAATTCTAAGTTATTTTTAATTATTTAGAAAATATTAAAGTTTAACCTAGTTTACATAATATTTAATGTACATGTTTATTTACAAAATTAATGATAATTAATAATAATGATAAATAATGATGATTAATAATTTATTTAAGAAAAAGATGAAAATGTCAAAAAAACTTAATTCTAGATACTTTTTACTTATTAAGAAAAAGATTAAAGTTAAAAAATCTAAATTAAACTAAGTTAATTGTTAGAGTTTATTTACAAAAAATAGGTTAGTGATGAAATTAATAATAATTAAATATATTTGTATTTTTGATTTTTTTGTTTTTATTATAGAAAATTATTTTATGGTGAGAAAAACAATCAAAACGATTAAAAAAAATTAGAAAAGAAAATAAAATAAAATTAAAAGGATGCAAACCAATGGGGGTTTCAGGCCCAAGGGGAGGTTTTTTTGAAGTATTCTGGCCCATTAGACAAAAAGCCTTTGAAATTCTGGCTGCAGATACTCAATGTCACGTTTAATGTTATGACACCGTATCTGACTTTCTATAAGACAGTAAATACAAAAACAGTAAATAACACAGTCAATTGTTTACCCAGTTCAGTGTGCAACAACACCTACTCTGGGGGCTACCAAGCCAGGGAGGAAATCCACTATAAGAGATGTTAATTCAGGAATAAACCAACCAGTTTATCTCCTTCACTTAAGACCTACCCAATGCAATTTCAATCTAAGTACAACTTAAACCTGAGTTCCTACTCACTCCCCCTCAATCACAGCAGTTATACATGAAACAATTTGACTAATGAATTGATGAAGACACTCTTCAAAAACATACACTTGATTAAGCTTCACAGCTTTTTAATCAAGCAACACAACCACTCTTGCTTCACAGCTTTGAGTGATACACACAACTAACTTGACTCTGCTTCACAGCTTTAGTCAAGAAACATTCAAACACTCTTGCTTCAAAGCTTTGAGTGCTACACAACCCTTACAATTAAAAACCTATTCCAAGTCACTTATCACAATGATAATTGCTTGGAGTACAATAATTAAACCTATACAGTTTACAAATGATCTTCTGACCAAAAAGGGATTACTTGCAAAACAGCAGCTCTGTTGAATATATAGCAGCTGCAACTTCAGTTAAGGTTTCCACAAAAACCTAGGGTTAATTCCGTTTGACCTCAAGACTAGGTCACAGGACTCTATTAACCAGGTTAGGGTTGAGCTAGGTTAACCCAAAGAAAACGCAGGATTCTGTTCTGGAAAGACTGAGTTATTTTCCTGAAAAAACTCAGAATTAACTAAACTGAAAACCTGTTAGTTCAGAACAGGATGTCTTAACATCTGTTATGACATCTGAGAAAACCTGTCTACTGATTTAGGAAAATATGATCATTTTGCAAAATGCTCAGATACACACTTATAAACATCAGTACCTGAATGACAATATTTTTCTGCAAAGGTACCTAATGAATCAGTACAACTAAACTAGAATGTTATGACATCAGTCATGACATTCACACATACACACTTGGGTTTTACCAAAAATGCAAGCCAATAACTAAACAACTACAAACTCCCCCTTTGGCAGATTTTTGGCTAAAGACCCTAAGCAATCAGAGATAGATAGCAGCAGAAAGAAATGACTGCAGAAAAATAGAATGTCTAATTAAGTAAGTACCAAAATATTCTCCCCCTCTTTAGCCACAAATGGGCCAAAGATACATGTTCATTAAAATTATACAGTCATCCAGAAAAAGTAATAAGAGCAGCAGCTAAAAACTGAATACACTTCCAAACTCCACCAGGTATCACCACCACCAATCAGCAACACCACCAAACAGCAACCAACCTTTAAGCACTGTCATCAGACTCAGAGGATTCGGGCTTCTTCCTTTTCTTGTGAGCAATGTCAGCATTCTTCTCTTTGTCTGATGTCTCAACATCCTTAGAGACATCTGGATTTGTTTCAGCATTTGAACTTTCTTGATTCAAAGAAACAGAAATGCCAGGAATTGAGTGGTTCTCGTTCAGAATTCTAGAAACAATTTTAGTTATTGCTTGACTAACATAGGCTGACCCTTCCCTATTTGCAATTTCAGGGGGAACTGAAGAAGAAGGATGAGATGGATTACCAGAGGCAGAAGCTTGGGACTTTCCTACATGTCTTGTTCTCAACTCTTTGACCTTGGTGGGGTTAGTTCCCACTTTTCTACGAGAAGAGATCTCCAGGACTTCAGAGTCCAGACAAGAAGAGATTGTCCTAGAATCTTGATCAGAGGAAGAGGTTGAAATAGTCGTATTGGATGATGATGGTGTTTGAGACATTTTGACAGTCTTAGAGGACCAACAGCAACTGAAGAGAAAATTCTGATTGAGAGACTGGGTTATGATGAGGAGACGAGAGGGGAAGGAAGAAAAGGAGTTTCTATTCAACTTCTTCAAAGAATTGAAGGAAATGGGAAAATATAATTTTAACCCAATCAGAACAAGCATAACTCCTTTAACCCTTGTTTTAAGCAAAATTAATTGCTACAGTTCCTCATGTTGGCAAATACCCAACTTACCCCTCAAGTTTTCAAATTGATTTGCATCAAGAGCCTTGGTAAAAATGTCAGCCAGCTGTAGCTCAGTGGCAACATGTTCCAATTTGATTGTCTTCTCTTCTACAAGGTCTCTGATAAAGTGATGTCGTATGTCAATATGTTTGGTCCTACTATGCTGAATGGGATTCTTGGAAATGTTGATCGTACTCAGATTGTCACAGTACAATGTCATAACATATTGTGTGACATTATACTCAGTAAGCATCTGTTTCATCCAAATCATTTGAGAGCAGCTACTACCAGCTGCAATGTATTCAGCTTCAGCAGTAGAAAGAGACACACAATTCTGTTTCTTGCTGAACCAGGAAACCAGATTATTTCCCAAGAAGAAACATCCTCCAGAGGTGCTTTTTCTATCATCAGCACTACCAGCCCAATCAGCATCACAGTAGCCAGTCAGAGCTGGTTCACAGCCATGAGAATACATCAACCCATAGTTGTAAGTTCCACTTACATACTTCAAAATTCTCTTCACTTGATTGATATGACTGACTTTGGGATCAGCTTGGTATCTTGCACAAACTCCAACTGCAAAGGCAATATCAGGTCTGCTGGCAGTTAAGTACAACAAGCTTCCTATCATGCTTCTGTACAGACTTTGATCCACCTTAACCCCACTTGAATCTTTGGAAAGCTTTAGATGAGTAGGAGCAGGAGTCCTTTTGTGACTTGCATTCTCCATACCAAACTTCTTTACAATGTTCTTAGCATACTTGCTTTAAGATAAGAAGATTGAGTCCTCCATCTGTGAGACTTGCAGTCCAAGAAAATAAGTTAGTTCTCCCATGAGACTCATTTCGAATTCAGCCTGCATCTGGTCAGCAAAGTGTTTAACCATATGTTCTGACATTCCTCCAAACACTATGTCATCAACATATATTTGGGCAACCATCAACTTCCCTCCTTCAGTTTTGACAAAGAGAGTTTTGTCCAAGCCTCCTTTTCTGTAGCCTTTGTCTGAGAGAAACTTTGTTAACCTGTCATACCATGCTCTAGGAGCTTGTTTCAGGCCATATAGAGCTTTTATCAATTTGTAGACATGATCAGGGTGGGTTGGATCCACAAAGCCTTTAGGTTGTTCCACATAAGCTTCCTCATTTAAGTACCCATTTAGAAAGGCACTTTTCACATCCATCTGAAATAACTTGAACTTCAGAAGACAAGCAATTGACAATAGGAGTCTGATTGATTCCAGCCTGGCTACAGGTGCAAAGGTTTCATCAAAATCAACCCCTTCAACCTGGGTGTATCCTTGAGCAACAAGTCTTGCCTTATTTCTGGTGACAACTCCTTCAGCATCTGACTTGTTCTTGAATATCCATTTTGTCCCAATGATGTTAGTTCCTTCAGGTCTAGGAACCAGTTCCCAAACTTCATGTTGCTTGAATTGGTTCAGTTCATCTTGCATTGCACCAATCCAGTATTCATTAGTTAAAGCTTCCTTGACATTTCTTGGTTCCATTTTGGACACAAAACAAGAGTTTGAGATGATTTCTCTAGATCTTGTGATGACTCCACTGTTGGGATCTCCTATGATAACCTCTTTTGGATGATCCTTCTGAATTCTGATGGAAGGGATCTTGCTAGCTTCCTTTGATTCAGATTCTGTTGTGGTGGAGTTGGGTAGATCATTCTGTTGGGTTGAAGTCTCAAAGAATGTCTCAACAGTACAAGGAACATCTATTTCTTCATGATAGTCATCAATTATAACATTTATTGATTCCATCATGGCTTTGGTTCTGGAATTGAATACTCTATAAGCTCTGCTGTTTGAGGAGTATCCTAGAAATATGCCTTCATCACTTTTAGGGTCCAGTTTTCTTCTTTGTTCACGATCAGCCAGAATATAGCATTTGCTGCCAAACACATGGAAGTACTTCACAGTTGGTTTTCTTCCTTTCCAGAGTTCATATATGGTGGATAGGTTCCCTTTCTCAAGGTGACCCTGTTATGAACATAGCAGGCTGTATTCATAGCTTCAGCCCAAAAATACATAGGAAGTCTTTTGGCATGTAACATTGCTCTGGCAGATTCCTGTATGGTCCTGTTTTTTCTTTCCACAACTCCATTTTGCTGAGGTGTTATAGGAGAAGAAAATTCATGACTAATTCCTTCTGAAGAACAGAAATCATCAAACTTGCTGTTTTCAAATTCCTTGCCATGATCACTTCTGATTCTGACAATACACCCTTCCTTTTCTCTTTGAATTCTTTTGCACAATTCTTTAAAAACTTCAAATACATCAGATTTTTCCCTAATGAAATTAATCCAGGTGAATCTGGAAAAATCATCCACAACCACATAGGCATATCTTTTTCCACCAAGACTCTATACTTGCATTGGTCCCATCAGATCCATATGAAAAAGTTCTAGAACCTTAGAGGTGGTCAGATGTCTTGACTTTGGATGTGACATCCTAGTCTGCTTACCAACCTGACATTCACCACAAACTCTTTCTTCATCAATTTGCAGTCTTGGAATCCCTCTGAATGCCTCCAAGGAGATAATCCTCTTCATACCTCTTAGATGAAGATGGCCAAGTTTTTGGTGCCACAGTTTCACCTCTTTTTCTTCTTTTGCAATGGAACATACAGAGGAGAATTTTGTGTTCTCAGGCTCCCACAAGTAACAGTTGTCTTTAGATCTGACTCCTTTCATTACAATTTCTTGTTTGTCATTGATTACAAGACATTCAGATTTTGAGAAATTGACCTTGAATCCCAGATCACACAATTGATTGATACTAATGAGATTAGCAGTCAGCCCTTTTACCAGCAGTACTTCATTCAGACTTGGAACTCCAGGGCAGTCCAAATCACCAACTCCTTTGATTTCACCTTTAGCACCATCTCCAAAGGTCACAAAACTGGTGGTGTGAGGCTTAACATTATTGAGGAGGTTCTTGATTCTAGTCATGTGTCTGGAACATCCACTGTCAAAGTACCAGTCTTCCTTTGCAGAAGACCCTCAGGGAAGTGTAGGCTATCAGGGCAGTAGCCTTTTTCTTCCATTCAGGAGCATGTGGTACCTTTTTAGACTTAGGTTTGACACCTGGGTTCTGATTAGGGTATCCATGCAATCTGAAGCAGAAGGGCTTTATGTGGCCATATCTCCCACAATGATGACATCTCCATCTTTGGTACCTTTTCTTCATATGTCTCTGTTCCTGATGTTGAGAGTTGTGTTGAGACATCTGTTTTGACATTTGCTTATCAGGCCTGATCTTCTTATCTGTACCAGATTTCTTTGCTTCCATAAATCCTACTCCAGATTTATTTCCCACATTTTGTCCAACCTGAAGGATCTCTTCCAATTTGTCTGTTCCATTTGTCAGCATCTTGACAGATTTGGTCATTTGATTCAGTTGTGAGTTCAGCAATTGAACTTCTCCTTCTAGATGACTTATAGTTTCAAGGTTTGCCCTTTTTTCAGCCTCCAGCTTTATGATGAGTTTTGATTGTTTCTCATTCTGCACACAGACTTCAGTACTTCTGATACACAATTTCTTGTAAGTATCATCTAGTTCTTCAAAAGTCACCTCTTCATCACTGATGTCACTTTCAGAGGTACAAACACCAGTTAAAGCAGTAACTAGTTTGGCAGATTCTTCTTCAGAATTACTTTCTGAATCACAGTCAGACCAAGTAACAGTCATTCCTTTCTTTTGTTTCTTAAGAAAGGTAGGGCATTCAGCTCGAATATACCCATATCCTTCACAACCATGGCATTGAATTCCTCTGCCTTGATTTCCCTTCTCTTCTGACCTTGGTCTTCTGCTGGAACTGTCAATGTCAGAGGGAATGTTATGGACATTAGACCTTGACTTTGGATCTATTCTTTTGATGAGTTTGTTGAACTGTCTTCCAAGCATGGCTATAGCTTCTGAAGTATTTTCTTCAACATCAGTGTTGGACACAAGTGCTATGCTCTTGTTATTCTTGTCACCATTATCAGTGATCCCCATCTCAAAAGTCTGAAGAGACCCAATAAGTTCATCCACTTTCAACTTGCTGATGTCCTGAGCTTCCTCTATGGCAGTTACCTTCATTGCAAATCTTTTAGGCAAGGATCTGAGAATCTTTCTCACCAGTTTTTCTTGTGACATCTTTTCTCCCAGTGCTCCTGAGGTGTTGGCAATCTCCAAGATGTTCATGTGAAACTCATGAATGGTTTCATCTTCCATCATTTTTAGATTCTCAAACTTGGTAGTCAACATCTGAAGCCTTGACATTTTTACTTTGGAAGTGCCCTCATGAGTAGTTTTGAGAGTGTCCCAAACTTCCTTGGCCAGTTCATATTGATGTACTAGTCTGAAAATGTTTCTATCAATTCCATTGAACAAGGCATTTAAAGCTTTGGAATTTCCCAGGGCTAACTCATCTTCTTCTTTACTCCAATCTTCCTCAGGCTTCAGACTGATTGTCCCATCTTTCTCAGTTATGGTGGGATGGATCCATCCTTTGTCAGCAGCTCTCCAAGCCTTTTTGCCCAGAGATTTTAAGAAGGCAATCATACGAGGTTTCCAGTAGTCATAATTAGTTCCATCCAGAATGGGTGGTCTATTTCCAAAAACTCCTTCTTTGTCCATAGTGCCAGAAAGTGATATCCCTAGATCTCACCCAGTAATACAGGCAGGGTGCCTGCTCTGATGCCAATTGAAATTCTGGCTGCAGATACTCAATGTCACGTTTAATGTTATGACACCGTATCTGACTTTCTATAAGACAGTAAATAAAAAAACAGTAAAGAACACAGTCAATTGTTTACCCAGTTCAGTGTGCAATAACACCTACTCTGGGGGCTACCAAGCCAGGGAGGAAATCCACTATAAGAGATGTTAATTCAGGAATAAACCAGCCAGTTTATCTCCTTCACTTAAGACCTACCCAATGCAATTTCAATCTAAGTACAACTTAAACCTGAGTTCCTACTCACTCCCCCTCAATCACATCAGTGATACATGAAACAATTTGACTAATGAATTGATGAAGACACTCTTCAAAAACATACACTTGATTAAGCTTCACAGCTTTTTAATCAAGCAACACAATCACTCTTGCTTCACAGCTTTGAGTGATACACACAACTAACTTGACTCTGCTTCACAGCTTTAGTCAAGAAACATTCAAACACTCTTGCTTCAAAGCTTTGAGTGCTACACAACCCTTACAATTAAAAACCTATTCCAAGTCACTTATCACAATGATAATTGCTTGGAGTACAATAATTAAACCTATACAGTTTACAAATGATCTTCTGACCAAAAAGGGATTACTTGCAAAACAGCAGCTCTGTTGAATATATAGCAGCTGCAACTTCAGTTAGGGTTTCCACAAAAACCTAGGGTTAATTCCGTTTGACCTCAAGACTAGGTCACAGGACTCTATTAACCAGGTTAGGGTTGAGCTAGGTTAACCCAAAGAAAACGCAGGATTCTGTTCTGGAAAGACTGAGTTATTTTCCTGAAAAAACTCAGAATTAACCAAACTGAAAACCTGTTAGTTCAGAACAGGATGTCTTAACATCTGTTATGACATCTGAGAAAACCTGTCTACTGATTTAGGAAAATGTGATCATTTTGCAAAATGCTCAGATACACACTTATAAACATCAGTACCTGAATGACAATATTTTTCTGCAAAGGTACCTAATGAATCAGTACAACTAAACTAGAATGTTATGACATCAGTCATGACATTCACACATACACACTTGGGTTTTACCAAAAATGCAAGCCAATAACTAAACAACTACAGCCTTGTTTGACTTTCTGGCATCACGTGCGTGTTCATTGACTCCTGAGTACCGTGGTCTGCATTCTTTGGCCATTGGACTGGGTTTCATGGCCATTTGTGTTCTGGCTGTTGGCCATTTGTGTTCTGGCCTCAACGTTCCTTAATCTTCTCAGGATGTCTGTCTTGCCATGTATTGGAGTCATGCATAAGTTGTTCTTTTGGCCATTTGGCTTTTGGCTTTTGGCCATTTGGCTTTTGGCCTTAACGTTCCTTAATGAACCTGCATGGGATTCTGTCTAAATCTGCAGTGTTGAATCTCATGAACACATTAAATAAAATCATAAAATGCAAATAAAGCCACTATATGAAGAAATTTAATGTTTAGGCACAATATGGCATGTATGAATGATTATACCCTTTTGATCATAGAGATCAAATCAATCCTACCCTTACTGGAAAATTAGTGACCTGGATGCTTTTATGCCCTTTGGATCATAGAGATCAAGCCAGCCTTATCCTTACTGAAGAAGTAGTGAGGTGTTGGTTTGTAACTGTGATGGCTTGTTTGTAGTGAGAGAGGGATTTATAATAAGGATTTCAAGGTTTTAGGGTTCTTGAAAGAATTTGATATTCTAACAGTGTTGTGACAAGGTTTTTTCTCTCTTTTCCTCCTCTCTGGTGTGTGTGAAAAGAAGGTGATTATATAATGGAAATTAGGGTAAAGAAAATGGGCTTTGAATGTGCAATTGGGCCACCAATGTTCACTTGAGTTCGTCACTTTCCAGGATAAATCGCAGGGACTTAAGTGCAATTTTTGAAGTTGAAATGTGAAAACAAAATGTATCTGACATCGATAACTAACTCCTGTCCGAAAGTCGGCTCAATCGGATAAACGGTAAATTAGTTATGAATTTTTGAAGTTTCAGCTCAAACAAACTTATTTTGGGCTCCAGTGTCGACTCTGATACGTTCTTCAATAAAAAAATGGTATTGATCGGAGCATAATCCCGTCTCGAATTTTGAAGCAAAATTGTAGATCTACGAGTCAGGGACCTTGTGTAAAAATATGAGCCCAATCCGATAAAAATTGATCGAGTTATGAATTTTCGAAGTTTCGGCCCAGATGAAATAATATTCAGCATTCAGGATTTTCAGTGTGTCACGCACTCTGAGCAAAAAACGAAGGCCTTTTGAACACCGTTCGAACTCGATACCTCCTGTGAAAATGTAGACAACTCAATTTGTGAAATTTTGGCGCCAGAACCAGCTCGATACGATGAAAATCGACCAAGTTATGATTTTCTGAACATGACGCAAATAAACTTCTGTCACAAATTTTCTGTATGAAAATACTTGATAAATCCACATTTTTGAAGACCTTCTGATCGAAATTGGCTTCCAGCCGTGAGAGATGAAAAAGTAGATAATGTCAAGACGGAATTTTGGCCACCGGAACGGGTTCAAAACGAGCCACGATCTTCAAGTTATGAAATTTTTAGCGCGTAAAAACTGCACTTTCAGCACACTTTTTCACCATATTTCTTCGAGAAAACTCACACATTCGGATACCTTCTTTAAAGAATTGACTCTTGAGCCGAACCTGAATTTGAGAATACGTTATCAGAGATATCTTGGCGAAAGAATACCTGAATATGACGCGTCGGGTTGGACTTGTAAATTTTTCTTGAAATATTTCGAGAAATATGGGAGGGCAAATTTTGGGGTACAACACACATGTTTGTTATCCTACTTTGATTCTTAATATTATTGTTAGGTGTGATGTTTTGTCATCTATTTTATCGATGTTTCGTCATCTTTTGCCATGATATCTTGTTTATCTTGAAGTCGATGTTTCGCCATCGCACATGTTTGTTATCCTACTTTGATTCTCAATATCATTGTTAGGTATGATGTTTTGTCATCTATTTTATCGATGTTTCGTCATCTTTTGCCATGATATCTTTGTTTACCTTGAAGCCGATGTTTCGCCATCGCACATGTTTGTTATCCTACTTTGATTCTCAATATCATTGTTAGGTGTGATGTTTTGTCATCTATTTTATCGATGTTTCGTCATCTTTTGCCATGATATCTTTGTTTACCTTGAAGCCGATGTTTCGCCATCGCACATGTTTGTTATCCTACTTTGATTCTCAATATCATTGTTAGGTGTGATGTTTTGTCATCTATTTTATCGATGTTTCTCCATCTTTTGCCATGATATCTTTGTTTATCTTGAAGCCGATGTTTCGCCATCGCACATGTTTGTTATCCTACTTTGATTCTCAATATCATTGTTAGGTGTGATGTTTTGCCATCTATTTTATCGATGTTTCGTCATCTTTTGCCATGATATCTTTGTTTACCTTGAAGCCGATGTTTCGCCATAGCACATGTTTGTTATCCTACTTTGATTCGCAATATCATTGTTAGGTGTGATTGTTTTGTCGTTTGTTTCATTTGATGTTTCGCCATCTTTGACATGTTATCTTGTTATCATTTAGCCGATTCTTTACCATCTCATTTGTTTGTTGTTTTATTTGATGTTTTTCCATCTTGACTATCTTTTTTCGTCTTAACTAAAAAACACAAACCAACCAAAACACTTAAGTCGAACTACGGCTGCTCTGATTCCTTAATAGGGATACGTAGGCATTGGGGTAGGGCCCAACCAAGCACTTCTTTTATTTTCCCTACATTATTTTCTTATCTTTTGCATAGATTCCCTTTTCAGTTTTAAGCCATAGACATAGGATTTGACCACACCCATTTAGATTAGACAACAAAAGTGTATACCATAGAGTACTACAGGTGTGTGGGGTGCTAACACCTTCCCCTCGTGTAATAGACTCCCTTACCCGATCTCTCGGTCGAAAGACCGTGATTTCTTCCCTTTCCAGGTCTTCTCGATGTTTACCTTTCCCTCTCGGCGGGATAAAAGACGTTCGGTGGCAACTTCATTGATGTTTCATTAACATCCAGATGAGAGGTTTCGGCCGTGTAGTTTTCCGGGAGCACCAGGGCATAGTGTTGAAAATTGTTATCCTTTAAGGACTGAAGTGCAAAGGTTGGTGAAGTCTAGAATTTTCTCTTTTAAAGACATGTGACCTAATGTGAAAGACAATCCTCTACCCAAGCACGGGGGAGTGGGTGCTGTGAATATGTTGGCCAGTTGTCCAGGTGACTTCCGGATTTTTGACATTAATCTGGTTAGAGGGGATTTGGTAAAGATGCATGCATACCTATGTGAATTCAGTTATTATACACACGACCATGCCGATTGTGCTGTTTGCAATACAAACATCCATGGTTGCGAGAAGATAAAGGCTGACTTACAGGAGATGATGGATGAAGGTTTAATCCATATAATCAGGCCTAGGGAAGAATATGAAGAGGAAGTTAATATGGTTTCTGGATGTCCGAGTGAATTCAGAATTTTTGAAGTAGAACATTTGAATGAAGATCTCGTACAGTTGCATGCCACTTTCTGCCGTACTACTGGACAGGTGGAACACCAATACGGGTCTTTCTTAGTTTGCTATGAAGACCCCCGAGGATGTTCTATTGTGAGAGAGGGTGTTCAATTGTTGTTAGACAATGGAACTATTAAGATCATAGGTCAGAGAGATGATTTTCACGAGATTGATATGGTTGAAGTTTGTTTGATGGAAGAAGAGTCAGAGGAAGAGTATGCCTCCGCGGATGAGTATTTCTCTTCAGACGAAGATTTGTTTGCCGGAAATGACCTTTTGAGGGCTGATTGTGTTGAGGAAGGTGTAAACGTCATTGTACCTTGTTTTGGTGCACCCACTCATCTTGAGGTGGAGTACCATAGCAAACCAGTTGTTACCCCATTAGTAATTAGTCTTCCAGGTCCTGTTCCCTATAAATCAGATAAGGTTGTACCATACAAATACAATGCTACAATCTTAGAAGATAGGGTGGAGGTTCCCATCCAGCCAATGCCAGATGTTGGAAATATAGCTGATATTAGCAGGGTGACCCATAGTGGTCGTGTGTTTGCGCCGGCTATTCGAAGAGATGTTGTTGCTGGAAAGAAAATTGCTGAGAATGATGAACCTAAGAAGGCTACAGGAGAGACTAGTGTAGCTACATTAGAGAAAGAAGTGGATGATATCTTGAATATAATTAAGATGAGCAACTACAAAATTGTAGATCAGCTATTGCAGACTCCTTCAAAGATATCCATCCTGGCATTACTGATGAATTCCTCTGCTCATAGGGAATCATTGATGAGAGTACTAGACCAAGCTTTTGTAGAGAATGACACGTCGTTAGATCAATTCAGCAGCGTAATTGGAAACATTACATCATGTAACAACTTGAGTTTCTGCAATGATGAGTTACCATATGAAGGGAGGAATCACAATCTGGCCCTCCACATATCCATGAACTACAAGAATGACTCGCTATATAATGTGATAATTGATTAAGGATCTGTGTTGAATGTTATACCGAGAAGTACTCTCATGAAGTTAAAGTATCAGGGAACACCTATGCGTCCGAGTGGTATCATTATGAAGGATTTTGATGGGTCGAGGAAATATGTCATCGGTGAAGTGGACTTACCCATCCATATAGGACCACATTTTTTCTTGATAACCTTCCAGGTAATGGACATTATTCCCGCGTATAGTTGTTTTCTAGGAAGGCCATGGATACACGAAGCAGGGGCTGTTACTTCAACTCTGCATTAAAAGCTATAATTTGTGCATGAAGGGAAGGTAGTGATCGTAAATGGGGAGCAGGCGTTGTTGATATCCCATCTATCCTCTTCCAGTATTGTAGAAGCGGATGAGGCTGCTGTTGGAACCCAGTTCCAAGCCCTGTCCATTGATAACATAAGGAAAAATGAGAATTCTATGGTCCCACTGAAGGATGCGCAGCAGGTTGTGAGCAATGGTCATAATGCAGTTTGGGGACGACTTGTGGATTCACCCGTAAACAAAAACAGAGCTGGTTTGGGTTTCTCTTCGAGGAATGGCAAAAGTGAAAGTTTAAAGTCAAAGTCTTCTGTGAACAATTATCATGATGTTTTCCGCAACGGAGGCTACCTCCCTCCGATTGTTTCTGGAATTAATGGTGTTAAAGAGGATAAAGCTGAGCAGGAAGTACCTAATTATGTGACGCATGGAGTCCGAGTTCAGAATTGGGTCACCATTGATGTTCCTTCTTGCATACATATTTCAAAGTAATTTGTTTTATTAATCTGTCTCTTTCTTTTGAAAAGATTTCACTGTGCCCAAGGTGGAAGTATTAATGTTGTAGGGCTTATCTATTTGCTATAATTGATAAGATCATTAATAAATGTTGTCTTTGCTTCCAAAATTATGTCTTTTATTTTCTGCCTTTTTCTTGGGAAATGGTAATAAAAAAAACCTTTCAAAATAAATAATAACTGAAAATTAATCTGCATGATCACTTGTAATATGTGTCAGTTTCTAAAAGCAATCATAAATCACATGTGCAGATTAATTAAAAAACCCGTTGAATACAATGACCCTGCACCCTCTCCCAACTTTGATTGTCCTGTGTTTGGGGCTGAAGAAGAAAATTATGATGAGATTCCAGAAGAGGTCTCACAGTTGCTTGAGCACAAGGAGAATACCATTCAGCCATATAAGCATCCTTTGAAAGTGGTTAATTTGGGTTCAGAAGAAGATCTGAAGGAGGTTAAGATTGGAGCATCGTTGCATCCTGATGTAAAGAGCGAGTTGATTGAGCTGTTGAAAGAGTATGTGGATATTTTTTCTTGGTCTTATCAAGATATTCCTGGTCTAGATACAGACATTGTCGGTCATCGTTTGCCGTTGAAGCCAGAGTGTCCGCCAGTTAAACAAAAGTTGAGAAGAACCCATCCAGATATGGCAGTAAAGATCAAGGAAGAGGCCCTAAAGCAGATTAATGCTGGTTTTCTTGTGACGTCAGTGTATCCTCAATGGATTGCCAATTTTGTCCCAGTACCGAAAAAACACAGAAAAGTCCGCATGTGCGTAGATTACAGAGATCTAAATAAAGCTAGTCCAAAAGATGATTTTCCATTGCCACACATTGACATGTTAGTGGATAGCACATCAAAATTCAAGGTTTTCTCATTCATGGACGGATTTTTCGGGTATAAACAAATAATAATGGCTCCAGAGGACATGGAAAAAACAACATTTATCACACCCTAGGGAACATTCTGTTACAGAGTGATGCCCTTCGGATTGAAGAACGCTGGTGCAACATACCAGAGGGCTATGACAACCCTATTCCCTGATCTGATGCACAAAGAAATTGAAGTATATGTTGATGATATAATTGTCAAATCCCAAACTGAAGAAGGGCATATAGAAGATTTGTTGAAGTTGTTTCAGCGTTTGAGGAAGTATCGTCTCCGCTTGAATCCAAATAAATGCACCTTCGGAGTTAGATCGGGGAAATTGTTGGGTTTTATTGTTAGCTAGAAAGGAATTGAAGTTGACCCCGACAAAGTCAAGGCAATTCAAGAAATGCCAGCACCAAGAACTGAAAAGCAAGTCAGGGGTTTCCTCGGGCGTTTGAATTATATCTCTAGATTTATTTCCCACATGACTACAACGTGTGAACCGATCTTTAAGTTATTAAAGAAAGATCATGGTTGTGTGTGGACAGATGACTGCCAAAGGGAATTTGAAAGTATTAAAGAGTATCTGCTTGAACCTCCTATCTTGCTCCCTCCTGTAGAAGGAGGACCGTTGATTATGTATCTAACAGTGTTAGATAAATCTATGGGTTGTATTCTGGGACAACAGGATGAAACTGGAAAGAAAGAGTTCGCCATTTATTATCTCAGCAAAAAGTTAACTGATTATGAGTCGCGGTATTCTATGCTAGAAAAAACATATTGTGCGTTGGCCTGGGCGGCAAAGCGTTTGCAGCAGTATATGTTGAATTATACCACTTGGTTGATCTCCAAAATGGATCCAATCAAGTATATTTTTGAAAATCCTGCTCTTACTGAGAGAATTGCCCGCGGGCAGATATTGTTATCTGAATATGATATCGAGTACCACACTCAAAAGGCTACTAAAAGTAGTGTGTTGGCCGATTATCTTGCTCACCATCCGGTGGAAGATCATCAGTCTGCAGAATATGAATTCCCCGATGAAGATGTGATGTTCTTGAAAGTGAAAGATTATGATGAACCATTGCCTGAGGAGGGCCCCGACCCTGAATCTCAATGGAGTATGGTATTTGATGGAGCTTTGAATGCTTATGGTAAAGGAATTGGTGTTCTGATTTTTACTCCTCATGGATCGCATATTCCTTTTACTGTGAGGTTAACATTTGATTGCACTAATAATATGGCGAAATATGAGGCTTGCATCATGGGTCTTGAGAAAGCTATTGATCTCAGAATCAAGATTCTAGATGTGTATGGTGATTCAGCTTTGGTAATAAATCAGATTAAAGGAGAATGGGACACTCGTCACCTTGGCTTGATCCCTTACAAAGATTATGCTAGAAGCTTACTGCCCTTCTTCAATAAAGTTGAATTCCATCACATTCCTAGGGATGAAAATCAAATGGAAGATGCTCTGGCAACTCTGGTTTCCATGTACCAAGTAAATGCTTGGAATGATATACCCTGAATTACAGTTCAACTGCTAGATAGGCCCGCTCATGTGTTTGCGACAGAGGAGTTAGCAGATGAAAAACCTTGGTATTATGATATCAAACATTTTCTTCAGACTCAGGAATACCCGTTTGGTGCATCAAAGAAAGATAGAAAGACACTGAGAAGATTGGCAGGCAGTTTCTTCCTCAGTGAAAATGTGTTATACAAAAGAAATTTTGACATGGTCTTGCTCAGATGCGTGGATAGACACGAAGCAGACATGTTGATGCATGAGATTCATGAAGGTTCATTTGGAATTCATGCTAATGGACATTCAATGGCTAAAAGGATGCTAAGGGAAGGTTATTATTGGTTGACAATGGAATCTGATTGTTACAAATTTGCAAAGATGTGCCATAAATTCCAGATTTATGCAGATAAGATCCATGTGCCTCTGACACTTCTCAATGTGATTTCCTCCCCATGGCCTTTCTCTATGTGGGGTATTGACATGATCGGGATGATAGAACCTAAGGCTTCAAATGGACACCGTTTCATCTTGGTAGCAATTGACTACTTTACCAAATGGGTAGAGGCTGCTTCATATGCCAATGTTACCAAACAGGTGGTTGTGAGTTTCATCAAAAATAATCTTATATGCCGATATGGTGTGCCAAGCAGAATCATCACTGACAATGGCTCAAATTTGAACAACAAGATGATGACAGAACTGTGTGAAGAATTCAAGATTGTCCATCATAATTCATCTCCATACAGGCCAAAGATGAATGGGGTTGTTGAAGCTGCTAATAAGAATATCAAGAGAATTATCCAGAAAATGGTTGTCACTTATAAGGATTGGCATGAAATGCTCCCTTTTGCTTTACACGGATATCGAACATCTGTTCACACTTCAACAGGAGCAACCTTGTTTTCCCTAGTGTATGGAATAGAAGTTGTACTACCTATCGAGGTAGAGATTCCCTCGTTGCGTGTGATAATGGAAGCCAAATTGTCAGAGGCTGAATGGGTTCAGAACAGGTTTGACCAATTGAATTTGATTGAGGAGAAGAGAATGACGGCTTTGTGTCATGGGCAGTTATATCAGAGAAGAATGAAGAAAGCATTTGATACAAAGGTCAAACCTCGTGAATTCAGAGAAGGCGACCTCGTGCTCAGGAAGATCATGTCTTTCAACACTGATTCTAGGGGCAAGTGGACTCCCAATTTTAAAGGCCCATATGTTGTCTAGAAAGCCTTCTCTGGTGGTGCACTAATTCTTGAAACTATGGATGGCGAGGAGTTCCCACGTCCCATGAATGCTGATGCATTCAAGAAATACTTCGCCTAAAGAAATAAAAGAACAACTCGCTAAGTTGAAAACCCTAAAGGGAGGCTTAGGCAAAAAGGAGCGTCTCGGTAGGCCGAAAACCCGAAAGGGCGGTCTAGGCAAAAATTAGAGACATAAATAGAATAAATTTCCCGCTAAGTTGAAAACCCGCAAGGGAAGCTTAGGCAAAAGTTAGGGATTTTCTTGGCAAGTAACTACGTCAGACGAGACTTGATCGTTGAAGCAACAATCTTCTCGGATCCTCACCATACTTCAACGAAAGCTGCTGCTCAAGATTTCAAAAGTTGCTATGGGGGATAGTGGTCATTGTATCTCAATGTATCTTTTCCATTATGTATTACCATTTCCTAAACTTTGTAATCATCCGTGGAGTATCGCCATTTGTAGACTACCATTCTATTAATGAAATTCGAGCTTTTGCCCAATTCTTTGTGTTCTTATTTTTATTTAGCTTGCAAAGATTTCATTTATTACTGATAATAACTGTTAAAGAAAAGAGATTAAAAAGCAAAATTGACTTTTCAAAAGAAAAGAGAAGAGATCTTTACAATTCAATTTACTTTGGGATTTGTGATGAAACAATGACAACAAAAATGGTGATCCCGAGAATGAACAAACTCCGTTTGTTTTAAGAAGATTTACTCCTTTCATGAAGGTTTTCTCAGGTCATTTTGCTGGTGTGCGCAATCTTTGTGTGTTTCTCAGATAGTTAAAGACGATATCAGTGGGTACAAGGTACAGTATTGGGTTGGTGATCCCATTATCCCCAGCAAAGTCTTCCCTCATATGATGAAAGGTTTTATTCCCTTGGTGTGCTGAGATGTCGCTCTTTTTTCAGTATCGGCACTAGTGTTGACTTCTTGATTACCGGGGAAGGTTATCCCAGGACATCTCTTGTTGGAATGAGGGTTCGTGATGAAAAATTTCAATCCGCAGTTTCTTTTCTCCTGGGAGATAGGCTTGAATTCCCCAGTCAGGTTTGGTTGTTTTGATGTCAGTCTTCTTTATTTGAGGTTGATCTTGCAATCTCCAATAGGCAAGTTGCTTTTGGAAAACTGTTTCTCCGAAGAAATTAGAAGCAGGGTGTTCTATCCCGGTGTCTGTTTGATTTAAGCTACATTTGGATTATGTTTCTCCTCAGTGAAGTTAATACAATAGGTTTGGTTTCCGCAGTCGCTTTTACCTTTCCTGGATTGATCTTTCTGGTTGAAGCTTAGCCCAATGTTGTTAGTAACTGAGGCGGTTTCATTTGTCTGCACTGATTATGTATCCTTTTTATCAGCATATGCACAATAGCACTCATACATTCATACATACATCATGCATTGCTAAAAGTCATCGTTCATTGACATTATGTTCTGACCTTTGCTGCAGCGCTCTTTTCTTAGTTGAATTTGGTCTTCCCTCCTGAGTTTATTTCTCAAAAGATGAATCTGCTCTGGTCGTCTTACTCCAGTATATTTCTGATTTGGATTTGTGGTTGCATGATGATGTAATGTATTATGGATTTCTGAAAACTTTGAGTTTTTGCTTGTGCATTTATTTTGCACAAGGAGACATTATCTCCTCAGCAAGAATATCGTGGCATGTCCCCGGGAAGTCATATTGTTATTCCCAGAAAGTCATTTCTCTTTGTAAATCCCCTTGACAACAAGTGGAAGTCTCTTTATTTGAGACAGTTTACATATTACCCTTTCCAGGAAGATCTCCTTGGTTAAAGAAGAAGTTGAGACCCGTTCTTGGCAGAACACCAGAATTCTGGGAAAACTTTACATTTTCCCTTTCTACCTTCAGTGAACGTTGGTAGTACATCAGCTGTGAACATCGGTGTTTGTTATCTTTTTGCTATCTTCAGTGAACGTTGATAGTTCATCGTTAGTGAACGGCGGTGATATGATACATTTACTCTTTCTACCTTCAATGAATATTGGTAGTACATCGGCAGTGAACGTTGGTGTTTGTTATCTTTTTGCTATCTTCAGTGAACGTTGATAGTTCATCGTCAGTGAACGGCAGTGATATGATATATTTTCTCTTTCTACCTTCAGTGAACGTTGGTAGTACATCGGCAGTGAACATCGGTGTTTGTTATCTTTTTGCTATCTTCAGTGAACGTTGATAGTTCATCGTCAGTGAACGATGGTGATATGATATATTTTCTCTTTCTACCTTCAGTGAACGTTGGTAGTACATCGGCAGTGAACGTCGGTGTTTGTTATCTTTTTGCTATCTTTAGTGAACATTGATATTTCATCCTCAGTGAACGGCAATGGTATGATATATTCAGTGAACGACGGTAGTACATCGGCAGTGAACGTCGATGCTTGTTATCCTCCTCTCTGATTTTTTTCTTGTGGTTTACCAGTGATTTATTTTCCTGGTGGGATTGCTCTTTTGCTTCTGCATTTTGTGCTTCCTCCCTAATGCTACTTTGTGTCTTTTTGTTCCATTCATATGCATTCATATGCATAAACATTTGCATGGCATCTTAGGGAAAAAACAGGGTTTGTTTTATATTTAAGTATCTTCGATCACGTCGACACAAAGATTTTTAACCTTCGTATCTCTGGACAGAAGAAACTTAAATAAGGGCAGCTGTTGTACCCTAATTTTTTCCCCTAAGATCCCTTCATCATGCCATATTGTTTTTATCACCACAAAATCACATTAGGGATTTTGGTTCTTCTCCCTATCTTTAGCTTTGCTCTTTGAGGAGTTACCAAGCACCTTGACTTGTTTGCTTTTGTGATCATAGATATTGTACTTTGATTTTTCTCTCTAATTAAAAAAATGAAATATTGGTTTGTCTTACTTGTTAATAATGTAGGTAAAGGCAATGAGGTTTAGCAAGTTGCTTCATGGGTTCATGAGTTTATTTCCATGCCCTAGTCAAAAGCTTGGGAGATTCAAACCTCACCATTGAAGTTGTTTTGAAGTTGGTATGAAATTGGTTTTGGTGGACATAGATCCACATCATCATCCTCAACAATTTCTATTCACAAAGGAA
Organism: Vicia faba; assembly: GCA_948472305.1. Lineage (NCBI taxonomy): Eukaryota > Viridiplantae > Streptophyta > Magnoliopsida > Fabales > Fabaceae > Vicia > Vicia faba. The sequence continues at coordinate 1,606,235,896 of OX451738.1, read as the reverse complement.
GAATATTGGCATAAAAAGTTTGTTCAAACTTGGCAAAGTTCTACCAAGCATTCTTTTGATCTAGAGGCTAGGGTTTTGGACTTCAAAGGGGCATATCTTTCTCATCTTTTGGTATTTTTGAGTGATTCCAAAAACATTCTTATCTTAAATGAGTTACCAACAAATCACTTCAAAAGTTCCAAGGAGTTTTCATGTGGAAGGAACTTGGTGAAGAAGAAAGATTACAAGTCATTGAGATGAATCCCTAATTTTCCATATGTGACTTCAAATGGTCATAAATTGGTCAATTATTATCACCTTGATCCCATTCTTTTTCCATTATGATCTTAAGGATGTGTACTTAATGCCTTATTTTATGTGCAAAGTGAGAAAATGGATGGAAGTTTCCTTAAGAATGCAAAAGATTATAGGTCATTTAATGATTTTTGGCCAACTTCAACAAGTCATGACTTGCTCAATTTTTGGAGATTTTGAGTGGTTAAAATGGAAAAATGTCATTCAAGAGATATACTTCATTCCATCTTTTTGGGTCAAGAGCAAATTCTAAGTGGAAGGCCATGTTTGGATGCAAGAGATTATAGGTCATTTTTAAAGAAGAATTTGAAATATTTCTAAGTTTGGAAAGTAAACTCTTTTTCTTAAACTTTGACTCCGTGTAATTTTCAGCTCAAGACTCCATTTGATTCCATTCTTTTTCCATTTCAAAGCTTGTTACCTCAACTTTCCAAAGCATCAAGAATTTTGCCCTAAGACCCCCTGAGGTGGAAATGCCATTGGATTGAACATGGTAAATTGGAACTGAAGTTTCACCATAAGTCAGAATTTGAAATCCATGTTTTGGCCTATAAACATCAAATTAGCACGCGTTCGTGATCTAAACATGTTTAACCAAGTTGCCAAAGTGGATTAGAGCCTTGAAACTCAAGGATTTGATGAGTTTTGATGCAAATCAGATCACACTTTACTCGTGCATCAGGTTCACACGATTTCCCTCCAATTTGCATCATTCCACGCGCTTGAGCATCCCATTTGATTCCCTATAAATAGAGGGTCATCCCCCATTCAATTTCCCAAGGATAGATAGCCAGAATCACCCTGCCAAACTTGCTTCACAACTCAGAATTCAACTACTTCGAATCCTATTCTCAAGCCTTTTTTTTAATCCATTTTCTTCATCAATTCACCTTCCTTGATCTTCCCTGAAGCTAACCATATAATCACATTCAGGAATCGTGCCCTATATTGCTCCATAGAAGTCCAGTTTCAGAGCTCTGCAACTCAACTTCAATAGCTAGATTTCTTCATCAATTCTTCAAAACTTTGGTATCATTGTGTTGCTCTCATTTCCCTGGTTCTAGTCGCAACACTTACTTTTATCTGGAAACACGTTTTGACCATGAATTTTCAAATCCCTTTTCAAAACTTTCTTTCCTAATTGTTTGAGTTACAGTTTATATAAATGGCGTGAGGGTATGGTTGTCTTCGTCTTGAAGAGACGAAGCGAATGACATAGGTCTGAGCTTCTGATTTTACATATTGAGAGACCTACAATTCGTGAGGGCTGGAGGTTGAAGATGACCAACGTGTCACCTTCCAACCAATGAAAGCGTGCCATTTGTTTTTTTCATAAATTTGATTTATTAATGATTCTGTACATTATTCACTAAAGACCATGATATGCACAACGCGTCAGATCCTTTGAATTTGATTACTAACGCGTTTTGACTCTCATCCAATGGTCCACATCTTTTTCTTTTATTTTCTTTTTCTGATTTTTATATTTTAATTGTTTTAAATTTAAAAAAATCATAGAAAATTCATTTTTAGTCCAAAAAATCCAAAAAATTATGAAAAATATTTTTGATTATTCTCTTTCTGATTTTTATTTTTTCATAATTTAATTTTGTGTTTTAGTATTTTTTATGAATTTTACACTTATTTGATTTAGTTAAAATGTTTAAAAATACTTTTACACATTTGTAAATTCTGAAAAAATTATGGAATGATCCAATGATATTGTAACAAATATTGGTGACCTTATTTTATTTTTTGTTTCTGACTTTACTATTTTTTACTATTTTTGTTTATTTTACCCATTTATTTTAATTTTTAGAAATAGTTTCTGACTTTTAAAAATTCCCAAAAAATTTGTATAATTACTTGACCTATTTTCTGATTTTTCTATGGTCTTATTTTTCATTTCTTGATTAATTTGAATATAATTGACATTTTCCTTATTATTTTTCCATTTTTTAAACCATTTTTAAACCCTTTAATGCATATATTAAATATATTATTATTTTTTGTGAATATTTTTTGGCTGTCTTGGGTTGATTTTTTTTATCATGGCTTTATTAACATCATTGGATCCATGGTGTTGAGTTTAACTCCACAAAAATGGATGAATGATTTTAATAATAGTTTGATTAAATATTAATTTAAATGTGGTTTTTCTTTTTACCCTAATTCCTCTTCATCTCATCCCCTTCTAATTGCACTAAATGTTGTTAGAGCATGATCTCTATATCATGTCTCAAAACAAATGGTGTATAGATTTCTATTGACTGGCCTCAAAATAGGTGCGACTTATATATAAGTCCACTTACGATGGTTTAACATAGCGCTAAATTTTGTCCCGATTTGAATAAATGATCATTCGTGGCCCAAACTTATGATTGTAAGCCCAAGTATGTTAATTTGATCTCTTTGATCCAATAACCTTGAGATTAATTGTGTGGAGGCTTTGGTTCTACCAATCCTGTAATGGATCTAGAACACCTTTGGTCAACGCGGATCACTTAAACATCGTTGATCATTAAATGGTACTTGTAAGAATTTCAAATGGATGATATACTTGACAAAAAGCAAATGCAACTTGTTGTGTGGAGGCTTTGGTTCTACCAATCCTCTAATGAGTTCCAAATGCAAGTTTCAAGATGGTCATCCAACTAACCACTAATTATTGACTTGTTTATTTTATGCTTTATGTACTATTTATTTTTTTAGCATTTTTACATTTCATGCCATTTTCATCTTTGCTCATTTGAGCATTTATATTCTTGTCATTTTTACTTTTCTCACTTAAGCTTTTCTTTTTTTCTTTTCCTAAGATACTTAATAATCAACTTAAACCCTAAAAAACTCTAATTGGTACTTGGAATATTTGGTTACTATCCTTTGCATTATGGAGCAATGGACTTTATTTTGGACTTAGGATTAGAAACCTTGGCCTATCTTGGAGACCTTGTGATCTTATCTGATTATTTTGTCTGGAGCTCTTGAGGTTTACCTCAAGACATTGGGTTGCTTTTTTTGTGTGCAGGTTTTTTGTGATTGCATTCCTTTGTTTGTAATCTGGAATTCACCCGTATACAGCCGTTACTCTACCCAATTTTTGTGAAGACTTAATACATTTGAAGAGGTCTAGTATCGTTGCTTGCTTGGTTTCAATCCAAAGAATGGGAATTCTATCTTGACTCATAATGTCAAGTTTTGGCTTCTTGTTGGTTAGATGGTTCTTATCCTTAGCTTTTACCTTATGCTTTAGGATAGCCTCTTCTTCTCCTCCCATCTTCTTTAATTTCAAAAATCTTCTCCCTCCTTTTGAAAACCCTTCTTGTTTTTAAACTTGAACCACTTTCATAATAAACTTGGACTTATGTCCATGCATTTTCAAAACATTTTCATAAATAAACCTCAATCAATTTAATAATACTTTGACATTTTTTTATGAGAAGACAAAAAGTCAACCAATCTCATTTCAAACCATTTTGCCATTTTGGCTTTTACCCTTAAACTTTTTTTCTTAAAAGATTAGGCTCTTGTAAATCTATGTAATGATGCAAACAACTATACTTCTACAATATGTAGTGAAGAGAGATATTTTCCACTTGGGTGCTGAGTGAGCCATTGTTGATTTTAAAATCCAAGCCATATCCTCCACTTTAAGATGATGCAAATTCTCCTTTCTCATGATTGTGGATAGTAAGTATGTTTTTCCACACGGACAATGACGATGATGTCTTATCTCTTAAAATTAACCAACACACTTTTTGTTTCAAACTTTCAAAAAGAGGAACTACGTGTACCCTGATCCCCTATTACACGAAAGGTGGTACGTAGACACTAAAGGTTCGTAACCGCGGTAGGTGCAAAAATCATAAAAAATATATTTCTTTTCTCACCTCCACCATCCATTTTATATATAACACATTTTTTATAGCCAAAATATATAGATTTTACAAAGAGGTTCCTACGGAGTACCGTAAATGTTTAGGGTGCTAATACCTTCCCTTTGCATAACCAACCCCCTTACCTTGAATCTTTCCCCTCTTTTGGGTTATTCGCTCTTTTCCCATTCCTTTGGAACAATAAAGCGCAGTGGCAATTTTTATTTTGATTTGTATAAAGTCTAGTCAATCCAATGACCTAGTCTTGAACATTTCTACCCCTACACCTGCTCTGCTTCATCCTACACAACAACATTAACTCCATAATCAGTTGGATGGAGGTAACCTCCGCTGCAGAAAACATTATGATAGCTGCTCATAGTAGACTTTGACTTCAAACTTTCGCCTTTGCTATTCTTTGAAGAGAACCCCAAGCTAGTTATGTTCTTGTTTACAGGTGGATCCACAATTTGTCCCCAAACTTCACTATGACCGTTACGTACAACCTGCTGCGCATCCTTCAAAGAAACCATGAAATTCTCATTTCCTCTTATGTTATCAATGGATAAGGCTTGGAACTGGGTTCCAACAGCAGCTTCATCCGCTTCTACAATACTAAAAGAGGACAAATGAGATATCAACAATTCCTGCTCCCTATTTATGATCACCACATTCCCTTCCCGCACGAACTTTAGCTTCTGGCGTAAAGTTGAAGTGACAGCCCCTGCTTCATGTATCCACGGTCGTCCTAGAAAACAGTTGTAAGCCGGAACAATGTCCATGACTTGGAAGGTTATCTGAAACAAATGTGGTCCTATATGGATAGGTAAGTCCACTTCACCGATGACATATTTCCTTAACCCATCAAACTCTTTCACAATGATACCATTAGGGCGCATAGGCGTTTCTTGATATTTCAACTTCATAAGGGTACTTCTGGGTATAACATTCAACGCGGATCCATTATCAATCAGCACTTTGGATAGCGAATCATTCTTGCAGTTCATAGAGATGTGGAGGGCCAAGTTGTGATTCCTCCCTTCATCTGGTAATTCATCATCACAGAAACTCAAGTTATTACACGACGTAATCTTTCCTATTACGCTGCTTAATTAATCTATTGGCATATAACTCTCCATAAAAGCTTGGTCTAGTACCCTCATCAAGGATTCTCTATGAGCAGAGGAGTTCATCAATAAAGCCAAGATGGATATTTTTGAAGGAGTCTGCAGTAGCTGATCTACAATTCTGTAGTCGCTCATCTTAATTATCTTTAAAATATCATCTACTTATTTCTCTAACGTAGCTCCGCTAGTCTCTCCGGTAGCCTTCTTAGGTTCATCATTGTCAGCAACTTTCTTTCTAGCATCAACATCTCTCCGAACAACCGGTGCAAACAAACGACCGCTACGGGCCACCCTGCTATTTTCAGCTATATTTCCAACATCAGGCATTGGCTAGATGGGAACCTCCACACCGTCCTCCAAGATTGTAGCGTTGTATTTGTAAGGCACGGCCTTATCTGATTTGTAGGGGATAGGACCTTGAAAACTAATTACGAATGGGGTAACAGCTGGATTGCTATAATACTCCACTTCAAAATGGGTGGGTGCACCAAAACAAGGCACAATGACGTTTACCCTTTCTTCAATGCAATCGGTCATTAATGAGTCATTTTCAGAAAATAAATCTTCGTCTGAAGAGAAATACTCATCTACGGAGGCATACTCCTCCTCTGACTCTTCTTCCGTTAAACAAACCTCAATCATATAAACTTCATGGTAATCATCCCTCTGACCTATGATCTTGATAGTTCCATTATCTAACAACAACTAAACACCCTCCTTCATGATTGAACATCCTCGGGGGTCTCGACAGCAAACTATGCAAGATCCATATTGGTGTTCCACCTGACCAGCTGTATGGCAGAAGGTAGCATGCAACTGCACGAGGTCCTCATTCATATACTCCGCATCAAAAATTCTAAACTCACCAGGACATCCAGAGACCATGTTCACTTCCTCTTCATACTCTTCCCTAGATCTGATTATATGGATGAGGCCCTCATCCATCATCTCATGTAAATCATCCTTTATCTTCTCGCAACCATGTATGTTTGTACAACAAATGACACAACTGTAATGGTCTTGCATGTAGTAGCTAAATTCAGAGTTCTGTATGCATTTTCACCAAATCTCCTATAACCAGATTAATATCAAAAATCCGGAAGTTGCCTGGACACCCGGCCACCATATTCACAGCATTTACTCCCCATGCTTGGGTAGAGGATTATCTTTCACATCAGGTCCCACTTCTTTGAAAGATAGAACACCAGACTTCACCAATTTCTGTACATTTGTCTTCAAAGGATAACAATTCTCAACATTATGCCCTGGTGCTCCCTGATGAAAAGCACATGTTTGGTCTGCCTTGTACTACCAAGGCAATGGTGAGGGTATGGCGGGAGGTGGTCGTGTCTGGACCAAATTTTTCTGAATCAATGCCGGTAGTAACTCTGTATAGCTCATAGGAATAGGATCATAACTTTCCCTTCTCTGATTATACCCTTGATTCCCCTGTTGGGATGGTCTCTGATAAGTAACGGTAATCGGAGAGGCATTCACAATAGGAGTAACTGAGGCGACTTGCTGATGACGCCGATAATTCCTTCTAGGAGCATTTACCCTCCTCTCTTGTATAACAACATTTGCATCCCCTTCTTTCTTCTTGGTAAACCCATAAGATGGATTCTTCACACCTCCAGATCCTTCACTCTTCGTCAAACGACCTTCTCTTACAGCCTCTTCTAAGCGGATGCCCATTCCTACCATCTCAGTAAAGTCATTTGGTGGGCTTGCTACCATCCTTTCGTAGTAGAAAGTACCCAGCGTCTTTAAGAAAATATTAGTCATCTCTTCTCTTCCATGGGAGGAATCACTTGGGCGGCTACATCACACCATATCTGCGCATACTCTTTGAACGATTCCCTGTCTTTCTGAACCATGGTCCTAAGTTGATCACGGTCAGGCGCCATTTCCATGTTGTACTTGTATTGTTTGATGAATGCTTCTCCCAAATCATTAAAATTATGGATATTGGCGCTATCCTAACTCATATACCACTTCAACGCAGCACCAGTCAAACGATCCTGAAAAAAGTGAATCAGTAGACGCTGATCATCAGTATGGGTAGACATTCTCCTTACATACATCACCAAATGAGCATGAGGGAAAGTGTTGCCCTTATACTTCTCAAACTCCGGGACCTTAAACTTAGCAGCTATCTTAACATTCGGGACCAAGCATAACTCATTCACATTCTGCCCAAATAGCTCTTTCCCCATGAGGGCCTTCATCGCTCTCTGCATCTTGTCAAACTGCTCTTGAAAATCATCCATTCTGTCATAAAGACCCAATTCTTCACTTGGTGGAGGGAAAGGACGACACACATCATCATTAACAAACGAAACCATATTCACCGAAGGAGGCGTAGTAGGAACAACATGCACTACAGGAGGTGCTGGAGTAACAATGGTCTGAACCACTGGAGTATCTTGAGGCCCAAGATTGAAACCTTGAGGTGCAAAATTCTCTGGAATTCCCCATGGATAACCTTGAGGCATACAGTTTTGAACAACAACCGGAGTAGCAGATAAGAGAACAGTCAGAGCTTCAGTATTTGCCCTTGTTGGTTGGGGTTGAACACCCGGTGGCTGATTCTGAGCAGCCACCAGAGCTTCCATCAGAGTAGTCAGATTGGCCATGCCGGCCTTCAAAGCAGAAACTTCCTCGCGCAGCTCGCGATTCTCTTGTTCTAAGTTGTCCATCTTCTTTTTGAAATTAGCCTGAGTGTTGTAGTAATGAGTAAGCTTGCTGAACGAAGTAAAGAGGCTTGGTAAGACACTTGGATATGCATAACAAATGCAAGAAATATGTGCAATATGATGCATGATATGCCATGCATATGATTATTTTTACTTTGTTATTTAATATTTCAAGAGATTTAAATTTTATAGACATATTGCAATCATCAAAGTAATAGCGGTTTTGAAATACTGAAATTTTTTTATTATAAATACTCCAAAATGAATTACAAGTTTCAATGATCCCAAGTACAAGATGAAAATAAAATCTACAATCCTGAGAAAAAGAACTGATGGAGATCAATCTGTATGCTGGCGCTTCCCTGTGAGCCTGGCAATCTGAGCCTTCAACCTCTGGTTTTCTTCCGTATATCTGATGGCAATCTCCTTCCAATCATCTGAATCAGGAAGTGAGTGATCAGCACCTGATTGAGGCCCAGGAGAAAATAAATCCCCATGCCTCTCCATAGACTCTACCGCTCGACTCTCAAGGATCTCAATCAAGTCGTCTTTCTCCTTCAGGTCTGCTCTATAGGAACTCTCTAAAGTTTGGAACTTGTTCTTCTAAGCATCCCTTTCCTGTTGCATCCTAACTAAAGCAAGTTGCAGCTCTTCCAGATCAACTAATAAGGGAGGAGTGGTCATCACAAATAGATCAGGCATGGGTGTCTCCCGGGTATACGGCATCTTTAACTGATAGTCGGGAAAAGTAAAGCAATGATACATCGGATCATAGAACTAGACCACGGTCGAGAGAATACACTCCTTCATCTTCAGCTTCATGAGAGGAACAATGGACCCATACTTCTTTCGAAATTCTGTAGAACGCTCGATCTCGGGGATTAGACTGGTCAACTAATCTATCTTGGGATCCTTGAAATTGTATTTCCCGGTCTTTCTCTTTCTAGAATCCATGGTTAAGAGTACCTGAGATATTCACAAATAGTCAACCTTTAAAATCCCTTGAAATAAGATTTCCCCAAAAGATGCTTATGACTGCATGGATGCATGATGCATCAATCACACACAAGATCACACATATAGGGTTCACAGGTTCAACGTCACGAGCATGAGGTCGAAGGTACTACCCATAAGGTATTGGTCTAAAAGTTATAACCTGCCGAACAAGGTTCTAGGGGTTCCCAAAATATACATCCTTCCTTCAGATATGACCAACTTCCCGATTAACTCGGTAATTAGTAATATTCTCAAGAAAGATTCGTCCGAGCGTAGTATCGCGTGACAACCATTTCCGGATTACTCCGTCATAGCTTCCGCACTACACCTAAAAGGCCAAGATGGGTTTGGTATTCTACGGTCCTCAATTTCAGCAGGCTCCCAGGTCGAAAGAAGTACGTCTTTCGATTACTCGGTAAACGACACTACAGTCAAAGGGGCCTCCACTGAGTGGGGGATCTCATGCCTCCTTTTTTGGGATTACTCCCTCAAAGTTAACATGACTATACAACCCGTCCTATCTTAAAGTTTTCCCAAGTCCGGGTATAGGACTTATGAGTAATCACCAAGCACCCTGAAAACTAGGAAAATCCAGACAAAACATATCATAGCACTGACGTTTACTGACGGTGAACTACCAACATTCACTGGAGGCAGCAAAAAGGTAACAATCACCAACTTTCACTGATGGTGACCTACCAACTTTCACTGAAGGTAGAGAGAAAAGAAATATCATAGAACCGACATTCACTGACGGTGAACTACCAACGTTCACTGAGGGTAGCAAAAAGATAACAATCACCAACTTTCACTGATGGTAACCTACCAACTTTCAGTGAAGGTAGAGAAAGAAAATATCATCGCACCGATGTTCACTGACGGTGAACTACCAACGTTTACTGAGGGTAGCAAAAAGATAACAATCACCAACTTTTACTGATGGTGAACTACCAACATTCACTGAAGGTAGAAGGAAATATCATAGCATCGACGTTCACTGACGGTGAAATACCAACATTCACTGAGGGTAGCAAAAAGATAACAATCACCAACTTTTACTGATGGTGACCTACCAACTTTCACTGAAGGTAGAGAAAGAAAATATCATAGCACCGACGTTCACTGACAGTGATATACCAATTTTTACTGAGGGTTTAAAAAAGATAATAATCACCAACTTTCACTGATGGTGACCTACCAACTTTCACTGAAGGTAGAGAAAGAAAATATCATAGCACCGACGTTCACTGATGGTGAGCTACTAACATTCACTGAGGGTAGCAAAAAGATAACAATCACCAACTTTCACTGATGGTGACCTACCAACTTTCACTGAAGGTAGAGAAAGAAAATATCTTAGCACCGACATTCATTGACGATGAACTACCAACGTTCAATGAGGGTAGCAAAAAGATAAAAATCACTAACTTTCACTGATGGTGAACTACCAACTTTCACTGAAGGTAGAGAAAGAAAATATCACCGTACCGAAGTTCACTAACGGTGAACTACCAACGTTCACTGAGGGTAGCAAAAAGATATTAATCACCAACTTTCACTGATGGTGACCTACCAACTTTCAATGAAGATAGAGAAAGAAAATATCATCGCACTGACGTTCACTGACGATGAACTACCAACATTCACTGAAGGTAGCAAAAAGATAATAAGTTTTTCCCAAAAATTCTGGCATTTCACCTAGAACGGGTCTCAACTTCTTTTTTAACCAAAGAATTCCCCCTGGGATAGGTAATATTAGTTGTCTCAAATAAAGAGACTACCACTTGCAAATATTTCACAACAAACTGCATCTATGATATCGAAAGACTTGCCATCCACTAGAGTAATTTGACAACAAACTGCAAACTATCTACTAATAGAGAAGATAGCAAAAAGTAACGTCGACTTTTATGGGGAAGTACAAGTTGCTCAAATAAAGAGACCTGCTAGTTGTTGTTATGGGAAGGATCGTAAAAATGACTTCTTGGGGAAAGCAATATGGCTTCCTGGGGAAAGAAATATGATTTCCTGGGGAATGAATCACGGCTTCCTGGGGAAATGCCAATATATTCCTGCTGAGGAGATAAAGTATTCTCGTGCAAAATAAATGTACATTCTCAAACCAAGGTTCGAAGCTTGTAGAAATCCAAAGTAATAATATTGCTGGGAAACAAAGATTCAAACCAGAAATAAACTGGAGTGAAACAGTCAACCAAAATACATCCTCTCAGAAATAAACTCAAGAGGGAAACCCAATCTATTCAGACAAAGAGCTGTACTGGAAGGCTAAAGCAAAAATCTTCCACGAGGGGTAACTCAGTGGGGAAATTGAAAGAATATACACTTTCTGCTTAAGGCCGACACTCTATTGGAGAGAGGACAGCACAATTCTGCAAAACGGGATAATATGTCAACAAAATATTAATGAATGTTAATGAGCAATGATTTTCTAAATTTAACTATGCATGATGTATGTATGAATGTATGAGTGTTATTATGCATATGCTGAAAAAACAGACATATAACACTGGGGATAAACAAACAAAACTAACTCGGGCACAATCAACACTCGGCAAAATCACATCCAAGATGAACATTCCATAAAAAGTAAGCACCAAATGAGGAAAAGAATCCTATTTCACGGCTTAAATTCACTGGGAGGGAACATAATCCGGAAATAAACAAATCATAGCGATAAAATAGTACAGGGAGATAACATCCTTCTCCAGGCTTCACCGGGGAATAGCACTCATGCTTCAATGGGGAAACAAGTGTTCTCATGGTCCGCACTCCTACTAGGGATTACAATATTGACTTCAAATAAGGCAGATGGAAACTATATCGTCAAAACACCAACTGAGTATCTTGTGCTGAATTCAATGGGGAGATATCATATAGACTTCACTAGAGGAGATAACGCCTCATCATCGAGACATCAACTGGGGACCTCGTGCAGACTTCATTGGGTAGGCTAACACCACATCTAAGAGGAGAAACCAAGATACGTTCTTCACTGAGGAATCCAGAGATACGTTCTTCATTGGGGAAACTAGAGATATGTTCTTCAATATTGAAAGTAAGTATTGCACCAACTTCTCTATGTAGAAATCATGAAACCTCATGTGGATAACAACTTGGAGAGTTAAGAAGTAAAACATGACAGCAAGTAATCAATCTTATGGAGATTTTAAATCAAACCCAGCACTTGGCGTGTGAAAACCCTTAGGGTTGACAACTATCTCAACACTTCTTAAATAAAACATTGCCCTTTCCTGATTATCGGGTAATCAAACAAAATTTAAGTATTGTCGAAAGGGAGATGCTTCGTAAAAGAGTCAAATCTCAGCATGCACGGGGAGAAAAGACTTTTATCAAATAGCAAAGCCTTCAATGGGAAATCTTGGATTGAGTCTTCATATCATACAAACATATTCCAACAAAAGATGCCCTGGGATAGCCTTCCTAGGGAATCAAGAAGCATACATCATAGAAAAAGGTCAAACTCATGGGGATTTTAAATCAAACCCAACACTGGGCAGGTGAAAACCCAGAAGTTGACAATTGTCTCAAGACTTCTTAGACAATATATTGCCCTGGTCTAGTTGCCTGGGAAATAAATACCAACAATAATGCCAACACTATAAAAAGAGTGACATTTTGCAAATAGTTCCATCTCAGCACACCAAGGGAACAAGACCTCTCGTCATATGAGGGAAGACTTTGCCGGGGAATCTGGGATAGAGACTTCAGACCATGCAAACCCAGAATAAAAAAATGAACCAAGACTTGATTGGGGCCAATGGGATCATAAACCCAGTGCCACATCTTACACCAATGATATCGTCTTCAATATACAAAAATCACACGCATACCAGCGAAAATGACCTGAGAAAACCTTCCTGGGGGAAACAAAACTTCCCAAAATTACTGGAGTTCGTCCATTCTTGGGATCACCACTTTTGTTTTCCTCTTGAATCACAAAATCTAAAGTAAAAGTAAGTTGTAAATTCTTTTTGAATTTTTTTTTGTCATTTAATCTTTTTGCTTTGAAAATTATTATCAATAATAAATGGTGTCTTTATAAGAAGAATAAAATAAGAATTACAAAGAATTGGGTAAAAGCTCAAATTTCATTGATAGAATGGTAGTCTGTGAATGGCGAGATTCCACGGATGATTACAAAGTTCGGAAAATGGTAATATATAATGGAAAAGATACACTGAGATACGATGACCACTATTCCCTCTAACAACTTTGAAATTCTGAGCAGAAGCTTCCGTTGAAGTATGGTGAGGATCCAAGAAGATTGTTGCTTCAATGATCGATTCTTGTCTGATATAGTTACTTTCCAAGAAAATCCCTAACTTTTGCCTAAGCTTTCCTTGCGGGTTTTCAACTTAGCGGGAAATTTTATTTTGTTTATGTCTCTAATTTTTGCCTAGACTGCCTTTTCGGGTTTTCAGCCTACCGAGACGCTCCTTTTTTCCTAAGCCACCCTTTCGGGTTTTCAACTTAGCGATCTGTTCTTTTATTTCTTTAGGCGAAGTATTTCTTGACTACATCAACATTCATGGGACGTGGGAACTCCTCGCCATCCATAGTTTCAAGAATTAATGCACCGCCAGAGAAAGCTTTCTTGACAACAAATGGACCTTCAAAATTGGGAGTCCACTTGCCCCTAAAATCAGCGTTAAAAGACATGATCTTCTTGAGCACGAGGTCGCCTTCTTTGAATTCATGAGGTTTGACCTTCTTATCAAAAGCTTTCTTCATTCTCTTCTGATATAACTTCCCATGACAGAAAGCCTTCATTCGCTTCTCTTCGATCAAATTCAATTGGTCAAACCTGTTCTGGACCCATTCAGCCTCTAACAATTGGTTTCCATTATCACACGCAAAGAGGGAATCTCAACCTCGATTGGGAGCACCGATTCCATTCCATACACAAGGGAGAACGAGGTTGCTCTTGTTGAAGTGCGGATAGAGGTATGATATCCATGTAAAGCAAAAGGGAGAATTTCATGCCAATCTTTATAAGTAACAACCATCTTCTGGATGATCTTCTTGATATTATTATTAGCAGCTTCAACAGCCCCATTCATCTTCAACCTGTACGGAGATGAATTTTGATGGGCAATCTTGAATTCTTCACAAAGTTCTGTCATCATCTTGTTGTTCAGATTCAAGCCATTATCGATGATGATTCTGCTCGGTGCACCATACCGACATATGAGATTATTCTTAATGAAGCGCACTACCACCTGCTTAGTAACATTAGCATATGAAGCCGCTTCCACCCATTTGGTGAAGTAATCAATTGCTACCAAGATAAAACGGTGTCCATACGAAGCTTTGGGTTCTATCATTTCAATCATGTCAATACCCCACATAGAGAAAGGCCACGGGGAAGAAATAACATTGAGCAGTGTCGGAGGTGCATGAATTTGTCTGCATAAATCTGGTATTTATGGAATTTCTTTGCAAATCTGTAATAGTCAGATTCCATTGTCATCCAATAGTAACCTACCCTTAGCATCTTTTTAGCCATCAAATGTCCATTGGCATGAGTGCCAAATGAACCTTCATAAATCTCATGCATCAACATGTCTGCTTCGTATCTATCCACGCATCTGAGCAAGATCATGTCATGATTTCTCTTGTACAACACATTTTCACTGAGGAAGAAGCTGCCAGCCAATGTTCTTAATGTCTTTCTATATTTATTCGATGCACCCATCGGGTACTCCTGAGTCTGAAGAAAATGATTGATATCATAATACCAAGGTTTCTCATCTGCTACCTCTTTTGTTGTAAACACATGAGCGGGCCTATCAATTAGAAGAACTATAATTCAAGGTATATCATTCCAAGTATTCACTTGATAGATAGGAGCCAGAGTTTCCAGAGCATCCGCGATTTGATTTTCATCTATGGGGATGTGATGGAATTCAACTTTATTAAAGAAGGGTAACAATCTTCTAGCATAATATTTGTAAGGGATCAAGCCAGAGTGACGAGTATCCCACTCTCCTTTAATTTGATTTATTACCAAATCTGAATCTCCATACATATCTAGAATTTTAATTTTAAGATCAATAGCTTCCTCGAGACCCATGATGCAAGCCTCATATTCTGCCATATTATTAGTACAATCAAATGTCAACCTTGCAGCAAGAGGAGAGTGTGATCCATGTGGAGTGACAATCACAACACAAATTCCTTTACCATAAGCATTCACAACTCCATCAAATATCATACTCCAGCGAGATTTAGGATCAGGTCCTTCCTCAGGCAATGGTTCATCATAATCTTTCACTTTCAGAAATATCACATCCTCATCAGGGAAATCATACATCACAGACTGATAATCATCAACTGGTTGGTGAACAAGATAATCTGCCAATACGCTGCTTTTAATAGCTTTTTCTGTGCGGTATTCGATGTCATATTTAGATAACAGCATCTGCCGGCAGGCAATTCTCCCATTAAGAGCATGCTTTTCAAAAAAGTACCTTATTAGATCCATTTTTGAGATCAACCAAGTAGTGTGATTCAACATACACTTTCGCAAACGTTTTGCCACCCAGGCCAAAGCACAACATGTCTTTTCCAACATGGAATACCGCAACTCACAATCAGTAAACTTTTTAATGAGATAATAATTGGCATACTCTTTCTTCTCTGTTTCATCTTGTTGTCCTAGAATACAACCCATGGAATTATCTAACACTGTCAGATACATAATCAATGGTCTTCCTTCAACAGGAGGGAGCATGATAGGAGGTTCAAGAAGATATTCTTTAATACTTTCAAATGCCCTTTGGCATTCATCTGTCCACACGCAACCTTGATCTTTCATTAACAACTTAAAGATCAGTTCACACGTTGCAGTCATGTGGGAAATGAATCTGGAAATATAATTCAAACGCCCGAGGAACCCTCTGACTTGCTTTTAAGTTCTCAGCGCTGGAATTTCTTGAATTGCTTTGACTTTATCAGAGTCAACTACAATCCCTCTCTGGCTAACAATGAAACCCAACAATTTCCATGATCGAACACCTAAGGTACATTTATTTGGATTCAAGCAGAGACGAAACTTCCTCAAACGGTGGAACAACTTCAACAAATCTATGACATGCCCTTCTTCAGTCTGGGATTTTGCAATCATATCATCAACATATACTTCAATTTCCTTGTGCACCAGATCATGAAATAAGGTTGTCATATCCCTCTGGTACGTTGCACCAGCGTTCTTTAACCTGAAGGGCATCATTCTGTAACAGAATGTTCCCCAGGGTGTGATAAAAGTTGTTTTTTCCATGGACTCAGGAGCCATCCTTATTTGATCATACCCGGAAAATCCGTCCATGAACGCGAAAACTTTGAATTTTAATGTGCTATCCATTAACATATCAATGTGTGGCAATGGAAAATCATCTTTTGGACTAGCTTTATTTATATCTTTGTAATCTACGCACATGCGAACTTTTCTGTCTTTTTTCGGTACTGGGACAATATTGGAAATCCCCCGAGGGTACACTGATGTCACAAGAAAACCGACATTAATCTTCTTCAGAACTTCTTCTTTGATCTTCACTGCTATATCTAGGTGAGTTCTTTGCAACTTCTGTTTGATTGGCGGGCACTCTAGCTTGAGCGGCAAACGGTGCTCTACAATATATGTATCTAGACCAGGCATATATTGGTAAGACTAAGCAAAAATATCCACATACTCTTTCAACATCTCAATCAACCTGCTCTTCACATCAGGATGCAGTAAGGCTTCAATCTTGACTTCCTTCGGATCTTCTTCTGAACCCAAATTGATTACTTCCAATGGATCTTTATATGGCTGAATGGCATTCTCCTCGCGCTCAAGCAACCGTGAGACTTCTTCTGGAATCTCATCATAGTCTTCTTCTTCGGCCCCATACACATGACATTCAAAGTTGGGAGAGGGTGCAGGGTCATTGTATTCAATGAGTTTTTTAATTAATCTGCACATATGATTTATGATTTCTTTTAGAAACTCACACATATAACAAGTGATCATGCATATTGAATTTCAGTTATTATTTATTTTGAAAGGTTTTTTCTGATTACCATTTTCCAAGAAAAAGCAAAAAATAAATGCACAATTTGGGAAACAAAAACAATTTTTATTATTGATTTTAAAAATTAAAGCAAACTGATAAGCCCATACAATATTAATACTTTCACCTTGGGAAGAGTGAAAGCTTTTCAAAAATATTAACAAAAACAAATTACTTTGAAACATGTATGCAAGATGGAACATCAATGGTGATCCAGTTCTGAACCCTAACTTCGTGCGTCACATAATTTGGCATTTCTGGCTCTGATTCATCTTCCACAATAGCATTAATCCCGTAAATAGTTGGATGAAGATAACCCCCGCTACGAAATATGTATTGATACTTGCTTGCAACTGACTTTGACTTCATGCTCTTACCTTTATTATTCTTCATAGAGAACCCCAAGCCAACTCTATTCTTGTTTACAGGTGGATCAACAATCTGTCCCCATACTTCTCTATGGACATTACGCATAACCTGTTGAGCGTCCTTAAACGAAGCCATAGTATTATCATTTCCTATTATATTATCAATGGATAAAGCTTGGAACTGGGTTCCAACAGCAGCTTCATCCGCATCCACAATGTTGAAAGAGGACAAATGAGATATCAATAATGCATGTTCTCCATTTATAATTACCATTTTTCCTTCACGTACAAACTTCAACTTCTGGTGTAAAGTCGAAGTGACAGCCCCATGCCTCATGTATCCACGACCGTCCCAACAAGCAGCTATAAGCGGGTAAAATATCCATGACCTGGAAAGTAATCTGAAACAAATGTGGGCCTATATGAATAGGCAAGTCCACCTCACCAATAACAGATTACCTTGATCCATCAAACGCTTTCATAATAATTCCACTTGGGCGCATGGGTGTTCCTTGATATTTCAACTTTATAAGCGTGCTTCTGGGTATAACGTTCAATGTGGATCCATTATCAATAAGCACATTGGATAATGAATTATTCTTGTAGTTCATAGAGATGTGGAAGGCCATATTATGATTCCTTACTTCATTAGGAAATTCATCGTCGCAAAAACTTAGGTTATTACATGATTTAATGTTCCCTACCACACTGCTGAATTAGTCTACAGGAATATCACTTTCTACGAAGGCTTGGTCCAATACCCTCATCAAGGATTCTCTGTGAGCAGAGGAGTTCATCAATAAAGCCAAGATAGGTATTTTTGAAGTAGTTTGCAGTAGCTGATCTACAATTCTATAGTCGCTCATCTTGATTATCTTCAAAATATCATCCACCTCCTTTTCTAGCGTAGCTCCACTGGATTCCCTCACTGCCTTCTTGGGTTCAACATTTTCAACAATTTTCTTTCCAGTACTAACATCTCCACGAACAACTGGTGCAAATACACAACCACTACGGGTCACTCTTCTAGTCTCAATAATATTTCCAACATTAGGAATTGGCTGGATGGGAACTTCCACACCATCCTCTAAAATTGTAGCATTATATATGTAGGGTACAGCCATATCTGACTTGTAGGGGACATGACCCAACAAACTAATCACAAATGGAGCAATAGCTGGCTTGCTATGATTTACTCCCTCTTCAACACATTCAGTCATTACAGATTCATCTCTGGAAAACACGTCTTCATCTGAGGAGAAGAACTCATCCGCAGAGGCATACTCATCATCTGACTCTTCATCAGCCAAACAAACCTCAATCTCATTAACCTCGTGGTAATCATCCCTTTGGCTTGTAACCTTGATAGTTCCATTATCCAACAATAAATGAATACCTTTCCTTACAAATGAACATCCTCGAGAGTCCCGACAACAAATTTGGCAAGATCCATACTGATGTTCTACCTGACCAGCCATGTCGCAGAAAGTAGCATGCAATTAATTAATTTCTTTTCTTAATTAATTAATATTTACATAATTAGGTTTAATTATTATACTATCCTTTTGTAAATTAAAATTAATTTAGAACTTAGGATTATTTTAATTAATTAACTTTCATTTTATTTTTATTTAATTTAAAACCTTTTCATAAAAAATCCTTTTTAAGTTAATTTATTTTCCTAATTATTTTAAGTTAATTTTAGTTAATTTTTTATTAATTATTTTTATAATTAGGTTTAGGATAAAACCTTTCATAAAATCAAACAAAATCATTTCTTTACCCATTTGCATTTTTGCATTTTTATTTATTCAATTCTTGCACATTTATTCAATATGGTTGTAATAGTTAATTAGATTTACTTTTCTTGCAAATCCCCCATTTGTAAACTTGTACACCCCCTCCCCTTATGATGTAATAGCTTATTATTTTTACTTTTTGCAATTTATCGCTTTATGTAAATGCTAGTAATTAGGGTTTGTATGGAAAGATTAAAATCAACAAGTTAGCAAACCCTAATTCAAGACAAAACAATGCATGTAAATCAACACACTTGCACACTTGCACCCTTAGGGTAATTCCACTTTGTTACCTTACAAAAATGGCCATGTTATACATGTGGGATATCTTAGAAAAAGCAATCAAAAAATACAAGATCATAGTCCCTCGATGACGCTATCAACGTTGCCTTTTCAAAATGATCTTAGTCCCTCAAAGAGAATTGCTAAGATATCTCACAACATTGTTATGCGATGACCCACGCCCATCCCTTTACATCCAAAGATAAGGTTTCTTACCAATCAATTGTAAGATAGCAATATCAAAGGAAAGGAAGAAATGAACTAAGACTTTTGAGTAGGTAGATTGTTCCTAGTTGCTTGCTCATCTTCAAAACAAATACTCTTGCTTATTTTCAAAATAAACACCAAAGACTTTCAAAAACACTTTTAAAACATTTTCCAAACTTGAAACATTTTCAAAAGATCAACCCTTTGTATACATTCTTACGAACGAGAACTATTACAAAGTTTTCCTAAACAATGGCGCCTTTTCAAAATACTTTCAAAAACCACACAAAGCACATTTTCAAACAAAAGCAAGTGATCTAGAAAGAAACTAAGAGCCCATAGATAATTATGGATGAAAAGGGTGCTAACACCTTCCCTTTTCATAATCTACCCCCCGAAATCAAGAAATAATCTCAAAGGTCTTTCCTGTTCTTTTCAGCCTTTCCTTTTGGATAAAAGAAAAGTTGATGGCGACTCTTGCTAACCGCAACATTTGCGATAAAATGCAAAACACCCAAGTCAGTTCTCCCACCATAGCATACACGCCATCATTGGTTGGAAGATGACAAGTTGGTCATCTTCAACCTCCAGCCAATGTGAATTGCAGGTCACTCAAACTGTAAAATCAGAAGCTTAGACTTATGCCATTCGCTTCTTCTCTTCAAGATGAAGACAACCACACATTCGTGACAAATTTATATAAATTGTAGCTCAAGCAATTTGGAAGGAAAATTTTGAAAAGGAATTTAAAGTTTCATGGTCAAAACGTGTTTCCAGTTAAAAGCAAGTGTTGCGACTAGAACCAGAGCAATGAGAGCTTCACAATGATATCAAAGTTTTGAAG
Source organism: Vicia faba (assembly GCA_948472305.1). Lineage (NCBI taxonomy): Eukaryota > Viridiplantae > Streptophyta > Magnoliopsida > Fabales > Fabaceae > Vicia > Vicia faba. The sequence continues at coordinate 1,606,215,315 of OX451738.1, read as the reverse complement.
AATTGGTGGAGAAATCTACCTATTAAAGTTAATTTGCAGAGCTCTGAAACTGGACTTCTATGGATTAATATAGGTCACAATTCTTGAAGGTAATTGTATTGTTAGCTTCAGGGAAGATCAAGGAAGGTGAATTTATAGAAAAAAAGGATTGAAAAAGGATTGCACACTGATTTCGAAGTTGCAGAAAAGTGAGTTATGGAATTGGTTTGGAAGGGTGATTTTAGTTGTTCAATCTTGAGGAAATGAATGAGGGATGACCCTCTATTTATAGGGAATCAAATGGAATGTTCAAGCGTGTGAAATGATGAAGTTTGGAGGGAAATCGTGTGAAGTTGCAAACAAGAAAAGTGTGACTTATATTTTGATCAAAACTCATCCAAAACGCGTGTTTTGATATGCTAATCACTTCTGGAAGTTCACTAAACATGTTTAAAAGCAAAAACGCGCAGAAAAAATGTGTTTAGAAGCTAAATCAAGGATTTCAAATTCTGACTTTTGAAGAAACTTCAGTTTCAAGTTACCAAGTTCAAATTAATGGCATTCTTAACTCAAGGGGTCTTAGGTCATGATTCTTGAAGCTTTAGAAAGATGATATTACAAACTTTACAATGGAAAAAGAATGGAATCAAATGGATGTTTGAGTTGAAAGTTGAAATGAGTCAAAGTTGGGAAAAAGAAGTTTACTTTCCATACTTAGAAATATTTCAAGTTTTTCTTCAAAAGTGAGCTATAATGTTTTGCATTCAAACATGGCCTTCCTATTGGAATTTGTTCTTGACCAAAAAATATGGCATGAAATAGACCTCTTGAATGACATTTTGAAACTTGAACAATTCAAAATCTCCAAAAATTGAGAGAGTTAGGAATTGTTGAAGTTGGCAAAAAATCATGAAATGACCTATAATCCTTTGTATACTTAGGGCAGCTTCTATCCATTTTCTCACTTTTGACATAAAAGAAGGAATAAAGTTAATATACTCAAGATCGTTATGGAAAAAGAGTGGGCTCAAGGTGATAAAAATTGACCAAGTTATGATCATTTGAAGTCACACATGGGAATTTGGGGGTTCATCTGGAGGACTTGTAATCTTTCTTCATCACCAAGTTTCTTCCACATGAAAACTCCTTGAAACTTTTGAAGTAATTTATTAATAACCCTTTTAAGAGAATAATGTTTTTTGAATCACTCAAAAATACCAAAAGATGAGCAAGATATACTTCTTTTAAGTTCAAAACCCTAGCTCCTAGATCAAGAAAATGCTTTGAGGAACTTTGACAATTTTTAACAACCTTCTTGTACCAACACTTTTGCTTTGTAGATAAGTGTTGTTGAGGATGATAATGAGAACTCATAGCAACCAAAACCACTTCCATATCTTGAGAATTGAGAGAAATATGCACTTGGTGACCAATGGGAACAAGGTTTTGTCCAACCATGACAACTTCTTCTATCAACCCCTTGTACTTTTGAATCAATCTTGATAACTTTGAAATGTGGTGAACCAAAATGAACCTTGCCATGCCATTTCTTCCAAAACAACTTCAATGGTGAAGTTTGAATTTCTCAAACTTTATTGACTAGGTCATGGAAATAAACTCATGAACCCATGGATCAACTTGTAAGTTACATTGCCTTTACCTATATTATTAACAAGTAAGACAAACCAACATTGCATTTTATTAATTAAAAGGAAAGTTCAAAACAAAATATGCATAATCACAAAAGAAAAACAAGTCAAGGTGCTTGGTGATTCCTCAAAGAGCAAAGCTAAAGATAGGGAGGAGAACCAAAACCCCTAATGTGATCTTGTTGTGATTGAATCAATATGGTATGATGAACAGATCTTAGGGGCCAAAATTGGGGTACAACACCCCTCGTTATAGTCGATTGTCTCTTTGACAATGAAGTTGTGGTTGTGTCGATCGAACCTTATAACCAGATGGGTGTTAGCTTTGGTACTTTCTGCCTTAATATACTTCATGCAACTTTCACTCCATAGTTGTCCCAATTGTAAGACCGCATTCCACATTTAACCTCTTTTAGCAAACAACGAATCCATCCTAAAATATGTTGATTTGACCAAAGCGGTTAATGGGAGGTTTTTTATGCCTTTAGATACACCATTCATGGATTCGATAAGATTTGTTGTCATGTTTCCCAATCTCTATCCATTTTCGTATAAACTTGTCCATTTCTCCACCGAAATATTATCAATCCACCTACCTGCGTCTGTATTTGAAAATCTGATCTCGTTGCGATAGTGTTTGAGCATAGGTTATGTTAATGAATACCTCGCGTTCATAATTGTTTTCCTAAGAGCCTTGTTTTTGATCTCCCTCGTGAAATTTTGTATGATATGTCTAATGAAGTATACATGCATAGAAGGAGGGTTATGCCAACTGTTTGCAGGATTATTGTATGCACTCTCAATAGATGCATGTCTGTCAGAGATCAAACAGAGATCAGGTTGAGGAGCCACGTGTGTTCAGAGATTCCTGAGAAAGAAACTCCAAGCACCACCAGTCTATCCCTCAACTAGAGCAAAGGAATTGGGAAAATGTTGTTGTTTCCATCTTATTCAACTTCTATCAGTAGTGTGCCTTTGTATTTCCCGTACAACCAAGTTCCATCAATTTGAATAATAGGTTTGCGTGACGCAAACCCTGTGATACAAGATTGAAAATCCAAAAACAGTTGACTGAATATTACATTTCCGGTGACATGAGTACCATCTGGGGCATACACCGACAATGTTTCCATAATATAAACAGTTCCCAAAGAATATGTCTGAAGTGCATGCAGGTAGTGCGAAAATTCTCTGTATGACTCCTCCCAGTTTCCATATACCTTTTCAATAGCATTGGTCTTTGCTAACCACGCCTTTCGGTATGACAGAGTATAGTTGTATACCGTAGTGATGTGAGAGATTATGGTTTTCACCTTCAATGACAGATCATTGCTGACGAGAGGCAGAATTTCTTGACATATGAGATCATAATTTAGTTTTCGATGATCCTGTGATTGAGTAGAATTGACGCATGTGTGGGTGGACATAGAACCTATCACCCAACAATCACCTCTTAACTTGTATGATGCAGTGAGACTGAACATACAATCTGGGTGAACACAAGTGAGCTTGTACCTTATTGGATTTACCCGATCTACCTTAAAATCGACTGAGTTTAGCATGTGAAACTTTTTTATGGCTCGGATACAATCTTCTCTATTACTAAATTTGTCTTTCTCTTTTAAATGTTCATCTGAATGCATATACGGATTGAAAAAACATCAAATGACGGTTCATCCTCCCATGTTAAAGTTTTTCATGTGTGGAGGTGGTGTGTAGATCTCATTAGGAGGTATCCCATCGTCTTCAGAATCATCATTGACCATTTCGTCAAACTCTAACTCGTCATCTTCCTCTTCTTCGTCAATAACATCTATTTTTGCTTGTTCGTCTTCGAGAGGATCAACCACTTGTGATTGGTCGTGACAGCTGAGGCTCCCGCAGCATAATGTACAACTCAATCGAGTCGTACCCATAATACTCATGATTGGAAAACATATTCTGAAGGTACTCATTATCTTGAACCTCTACCTTATAATATATTATTTGGTTCTCACAATAAAACTGGATTTTAATAGAAGATTTATGTCACGGGACCTCGTCCAAGTTTGACCTCCAATCTTTTTTTGAAATACAAGAAATTGGCTTTCATGTTTAAAAAAATTGGATGTTCTCAGTGTCTCTAAACAAAAACCCAGAGGTGGGACAAATGTATGTCTCACCGTTGAAATGTGCATTGATAATGTATTGTGGTGTAGAGGCCATTAGGTTTGAATGTTTGAAGGTTTGAGTGTTTGAGTGTTTAAGTATTTGAGTGTATTATTGTTTGAATGTTTGAATGTTTGAGTGTTTGAGTTATTGAGTGTAGAGGCCTTTAGATACATGTAGGATTAAATAGGTTGCTTTGAATTTGAACAATACAACAGTAAGCAACCACTAATTCGCAGGTTTAGTTTGCGATACCTTTAAATTTTATACTTATTCTCCAAGACAAATGGCGCTTCCCTACATGTCCAATCATCTTACATGCATACAGAAAAGCCTTCCCCTAGCCTGCACCAAGACTGCCACCTATGTTGCCACCTATGCCACCATTAATTTGCCAGTTGAGATGATGACACCTTTCAATTTTTTACTCATTCTCCAAGTAAAATATCGTATTCCTACATGTCCTATCATCTTACATGCATGCAGAAAAGCCTTCCCCTAGCCTGCCACCTACGCTGCGACCTATGCCACCATTAATTCTCTATTTGAGATGGCGACACCTTTGAATTTTGTACTTATTATCCAAGTCAAATGGCGCCTCTCTACATGTCCAATTGTCTTACATGCATGCAGAAAAGCCTACATGTCCAATCATCTTACGCTTCCACCTATGCTACAACTAGGCCTGTCCCACGTCATGTTGAATGGTGCATGCTCTCTAAATTGCATGTAGGCTCCATTTGACTTGGTGAATGAGTGACGCGTATCTTGCATGCATGCAACCACCAACCACCTTATTTATTCACTCTCTAATACAATTTCGCCTATAAATACAGCGCCTGATATACTTGTTTTGCATCAACAATCATCTCACTCTCTGATACAAACTCTTTCATTTTCTTATACAATTTCAACTATGACTCTTCTCACAATGGGTGATTCTCATAGAGGCACAAGGGACAACATTACGATGTTTGTAAGTTTTTATAAATTCTCAAATATTCTTGTATACTAATATAGTTTTTATAAAATATTGGTTTAGTCATCTTATGGACTTTTACACTTTTTACATTTTGAATTTAGGATACTAAAATATTTAGAATTCGCTCACACAACTACATTGCTTCCAACTCGTTGATCGTGCCCTATCTTGAATATGTGGGTTTTAGAAATGTTATAAAAATATCAAACTGCATGATTGATTCCAAGTTTATACTTGCAATGTTGGAAAGGTGGAGACCCGAGACACACAGATTTCATCTACCAATAGGTGAATGTACCGTCACACTAGAGGACATGTACATGTTATTGGGCCTCCCTATCAATGGTAAGGTGGTTAACGGGTCGGTTCAACAACCCAATTCTCTATGCGAGGAATTGTTGGGCAAATATATGGTAGAAGGTAGTGGTGCTAGAGGCCAGGGTATATTACTAACTAAACTCAAAAAACATTATGCGACTCTTGAGTTAAATGAAAATTCGTCCGAGCTAGAAAGAGTAATAAAAGCTAGAAATTATATGATGATACTATTTGGAAGCTTGTTATTTCCCGAAAGTACAGGGAATAGTGTAAATTTTATGTATTTAAGTTTGCTTAGGAACTTTGAAAAAACAAGAAAGTATAGTTAGGGTTCTGCTGTTTTAGCCCATCTATACAGTTCTTTGTGTAAAAATGCAACAAAGGAAAAATGTACTTTTTATGGATGCGCTTTCTTACTCCAAGCCTGGGGTTGGTGGAGAATAGAGTCCTTAAACCCTGTCAACAACAATGCATTCATTTTCCCATACGTAACAAAGTAAGTCAAGAACTTAAATCATTTATTATTCATCCTTTCGCCAAATATATGTTTAAAATAAACTATTTTACAATTCCTTTAGGTACTGCTATTGCACCCCAAAATTTTCCCTCCTAATTTATTTTATTTTTCTTAGACCTTCGCATTCATTCGCATATATTTCATTAGGTCACTAACATGGCATACATTTTGCATTTTCAATAAAGCACGTGGGGTCAATGTTCAGTGGTTGTGCGATATCAGGGTTTCACAGTGATTAAAGTGTATATACCTGGTAAAGTTGATTACTTCTAACTCTTCTGGTTAATTCTTCAAGAAGTAAAGTGATGAATTAGGGTGTCTAATCCTTTATGGTCAGGCTTGGGTGGGTTTTCGTCTGAGATGTATTTCTAAATACAATCAAGTGATTTTCTCAAGGATGAATATTTAGATTTAAGATTTTCGTTGTGGAGGACGAATCAAGTCGTCGTCTCGTATGGTGTTTTTCATCCTTTAGTCAAGTGTGGTTTATCTGATGATGGCTATTGGAGACTCGTCTTTCATCAATTCAAAGGCATGCTTGTTGCTTAAATCACAAGGTACTGATTGTGGCATTATTGCACAGGATTCATCTATTCTTTGGTCAATCAATCAGGGTTGGATGCATGATGATCCTAGGCATATTGTCTGATAAGTTTTTGTTGCTCAAGACTCGATTCGTGAATAATTGGTACAAGCCAATCCTTTTAGGATGTTCATTCGAAGTCTTTGGGTTCAAATTGAGTTGTTAAAGTCCATAATTGAGAGCTCATTAGAATGTTGAGGTATTGGAAAAGGAAGTGAATTTCATTTAAACATCACTCAAGATTACATCTAATCTCATTCAAGTTTCTACTTTGAATATGTGGAATGCACAAAAGAGAGAAGTTAATACTCCAGAATCATTTTGTTTATTTGACAAATATCTTGTTAAACTCACTGCATGATCACAAGATCTTATGCAAAACCTTAATCAAAGAAGATTAGATTTTCAAGTTCAATTTCAAAGAGGAGAATGCTTTGAATAATATATATTTCATCATTTGGAGTCAAGAGTTCACAAGGTTACATAACCATTTAAGTTGCATTCGTATCTTCATTCAAGTTCTATTTTGCCATTAGAAGAAGACTGCAAATCTCATTCCATCACTATTTTCCAAAAGAAAAGAAACCAAATATTACTACATTCAAAGTGTATCAGATACATGATAAAAAACTACACAAATTGTTTGCCTTAACCCTAATGTCATAAGCTTTCTTCATTTTGCTCCAAGTAACTTTCGTCATGCCTTGCCTTTGAATGCTCCAACCAAATCCCTTATTTTCTTTCAAGCTTTAAAACCAAGCTGAAGGTTAGACCAAACCAGATCTACATATAATTGTCAAAGTCATGCCAAATAAGTCCCAATATGCTTGATGAATCTTGCTCCAAAGACGCCATCTACACTATACTAAAACAGTTGTCGTGATAAATTCTTTTTCAAGCTTACAGTTAGCATGATATACTAATGGTCAGCCCTACATTCAAACCCTAACCTGGTTTAAGATGCTACTGACCAAAGCCCCTGCATCAATAAAAAAAATTTGAAATGATTTGTACCAGCTCCATACAATCAGCCCTGGAGTTCACAGACTAGAAGCGTGCGCGTCTGCAGGTGGAAACAACTCTTGGAAGCCTCAACGAACTGAAAGTAAAACGTCAAGGTTGAGGAAATTAAAACGCATAAGATAAGCCATAAAATACAAAATAGAAGAATGAAAGGTGGTCCTCAAAATAGAAAAAACAGAAATATAAAGAAAAGCTCATTCAATAACAGAAAATGCAAGTTCACATTGAGACATCCAAGCAAATGACCAGAACAGAAAATCTCATAACTTTTTCCAACAAACAGAAGCCTAAGCCCTAACCTCTGTTTCAATTAACCAAACTAACGGAACAAACAGTAACCAACTTTCCAATGGAATAAACTTCCTCCAAAGAAATGACGTGTAACAAATTTCTAGCAGAGCCATAACTAATTCCCCAACTCCTTCTAGCCATTTTGTTACTAGAAACTGCAACTAAACCTCTTAACCAATTCCATAACAACTTCTCAACAGAAAAACCAGAAATAGAACTCTATCCACAACCCAACTAACATCCTAATTCCCCAAAACTCCAAACAGCGTTGCTAATAGGAAGCCAATTTTCCAGTTCATCTCTTAACTACTATAATAGAAACTTCCCAACTACTTAACCAACCTATAACCGTTTCTAACCATAACCCCTCTCACCCTTCTAATTTTTTTTCCTAGAATCTCTAACAGTCCAACTAACTCCATAACCGCCCCCAGCTGTCAAAAAAATAGAAATTCCAATTGTCCATAACAAAAAACAAACTTCCAGCTAACAGAGATTCAGAAAACAAAAGGGGGAAACCGAGAAAAGGAGAATTCAGTTACAGAAGGTAAGAGATCATAAAATAATAACAAAAAGAACTCACCAAAAAGATCTGAAAAACTCTCTCAATCCCCATCACCTTCTTCTTCACTCTCTAATTCTCCATCACTCTAGGGGATACAAGACCAATTCTAAAGAAACGGAAACTCCTCTTCAATATTTCTCTGTCAATCATCACCAACCTTCATCATTTCTCCATCTTAAATTCTCTCTATACTCTCTCAACAACCACAACACTTCATCATCCTCTTCCTACAACAATCTTCATCCATCTTCAAAACCTCAGCACCTTCTCTTCTCACTTTACCCTTAACTACCATACTTCGTCATCTTCATCTTCTTCCACCAACCTTCACCTTCTCGACAACCTTGTAAAACCTTCATCTATGAAAAATATTCATCCACACACGCATCATTAGAAATCATCTGTGTTTCTCCTTCAACCTTCACAATGTAATTGCAACAATTACAACAACTCAGAACAATTCAGAAGAGGAATAAATAGCAGAAGAAGATAGAGGCGAGGAATAAAGGACGCACACCTGAATCATGCTTGAAGCGCCATTAGAGCGACTCTAATGAGTAAGAATTTCTTCCTTCAGCCACTCTTTATGAATATGTTGTATCTGCATCGATTGACAGAGTTGAGGTCGAAGTTAAGAACTGAGAACAAAACCACGATAAGGACTGAAACTGGAGGCGAGAAACCACTGCACCGGAACATCAGATGCTCCAATCAGGATCATTCCTTGCTCAATATTGAAGTATTATGACTCTTTTTTATGTTCATGAATGATAATAGCGCTCGAATCGTGATACTCGGCCAGAAGGTACGCTATTTCAAAGATTAGGGTTTCTCGTTCTTCTTCATTAATTCGGCCGTATGAAGGTTTTCTTGGAGAAATTGACGGAGAATCTGGATTTGGAGTGTTGTCTTAGGGTACGTACGTGTTGGACATTAATGATTTGGGCTGGTGTAGTAGCGGCGCTTGCAGTGGCAAGATCACCAAAAATCAATGCTTGACACCGCAAAGGAGAGAGTTTGAAATTACATGAAGCTCAAGGGTCAATAACCCTAACTTGATACGACATGTTTTGGTGTAGCATACAGTCCTTTCATTTTTTTTATATAAACTTGAATTCCTGGATAACCTGTTTGGCCAAGATGCGTGCCAAGCCCAGTAATTCCTAAAGCGAACCCCCCCCCCCCCCCCTCAAGGGAATCACCACGCCAACTTATTGGTTTCTGTTTAGAGTTGAGATTGGGCTATTAAAGCTTTAGCCCAGGCGCCTTGCTTCACCAAAAAAAATAACAACAGCATTATGGCTATTATTACTGTGCCTAGTATCTGATTCCTACTGCACCTCCTGCTTGTTGGCTTGCACCCTCTAGATTTATTCTCTTAGTATTTTTTCTTTCAATCAATTTTGTGGATTGTTTAGATTTTTTTGAACATTTTCATTACATGATAAAAATAATAAAATCAAAAATAATAATTTGTTAGATATTCCTTATTTTTGATTATAGGAATTAATTCATGGTTATCCGATTATTCGAAATTCGTGATTCACCTTTGCTTGTTGAGATTTGAGTCTTATGCAGGTTTTCTTATGCAGATGCGCTTGAGATTTCGATTGCGATTTATTTTTGCATTGATGATGCTTCGACGCTTATTCTGAGCATTCGGTTTCTAACTCCTTTTCTTGGATTGGTTAAGCTTTCGCGAAGATCGTCGGGTTTCTTTATTTTAATACGCTTTGCTACAGATTGATATCCATTTGGTATTTTCTCTTGTTTATCTCGTTTCGCACTTTATTGCTTTCTAGATATCATGAGAAGTAGGAAATAAAGAGTGTGTGCTCGAAGTCGTTGTTTAAAGACCTGTAGCAAGCATTCCGCACTTCATTTGCTATATCTGTTGTTCTTGTGTTTGTTTACTTTCTTATTGATCGATGAGTTACTCAATTTAAAAATTGAGATCACGAGTTTGCTCTCAGTGCATGCTCCCTATAGGATTTCATTGCTTTCCTTTATTTCTTGTTGATCAATGAGTCATTCAATTTAGAAATTGAGATCACGACTTCGCTCTCATTGCATGTTCCCTATAGGATAGTTTTCTTAGACTATCTTAGGTAATGGTAGCCTAGGTAGATTCTCTCTAGTTGTGCTCAATTGATCTAGCTCTCTTGAGCTTATTGGCTTGCTTGTTTGATTTCATCTTTGTTTGCATGTTTTGAGATGACATACCCTCAGCATGTTCCCTTAGGAGCTCTCGATTCAACTATAGATGATGATTCGAGATAGACATAGTTTTAGGTGATAGACCCTTGTGTTGAACCCCAAAATTTGCCCTCTCATTTATTAAATATTTTCTTACAAGATCTCCTTAGGTTCAAGACTACACGAGGTTTGATCAGCTCAAGACACCTCCTTAAGCACTGATGACTGAAATTAGGGCTTGAGATTACACAAGGATAATTAAACTTTTAATGCCTCATATGACTTTCATGGATCATTATGGACTCCCAAGATTACTCATGTCAAGTTTCAAGTCTTGGATCACATTTTTTGCTCAGTCAATTGAGTAGTTGACCCAAAAATCGACTTTTGCGAGAGCAAGTTCAAATGATTGTAACTTCTTCATTATTCAATATTTTGAGCGGTTCTTTTTGCGTATGATTCTCCTTGATGTCATCTCCATTTTCTCTTCACAAATCAAAAGATGATCACGTGTAAAAGATTGCCAAAATTCAAATACGTTAGAAGTCGCATCATGGACTTTGACCTAATTTTAAGTAATTGTCGTCTGATTTCTAAGAATTGTGATTTTCTCAAATTACAAGATCTTGAGACGATTATTTCCACATATGGTCATAAGTGATGTCGCTCACGAGTTTATCTTCAAAGGTCGAAAGAAAATTGTGTTTGGAAGACTATGAAAGTTATCGAATCGTTGCAAGTCATTTGTTTGATTTCAAATGTTCTTAATCACAATTATTTTTGAAATTTGTTAACTCTACAAGGTTGATGATTGTTCTCAAAGCATTTTTGTTTGGAAATGAAGTTCCATTTTAATCGAGCACGGCGTGCGAGTTCATTTTGAATGCAAATTTGATTTGGACAAGAGGTGAAGATTAAGACTGTCATTTACATAACCACTTGTTTTGAGTTCGAGTAAACCAAGTGGAATTAAATTCTTAAGCATTTATTTTGTTCAAGAATTTGATTGGAAGTTTGAAAGACGGGGTGCAGGGTTTCATTTGAAATACAAATTACAAGGGCGTTGGATTTTCATGAAGTTCGAGTTACGAAGCAAGATACATGTTCAAATCATGCAAGTAGGGAATTTCATATTTCGTTAAGATTCAAGAATGATTTCCATACAATAAATTCCTAATTCATAAAATTCACTCAAGAAATATCATTCAAATTACATTTTTGTGGGAAATTTACAAAATGGATTACAAGTGAAGCACAAGTTACATTGTCTTGTTTATAAAGAAAGGAAATATTGGTTCTTCAAGTTTCTCCTGCTTCATCTTCAAGCAACTCGTCCTAACTCCTCGCCGTTACTTTTTCTTCACCTTTCGACCATGCCTTTGCCACCCAATTCTCATTTTCTATAGTAACAAAAAAAAAGAGAGAGAAAGAGTTAGCAATGATCAACATGAGAAAAGATTCCAAACAAGAATTATTTGTTAAAAGAGAAATTTCATCACTAGTGTTTGTATGTAGGAATCAGATTTAGAGATGGTTTATTTTAACATAATACCTCTTCTCCCATTTTTGCAAATCACAAGGTTGGGCCTTGGTTCACAAAAAGGAAAAGAAAATACAAGCAAGCTCAAGGCTGTCAAAACAGCAAGAAAATACAAGCAAGCCCAAGGCTATCAAAACAGCAAGAAAATACAAGAAAGCCCAAGGTTGTCAAAATATGCAACAAAACAACAATAAAATACTACAATATAGCAGCAAAGGCAAGGTCAACCCGCAACAATATTGCAACATAGCAGCATAAACAAGGACAAGTGCAGCAAGCAAGTGCAAACAAACAAAATAGGCTGCAATGCAGCAAGGTCAGACAGCAGTGCAAACAAACAAAATAGGCTGCAATGCATCAAGGTCGGACAGCAGGGAAAACAAACAAAGGAAAAGCATGGCTATCTTGCTGAACAATCCCAACTACCTCATCATTTCCCTAACCTATACAAACCCTTCAGAAAATTTTGTGAAAGAAAAAGCGAAATGGCTTTATATTTCATTGAAAGCTGAAGAGGGAGAGAAAAAGGGTCAGAAAGATATCACCTAACCAACAAATGATCCAAAATCATGTCAAACCAATACAGTCCAAAACCAGCCACAGTCTACATAATAATAGCAAGGAAGCCATTCCAAAAGCTGTATAAAGCAGCCCAAACATATGCTGCAAAATTGTCCAAAAACTTACACCAAAATGGCAATAGAAAAACTACAGCAAAAAATATTGAAGCAGTAGCCAAAATCGTTCAAGCCTCTCATATTTTCCCCCCACTTTTTCACCGTGTTTTCAATATGATAACACTTTTTGTTTCACAAAGCAAAGGAGGCAAAAAAAAACGATATACAAAACAAACCAAGAGAAAAACCAACAATAGAAGAACCAAGCAGCATAGGGAGCAAGTATACAAACTGAGCCAGCATCTACACAAAAGTGAGAAAACAAAACAAGATAGAACAGGATCCATTACCACACAGAGATGAAATCAGTTGTCAACTAAAATCCACAACTGGTTCCAACTGTCTTCACCTCATCATCACCTTCCTTCCTCTCTCACCCTCAGTCTCCATTGAACACCATCATCCATCTTATCCCTCCATCCAAAGCTTATAAACTACAAAGGAAATTGCAAAAGGATGAAAACCAGCAAAACGGAGGAATAAGATATACCATAAAGAAGAGCTTCCACAGGTATAATCTTTTCCCCAATTCTCACGCCTTTACTCAAAACCTTTTCTGTATCATTAGGGCATAAAAAACAAAAATCATTAGACGCAGGAAATTTCAATATTACAGTAGCATAAACCTTCAATCTCCTTCAAATGCATCACTGATTCCCCTTCGTGAGCATTAGAAGAGACGGAGTTTAGGGTTATAGATAGGTTTGAGCTTGAATCGATAAGAGGGTGCATCACTAGGTCAAGTCGGCGAGGATGAGAGAGATGAGAGAGATAGGTTCAGGTTACAGAGTTGTTAGAGAAAGGTGAGGCTAAGATGACGATAGAGGTATCGAGAGAGAGAGAGAGAGAGAGAGAGGGGAAGATGAAGCTAGAAATTAGGAAGAGAGAAGGTTCTTTTTAGGGTTTCCTTTCCCAAATAACAACAACAAATAATGTGTTTCTCTAAACCCTATCCAATTCCTCCCTTAAGTCGGGTTTGGGCCTGGTTTACTTTGGCCCAACCCATTTTTTTTGCTTCGCTTTATTATTTTGAAAATGGATTTAAGTTAATGAATGAGCACTTGGTGTAGCGGTTATGGAGTGAGTATGATGTGCGTAAGGTCCTGGGTTCAACACCCCTTTGGGACATTTTTATCTTTTTAGATCTATTTACTTCATTTTATTTTTTTTGTTAGAACAAAACTCCTTGGGTTTAAGTCTCTAAAGCCCATGCACAAAAAAGGACAACGTCACCCCATTTTCAGATTTAGCACCACCCCTCCATTTTGTTTTAAATATTTAATTGGTTTTTTTGATACGGTGGGAGAACTTACTTGAGGTTTTACGTTTGTGTTCGCAAATGTTTCGGTTTAGCAAGAGTCGCCATCGACTTTTTATTTTATCCAAAGGAAAGGTCAAAAAGCACATGAAAGACCTTTGAGATGTTTTCTTGGGTTCGGGGGGGTAGATTATGAAAAGGGAAGGTGCTAGCACCCTTTTCATCCATGGTTTTCCATGGGCTCTTAGTTACTTGTTTAGATTACTTGCTTTTTCTTTTCAATTGTTTGAAATGGTGCTTTGTGTGTGGTTTTGAAAATATTTTGAAAAGAGGCCTTTGTCTAGGAAACCTTTGTAATGATTCTTATTTGAATGTATACAAAGGTGTTTGTCTTTTTTAAAAAATGTTTCAATTGTTTGAAAGTTTGATTTGGGAAAATGTTTTGAAATGTGTTGTGTGTTTTGAAAATAGCAAGGATGTTTGCAAATTTGATCAAGTAACTAGGAGTTGTCTACCCTACTCAATATCTATCCTACACATTTTTAACCCTTTGATATTGTTGTTTTACCAATGTATTTGTTAAATAACCTTGTGTTTGGATGTTAAACGGGACGGGCGCGGGTCATCGTATGGCCATGATAGCAATAGTGCCAAGTATCTTAGCAAGTTTTTTGAGGGACTAGATCATTTTGTATAGGTAACCAAGATAGCGTCATCGAGGGACTATGATCTTTTTGTTTTGATTTTGTTTTTCCAAGATACCTAGCATGCATACCATGGCCATTTTAAAGGAAACAAGTGGATGAAACCCTAGGGATGCTTGTGTGCATTGTGTTGTCATTTTCATGCATTTTTGTCTTGTATTAGTCAAGCTATTTGTTTGATTTTGGATTTTTGCATACAAACCCTAATCTTTCTATCATGGCATATTTGAAAGCTATAAAGTGCATAAAAATAAATCTATAACTATTACAACATTGATATGGGGAGGGGGATACAAATTTGAATAGGGGATATTTTACACAAAATAAAAACCCTAAAATTATTACAACCATATTGAATTCTTTGTACAAATGAATAAATGGACAAATATTTAAATGTGCAATATAAGTATAAATATGCAAAGATGTTTTTTGTATTATTTTTATGTATGTAAAAATAAACTATTTAATGTATCAAAAATAAGAAAAAATATTAATGATTATTTTTGGGAAAGGGTAGAAACCCTAGTTTTTATTTTAAGAAAATATATATATTATAATTATTTACTTATGTACAAGAAAATAAATAAAAATATAGACAAATGTTAAAAATAAAAATGTGTGAGAAAAAATATTATTTAAGTATATAAATAATAAAAATATAATATTTTTTTGTATTAATTATATGTTTTTATTTAAGAAAATAAGAGTATATTATTTAATAATTATTTCTATGTCCAAAAAAAATAATAATAATAAAATAAAATGTGAAAATTTAAGAAAATATTTTTGGTAATTTTTAATGTTTAGAAAAATAAAATAAAGTCAGAAACTAAAAAAGAAATGAAAAATATGAAAATATAAAAACAATGGGCCAAGGGGGTGCAGAAAGAACAATGGGGGGTGCAAATAGCAAGACCAAGTCAGGCCCAGCCCATTCCATCTTCATCCCTGTCCTCCAAAACGCGCGCGCCATGGCTCTTACACACGAATCATGTTCTCTCTTGTTCTTGCATTAAATCAAAAACTCACAACATAAAAGTTATAGCATTTTCAAACACGATTCTAACCATGTAAAGAACTTAATATAATTCTCAAAGACCAGAGAGAATTTCTCTGGCCTTAATTTCTAACCTAGTTTTTTCAGAAAGTTCATCATTCAAATTCTCTCAGCTCAGTTAACTTAAATGAATTCTATGCATATGTATAGCTCAAGGGCAATGAGTACTACATTTTTTATTCACAAACCTAAGCCTAATGATTCCTAAATAGAGAGATAGATGTTTGAACTTTACCTGTTTCAGTCAAGCTCGAGTATGGCAATGCATGGGTTTTCAGTGAGGCCTGAGATTCTTGTGAGCTTGCTTGAAGTTCCTTGGAGCTTTCCCAATGCTTAGCTAGCTTTGAACTTGCCTGAATAAGCTTGTAGAAGTCAACCTGCACAGTCAGAATTCAAAAATGGTGAAGCTTCAAAACAAGGTCATTGTTGCTGGCCAATGGTTGGGATAGCTTAGGTGTGTTGTTTATAATGTGTTTGAAGTGGTTGCAAGCAAAACGCACGAGTGGATTTTGCTTTGGATGTCAAATTGCAGAAGTTGCCCTGTTTTGCAAGAAAATGTGATTTTTGTGTTTTAGAAGGTTTGAGAAGTGGTTAGCTTGTGCTTCTGACTTAGTGTGATATGAAAAACTTGTTTTAAATGTTTACAAAGGTTGGTTATAACAGATACCAGAGTTATGTGGTTTTTGCAAGTTGACTTGGTTTTGAAGAAAAGTGTGATTTTGACAATGCAAAGGGTTGTACTGGCCTCCTTCCTAGCTGCACAAAGTTAGTATACGTTTCCCTAAGTTTATGGAGTTGGTTTGATGCAAAGGACTTGGTGCAATTCTCAAGAAAAACAAATTGACATAAAGCCACCTTTATGAAAATGGCATTGTTATCTTTTTGCCATTTTTATATTAATCCTTTGTGTAATCTTCTATAGATCAGAACAATGCCTCTAACCAATGTGTTTGCATTCAATTTTTGAGTGTGGAAGGGTTTAAGGACCTGTAAACAAGTACAAGCAAGGCTGGATATAAATTGCAACTTGTAGCAACATGAAAAATGCCATGGATCAAAGTGACATTTTGCCAAATTCAAACCTTCGATTCTCCCTAACCACAAATGATTTTGGTGAGTTCTTTGACATTTTGAAAAGCTTGTAACATGCTCTATAATCCATAATTGAAATGAATTTTGAGATTCCAATTGGAACTATGTGAAAAATTGCCATGAAGATAGGTACAAATCCTGCCTAAACTAGGGCAAAATTTCACTAAGTTAAAAGTTTCATGGACCCTTGTTCACAAAATCATAACTTGAGATCCAAGCATCTTTTGGGAAAACTTTGTGAATCAAAGTTGTATATTTTGTGGAAGAATACAAATTTCATGTTAGAAGGTTTCTTTTAATCCAATTGCATCATGGTGAAAATGTTGGGCAAAGTTGGGAAAAAATAAGAAATTTTTATAACTTAGAAAATTTCTAAGTTATGAAAATTTTCCATTTTAAACCCTAATTTGCAAAATTAGGCTTCTTGGTGAACAAGTTTCATGTTTTGACACATCTTGATGAAAAATGACCCTTGGCACTTGATTTTGACCAAAAAGTCAAAGTTTGACTTTTCAGTGTACAGTTGATTTTTGATCAGTTGACTGGAAAATTCATCTATCAATCCAATGCATTTGAGATCTTTTGAACCTTGTGATTAGGTAAATATGATTCCATTGAGTCCTTGAATCCATGATTGAACCCAATTTGCCATTGGCTAGGTTAAAAATCAGAAATTGCCCTTCTGCAGTCAAAACCCTAAAAATGACCATTTTACCCTTTTGATGATCTGATCAAATTTCTTGAGGAGTTGTGGTCCAAACTTGATCAAATGGTTCATATGAGTCTAAAATGTTGACGTGGATCAAAAATTATGAGGTTTGACTGTAAATTGGCCACAGTTGACTTTTCCCCCAATACAGTTGATTTCTAGGTCAAATGTCGAATTGACTAGGCAAAAACTTTGATTCAAGGCTTGAAACTTGGTGTGGGAAAACTTATAAGTCCAACATGAAGTATTAAAGTCATATTAAGCATTGAAAGTCCAAAAATCCCTGTGCAAACTCAAACCCTAATTTCAGGTCAACAGTGCAAGGAGATGTCCTGAGCAGAGCAAACCCTAATCATGTCTGGAGTCCAAAGAGTCTTGTGAGGGTGAATCTTGATAAAATGAGAGGGCAAATTTTGGGGTACTACAGCTTCCCCTGTTCAATCTTCTTGAACTTGAAGAGTTAGATTGGCGAGTTTTCCTTTCATGACTCGAAGGTAAAAGATGATTGGACACTAGAGTGCCCGTAAATTTGCACTCGTCAAAATATGGTTGGAGGAATGGGCTTAAAGATGCCATTTTGAAAGGTGACAGAATCTTGTCGGAGATGGGCTTAAAGATGCCATCCAAGAATGTTTGTTGAAAATCAGGAGAATGAACATCATAATGGTATCCGTATCTGGAATGTATCTGAGTTGTATTTGGAGATTGGATTTGTATGAGCCAGGGAATGGAGTCCGCGTCTGGAGCGTATCCGAGTTGTAACTGTATCTGATTCTTGAATGAATAACAGAATGATTGTCGTGTCTGGAGTGTATCTGTATTGTATCTTAATTCTGAATAGGCGACAGAATGACATCCGTGTCTGGAGAAACTCTGGACTGGGGAAAAGGTTTGAATGAGTGACAGAATGGCTACCGTATATGGAGCATATCTGGATTGTATCTGAAGTTGAGATCTATATGATTATCAGAATGACTTCCATGTCTTTGAGTGTATCTGAACTGTAACTGGGATCTGAATAAGTGACAGAATGACTTCCTTGTCTGGAGTGTATCCGTACTTGAAATTGATAGTTTAATCTGAATGAGAAATAGAATGGATTTTGCGTTTGGAGTGTATCTAATATGTATCTGATTGTTGAAGTCTGAATGAGCGACATAATGGCATCTGTGTCTGGAGTGTATCCGTACTGTATCTTGACTTTGAATTTTGAATGAGTAATAGAATGACCTTCGTGTCTGGGGCGTATCCATATTGTCTCTGAATAAGAGATTTGAATGAGTAACATAATGACTTCCATGTCTTGGAGTGTATATGTACTGTATCTGAAACCTTTGAATATTTGTTAAAGATAGCTTTTAATCTTATCCTGAAAAGGGTAAAATGTTAGCTGAAACACAAATTTATGTTGCATGAAATGTATGATGCAATAAAATGTGTTTTATTAATGTTTATGATATATGGATGTAATGTATGCGCATGTAAGCTGATTAGCTGTCTTGCTAAGGAAAATAAATCCTTGATAGATGGAGATAATGAAATCTTTGACTGCTGTCGGGGAAAATAAATCCTGGACCGTTATTGGAGATTCAGAATCTTTGATTGCTGAGAATGAGAAATCCTTGGACCACTGTGGGGATAGAAAATCCTTGGCAACTTGTGGGGGATTAACAAGAACTCTGACAACTTTTGTAGGGATATGAGAATCCTTCATGACTTTCCTGGGAATATAGAGATCCTTCAAGTTTGCTTGAGAAACCTGCTTGGGGAACCTAGAGAATTTTGATGACTATGGTTAGAGATTACACAATGGGAATCCTTACTTGGATGGGGAATAAGGAAACTCTGACGATCTCTACTGGGGATTAGATGAAAGAAAACCTTGATCTGCTGAAGAATAAGGAAGACTTTGATGGTTTTTGCGGAGAGTTAAGAATGATAAATTTCGATCTCCTGGGGAAATGAACCCTTGGGGGCTTCACTGGAGAAGTGAGAATGAGAATCTTCGATCTGTAGGGGATTAAAAATTCTGACAAATTCATGCTGGGGGATAATGAAGACTCTGGAAACTTCACTGGGGAATCCAGACTGAGAATCTTCAATCTGCTAGGGAAAATAAACCCCTGGGGACTTCAAACTGGAGTTAAGAATGAGAATCTTCAATCTGTTGGGGAGTGAAAACTCTGTGGGAAATAGTTATACTGCTGGGGAATAGCTATCTTGTTGGAAAATAAGTTCAAGACTCTCTGGGGGAAAAGTTTATTCTTGTTTGGAAAAAGTTCAGGATTTTGGGTTGTATGCCAATCTACTGGGGAATCATCTCGAGGTTAGGGATAAGACAAAAGTTAACTGTTATCTGGTTGATTCTCAGACTTTAAGACAACTTGTTGGGGGATCTGGAGAAAACTGGATGGTTTCTGTTGTGGATTGTTAGTGGGCAACTTGACTCCGTTGGGGAAGAAGGTTTCATCTTTGTTGGGGATTTATGACCCAAAGTTTTTGCTCTGATGAGAATTTTAACTCTGATGAGAATTAAAAGTTTGAAATATGACTCCGCCGGGGATTGGGAGTTCGAAGTTTCGACTCTGGCGAGGATTTTGAAATTTAATTCTGCTGGGGATATGTTTTTCAAAGTTTTAGTTCCGCTGGGGACCTAGATGATGAACTGCAGGGGATTTATCTTGGAATAGCCTAAAGACGTCTTCCTATAATTTCAACCTGTCAGTAATTATTCTTCCACATTTCATTCATTTGTAAAGAGTGATTATATTCAAATGCATATGCTAATTTAATAAACCATTGGACATTTTCAAATAAAACACAAGTGTAAAAAAGAAGAAAAGACAAATAGTTTTTTGCACTTTGAAGTATATTTGTATTAACTTTGTGTAAGTATTTTGTACAAAGGAGACGGACATCCTAGTAAGAGAATGTTGTCATAAAATTGAGAAAAATTTATACAAAGAAAGATGTCTATGTGTAAAAAATTCCATGGGTTTCCCGTTCTACTATAGCCTTCGTAACTCTGGATATCTTGTCCATTCGTTGCTTCGTCCGACGATGATTGGATTGATCAGAAACCTGGAGCTTGTCTGTGAAGAGATTGTCCTTAAAGTGATCCGACGAGACATAGTCATATGCTTTAGTTCCCTAACTTTTTCTTGGACCGCCCTTTCGGGTTTTCAGTCCACCGGGAAACCCTTTTTTGCCCAAGTCGCCCTTTCGAGTTTTTAACTTGCCGGGTGTACAGATTTTTTTTTATTTATCCCTAATTTTTGCCTAAATCGCCCTTTCGGGTTTTCGATTCACCGGGATGCCCATTTTTGCCCAAGTCTCCCTTTCGGGTTTGCAACTTGTCGGGTTGTTTATGTGTAGTATCTTTTGACTATGTCTGCGTTCGCAGAGTGCGGCAGGTCGTCGCTGTCCATGGTGGTCAGGATCATTGCCCCACCAGAAAAGATGTTTTTGATCACAAATGGTCCTTAGTAGGTAGGAGTCCATTTACCCATGGGATCACTTTGCGGCAAGATGATTCGCTTGATTACAAGATCCCCGACTTGATATACCTGGCGCCCGACTTTCTTGTTGAATGCCTTGATCATTCGTTTTTGATACGCCTGACCATGGAAAACAGCAGTAAGTCGCTTTTCGTCAATTACATTAAGTTGATCAAGTCGGGTCTGAATCCAATCGTCTTCACTCAAACCAGCATCCTTCATGATTCTCAAGGAGGGAATCTGAACCTCGATAGGTAAAACAGCTTCCATGCCATATACCAAAGATTAGGGTGTTGCCCCAGTTGATGTACGTGACGTGGTACGGTACCCGTGCAGAGCAAACGGTAACATATCATGCCAGTCCTTATAGGTGACTACCATCTTTTGAATGATCTTCTTGATATTTTTGTTTGCAGCTTCGACAACACCGTTCATCTTTGGCCGATAGGGAGATGAATTGTGATGTTGAATCTGGAACTACTCGCACAAGGCGGTGATCATAGTGTTGTTCAGGTTTGTACAGTTGCCAGTGATGATCCTGTCGGGGATACCGTAACGACATATGAGGTTCTGTTTGATGAAGCGGGCGACAACATTCTTTGTAATAGATGCGAAAGAAGCTGCTTCGACCCATTTGGTGAAGTAATCAATAGCCACCAGGATGAAACAGTGTCCATTGGATGATGTAGGCTTGATCTCTCCAATCATGTCGATTCCCCACATAGCGAACATCCAAGGAGCTGTTAAGACATTGAGAGGAACTGGAGGTATGTGTACCTTGTCCACATAGATTTGGAATTTGTGACAAGTACGGGAATGTCGATGGCAGTCAGCTTCCATGGTAGACCAGTAGTAGCCTACCCGTAGAATCTTCTTGGCCATTGTATGTCCTCTAGAGTGAGTGCCAAAGGTACCATTGTGCAGTTCAGCCATGATCTGTTCAGCTTCAACCTCGTCTACACAATGGAGCAGGATGCAATCATGATTGCGCTTGTACAGGATACCATTGCTTAAGAAGAACTTGGTTGAGAACCTCCTTAAGAACTTTTTGTCGTTGACTGAAGCTCCTTCAGGGTATTATTGTGCCTCGAGACAGCTTTTGATGTCATGAAACCACGGTCGGTCCACTACTTCTTCGGTATTAATCTCGTGACAATGGGCAGGTTTGTCCATCATTTCAATGGTGATTTGGGGAGCCTCATTATCCCAGCTAATTTTAAACATGGATGACATTGTAGCTAGAGCATCCGCTAGCTGATTCTCTTCTCGCGGGAAGTGCTTGAAGGTAATCTTCTCGAAATGTGGTAACAATGTCAGGACATGTTCTTTGTAAGGAATGAGGTTTGGATGTTTAGTATCCCACTCTCCTTTGATTTGACTGATGACCAAAGCTGAGTCCCCAAACACAATCATAGATTTGATTCCCAGGTCTATTGCAGCCTTGAGACCAAAGATACAAGCTTCATACTCAGCCATGTTATTTGTGCAGCTGAAGCAGAGTCTGGCAGTGAAAGGTGTATGGTAACCTTCTGGAGAGATGAGTACCACGCCGATATCGTTGCCCAGTGCATTAGAAGCACCATCAAAGTACATGGTCCATCGGGATCCTTGTTCAGGTCTGTCATACGGTATGTTTTCTTCAATGTTGTCCAATGTCATAATATCCTCGTCGGGGAAGTCGAACCTCGTGGATTGGTAATCTTCGACAGCTTGATAGGCCAGATGATCAGCTAGCACACTCCCCTTTATAGCTTTTTGGGTTGTATATTGTATGTCGTACTCTGTGAGGATCATCTTCCATCTAGCGATTCTTCCGGATAAAGCAGGCTTCTCGAAGATGTACTTGATCGGATCCATCTTAGAGATCAGCAAAGTGGTATGAGTCAACATGTACTGCCTTAGCCGGCGAGCAGCACATACCAAAGCGCAGCAAGTTTTCTCGAGCAGTGAGTATCGGGTCTCACATTCGGTAAACTTTTTTCTAAGGTAATAAATAGCATGCTCTTTTCGGCCAGACTCGTCATGTTGGCCCAGTACGCACCCCATTGAATTCTCCAAAACAGTCAGATACATGATTAAAGACCTTCCTTCGACGGGAGGCATTAAGATAGGAGGTTCCAACAAATACTCCTTGATTTTATCGAAAGCAACTTGACAGTCATCATTCCATTTAACCACCTGATGTTTCTTCAACAGCTTGAAGATTGGTTCACAGGTAGATGTTAGGTGAGAAATGAAACTCGCAATGTAGTTTAGGCGTCCCAAGAAACCTCTGACCTCCTTCTCAGTGCGAGGGGCAGGCATTTCTTGTATAACTTTGACTTTGGCAGGATCAACCTCGATGCCTTTGTTACTGACGATGAAACCCAAAAGTTTACTGGACCTAACTCCGAAAGTGCACTTGTTAGGGTTCAGTCTGAGCTTATACTCTTTCAACCTGACAAACAACTTTTGCAGATGGTCGAGGTGTTCTTCTTCCGTTTGTGAACGGGCTATCATGTCGTCTACGTAAACCTCTATCTCATGATGTATCATATCATGAAACAAAGCTACCATGGCGCGCTGATACGTTGCCCCGACATTCTTCAGTCCGAATGGCATCACTTTATAGCAGAAAGTACCCCACTGTGTAACAAAATTAGTTTTCTCCATGTCTTCAGGGGCCATTTTGATTTGGTTTTACCCTGAATATACGTCCAAGAAAGAAAATACCTTGTGCTGAGCTGTATTGCCAACCAAGATGTCAATGTGCCGTAGTGGAAAGTCATCTTTAGGGCTAGCCCTGTTTAAGTCTCTGTAATCCATGCACATTCTGACTTTGCCGTCCTTCTTAGGCACGGGCACAATGTTAGCAACCCATTATGGATAGGAAGTAACAGCAAGAAACCCAGCATTGAATTGCTTCATCACTTCAGCTTTGATCTTTTCAGACATATCGGGCCTCATTCGGCGGACCTTCTGTTTAATTGGTGGACATTCTTCTCTAGTAGGGAGACAATGAACCACAATATTTGTATCGAGTCCCGACATGTCTTCGTGGGACCCGGCGAAGATCTCAACATATTCACTCAACAGCTGAACTAAATGCTCTTTGACACTTGGCTCTAGGTTGGCACCCACTTTAATTTCTTTTCTGTCTTCCTCTGTTCCCAAGTTGATTGTCTCTAACAACTCCTTGTGAGGTAGAATAGCCCTTTCTTCCTGTAGTAGCAGTCTAGCCAATTCTCCAGGCACTTCACAGTCTTCATCACCTTCGTATTCGGCATGGTAGACTAGATCTTCAGAGTCACTGAAGGCCATAGCAGAATTGTTACCCATGGAATCCGGAATGGATGGGTACCTGCATTGGTGAGTGTGGGTGTGTGTAAGGGATAGCCACCTTTAAACAAATAAAATGTAAAAAGAAAGAAAATGAACACAAAAGTTTATATGTGAAAACTTCCATGATTCATTAAAATGGCATATGAAGATGAAAAATCAAACCCTTACAAATGGACCTATATGCCTCGGGTAAGGCACAAGGTTAAAAGGGTAAGAATTGTTTAATAATTATTACAAACCAACAGAAATGTTTGAAAGATAAATTACTGGTTGATGAAAGTAATGGGAATAAAGTCCTTTGCCTCCCAATTGTTCAGTCCTCCTTCAATGGTAGGGAAAATCCAGTCTTCCAGATTGCTATCCTCTTCACCATCCTCCAAAGCATTGACTCCATGATGGGTGATCTTCACTGGTGGCCTCCAGCCCGGGAGCGGCACACAGCCTTTTGAGCAGAAGCAGTGAAACCCAAGCCGAATTTATCAGATTTAAAAGGAAAATCAGGAAGTTGCCCCCAGATTATGCTTCCTCCTTCTTCAATCACAGCCTTTGCATCTTTGAGTGACGACATCTGAGGCGGAGGTCGGGTAATCATGGGTACAAAAGGCACTGCTGCAATTTCTTGAGCTACCTCCTCAAAATGCTGAAAGGGGGTTTCGATGAATTTGTAAGTTTAAGAATGCGCCTAAGAGGGGGGGTGAATTAGGTGGTGGTCGATTTTTGACTTATTTTATACTTTATGGTTTTAATTTAGTGCTTTGAAAATTGTAAAGTGCAGAAAGTAAAGAGACACGGAGATTTATCCTGGTTCCTTCCACACCCCAGAAGTACGTCCAGTCCCCTTGCAAACACGCAAGAGATTTCACTATTTTGTTAGAACTTTTACAAGACTCTTCCTAGTCTTATCAACTAAATAACCTAACAAATACCAAGAATACCCTCTTGGATTTCCAATAAGTCTATTGAGAAAAATACTCTCAAAAGATACCTCTTGTTTCCAACAATGGACAACAAGGAACAAAAGTAATCTAATACTTAATTCCAACAATCCTGGAAATTAGTTACACTTTGTATAATTTTTATGAAGTATGATATCTTGAAAGATGTTGATCACATAGAGTGACTTCTTTGAAGTTTCTTCTTTCTTCTCTTGTAAGCAATTCAAACTGTAACACAATGGTTAGATAATGCTCAAAGATTTCTGTTCTTTATATGTGTGAAAGTGCAGAAAATCTTTGTTCTTAAAAGTAATGAAATATGAAGTTTGAATATTTTACAAAGTTCAGAATTATTGCATAAGATAAGAGTTGTTTATGATTTGAAAGATTTTGTATTTAAAGTAATCAAGATACCTTTCCAAATGGACACTTTTCTGTTTGAAAAACTTGAGAGGATGCAATGTATGACCATGCATCTATTGGAGAAAAGGTGTGAAGGATATCTTGAAACCAGTTCAGATTTTTCAAAATTTACAATGTGTAAATCGATTAACATAAGATGTAAATCGATTGCACGGGTTTGTAACGTTCATGTTTTCAAAAAATTTGAAGTGTAAATCGATTAGCATGTTGTGTAAATTGATTTACAAGAGTTAGAAATTCACATTGTTCTGTGATCAATCGATTTACACTTCATGTAAATCGATTGCTGGCAGAGACAATCAGTTTTTGAAAAAGCATGTGTAAATCGATTTACACAAGATGTTAATCGATTTACAGCAGAGAAAAACTTAGAATTTGTTTTGAAATTTAAGTGAAGTGTTGTGGCAAGTGTGTATATCATTTTTGAGCATTTCTAATCAATGTAGTTCAAATGAGAATTGATATACTTGATTGCTTGCCATGATCCTTGAAGCTTGGAGTGAATGATGCTTTAAGCTAATTTCCACTTCTTTTCCTTCTTGCCATAGAGCTTGTTTGTCTTTCATCAAACTAGCTTGTTTGTCT
Source organism: Vicia faba (assembly GCA_948472305.1). Taxonomy (NCBI): domain Eukaryota; kingdom Viridiplantae; phylum Streptophyta; class Magnoliopsida; order Fabales; family Fabaceae; genus Vicia; species Vicia faba. The sequence goes on along the minus strand of OX451738.1, from coordinate 1,606,189,266 downwards.
TTCATCAAAACTAAAGTTGAGTTGAGGCTTGAGATTACATTCTCCCCCTTTTTGATGATGACAAACCATCTTTCTTTATGAGTTGTTCAGAATTGGAGCAAAAAGTGTTTTCTCCCCCTGAGAAGATTTCTCCCCCTATGGAGAAAAAGATTTGAAAGATTGCCCTGTAAAGACAATGAAAACAAACAACCATAAAGTGCTATCACATCCTTCTCCCCCTTTGACATTATCAAAAAGAAGGGAAAGATGCAACAAGAAATGATAACAGAATGACACATATATGAACATGAACAAAAATAAAAAAACTTCTAAAATTATCGAACAAAGTTCAAGTACACAATACAAAAACTAACACTTGAAATACAACAAGACAAAAACATAATGATACTTATAACAAGAATTTAATAATATTGATCAGGAACATATTAGAAAGGTCCTTGATATGGAAATTGTTGTTGTAGAGGTGGTTCAGTGTATTAAGGAGGCGGAGGTGCTGGATTGTTTGGATCGTATGGAGGGATATGAAAATGTGAATAGAGTATGAAAATTGTTGGTTCACATCATTCTAAAAAGCATTTATACGAGAGGAGGTAGAGTCATTTATCTCAGTCCATCGAGCATTGATGTTAGAATTGAGAGAAGCAAATTGTTGCGTCATGTAATCCATAACATCTTGATTGGTTGGACTAGAAGAGGCAGCAGGAGGAGGAACTTCATTCTCTTCTTTATCTGCATTATTGCCTTCATCACCTACAACATCCTCTCCAATGTATGTGATGGTCTTTGCTTCATCATTGAAATGAACACCCATCCTAGAATCAACATTTTTGATGGAGATCTTATTTGTGATTGGATCCATTTCAATCCGCTCAAACCCAGTAAAATCTATATCAAATGCTGCCAGGATCCTTGTAATGAAGTATGCATATGGTAGAAAGGTGGCCCTTGCGGCAACTTTTAGCATATGCACCACAATCAATTTTGCCCAGTTTACCAGAATTCCATTTTTCCTCGCATAGATAATTTGCAGTTCTAGGTCGGTCACAGTACAATGATTCCCTGCTCTAGGAAATAGAATATACACCAGAAAATAGTGAAACAATCTATCATCAATATGAAAATTACCAGCACTCCATGTGTCCCGAGCTGGAATAACCCCGCCAAGACTTCGAATCCGCTTTGCACGGTATTCAGATTCTGATAACCTTCCAATGCTGTAGAAGAATTCTTGCTTCTGATAATTTTCCCAAGCAGCATCCTCTGGATCATAGAGGGTACTTCCAGAATATGGAATGTTCAAAATTCTGCTGATAGTTTTGGAATGCAGAGGAATTGTTTTCCCGAGCACATAGGTATAACATTTGTTGTTATCATAGCACATATTGTTGTAGAAGACTCTAGCTAGATCCGGGTAATAGAAACCATGTGATGATATTAATGGTTCTAAACCATAAGCAATTAAATCCCTTTGAAACGAGAAGCATTCATCTGGAAAGGTAGATAACATACCGAATTTTGGAGCTGAGATAATTTTCTTTTGAAAATGCTTGATAAATCTTTCACGCTGTGGATCCGAGAGGTATGCGAGCAAAGAGTTTTCAGATGTTGAAGCAGTTTGCTTCTTTCCTTTCTCTGAGGCAGATGCTTTTCTTTTGGGAGCCATGGATATGGTTAGGGTTTTGAGAAGAAAGATATAGAGTTTTTTGTGTTGTTATGAGAGAGAGAGTGTTGGAGTTATGAGATAGTTTTGGTGAGTTTAAATAATAGAGAGAGTAAGTGGGTCTTTATGAGGTTTTAATTTGGTGATTTGGTCAAGGTTTCATAATTGGTCAATAATAAGGTGGGAGGTTGAGAGAAAATGAAAGTTTGACCAATATATTAAAAGCTCATACAAGTATCACATGCTAAAAATTAATTTGCATAGAAAAAGTACACAGAAAATGCTTCAGATTCTGTGGTAAATCGATTTTCCCCTTGGTTAAATCGATTTACACTGAAACTTTTTATGAAAAATAATTTTCGTTCAGTGGTAACTCGATTTACATATTGTGTAAATCGATTTGCACAAAATATTTTATTAAAAAAATGTTTTGCTTCAGTGGTAAATCGATTTACATATCAAGTAAATCGATTTACTTAAAGAAAAAATTTTAAAAACAGTATTTTTAACATTTGAAACATTGTCTAAACACACGTATATGCACATTTAAGTATAGTTAAGGATAGAGTGCACCTTATATATCTTGTTCATCTAGGATTCCGAGTTCACGACGAATTTTGAAAAATGCATCTTTTGCAAGTGGTTTTGTGAAGATGTCCGCGAGTTGATTTTGAGTGTCCACAAAAGTAATCTCGACATCTCCTTTGAGTACATGATCCTGGATGAAATGATGTCTGATGTCAATGTGTTTTGTCCGGGAATACATAACTGGATGTTTCGTAATATTGATCGCGCTTGTGTTATCACATCGAAGCGGAATGCATCCAAGGTTTACTCCATAGTCAAGTAATTGTTATTTTAGCCAAAGAATTTGAGCGCATCCACTTCTAGCCGCAATGTATTCTGCTTCGGCAGTGCTGAGAGCGACGCTTGCTTGCTTTTTACATGACCATGAAACCAAAGCATTTCCAAGAATGTGACATGTTCCACTTGTACTTTTGCGATCAGTCTTACAACCTGCATAGTCAGCATCAGAATAACCAACTAGATTGCACATACTACCTTTTGGATACCATAATCCGACGTTGGTTGTTCCTTTGAGATATTTTATTATGCGCTTGACTGCTGCAAGGTGAGACTCTTTAGGATTGGCTTGATATCTTGCACATAGGCAAACGCTGAACATGATGTCAGGTCTACTTGTTGTTAAATAGAGGAGTGAGCAAATCATTCCACGATACTTAGTTATGTCAATAGAGTTCCCTGATTCATCTGGATCAAGATAGGTGCTGGATCCCATAGGAATTGCACTTTCTTTGCTGCTTTCTATCTCAAACTTCTTTATAAGGTCTTTGCAATATTTTGATTGGTTTATGAAGATATCGTGTTTGAGTTGCTTAATTTGAAGACCGAGAAAGAAATTCAATCTTCCCATCATAGACATCTCAAACTCTCCTTGCATCATAGATGAAAATTCCTTGCACATATTTTGGTTAGTTGAACCGAAAACAATATCATCTACATAAATTTGTACAAGTAGAGTATGATGATTAACATTTTTTATGAAGAGAGTGGTATCAACTTTACCCTTTACAAACCCTTTTTCACATAGGAATGCGCTTAGTCTATCATACCAAGCCCTTGGTGCTTGCTTCAGCCCATAGAGAGCTTTCTTCAGTTTGAAGACATGATTAGGATTTTTGAAGTCTTCAAATCTGGGAGGTTGCTTTACATAGACTTCTTCATTTATAAATCCGTTGAGAAATGCGCTTTTTACATCCATTTGAAAAAGTTCAAAGTCCAATGAGCATGCATATGCAAGTAATAGTCTTATTGCTTCCAAACGTGCTACCGGAGCAAAAGTTTCTTCAAAATCAATTCCTTCCTCTTGGTTGTATCCTTGAGCAACTAGTCTTGCTTTGTTTCGAGTGATTATACCATTTTCATCCATCTTGTTTTTGAAAACTCATTTGGTTCCAATGATACGTTTATTTCCTAGATTAGGAACAAGTTCCCAAACTTCGTTCCGCTCGAATTGGTTTAACTCCTCTTGCATGGCAAGGATCCATTGATCATCTTCTAGTGCTTGAGCCACTTTAGTAGGTTCAACTTGAGATACAAACGCCATATTCAAGCATGCATCCTTAAGATTTAGCCGTGTAGATTCCCCTTTGCTAATATCTCCAATTATGTTGTAAATTGGATGATCACGATGAGTTCTCCATTCTTGAGGAAGATCATCATCATTTTCATTTTGATGTGAAAGTTTATGTGTTTGTTCCGGATTGACAATTTTGCCATCTCCGCAAGAATTCTCATGAGATAGATCTATAGAATCATCATCATCACAAATAACAACTTCCTCCTTAGAGGTGTTAGATTCATCAAAAGAAACATGCATTGATTCTTCTATAGTTAAAGTTCTTTTATTGTAAATTCTAAAGGCTTTGCTAGAAAGGGAGTAACCAAGAAAAATACCTTCATCCGATTTTTCATCGAACTTACCGAGATTGTCTTTGTCGTTGTTAAGGACAAAACATTTGCACCCAAAAATATGAAAGTGAGAGATATTTGGTTTTCTTCCTTTGTAAATCTCATATGGAGTTTTCTTTAGTATAGGTCTTATGATCACGCGATTGCTTACATAACATTCCGTGCTTACCGCATCCGCCCAAAAATATTTAGGCAAACTTGAGTCACTTAGCATGGTTCTTTCAAGCTCCACCAAAGACCTATTTTCCTTTCAACTACTCCATTTTGTTATGGAGTTCTTGGTGCTGAAAAATTGTGGAAGATCCCATTTTCTTCACAAAATTCTTCAAATAGACTGTTTTGAAACTCTCCACCATGATCACTTCGGATTGATGTTATCTTTAATGACTTCTCATTTTGAACTTGTTTTGCATATCTCTTGAATGCCTTGAATGCTTCATTTTTGTGCACTAAAAACAAAGTCCAAGTGAAACGGGAAAAGTCATCTACAATAACTAAAGCATAAATGTTACCTCCGAAGCTTCTTGTTCTAGATGGACCAAAAAGATCCATGTGCAACAATTGAAGTGGTCTTGTTGTTGAAACCACATTCTTTGGTTTGAAAGTTGATTTGGTCTGTTTTCCCTTTTGGCATGCACTACATAATTTGTCTTTGATGAACTTCATCTTTGGTAGACCAATAACTAAGTAATGCTTAACAAATTTGTTCAAGTTCTCCATGTGTATGTGAGCAATCCTCTTGTGCCATAACCAAGCGTCATTGTTGTTTACCATAAGACATTGTACCTTCATAGACAAATCATCTAGAGTAATCATAAAAATATTGTTAGATCTTATACCTTTTAGTTTTGCCTCATTGGTTGCCTCATCCATAATAAGGCATTCTTCTTTGTTGAATTTGATCTTGAACCCTCTATCGCAAAGTTGACTTATGCTAAGAAGGTTGTGTTTTAATCCTTCAACATATAGAACATCCTCAATTTGAATGGATGGAGGCGTGCCAACTATACCAACGCCAAGAATCTTTCCTTTGGTGTTGTCTCCATAGGTGACATACCCTTTGGCTTTATGTACTAGATATGAAAATTGGTGTACATCTCCTGTCATATGCTTTGAACATCCACTGTCAAGATACCAACGATTTGATGTGGATTTCAAGCATACCTACAAAAACAAATTATTTCTTGTTAGGTACCCAAGTTGCCTTGGGTCCTTCATAGTTAGTTCCTTTTTTCACCCATGCATAATGTCCACTAGCCATACTGAAATTTCTAATATAGCATGCATTGGGTGTGTGTCCAATAATACCACAGTAAAAATAGTTTGGAACAAATTTGCTCTTGTATCTAGGAATTTGTTTTCTTTTAGATACATTAGCCTTTTTCTTTTGATGATTATGAACAACTTGCTTCTTTTCTACTTTCTTGGGATTGGAACTATTACTAGCCTTTACAAAAACAGTGGGATTGTTACTTGGTTTCTTAGTATTCACATAACCAAGACCTCTTTTATCATTTGGATAACGTTGTTGGCTTAGTAATCCTTCCAATCCTATTTGTCCTTTTTCATATCGTTCAATGACTCTTTTCAATTGAACAATTTGAAAGACATTTGATTCACACTTGTAGCATGCAAAGTTTTCCTTTTCTTTTATAAAATTCTATTTTTGAAGATCAAAATCTTTAGTCATTGTGTCAATTTTTTCTAGACAAATTAGAAGTTCTTTTTCTTGGTTTGACACCTTTTTGTATAAACTTTTGCATTCTTTCAAGAGTTCATCAATTGCACCTTGAACATCATCATCAAAAAGATTAAATTCATTACTAACCTCTTCTTCATCGTCGGAGTGATGCGATGCCATTAAGGCTAAATTTGCACATTTGTCGCTTTCCGATTCCGATGTACTGCTCATATCATTATCTTCCCATGCTATGTAGGCTTTCTTTTGTTTTGAGTCCTTTCCTTTGAATCCGTTTTTCTTTGGGAGATTTGGACAGTTTGGCTTGATATGTCCTTGTTTTCCACATTCATAGCATGAAACATCTTGTGTTGATGTGGAGGCTTCTCTTTTCTTGAAGTGCTTTCTCTTATGTGCATGAGATCCGCCTTTGTCATTTCTGCCAAAAAACTTCCCAAGTCTTTTCACAAGAAGCATGAAATTTTCATCTTCTTCCGGATTGTCTTCTTTTAAAACTTCCTTTGAATCAATTTTTAAAGCAATGTTTTTGGACATCTTTTCTAGATTCTCATGTTTTTCAAGTCTATCAAGTTCCGTTTCGTATTCTTGAAGTTTGCCAAATAATGTAGCGGAAGTCATTGCGGAGAGACTCTTCTTTTCCGAGATTTCTGTTACCTTTGGTTTCCATTCCCTAGTCAATGATCTAAGGACTTTCAAGTTGAGTTCATCATTTGCCAAGGTTTTACCAAGAGCACTTAAGTGATTTGTCAAATGCACAAATCTCTTTTGTAAGTCAAGAATGGATTCTCCGGGCTGCATTCGAAATCGTTCATATTCTTGACTTAAGGTATTTAGCCTTGATCTTTTTACTTCAGCCGTTCCTTCATGAGTTTGAACCAAGGTATCCCAAATTTCCTTTGCTGTTCTGCATGTCGAGACACGGAAAAATTCGTCCATACTGAGTGCACCTTGAAGAAGGTTTATTGCCTTTTTGTCATAGAGAACTTTCTTTTTATCATCGTCGTCCCATGCAGTTTTAGGCTTTGAAGAGCCAACGCCATTGATTACCGTTACCGGGATAAATGGACCATTTTCAACGGCATCCCATACTTCCTCTCCTTGTGCTTCAAAATGCGCCTTCATGTGTATTTTCCAGAAGTCAAAATATTCACCACAGAATAGAGGAGGCTTGTTGTTACTACCACCATCTCTGAAAACGGGTTGATGATTTGCGGAAGCCATTCTGGATCTCTAGGAGCAGGTTACCTATAACCTGCTCTGATACCAATTGTAAGTTTAAGAATGCGCCTAAGAGGGGGGTGAATTAGGTGGTGGTCGATTTTTGACTTATTTTATACTTTCTGGTTTTGATTTAGTGCTTTGAAAACTATAAAGTGCAGAAAGTAAAGAGACACGGAGATTTATCCTGGTTCCTTCCACACCCCGGAAGTATGTCCAGTCCCCTTGCAAAAACGCAAGAGATTTCACTATTTTGTTAGAACTTTTACAAGACTCTTCCTAGTCTTATCAACTAAAGAACCTAACAAATACCAAGAACACCCTCTTGGATTTCCAATAAGTCTCTTGAGAACAATCCTCTCAAAAGATACCTCTTGTTTCCAACAATGGACAACAAGGAACAAAAGTAATCTAATACTTAATTCCAACAATCCTGGAAATAAGTTACACTTTGTATAATTTTTATGAAGTAGGATTTCTTGAAAGATGTTGATCACATAGAGTGACTTCTTTGAAGTTTCTTCTTTCTTCTCTTGTAAGCAATTCAAACTGTAACACAATGGTTAGATAATGCTCAAAGATTTATGTTCTTTATATGTGTGAAAGTGCAGAAGATCTTTGTTCTTAAAAGTTAACAAATATGAAGTTTGAATATTTTACAAAGTTCAAAATTATTGCATAAGAGAAGAGTTGTCTATGATTTGAAAGATTTTGTATTTAAAGTAATCAAGATACCTTTCCAAATGGACACTTTTCTGTTTTAAAAACTTGAGAGGATGCAATGTATGACCATGATTCTATTGGAGAAAAGGTGTGAAGGATATCTTGAAACCAGTTCAGATTTTTCAAAATTTACAATCTGTAAATCGATTAACATAAGATGTAAATCGATTGCACGGGTTTGTAACGTTCATGTTTTCAAAAAATTTGAAGTGTAAATCGATTAGCATGTTGTGTAAATCGATTTACAAGAGTTAGAAATTCACATTGTTCTGTGATCAATCGATTTACACTTCATGTAAATCGATTGCTGGCAGAGACAGTCAGTTTTTGAAAAAGCATGTGTAAATCGATTTACACAAGATGTTAATCGATTTACAGCAGAGAAAAACTTAGAATTTGTTTTGAAATTTAAGTGAAGTGTTGTGGCAAGTGTGTATATCATTTTTGAGCATTTCTAATCAATGTAGTTCAAATAAGAATTGATATACTTGATTGCTTGCCATGATCCTTGAAGCTTTGAGTGAATGATGCTTTAAGCTAATTTCCACTTCTTTTCCTTCTTGCCATAGAGCTTGTTTGTCTTTCATCAAACTAGCTTGTTTGTCTTTCATCAAAACTAAAGTTGAGTTGAGGCTTGAGATTACAGAATTCACCATCCAATTCCATATAGAGGAAAGAATTAAGATCGCTTATCATGTACTCCTCTTCGCCGAGAACAGTCACAATTTTCCCCTGAACAGGGTACTTGAGCTTCTGATGCAGAGTTAAAGTAACGGCTTCAGCATGATGAATACAGGGTCTTCCCAACAAGCAAGAATAGGAGGGATGGATGTCCATGACATAGAATGTAGAGTTGAAAGTTTCAGTTCCCACTTTAATCGGGATGTCCACCTCCCCGTGAACCATCCTTTTAGAACCATCAAAGGCTCTGACAATGATATTGCTGGGCTTCAGAGTTAAACCTTCACAGTCCAATATGTCAAATGCTTTCTTAGGCAAGACATTTAAAGATGACCCAGTATCAACCAAAACGTGAGCTAGAGTAGTCCCTCTACATTCCATTGAGACATGCAGAGCTTCATTATGCTTTCTCCCTTTAGATGTTAAACCAGCATCGGAGAACCCAAGACCATTGTCTGCTGTTAGACTAGCTACACATTCCTGGAACTGGTCCGCGGAGGTTTCCTGAGGCACGTGGGCCATCTTCAAGAATCTGATCAAAGCTTTGGCATGAGCTTCGGAACAGAGCAACAGGGCCAGCATAGAGATTTTTGAGGGGTTTTGCCCCAGTTGCTCCACAACATTATAATCGCTTTTCTTAATTATTTTCAAAATATCTTCCATTTCTTTTTTAGTGGTCTCGGGGATGACTAAAGGCTGAGCCCTCGTCCTGACGGGCGCTTCTTGGATCCCCTTTCCTTTATCAGCAGCAACGGCAGAGGGTACAACCACGGGAGTCCCAACTTCCTCAATAACTGGAGTTCTCATAGATATGTTGACCGGCACATGAGTAACCTTAGGAGCAATTGAGGGTCTGAAGATTTCCCTTGGAGGAGCAATCTCTAGAGAGAAAATTCTTCCGCTGCGGGTGATTTTACTCGTTCCAGCAATATTTCCTCTGTCAGAAGTCTCTTCATCATAACTTTCTTCATTTGATTCAATCTGCTTAATACCGTGGTAGAAGATCTCTCCTCCATAGTTCCACGGTATTGATTTGTTGGACTTGTACGGGATAGGTCCCGGCATAGTTATCTTTAGAGGTATAATCTTCGGATCAAATGTAATCTTAACAGGTCTTTTGGAGACCTTGGAAAGATTGGCGGATATGGTAATTATGGCAACATCATTGACAGGAGTCTGTATAACAGGAGTCTTCTCAAAAAGGATTTCTTGATTATCCATTAGGTGTTGGATGCCTAACTTCAACAATGGATAGTCGGATGGTAAGGATGAACAAAGGTAGCAATCTTTTTCACATCCTGGGAAAATCCCAGCCTTCAACAGATTTAACTTAATTATCGGTAACGGAGTCATCAAATTATCAACAGTAGCAACATACAGATCTTCTTAAACAGCATGGACATTGTGACCATGTTTTGGCATTGGAGTACAGATCGCGTTAGGCTTTTCAGGGGCGTCGAATTCCCCTTCTTTAGCATCTATTAAATCCTGGATCTTATTTTTGAGGGCCCAACAATTGTTGTGTCATGCCCCAGGCTGTCTGAATGATAAGCACACTTTGCATTTGAATGGTAGTAAGGAGAAGATGTATTCGGATTCTTCGACGCCTCTTTCAAACTGGCAAGGTTTAACTTCAACAGATGAGGGAGAACCTGAGCAGGTGTCATGTTGATCTGGGTGAATTGTCGTGCAGGCCTTTCCACCCTTGCTTGGTTGGTTCTGGGTTGATTGTTTCTAGGATGATCAGCTACATACTTCTAAGTCATTACAACCCCCACCGCTGGCCAGCGCTCAACTCTTCCTTGACTTCTCTGGGAGTAGACAGCTGAGACTTCTTTCTTTGCTGGAAAGGTCTTTTTGATGGCAGCGGAAGCAGATGCATCTTTTTGAATTTTCCCGCTCTTGATTCCGGCTTCAACTCTCTCACCAGTCAGAATCAACTCGGTGAACCCCGCAGACGAACTTCCGATCAAGTGATTAAAGAATGCCCCTGACAAGGTCCCTAAGAACATATCTACAAGTTCTCTTTCAGATAGAGGTGGTGTACCCTTCCAGCCAAGTCCCTCCATTTCTGGGCATACTCCTTAAAGCCTTCATTGGAGACCATACCCATACTCTGTAATTGAGTACGGGTTGGTGCTAAGTCCGTATTATATTGATATTGTTTGTAGAAGGCAGCAGCCAAATCCTCCCAATTGTGCACGTCAGACCTCTCTAACTAGTAAAACCAATCCAATTGTGTCCCCGAAAGACTGTCCTGAAAGAAATGAACCCACAGATCCTTGTCAGAAGAATGTGGTTGGATCTTTCTGACGTAAGACCGCAGATGCATCTTTGGACAAGACAAATTGTCGTATTTATCAAAAAGAGGCACTTTAAACTTTGGGGGAATAACAATCCCAGAAACCAAACCTAACTCTTCGAAATCCAGCCCATGCACTCTTTGTACCTCCATAGCTGCCAGACGCTCTTCCAGATTCTTGTATTTGTCGTCTGTAGGAGGGTACTGCTGCTCAGAATAATCTTCATCCTCTTCTTCTTCTTCTTCCTCAGACTCAGATGGCACTGCAGCTCCCTTCCCTTTTCCTACCCCTTCATCAGATGTTGAGGGGAAATCCAAGACCCTTCTAGCTTGGTTCTCAAATCTTCTACCCATGGTAGCCACACCAACTCTTTTCTTTTTCGTTTTCTCTTTTTCCTTTTCGAGTAGACCTTTGAGCTCCTCCTGACCCTTTGCCAAGGTCATGAGTAGTTGTTGGAACTGTGAATTTTACGCTTGCAAATCTTTGACCGTCTTCTCTATATCCATCTTGCTGAAATAAACAGCAGAGAGATAAGGAAACCTGGTGTGAAGACCTGTTTATGCATATGATGAATGATGTGTATTCATGTAATGCAATCAAGGATTCAGAAATTCAAATTTGTTGTAAATAAAAAGGAACACATGTCATATTAATAAGATAAAATTTGTTAGTACATAGATGCCCCATGGGCAAAATAAATACAAAATTCTAATGTAAAAAGACGTTGCGCATCCTCTTTGGTGCGATGTAGGTGTTGAGAGTCTGCTCTTCGTAGAGTTGATGAGTAAGTTCCAAAACCTTCTTCTCACTGGCGTAGAATTGGGCTTCAAAAGTATTGCTTTCTCCCTTGAGCTGTATCCAACTCCTTTGCAAATCTTCCAGTGATGTTGGCATGTCAGCATGTAAGAGGGTGTATGGAACCTCTCCTTCCATAACAGGCTCTTTGATCACTGGGAGAATGTAGGGGTAAGGCATCATAAGACTTTTAGCGCGGGTTCGTACCCACTTGAGGTAAGGCTCAAGGGGGATGGAATTCTTGTGTCCCAGTGTCTTACTGTCCACCTTGTTGGGCATCCTCCAAGCTCGGATAAACCTTTGTCGAAGTCCTTGAGCGTTGTTATCGAAGTCAAAAACCAAGTCTGGAATCAGTATGTCATGTAGGCCATCCCTTCGGGCATACCCAAATTGTCTCAGAGCCAAACAGGGGTCGTAGGTAATGCCTCCCCTAATGCTAAGTAGTGGGACATTAGGGAATTCCCCATAACGATCAATGATGATGACATTTTCTCTGGACCGAGAACACCAATGAACATCTGAATGTGTAAGAGTCATCAATTGTTGTGACCAACTTAAGCCTTGCTCATTCTTCAAGACTGATTGGGGAAGGTGAGAAATAAACCACCTTGCTAGAAGAGGAGTACAGCACATGAGAACACCTTTTTTCCTCATTGTTCATGTGTGAAATGAGTGTAGGATGTCCCCAAGCAATGTAGGCACGGGATTCCGATATATGAAAATCTTGACAGCATTCACATCTATAAGTTGATCAGGGTTTGGGAACAAGACCAACCCATAGATGAGAAGAGCCACGATCTCCTCAAAAACTTGCAGATCTAGATAATTCCAACAGTCTTGTGCCTTCTCAAACATAAATTTTGCCAAGAAACCCTTGACACCACTTCTAGTTTCCCAATGACCTTTGACATCAGATGGTTGTAAGTGTAGGGCTTGAGCAACATCTTCAGGCTTTGGGTCTCTTTCCGTACCGTTGTAGGGTAGTTAATGGAGAATAGGAATCCTCAGGAGTTGAGAAAATTCCTCCAAAGTAGGCACTAACTGGTAATCAGGAAATGTGAAGCAGTGATGTAGGGGGTCAAAGAACTGGAAGAGAACTTTCACCATGTCTTCCTCTATGTTGGAGTTGACCAAGTTGAGAAGTCTACCATGTTTTTCAGTGAATGGAGAATTCTCTGGAATCTTGGAAGCAAGCTTCTTAAGTTGAGGAGGGATTCTCACAAGGTTGACCTGAATAGTTTTCATGCGGAGTGATTCCATAACCTACAAAACAGGAACAAAGATGAAGATCCAAACCCTTGAAATAGTTAGTGGATGCAAATGATGCTTCATGATGTTTATGATGTATGCACAAGTATATGTACAAGAAAATTATACAAGATCCTAGTTTCAGGCTTGCATGGGGTTTCATAGGTAAGTATCCTCTTGAAGTTTAGTTGGCTCAACCTATCCTATAAATAGTAACCGGGTTCTAAGGAGCTCAATATCACTGGATTATTTTCTGTGTTCATTGTTTCAGTTTAGCCACTTTACTGGCGACCTAAATATTCCAAGAAAACAACCCTCAATGAGTGTAGTATCGAGTATCTACCAACTTCGGACTGCACCAAAGCCAGTCATCTCACTACCCCTAATAAGGCCAAGATGGTCAAGTAAAGGTTCTAAAAGTCCATTAGTGCTTCATGACATCACTCAGCGGCCCCGTATTCTCTTGATTGACTCAAAGGCTACCGGTACCCACAAATATGTCACACTAATATAGTTATTGCTTCAACCATGTCGGTATACCCCTCACAGTTTCCACAACATATTGTTATTTACCTATGAATGTTTCCCAAATCCGGGTAGAGGATTTCAAACCCAAACAATAGAACCAAATGTAAAGCAATCAAAGAAAACAAGATAAGCATGTAAAGGTGATCTAAACCCAAAGGTAACCCCACTTTTAGAATTATCCCCAGCAGAGTCGCCAGTTCTGTGATACGGTGGGAGAACTGACTTGAGGTTTTGCGTTTGTGTTTGCAAATGTTTCGGTTTAGCAAGAGTCGCCACCGACTTTTTATTTTATCCAAAGGAAAGGTCAAAAAGCACAGGAAAGACCTTTGAGATGTTTTATTAGGTTCGGGGGGTAGATTATGAAAAGGGAAGGTGCTAGCACCCTTTTCATCCATGGTTTTCCATGGGCTCTTAGTTACTTGTTTAGATCACTTGCTTTTGCTTTTCAATTGTTTGAAATGGTGCTTTGTGTATGGTTTTGAAAATATTTTGAAAAGAGGCATTTGTCTAGGAAACCTTTGTAATGATTCTTGTTTGAATGTATACAAAGGTGTTTGTCTTTTTTAAAAAATGTTTCAATTGTTTGAAAGTTTGATTTGGGAAAATGTTTTGAAATGTGTTGTGTGTTTTGAAAATAGCAAGGATGTTTGCAAATTTGATCAAGTAACTAGGAGTTGTCTACCCTACTCAAAGATATTTCCTACACATTTTTAACCCTTTGACATTGTTGTTTTACCATTGTATTTGGTAAACAACCTTGTGTTTGGATGTTAAACGGGACGGGCGCGGGTCATCGTATGGCCATGATAGCAATAGTGCCAAGTATCTTAGGAAGTTTTTTGAGGGACTAGATCATTTTGTATAGGCAAACAAGATAGCGTCATCGAGGGACTATGATCTTTTTGTTTTGATTTTGTTTTGCCAAGATACCTAGCATGCATACCATAAAAATGTGTGAGAAAAAATATTATTTAAGTATATAAATAATAAAAATATAATATTTTTTTTGTATTAATTATAAGTTTTTATTTAAGAAAATAAGAGTATATTATTTAATAATTATTTCTATGTCCAAAATAATAATAATAATAATAATAATACTAATAAAATGTGAAAATTTAAGAAAATATTTTTGGTAATTTTTAATGTTTAGAAAAATAAAATAAAGTCAGAAACTACAAAAGAAATGAAAAATATGAAAATGTAAAAAAAAATGGGCCAAGGGGGTGCAGAAAGCACAGCGGGGGGTGCAAATAGCAAGACCAAGTCAGGCCCAGCCCATTCCATCTTCATCCTTGTCCTCCAGAACGCACGCGCCATGGCTCTTACACACGAATCATGTTCTCTCTTGTTCTTGCATTAAATCAAAAACTCACAACATAAAAGTTATAGCATTTTCAAACACGATTCCAACCATGTAAAGAACTTAATCTAATTCTCAAAGACCAGAGAGAATTTCTCTGGCCCTAATTTCTAACCTAGTTTTTTCAGAAAGTTCATCATTCAAATTCTCCCAGCTCGGTTAACTTAAATGAATTCTATGCATATGTACAGCTCAAGGGCAATGAGTACTACATTTTTTATTCACAAACCTAAGCCTAATGATTCCTAAATAGAGAGATAGAAGTTTGAACTTTACCTGTTTCAGTCAAGCTCGAGTATGGCAATGCAGGGGTTTTCAGTGAGGCCTGAGATGCTTGTGAGCTTGCTTGAAGTTCCTTGGAGCTTTCCCAATGCTTAGCTAGCTTTGAACTTGCCTGAATAAGCTTGTAGAAGTCAACCCGCACAGTCAGAATTCAAAAATGGTGAAGCTTGAAAACAAGGTTACAGTTGCAGGCCAATGGTTGGGATAGCTTAGGTGTGTTGTTTAGAATGTGTTTGAAGTGGTTGCAAGCAAAACGCGCGAGGGGATTTTGCTTTGGATGTCAAACTGCAGAAGTTGCCCTGTTTTGCAAGAAATTGTGATTTTTGTGTTTTGGAAGGTTTGAGAAGTGGTTAGCTTGTGCTTCTGACTTAGTGTGATATGCAAAACTTGTTTGAAATGTTTACAAAGCTTGGTTATAACAGATACCAGAGTTATGTGGTTTTTGCAAGTTGACTTGGTTTTGAAGAAAAGTGTGATTTTGACAATGCAAAGGGTTGTACTGGCCTCCTTCCTAGCTGCACAAAGTTCGTATACTTTTCCCTAAGTTTAGGGATTTGGTTTGCTGCAAATTACTTGGTGCAATGCTCAAGAGAAACAAATTGACATAAAGCCACCTTTATGAAAATGGCATTGTTTATCTTTTTGCCATTTTTAGATTAATCCTTTGTGTAATCTTCTATAGATTAGAAAAATGCCTCTAACCAATGTGTTTGCATTTAATTTTTTAGTGTGGAAGGGTTTAAGGACCTGTAAACAAGTACAAGCAAGGCTGGATAGAAATTGCAACTTGTAGCAACATGAAAAATGCCATGGATCAAAGTGACATTTTGCCAAATTCAAACCTTCGATTCTCCCTAACCACAAATGATTTTGCAGACTTATTGGACATTTTGGAAAGCTTGTAACATTCTCTATAATCCATCTTTGAAATGCATTTTGAGATTCCAATTGGAACTATGTGAAACATTTCCATGAAGATAGGTCAAAATCCTGCCTAAACTAGGGCAAATTTTCACTAAGTTAAAAGTTTCATGGACCCTTGTTCACAAAATCATAACTTGCGATCCAAGCATATTTTGGGAAAACTTTGTGAACAAAAGTTGAAGATTTTGTGGAATACTACAACTTTCATGTTGGAAGGTTTCTTTGAATCCAATTGCATCATGGTGAAAATGTTGGGCAAAGATGGGAAAAAATAAGAAATTTTCATAACTTAGAAAATTTCTATGTTATGAAAATTTTCCATTTTAAACCCTAATTTGCAAAATTAGGTTTCTTGGTGAACAAGTTTCATGTTTTGACACATCTTGATGAAAAATGACCCTTGGCACTTGATTTTGACCAAAAAGTCAAAGTTTGACTTTTCAGTGTACAGTTGATTTTTGATCATTTGATTGGAAAGTTCATCTGTCAATCCAATGCATTTGAGATCTTTTGAACCTTGTGATTAGGTCAAGATTATGCCATTGAGTCCTTGAATCCATGATTGAACCCAATTTTCCATTGGCTAGGTTAAAAATCAAAAATTGCCCTTCTGCAGTCAAAAGCCTAAAAATGACCATTTTTCCCTTTTGATGATCTGATCAAATTTCTTGAGGAGTTGTGGTCCAAACTTGATCAAATGGTTCATATGAGTATAAAATTTTGATGTGGATCAAAAATTATGAGGTTTGAATGTAAATTGGCCTCAATTGACTTTTTCCCCAATACAGCTGATTTCTAGGTCAACTGTCCAATTGACTGGGCAAAAATTTAATTCAAGGCTTGAAACTTGGTATGGGAAAACTTATAAGTCCAACATGAAGTATGAAAGTCATATTAAGCATTGAAAGTCCAAAAATACTTGTGCAAACTCAAACCCTAATTTCAGGTCAACAGTGCAAGGAGATGTCCTGAGTAGAGCAAACCTTAATCCTGTCTGGAGTCCAAAGAGTCTTGTGAGGGTGAATCTTGATAAAATGATAGGGCAAATTTTGGTGTACAACAGTTTTTTACTTGATTCTTCTAATTTAGTAACTCATGATATTTGTTAATTAATTTTCTTAATTAAGTTTAGTTTTTAGTTCTAATTTAATTTAGGAAATTTTATAAATGATTTTACTAATTAATTTTTGTATTTAGTTTTAATTTGTTCATTTAATTTCAAAATGACAAAAACCCTAAAAAATAAAATACATACTTTTAATTTAATCTTTTTAGCTAATTAATATAAATAGATTTTTTTCTATTTTTTCTTTTCAAACTTTGCAAACAAAATACTTAGAATTTTATACTTTGTTAATTTTTACTTTATAAATTTGTTATAATTTTGATTAATTTCTAAATTCGATTTGGTTGTATTGTTTGCCTATTTGGACATTTAATTACATTGATTCATCCCCATTTGTAAATTTGTACCCTCATTCCCAAAAGCTCTGTAATACCGTTGAATTTCAATTCCCGCGATTTACTGTTTTCCTTATACTGTATAGTAATTAGGCGTGCATGGCAAGATTTAAAATCAGTCGCTAGATAACCTAATTTCAAAGACAAAATAACTTGAATCAAACACACTTTTACACATGCACCTCTAAGGTAACCTCGCTTGTTGCCTCGTAAAAACAGTCATGTCCCTCGAATATGGGACGCTTTAGCAAAGACCCTTCGATAAAAAAGACCGTAGTCCCTCGATGAACCTCGATGTTGCCTTCGATAAAACGATCTAGTCCCTTATGAAAATTGCTAAAGTGTCTCACAAGTTGCCTTCTATGACTGTTCAATTGACCCGCGCCTGTCCCTTCACATCCAACGATGGGGCTTCTTACCAAATCAATGGCAAGATAGCAACATCTAAAGGAGGAGGAAAAGAAACATTTAAGACCTTTTGAGTAGGTAGATTCGCTCCTAGTTGCTAGCTTGCTCACAACCAAACATTTTACACCAACACTTTCATATTAAAATCTTTTCAAAAGACAAAAGTTTTTTATATACGTTCTTATAGAGACGAGAACCATTACAAAAACAACTTTCCAAATACTTTCAAAAAACACACTCCACAAACACATCTTTGAACTATTTTCGAAACAAACACTTTGTACGCGTTCTTATAGAAACGAGAACCATTACAAAGACATTTTCAAAATACTTTGAAAACCCACGCCACAAGCACATTCAAACAAAAGCAATTGATCTAGCAAGCAACTAAGAGCCCGTAGATAATTACGAATGAAAAGGGTGCTAATACCTTCCCTTTTCCTAATCTACCCCCCGAACTCAGAAAACATCTCAAAGGTCTTTCCTGTTCTTTTCAGCCTTTCCTTTTGGATAAAAGAAAATTCGGTGGTGACTCTTGATATCCGCACAATTGTGATCAAACACAAAACAACCAAGTCAGTTCTCCTTCCGCGTTACTGAACTAGAGACTCAGTTGGGGAAATACTTAAAAATGGGGTTACCTTAGGGCTAGATCACATTTACTTTCTTTCTTTGTTTGACTTGCATGCTTTACATTATGGTTTCTTGTTTGGGTTTACTTTGACCCTACACCCGGATTTGGGGAACCTTTTTAGGTAAGTAGCAATAAACTGTGATGGAACTGTACAGGGTATACCGACACGGTTGAAACAGTATCTACGTCGATGCGATAATTTGGTGTGTACCGGTAGCCCTTGAGTAATCAAGGAGAATACAGGGCCGTTGTGAGGTATCATAAAGCGTAAACTGACTTTAGCACCTTAATTGACCAACTTGGCTTTTAGGACGTAGTGAGATAGTCGTCTTTGGTGTAAATCCAAAGTCGGTTGATACTCGATGCTACACTCATTGAGGTTTGACCCTTGAGTTTTGTTTGGTGGCAAGTCAATTGTCTATCGAAATGAGATTTGGGGGAAAGACCGGTGATATTGAGATCTCTTAGAACCCGGTTACTATATTTAGAATAGGTTCAACCAACCCAACTTCAAGAAGGTATCACCATAAAATCCATGCAAGCCTTAAACCTAAGGTCTCTGTGAGACTTGCTTGTTTGCTATATCTGCTATATATGAGCATAATCATGACATCATAACATAACATGTCATACTAACCATTTCAAGGATTCTTAGGGTTTATTTTTGTCTTATTTTGTAGGACATGGCTCTCGCCCGCAGATTCATTATCCAAGTCAGTCTGGTAAAAGAACCTCCTCAGCTTAAGGATTTGGTATCAATGGTTCCCGAAAGCTCTCCGTTCACTGAAATACATGGACGACTTCTAAGCTTGGTCACCTCAAACCCTGATGAGGAAATGTTAAAAGTGCTCTTTCAGTTCTTTGACCCTCTACATCACTGCTTCACTTTTCCGGATTACCAGATAGTGCCTACTATGGAGGAGTTTTCTTTGTTGTTAGGGGTGCCTATCCTTAATGAGGTACCTTTCAATGGTATGGAAAGAGACCATAAACTTGAAGATATTTCCAAAGCACTGTCCTTACAACGTTCTGACGTAGTAGCCAATTGGGAAACCAGGAGAGGTGTCAAGGGTTTTTTTGATAAGTTCCAGTTCGAGAAAGCTCATAATTTTTGGGATACCTTAGACTTACAAGCTTTTGAATAGGTGTTAGCCTTTCTCATCTATGGGTTAGTACTATTTCCAAATTCGGACCAGCTCATAGACATGAATTCGGTTAATATTTTCTTGTCACGTAATCCAGTACCTACTCTGCTTGGAGATATCCTACATTCGTTGCATACTCGCATTATAAAGAGTAGAGGAACCCTTATGTGTTGCACACCTCTTTTGGCTAGGTGGTTTATTTCGCACCTACCCCGATCCGTCTTGAAGAATGAACAGGGTTTGAAATGGTCTCAAAGGCCGATGACTCTTACACATTTAGGAATTCATTGGTGTCCCCGATCCTCGGAGAATCTTACCATCATTGATCGATGTAGAGAATTCCATAATGTTCCTCTCTTGGGCATTAGGGGAGGAATCACTTACAATCCTTGTTTGGCACTGCAACATTTTGGATATGCAAGAAGGGATGGTCCTCATGATGCACTTATTCAAGGAATCGTCTTCGACTACGAGAATGATGCTCAGGATTACCGTAAAAGGTTCATGAGAGCTTGGGGAATGGTACATAGAGTTGATATCAAGACATTGGGGCACAAGAATTAAATCCCTCTTGATCCTTATCTCAAATGGGTACGAGCTCGTGCTCAAAGTCTTATGATGCCTTATCCCTCTATTCTCCCAGTTATTATAGAGCCTGTTGTGGAAGGAGATGTCCTGTACACTATCCTTCATCCTAACATGCCCACCTCTCTCGAAGACTTACAAAGGGATTGGATACAGCTAAAGGGGGAGCGAGAAACTTTTGAGGCCCAATTCTACGCCAGCGAGAAGAAGGTTCCGGAACTCACCAAGAAGCTTCATGAGGAGCGGAATCTTAACGCCTACATCGCACTAAAGAGGATGCACTCTAATTTTTTGTCTTAGTTGTTTGTATTTTCATTTCTTTCATTGTAAGCCGAAAGAGGCATGTTGTACTCAAACTCTGATTTATTAATATAATGTGTGTTCTTTTTTGGTCTAAAGCAAATTTAAATCTCTAATTTCCTTGAAATCATTACATATGCATCTTCATTCATCATAACATAAGCAGGTTTCTTACCACATGTCTCCTTATCTTTCTACTGTTTATTTCAGTAAGATGGATCTTGAGCAGATAGTAAAAGATCTCCAAGCGCAGAACGCCCAGTTTCAACAAATGTTCTTGACTTTGGAAAATGGACAAGATGAGTTGAAAACACTGCTGATCAAAGAAAAGAAGAAGAAAGCGAAGAAAGCAATTGGTGTTCTGAATCTAGGAAGAAGGTTCCCAGGGCTATCCAGAAAGATCTTAGACTTCGCAACATCATCTGGTGAAAAAGACAATCAAGAAGGGAAAGGCAAGGAGGTGGCTGCCCAGCCAGAATTTGAAGAGGAAGAAGAAGAGGATTACTCTGAAGAACAGTATCCTCTGGCCGGCGATAAATACAAACATTTGGAAGAACGTCTAAGTGCAATGGAGATTCAGAAAGTGCCCGGGATGGACTTTGAAGAGTTGGGTTTGGTGTCTGGGATTGTTATTCCACCAAAGTTCAAGGCGCTAGTATTTTCTAAGTTAGACGTGGTTTCGTGTCCCAAGATGCATCTCCGATCTTATGTGAGGAAGATACAACCTCACACTGCCGACAGAGATTTATGGGTCCACTTCTTTCAGGATAGTCTATCCAGGACTCAGCTAGATTGATCCTATCAACTAGAAAGGGCCAATATCCATAATTGGGAAGGCCTTGCCACTGCTTTTTATAAACAGTACTAGTATAACACAGAGCTTGCTCCCACCCCTACTCAACTCCAGAGTATGGCTATGGTTTCAAGCAAAGGTTTCAAAGACTACGCTCAGAAATGAAGGGACTTAGCAGGAAGAGTCCAACCTCCCCTGTCTGAAAGAGATCTAGTAGACATGTTTCTGGGTACCCTGTTCGGTCCTTTCTTCAATCATCTAATTGGAAGCTCCTCAGCAGGCTTCACTGAATTAATCTTGACTGGAGAAAGAGTGGAAGCTGGGATTAAGAGTGGGAAGATCCAAAAAGACAAATCCTCCAGTGCCGTGAAAAAACCATTTATTAGGAAGAAAGAGGTTGGTGATGTGTACCCTCAAAGGAATCAGGACAGAACTAAATGTCGTCCAACGGTAGGGGCCGTCATGATCCCTAAGCCTGCACATATTCAACAAAGGAACAACCATCCTAGAACAGAAAGACCAGTAAGATAATTTACCCGGATAAATATGACATTGTCTCAAGTCCTGCCACATTTATTGAGATCTAATATGGTAACTTTAAAGGAAGCCTCGAAGAATCCCAACACAGCCTCTCCTCATTACCACCCTAATACTCGTTGTGCTTACCATTCAAAAAGTTCAGGCCATGATACCAACAACTGTTGGGCTTTGAAAAACAAAGTACAAGACCTTCTCGAAGCAAAAGAAATTGAATTTAAGGCTCCCGAGATCCCAAATGTTATAACTGCTCCTATGCCCAAGCATGGCCGTGATGTTAACGTTGTTGAAGATGATATGTTTATTACTGTTGTTGATGAACTTGTTACATCTCTCCTGACTGTCAAGAGGAACCTTTTGAAAGCCGGTTTATTTCCGGGCTATGACGAAAGCTGCCACCTTTGTTTATCCCTACCGACTGTCTGTCATTTACTGAAAGCAGGTGTCCAGCGCCTAATGGATTACAAAGAGATTTTGTTTGAGAAG
The DNA here is from genome assembly GCA_948472305.1 of Vicia faba. Classification (NCBI taxonomy): domain Eukaryota; kingdom Viridiplantae; phylum Streptophyta; class Magnoliopsida; order Fabales; family Fabaceae; genus Vicia; species Vicia faba. The sequence continues at coordinate 1,606,167,000 of OX451738.1, read as the reverse complement.
ACTCTCGTTCCAACCATTTCTTACAATGATGTTTCAATAGTAACCATTTCCGCCAATCCTTCCAGGGTCTCCACCAAAATACCCATTAGGATTACATCAGTTCCTAAAGTGACTCCACTGATAATTACTATGCCAGGGCCGATCCCGTACTCCTCGGATAAAATTGTCCCATGGAACTATGGGGGCGATGTCTACTATCACGACGTCAAACAGGATTGGTTGGCTGATGAAGACTCAATTTTTGAGAAGGTTGACCCCGACATCGGCAACATTGCAGGAACTAGCAAGATAACCCGAAGTGGAAGAGTATTCTCCCTAGAGATTGCTTCTCCGAAGACTATTACTGGTCCTGTAATTATCCCTGCTTCTGTTCCTGTTGACACTACTACTACAATTCTTATGGTTATCCCTACTGACACCCCTACCACCGAGTCGACCGAGACTTGGGGAAAAGGAATTTTGGTTGAGCCTGTCCAGATGAAGGCGAAATCAGTATCTATCCCAGAGGCCTCCAAGAAGGAGATGGAAGAAATTCTGAAAATTATAAAGAGGGGCGACTACAACATAGTCGAGCAGCTAGGACAGACTTCATCAAAGATCTATATGCTAGCTTTACTATTATGCTCTGAGGCTCATGCGAAGGCCTTGGTGAAATTTCTTAAAACTGCCCATGTGCCACAAGAAACCTCTGCTGATCAGTTCCAAGACTGTGTGGCCAGTTTGACCGGTGATAATGGTTTAGGCTTTTTTGATACTGACTTGACACCAAGAGGGAGGAAGCACAACGAGACATTGAATGTCTCTGTCGAATGTAGGGGCACAACTTTGGCCCATGTCTTGGTTGATACCGGTTCGTCCTTGAATGTGCTACCTAAGAAGGCTCTTGATAGACTCGATTATGAAGGTTTGACCTTAAAACCTAGCAACATAGTGGTAAGGGGCTTCGACGGTTCAAAGAGAATGGTGAATGGGGAGGTGGACATCCCCATTAAAGTTGGAACTCAAACCTTTGATTCAACTTTCTACATGATAGACGTTCGCCCTTCCTATCCCTGTTTATTAGGCCGACCTTGGATTCACGATGTTGGCGCCGTCACCTCTACATTATATCAGATGCTGAAATACCCAACCAAGGGAAAAATCATTACTGTTTATGGAGAAGAGGAATATATGGTCACTCACTTGAACTCCTTCAGATATGTAGAATTGGATGGTGAATTCATTGAAACTCCATTTCAGCATTTCGAGGAAGTCCCACAGACAGTGGCAGCTACCAAAATTGTTTCTCAAATCTCGAATATTACAAGACCTCCGCTAAAGATGTCTTCTCTAAAAGATGCCAAGGCAGTAATCGAAGAAGGTGGGTGTACTATTTTGGGCCAACTCCCGGATATCCCTTACAAATTCGACAAATTTGGTTTGGATTTCACTTCAGAAGCCCAGAAAGTTGTTTGTCGTGCTCGTTCCGGGGAACCACCTTTGACGGTCAGCAACCATGGAGTCAACACAGTGGAGGATAGTGACGACAACAGTGACCTGGAAGAATGGATTTTCCCGACTGTCAAAGGAGGCCTCAGCAACTTGGAAGCTAAATATTTTGTCCCAATTACTTTTATCCAACAGTAATTGTCTTTAAATTTTTGTCGGACCTGTTCAGACTTTTAAAACTGCGTGTCTTACCCGAGGCACAACGGTCCACTTGTAAGGGTTTGTTACCTCATTTTCATATGTCATCAATTAATCATGGACGTTTTTGCATACAAACTTTATGCTCTTTGTCTTTCTTTTTCTACATTTTTATTTCTTTCAAAGATAGTTATACTCTTACACACACTCACATTTTAAATGCAGATCTACATCAACTCAGGATCCCATGGGTAACGGTTCTGCTATGGCCTTTTGTGACTTTGAAAATATAATCTACCAAGCCGAAGATGAAGGTGAGGAAGATTGTGAAGTGCTAGGGGAACTAGCCAGGTTACTACAACAAGAAGAAAGGACCATACAGCACCACGAAGAGCCAGTGGACATAGTTAACCTAGGTACCGAAGAGGACAAGAAAGAAGTTAATGTGGGTGCCAATCTGGAACCCAGTGTCAAGAAGCATCTAACTCAGTTGCTACATGACTATGTTGAGGTCTTTTCCTGGTCGTACGAAGACATGCCAGGACTTGATGCTGATATCGTGGTCCATCGTCTATCGACAAAAGAAGACTGCCCTCCAGTAAAACAGAAAGTTCGTCGCATGCGGCCAGATATGTCAGAGAAGATCAAGACTGAAGTCATGAAGAAATTCAACACCGGATTCTTAGTCGTCACCTCCTATCCATAATGGGTCTCCAATGTTGTTCCAGTGCCTAAAAAGGAAGGCAAAGTACGCGTGTGTGGATTACCGAGATTTGAATAGGGCAAGCCCCAAGGATGACTTCCTGCTTCCCCACATCGATATTCTGGTTGACAACACTGCACAACATAAAGTATTTTCTTTCATGGATGGTTTCTCAGGCTACAATCAAATCAAAATGGCACCTGAAGACATGGAGAAAACGACCTTCGCCATACAGTAGGGCACTTTCTATTACAAGGTTATGCCATTCGGTTTGAAGAATGTTGGGGCAACTTATAAACACACCATGGTAGCACTATTTCACGACATGATCCATCATGAAATAGAGGTCTATGTGGACGACATGATAGCTAGATCTCAAACTGAAGAGGAACATCTTGACCATTTGGAGAAACTGTTTGAAAGGTCAAAGAAATACAAGTTAAGGTTGAACCTGAATAAGTGCACATTTGGGGTGAGGTCCGGTAAACTCCTAGGCTTCATCGTCAGTGGTAAAGGTATCAAAGTGGACCCTACCAAGCTGAAAGAAATATAAGAAATTCCTGCTCCTCGCACGGAGAAGGAAGTCATAGGATTCTTAGGACGACTAAACTACATTACCAAATTCATTTCTCACTTAACAGCTACTTGTGAACCAATCTTCAAATTACTGAAGAAAGATCAAGTAGTCAAATGGAATGATGAATTCCAAGCTGCTTTCGACAAGATCAAGGATTACCTACAAGAGCCTCCCGTTTTGATGCCACCAGTCGAGGGAAGACCTTTGATCATGTATCTAACTGTCTTGGAAAATTCAATGGGGTGTGTGCTGGGGCAGCATGACGAGCCTGGCCGAAAAGAGCATGTTATTTACTACCTGAGCAAAAAGTTTACCGACTGTGAAACAAGATATTCACTGCTCGAGAAAACTTGTTGTGCTCTGGCATGGGTTGCTCGTCGGCTAAGACAGTATATGCTTACCCATACTACCTTATTGATATCCAAGATGGATCCAATTAAATACATATTCGAGAAGCATGCGCTCTCTAGGAGAATAGAGAGATGGCAGATGATCCTGACTGAATACGACATTCAGTACACTACCCAAAAAGCAATAAAGGGAAGTGTGCTAGCCAATCACCTTGATCATCAAGCTGTGGATGACTATCAGTACATGAAATTCGAATTCCCAGATGAAGACATCATGATGGTAAACAACTATGAGGAACTCAGACCATATGACGGACATGAACAAGGATCCCGATGGACCCTGGTTTTTGACGGAGCCTCAAACGCACTCGGAAATGGCATAGGTGTTGTAATCATATCCCCTGAAGGATGTTATACTCCCTTTACTACAAGACTTTACTTCAATTGTACTAATAATACGGCAGAATACGAAGCGTGTATTTTTGGTCTCAAAGTTGCCATAGAGTTGGGAATCAAGTAACTTAAGTGTATTTAGAGATTCAGCCTTAGTCATCAGCCAGATCAAAGGAGATTAGTACACGAAGCACCCTAACCTCATCCCCTACAAAGAACATGTGTTGACATTAATCCCACACTTCGAGGGAATTACCTTTGAGCATTTTCCACGAGAGGAAAATCAACTAGAGGACGCACTAGCCACCATGGCATCCATGTTTAAACTCAAATGGGGAAACGAGGCTCCCCAGATCACCATTGAATGGATGGACGAACCAGCTTACTGTCAAAAGATCGATACTGAAGAAGTAGTAGACCATCCTTGGTTCCATGAAGTTAAGAGGTATCTCGAGGCACAAGAGTATCTGAAAGGAGCTTTAGTCAATGATAAGAAGTTCTTAAGGAGATTCTCTGCTAAGTTTTTCCTTAGTAATGGAATTCTCTACAAACGCAACCACGACCCTGTTTTGCTTCGTTGCGTAGACAAGGCTGAGGCAGAAAATATCATGGCTGATCTACATGAAGGCACTTTTGGCACACATTCCACTGGACATATGATGGCTAAGAAGATCCTGTGAGCAGGTTATTACTGGTCTACTATGGAAGCAGATTTCTATCAGCATTCACGAACCTGTCACAAATGTCAAATGTATGTTGACAAAGTGCATGTGCCTCCAATTCCTTTGAACGTTCTAACTGCTCCCTGGCCATTCGCGATGTGGGGCATTGATATGATTGGAGAAGTCAAACCAACAGCTTCTAATGGGCATCGCTTCATCTTGGTGGGCATTGACTACTTCACAAAGTGGGTTGAGGCAGCTTCTTTCGCTTATGTTACCAAGAATGTTATCTCCTGGTTCATCAAATAGAATATCATATGTCGGTACAGTATCCCAGAGAGGATCATCACATACAATGGTACAAATCTCAACAACACTATGATTACCGCACTATGCGCGTAATTTAAAATCCAGCACCATAATTCATCTCCTTATCGGCCGAAGATGAATGGTGATGTCGAAGCCGCAAATAAGAACATCAAAAATATCATACAAAAATGACAGTAACCTACAAGGACTGGCATGAGATGCTACCATTCGTTCTCCACGGTTATCGTACCACGGCGCGCACATCAATAAGGGAAACTCCCTTCTCCTTGGTATATGGCATGGAAGTTGTTCTACCAATCAAAGTACAAATACCTTCTCTAAGAATCATAAAGGATGTAGGGCTGAGTGAAGACGATTGGATCCAAACTCGACTTGACCAGTTGAACCTAATTGATGAGAAAAGGCTTACGGCTGCCTGTCATGGCCAGATGTACCAAAAACATATGATAAAAGCTTTTAACAAAAAGGTCAGACGCCAGGTATATCAGGTTGGTGACTTGGTAATCAAGTGTATATATTACCACAAGGTGACCCCAGGGGAAAATGGACTCCTACATATGAAGGACCATTTATGATCAAAATCATATTCTCTGGTGGAGCAATGATCTTGACCACTATGGATGGTGACGACCTTCCACACCCTGTGAACACAGACATAGTTAAAAGATACTATGCATAATAGACCCTCTAGGTTGACACACCTATGAAAAACAAGGGCATCTCGGCGAACCACAAAGGTTCGGGCAAAAATTAGGGATAAAATACAAAAACATCTGTACACCCGGCAAGCTGAAAACCCGAAAGGGCGGCTTGGGCAAAAAAGGGTATCCTGGTGGACTGAAAACCCGAAAGGGCGGTCCAGGAAAAAGTTAGTGAATTAAAGTGTATGACTATGTCTCGTTGGGTCACCTTACTGACAACCTTTAGCATCTACTGACAAACTCGACGATTCTGATCAATCCAATTAACTTCGGACGAGGCAGCAAGTGGATGAGACGCTTCGATACACAGAGGCTATAGCAGAATGGGAACCCCATGAGATTATTTCACATAGCTATCTTTTCTTTGTATCAAGTTTTCATATTTACGACGAAATTCTCTTACTAGGATGTCCGTCTCATTGTACAAAATACTTATTCAAGTTAATACAAAGATATTCCTTTGAAAGTGCAAAAATATCTATTTTTCTCTATTTCTGTGTTTTGTTTACAAAAACGTCCAATGATTTATTTTTAAACATATGCATTTGAACGTAACTACTGCTTACAAATGAGGGAAAAAATAAAAGACGATTACTAATGGCTTTAAGAAATAGGATAACATCTTTAGACTATTCCATAAAAACCCCACAGTTTGCAGCTTAATGATATCAAGATTCTATCAGAACAAAACGTCCAGTTACCGCTCTAAAGATTCCCCAGTAAAAGTCGCCCAGCTTCTCATTTATTTTGAGAACATCATTGCACCATGCATTGCATACATCATGACATTGCTTGCAACTAACCTTTCATCTTTTCAGGAAATATCCATCAACAGATATCGTCAAATTTTCCACAAGTCAATTACAGATCAATTCTAAAGAAAGGAATGGTCAACTATCTACACAACAAATGTTTCTTTCAGACTCCTTCCGGTTCAGTTTAAATATCTCTACAATTTATTACGATTCTTTTCCCGTATCTGTCTTCTCTGGTTCAGATAAATCTCTCAATGATTTGTTATGATTCTTCTCCAGATCCCTCCCGGTTCAGATAAATCTCTCAACAATTTATTCTGATTCTTTCCTGCAGACACTTTCTCTAGTTCAGATAAATTGCACAAAGATTTACTCTGATTCTTTCCAGTTAAAGAATATCCAAGATCTCTTTTGGTTCAGTTTAAACCCCTCAACGGTTTATCTTGATACTTTCCAAAGGAACATTTTGGGTTTAGATAAATCCCTCAACGGTTTATTCTTATTCTTTCCCGCAGGAACTTTCTCTGGTTCAGATAAATCGCACAAAGGTTTATTCTGATTCTTCCCAGTCAAACAACATACAAGAATTATTCTTTTTTAGATAAATTGCACAAAGATTTATTCTAATTATTTTCCATCTGAAATCAAGTTCAGACTTAGTACATTCTCTGTCAGGAATCACCTTTGGATGGCATTTATAAGCCCATTCCCATTTCATCTTTCAGAGAAAATTTCTGGGCACTCTAGTGTCCAATCATCTTCCACCTTCAAGTCACGAATGGAAAATCCGCCAATCAAACTCTTCAGGTTTAAGAAGATTGAACAGGGGAAGCTGTTGTACCTCAAAATTTTCCCTCTCATTTATCAAATATTTTCTCACAATATCTCCTTGGGTTCAAGACTGCACAAGGTTTGATCAGCTCAAGACACCTCCTTAAGCACTGATGACTGAAATTAGGGTTTATTATTGCACAAGGATAGTTGAACTTTTAATGCCTCATATGACTTTCATGGATCATTATGGACTCCCAAGATTACTCATGTCAAGTTTCAAGTCTTGGATCACATTTTTTGCTCAGTCAATTGAGCAGTTGACCCAAAAATCAACTTTTGCGAGAGCAAGTTCAAACGATTGTAACTTCTTCATTGTTCGAAATTTTTGAGCGGTTATTTTTGCATATGATTCTCCTTGATGTCATCTCCATTTTATCTTCACAAATCAAAAGTTGATCACGTGTAAAAGATCGCCAAAATTCGAATACGTTAGAAGTCGCATCATGGACTTTGACCTAATTTTAAGTAATTGTCGTTTGATTTCTAAGAATTGTGATTTTCTCAAATTACAAGATCTTGAGACGATTATTTCCACATATGGTCATAAGTGATGTCACTCACGAGTTTATCTTCAAAGGTCAAAATAAAATTGTGTTTGGAAGACTTTGAAAGTTATCAATTATCGCAAGTCATTTGTTTGATTTCAAATGTTCTTAATCACAATTGTTTTTGAAATTTGTTAACTCTACAAGGTCGATGATTGTTCTCAAAGCATGTTTGTTTGGAAATGAAGTTCCGTTTTAATCAAGCACGGCGTGCGAGTTCATTTTGAATGCAAATTTGATTTGGATAAGAGGTGAATATTAAGACTGTCATTTAGATAACCACTTGTTTTGAGTTCGAGTAAACCAAGTGGAATTGAATTCTTAAGAATTTATTTTGTTCAAGAATTTGATTGGAAGTTTGAAAGACAAGGCGCAGGGTTTCATTTGAAATACAAATTACAAGGGTGTTGGATTTTCTTGAAGTTCAAGTTACGAAGCAAGATACATGTTCAAATCATGCAAGTAGGGAATTTCATATTTCATCAAGATTCAAGAATGATTTCTATACAATAAATTCCTAATTCATAAAATTCACTCAAGAAATATCTTTCAAATTACATTTTTGTGGGAAAATTACAAAATGGATTACAAGTGAAGCACAAGTTACATTGTCTTGTTTATAAAGAAAGGAAATATTGGTTCTTCAAGTTTCTCTTGCTTCATCTTCAAGCAACTCGTCTTAACTCCTCTCCATTACTTTTTCTTCACATTTCGACCATGCCTTTTCCACCCAATTCTCATTTGCTCATGTAACAAAGAAAAAAAAAGAGAGAAAGAGTTAGCAATGATCAACATGAGAAAATATTCCAAACAAGAATTATTTGTTAAAAGAGAAATTTCATCACTAGGGTTTGTATATAGGAATCAGGTTTAGAGATGGTTTATTTTATCATAATACCTCTTCTCCCATTTTGTTCAAATCACAAGGTTGGGCCTTGGTTCACAAAAAGGAAAATAAAATACAAGAAAGCCCAAGGCTTTTAAAACAGCAAGAAAATACAAGCAAGGCCAACGCTGTCAAAACAACAAGAAAATACAAGCAAGCCCAAGGTTGTCAAAATATACAACAAAACAGCAATAAAATACTGCAATATAGCAGCAAAGGCAAGGTCAACCTGCAACAATATTGCAATATAGCAGCATAAACCAGGACAAGCACAGCAAGCAAGTGCAAACAAACAAAATAGGCTGCAATGCAGCAAGGTCAGACAGCAGTGCAAACAAACAAAATAGGTTGCAATGCAGCAAAGTCAGACAGCAGGGCAAACAAGCAAAGGCAAAGCATGGCGAGCTTGCTCAACAATCCCAATTACCTCATCATTTCCCTAACCTATACAAACCCTTCAGAAAATTTTGTGAAAGAAAAAGCAAAATGGCTTTATATTTCATTGAAAGATGATGAGGGAATGAAAAAGAGTCAGAAAGATATCACCTAGCCAACAAATGATCCAAAATCATGTCAAACCAATACAGTCCAAAACCAGCCACACAGTCTGCATAATAATACCAAGGAAGCCAGTCCAAAACATTTATAAAGTATCCCAAACATATGCTGAAAAATTGTCCAAAAACTTACACCAAAATGGAAATACAAAAACTACAGCAAAAAATATTGAAGCAGTAGCCAAAATCGTTCAAGCCTCTCATATTTTCCCCCCACTTTTTCACCCTGTTTTCAATATAATAACACTTGTTGTTTCACAAAGCAAAGGAGGCAAAAAAACGATATACAAAATAAACCAAGAGAAAAACCATCAATAGAAGAACCAAGCTGCATAGGGAGCAAGTATACAAACTGAGCCAGCATCTACACAAAAGGGAGAAAACAAAACAAGATAGAACAAGATCCATTACCACATAGAGATGAAATCGGTTGTAAACTAAAATCCACAACCGGTTCCAAGTGTCTTCACATCATCATCACCTTCCTTCCTCTCTCACCCTCAGTCACCACTGAACACCATCATCCATCTCATCCCTCCATCCAAAGCTCACAAACTGCAAAGGAAATTGCAAGAGGACGAAAGCCAGCAAAATGATGGAACAAGATATACCATAAAGAAGAGCTTTCACAGGTATAATCTTTCCCTAATTCTCACGCCTTTACTCAAAACCTTTTTTGTATCAATTAGGGCATAAAAAACAAAAATCATTAGACACAGGAAATTGCAAGATTAGAGTAGCCCAAACCTTCAATCTCCTTCAAATGCATTACTGATTCCCCTTCGTGAGCGTTAGAAGAGGCGGAGTTTAGGGTTTTATAGAGGTTTGAGCTTGAATCGATAAGAGGGTGCATCGCTAGGTCAAATCGACGAGGATGGGAGAGATGAGAGAGACAGGTTCAGGTTACAGAATTGTTGGAGAAAGGTGAGGCTAAGATGACGATGGAGGTATCGAGAGATAGAGAGAGGAAGATGAAGCTAGATATTAGTAAGAGAGAAGGTTCTATTTTGGGTTTCCTTTCCTAAATAACAATAGAAAATAATGTGTTGCTCCAAACCCTTTCCAATTTCTCCCTTAAGCCGGGTATGGGCCTGGTTTACTTTGGCCCGGCCCATTTTTTTTGCTTCGTTTTATTATTTTGAAAAGGGATTTAAGTTAATGAATGAGCACTTGGTGTAGCGATTAGGGAGTGAGTATGATGTGTGTGAGGTTCTGGGTTAAACACCCCCTTGGGACATTTTTATCTTTTCAGATCCGTTTACTTCATTTTCTTTTTTATTGGTAGAACAAAACTCCTTGGGCTTAAGCCTCTAAAGCCCTTGCACAAAAAAGGACAACATCACCCTATTTTCAGATTTAGCACCACCCCTTCATTTTATTTTAAATATTTAATTTGTTTTTTACTTGATTCTACTAATTTAGTAACTCATGATATTTTAATTAATTTTCTTAATTAAGTTTATTTTTAGTTCTAATTTAATTTAGGAAATTTTATAAATGATTTTACTAATTAATTTATGTATTTAGTTTTAATTTGTTCATTTAATTTCAAAATAAAAAAAAAACCCTAAAAAATAAAATACATACTTTTAATTTAATCTATTTAGCTAATTAATAGAAATAGATTTTTTCTATTTTTTTTCTTTTCAAACTTTGCAAAAAAAATACTTAGAATTTTATACTTTGTTAATTTTTACTTCATAAATTTGTTGTAATTTTGATTAATTTTTCGATTCAATTTGGTTGTATTATTTGCCTATTTGGACATTTAATTACATTGATCCATCCCCATTTGTAAATTTGTACCCCCATTTCCAAAAGCTCTGTAATAGCGTAGAATTTCAATTCCTGCAATTTACTGTTTTCCTTATACTGTATAGTAATTAGGCGTGCATGGCAAGATTTAAAAGCAATCGCTAGATAACCTAATTTCAAAGACAAAATAACTTGAATCAAACACACTTTCACACGCGCACCTCTAGGGTAACCTCGCTTGTTGCCTCAGAAAAACAGTCATGTCCCTCAAATATGGGACGCTTTAGCAAAGACCCTTCGATAAAAAAGATCGTAGTCCCTCGATGACCCTCAATGTTGCCTTCGATAAATCGATCTAGTCCCTTATGAAAATTGCTAAAGTGTCTCACAAGTTGCCTTCTATGACTGTATAATTGACCCGCGCATGTCCCTTCACATCCAAAGATGGGGCTTCTTACCAAATCAATGGTAATATAGAAACATCTAAAGGAGGAGGAAAAGAAACATTTAAGACCTTTTGAGTAGGTAGATTCGCTCCTAGTTGCTCGCTTGCTCACAACCAAACATTTTACACCAACACTTTCATATTAAAATCTTTTCAAAAGACAAAAGCTTTTTGTATACGTTCTTATAGAGACGAGAACCATTACAAAAACATCTTTCCAAATACTTTCAAAAAACACACTCCACAAACACATCTTTGAACTATTTTCGAAACAAACACTTTGTACGTGTTCTTATAGAAACGAGAACCATTAAAAAGACATTTTCAAAATACTTTCAAAACCCACACCATAAGCACATTCAAACAAAAGCAATTGATCTAGCAAGCAACTAAGAGCCCGTCGATAACTACGGCTGAAAAGCATGCTGATACCTTCCCTTTTCATAATCTACCCCCCGAACTCAAAAAACATCTTATAGGTCTTTCCTATTTTTTTCAGCCTTTCCTTTTGGATAAAAGAAAAGTCGGTGGCGACTCTTGCTATCCGCATAATTGCGATCAAACGCAAAACAAACAAGTCAGTTCTCCCACTGTGTTACACCTTGCTATGCTCCTTTAGGACTTCTTGATTCATCTATAGATGATGATTTGAGATAGACATTAGGATTGTTATCCAAGCATGTCAACATGGAGTAGATATTTCTCTTCAAAACTCAACCTTAGGATTAATCATTGTATGATAACATTAGGGATTAGATTTAGGTTAGTCTCCCTTAGATGTTTTCTTTTCTTTTGCATCATTTCATTTAAAACTAAAACTCTTTTCTCAAAAAAAAATCACAAGACATCTAACAATTTCCAAATCCTTCTTTAAGGTAAAAGCTATCAACCAATGCAATCTCTTTTGCGCCTTCGAGATTTTCTTTCAAACTTTTCAGAAAGAACATGTTAATTCACTTTTGTGCTAATGCGTAAGTCTCCAAAGGTCGAGTTGCGGCAGAAGGCGAAATTAATATTGTTCATTAAAAAAATACAAACCAACAAAAAACATGTGAGCAGAACTACGGCTGCTCTGATTCCTTAAGAGGGATACATAGGCATTGGGGTAGGGCCCGAGCGAGAACAATTTTTTATTTTCCCTACATTCTTTTCTCCTTTCTTTTGCATGCATTCCCTGTACAGCTTGGATATAGATTTGAAATACACCCTTTGATTAGAAAAACAAGAGTGGATATCATACAGTACTACGGGCGTGTGGGGTGCTAATACCTTCCCCTCGCATAACAGACTCCCTTACCCGATGTGATCGGTGGAAATAGACCTGACTGTTTTTTAAGCTGGTTTCGTGAAATGTCGCGGTAAGCAAGAGTCGCCACAGTCTTTTATTTTCTCCAACATGGACAGGACAAAAGCACAGCAAAATTCCTTATGAGATTGTTTCTCGGTTCGGGAGGTAGATTTATAGAAAGGGAAGGTGTTAGCACCCTTTCTATCCATGGTTATCCATGGGCTCTTAGATACTTGCTCTTATGTTTTCAAAATGTTTGCTTTTCAAAATGTGAGTGGGCTTTGAAAAAGTTTCTTTGAAAGATTTCTGAATAACTCTTGTATCTGTCCTCAAGAGTGTTTGAAAATTTTGTTTTGAAAGCTTTTGAAAGTGTAAGGTGTGAAAAGTATTTTGTTTGTTTTTGAAAAGAGCAAGTATCCATGAGTCATCTACCTACCCTAAGGAATTAAGCTGTGTAAGTGTCCTTTATGTAGTGTCATCCCACCATTGAGGGGTAGGTAGCACCACCGTTGGAGGTGTTCGGGTCAATTCGATTGTAGGGACAGTGTGGTCACCGAAGCAACAGTTAGGACACCTTAGAAGTAACCCTAATGTCCTAGATCCTTTTTAATTCGAGGCAACTGTTTCGAGGCAACTGTTCCGAGGCAACTATTTTGAGGCAACTGGATCTTTGGACTAAGGGTGACCTATAAGACGTCTTATACTTGATGACCACGTTTCGAAGGCAACGAGTGAGGCGTACCCTAGAAGTGGTGTGTGTATTGTGTGTTGTATTCAGTTAATGTTTGTCTTTGTAATGAGTGAGCTACGAGTTGTTTTTATTTACATACATTCTTTCATGCAAGTTTAGCAGTTAAGAGGGTGCGGAAAGTAAATTGCAGAAACATAAATCCTACGCTATTACAAGGCGCGGGTCTATACATCGCCAAAAATTACAAAGACCCGTTTTTTGGTAAATAAGTACGGAAAGTAAATAAAAACAGTAAACCTAATTAACTATTACATGTCTTGGAAGCAATTACATAATAATAAACCGTGCGCGAATAAAAATTAAATCGGAATGTTCTAAGGGTGTTGACCCTTTTAAGAAAAGAAATTGATTTTTTTGGTCTTTTTTGTAATTAAAATGAAACTAAAGCTAATTAATGACTAATTAATTAATTTAATTAAGAGAAAATATTTTTTTGTTTTTTATGTTTTTATGAAATAAAGTAAAAAGAAATAAAATTCTAGGTTAACCTAATTCTAAATCTATTTTAATTATTAAAAAAAAGAGTTAAAATGGCCTAATTAAAAAACTAATTCAATTATTGCTTATTCACCAAAATAAAATAATAATAATAATAATGATGTTAATTCTTTTTGGATTTTTTATGAAAATGTTAATTGATTAATTGTTAATAATAAAAATAAAATAAAGGTTAGAAATTAAATTGGGAAATAAAAAAAGAATAGAAAAGAATAAACCAAATGGAAGGGGGTGTTGGGCCAGGAAGGAGGGTGTAAGACTGAGATTGTGGCCCATTTGAGCAAGCCACGTTTGACTTTCTTGGATCGCCTATGCACGCGCTGACTCCAGACCATGGTGTTCCTTATGCTTGGCCCTTGGATCTGCCTCTAATGACACTTGGCTTGTTGGATGGGTGAGTCTCATGGTGTCCAGCGCTTGGAATGCTGCACAGGAAAGCAATGAAAAAAATAATATGGAAATTATAAGGGGACCTGGGAATCGAACCCAGGTCCCAATGTTTACCAAACACACTGCCAGCCACTACACCAAGCGCATTTAGTTGTAAACTTAATAAGCAGTGAATATTATATAGTATAAACGCATTATATGCTAAAACGCGCGCGTGAATTTGAATGCACCTATGTCTGGATGCCACGCAGTCATCTTCAAGCTTTTTCTGCAAACACAAAACATATAGCGGGGGTTTTAAACCCCCACAAAATACAGGCATATTAAAAATAGCGATTAGCAATTCATGAAGCATAAATTAGGCGCGAGGTGTCCATCAAAATCGTCTTGAGCTTCTGAGTTTGACCATGCCTGTTTGGGGTTCCAATTTTACAGCATATAAAAAAGCCCAATTCTAAAGCTCTGAAAACCCAGAAATTGCTAATGGTAACTTTTAATCCAGGGCGCCATTCTCAAGTTAAATCATGTGGGACGCTTTGTATTGATCCTGTAAACATGATGCTATCAACAAAAAGTGTTAAAAATGCCTGAAATGTGATATGTAAATTTGAGAAAAAATGAAAACCGTGTGGGTGGTATGGCGTGATTCCTTGAGGTTCTGCGCTTGATTTTGATTTCGAAAGGTTGTTGGTGATGCAAGGAGTGTATTGGAATCAAAATGGAAGCTTGAATTGTACTACAACTAGGTTTTCAGTTTGTGATTTTTTCTTTCAAAGTTTGGAAATGGCTTATGCTCTCTATGGCTCTCTAGGTCGTGAATCTGTATTGGGAAGCTTGCATATATGTTATGTAATGAGTATCCATCCAAATAATGGTCATTGAAGCCTTGCAATAATGTTTTGGATTATGCCATAAACTCCATTGAAACAACTTTCCATTCTTGTGAAAATTTGAATTTTTGTGCCCATAATAGGCCTTGCACGAATTTGGAAGGTATTTCAAGGTGTATCAAAGCTATTCAACACAAAATATATCCCTCCATTAATTTCTTTGATTTTTATTTGAATTTTAAAGATTTAAAATGAATTAAATCAAATAAAATTAAATAAAAATGAAAAAATTAATTTTAAATCTTGAAATAAATTGTGGGACACGTGGGAAGCATGGCCAAGCTGAAACAAGTGGAAAAAGTGGGCCCCTTTTGTCAAAAATGAAGTTTCAAGGATAATTGATTTTGGCCATTTCACAAAAATTTCCCAACTTCTCCAATGCATATCTTGCTCAATTTTGAAGCTATGAACATGTTCTTGGACATTTTGGAAAGGTCTTGAAGTCCTCTAACCAATGTCTTTGTTCCATGTCATTTTGATTTACCAATCTCAAGTTATGGTCTTTGACTTAAAGTGCCTTTTTGTTGACTTTTGAAAATGACCTATAATGTTGAAATTGATAACTTTTTGTGAGAGCATTTCTTGGACTTGGAACGTGAAGATGAGTTGTAGGAAATGTCCTCCCCTTAAAGATGAGCATTGGATGGGATTTTTCTGATGAACCATGAAATAGTTATGCCTTGGTCAAGTTACAGTTGACTTTTCAACTGTCCAAAAATGGAAGCCTTTGCATCTTGATGATTTTTGAGCCATTCTTGTGAAATCATGGTCAAGACTTGACCAAATGATGATTGTGGCTTCAAAATAAGATGTTGACCAAAAATTTTGACTTTTGACTGCCAAATGACCATTTTGCCCCTGTAGTTGACTGTGGAGCAATTAGGGTTTTTGACTGTGCAACTTGACCTTGTGAGCCTTGAAACTTGACATGTAGGTGCTTGACAATTTATATGAGCATATGCGACTTGATTGAGCCCTTGAAAACTTCAACTTCCTTGCAAGAACCAAAACCCTAATTTTGCCTGCCTTAGGAGGATGGTTGACTGTGTAGCCCTTGAGAGATCTTTGAACCCTTGGAGGTGATGCTTGTCAAAACTTTGAAGAATATGGGAGGGAAAATTTTGGGGTACAACAGTTGCCCCTGTTCAATCTTCTTAGACCTGAGGATGTAGATTGGCGTGTGTGCCTTTTGTGATCCGAGGGTGGAAGATGATTGAACACTAGGGTGCCCAGAAATTTGCACTCACATAGTAGAGTATCAGCAGTGTGATGGCGGGAATGGGCTTACAGATGCCATTTGGAGAGATGGTGGATAAGAGGATGGGCTTATAGATGCCATCTGGAGATGTGATAGAACCTTGTCGGGAATGGGCTTATAGATGCCATTTAGAACTGTAATGGGAGGATGGGCTTATAGATGCCATCTAGGTGTCGATCGCGTAAGAGATTCCTTAGCGAGAACTTGCGTACCTAAGAAAGAAAGGTAATTACCTGGCCTGTTACAGGTGTTGATCTTCACTCAGTCGTTCACAGACATGCCCTGGCTAGATACAGGTGTCGAATCTGGAACTTCAAAAGGTTGTTTACAGACGTGCCCTGGCTGGATACAGGAGTCAGATCTTCAAACTCTTCAGACGTGCCCTGGCTGGATACAGGAGTCGAATCTGGAAATAGTCGTCAACAGATACGCCCTGGCTGAATACAGGAATCGGGTCTTCAAACTCTTCAGACGTGCCCTGGCAGGATACAGGAATTGAGTTCGGAAATAGTTGTCAACAGATACGCCCTGGCTGGATACAGGTATCGGATCTTCAAACTCTTCAGACGTGCCCTGGCAGGATACAGGAATCGAGTCCGGAAATAGTCGTCAACAGATACGCCCTGGCTGGATACAGGTATCGGATCTTCAAACTCTTCAGACGTGCCCTGGCAGGATACAGGAATCGAGTCCGGAAAATAGTCATCAACAGATACGCCCTGGCTGGATACAGGAATCGGGTCTTCAAACTCTTCAGACGTGCCCTGGCAGGATACAGGAATCGAGTCCGGAAATAGTCGTCAACAAATACGCCCTGGCTGGATACAGGAATCGGATCTTCAAACTCTTCAGACGTGCCCTGGCAGGATACAGGAATCAAGTCTAGAATATAGTCGTCAACAGATACACCCTGGCAAGATACAGGAATCGGATCTTCAAACTCTTCAGACGTGCCCTGGCAGGATACAGGAATCGAGTCTGGAATTAGTCGTCAACAGATACACCCTGGCAAGATACAAGAATCGGATCTTCAAACTCTTCGGACGTGCCCTGGCAAGATACAAGAATTGAGTCCGGAAAATAGTCATCAACAGATACACCCTGGCAAGATACAGGAATCAGATCTTCAAACTCTTCAGACGTGCCCTGGCAAGATACAGGAATCGAGTCTGGAAAATAGTCGTCAACAGATACACCCTGGCAAGATACAGGAATCGGATCTTCAAACTCTTCAGACGTGCCCTGGCAAGATACAGGAATCGATTCCGGAAAATAGTCGTCAACAGATACACCCTGGCAAGATACAGGAATCGGATCTTCAAACTCTTCAGACGTGCCCTTGCAAGATACAGGAATCGATTCCGGAAAATAGTCGTCAACAGATACATCCTGGAAAGATACAGGAATCGGATCTTCAAACTCTTCTGACGTGCCCTGGCAAGATACAGGAGTCGAGTCTGGAATTAGTCGTCAACAGATACACCCTGGCAAGATACAGGAATCGGATCTTCAAACTCTTCAGACATGCCCTGGCAGGATACAGGAATCGAGTCTGGAATTAGTCGTCAACAGATACACCCTGGCAAGATACAGGAATCGGATCTTCAAACTCTTCAGACGTGCCCTGGCAGGATACAGGAATCGAGTCTGGAATTAGTCGTCAACAGATACACCCTGGCAAGATACAGGAATCGGATCTTCAAACTCTTCAGACGTGCCCTGGAAGGATTCAGGAATCGAGTCCGGAAAAATAGTCGTCCACAGATACACCCTGGCAGGATACAGGAATCAGATCTTCAAACTCTTCAGACGTGCCCTGGTAGGATACAGGAATCGAGTCTGGAATTAGTCGTCAACAGATACACCCTAGCAAGATACATGAATCGGATCTTCAAACTCTTCAGACGTGACCTGGAAGGATACAGGAATCGAGTCCGGAATTAGTCGTCAATAGATACACCCTGGCAAGATACAGGAATCGGATCTTCAAACTCTTCAGACGTGCCCTGGCAGGATTCAGGAATCGAGTCCGGAAAAATAGTCGTCCACAGATACACCCTGGCAGGATACAGGAATCGGATCTTCGAACTCTTCAGACGTGCCCTGGCAGGATACAGGAATCGAGTCTGGAATTAGTCGTCAACAGATACACCCTAGCAAGATACATGAATCGGATCTTCAAACTCTTCAGACGTGCCCTGGAAGGATACAGGAATCGAGTCCGGAATTAGTCGTCAACAGATACACCCTGGCAAGATACAGGAATCGGATCTTCAAACTCTTCAGACGTGCCCTGGCAAGATACAGGAATCGAGTCTGGAAAATAGTCGTCAACAGATACACCCTGGCGGGATACAGGAATCGGATCTTCAAACTCTTCAGACGTGCCCTGGCAGGATACAGGAATCGAGTCTGGAATATAGTCGTCAACAGATACACCCTGGCAAGATACAGGAATCGGATCTTCAAACTCTTCAGACGTGCCCTGGCAGGATACAGGAATCGAGTCCGGAAAATAGTCGCTCACAGACATGCCCTGGCTAGATACAGGAATCGAATCTGGAGTTGCAACAGTTGGTAGTAATCATCTTTGTATTGGTCTTGGTCCTGAAAAGACAAAACATCAGTTGTATGCAATGTCATGATGTATGAAATGCATGATGTCATGATGTTCAGAGAATAAATGTTCATGATGCGTATATGCATGCTATAACGTATGAAGATGTGATTCTTATGGATGTATTTTCGTCTAGGAAAGTAAATCCTTGACGGGTGCCGGGAAGTTAACTCCTGGGCTGATGTTGAAGAGTAATGTTCTTTGTTTCCGCTGGGGATGATGGTTGCGAGAATAAACCGTAGGAGAAGATGACTCTGTTGGGGAATAAACTTGGCGGATAGATCACTCTGCGGGGAATTACTCTGTGGGAGAAGAGGTACTTTGCTGAGGTTGATGATAACTCCGCTGGGGATACCATTGTTGAGCTTTGTTGGGAAGATTTGATGAACTCCACTGGGGATAGGAAGATTTCACCGGGGACGATCTTTCCGTGGCAATTGGCTGAGGATAACCCAGTTATATCCTGGTGGGGAAATAACCTTTGAATAAAGCCGGGGGAGAGCGTTCGTAATCTGCAGGTGATAAGCTTCCAGAATCTACTGGGGAGAAGCTTCCTACTGGGGAGATGGTTCAACTCTCCTGGGGAGACTTTTTGAGACTGTACTAGGGAAGTGGCTCCACCGGGGTGTCTGGTATTCCGTCGGGGAACAATCTTATGATCAAGACTGTCGGGGATGCTTGCTTAGGAATGTTTGCATACTCCGTTGGGGAATATTGAGATCTGCTGAGGATACCCAACTTCCATAAGGCTGACTATAGGCTAACTCTGCTTGGGGAGAGTGTTGCTGACTTGCTGGAGATATTGTACTTTGTCAGGGCTTATGGGAGACCAACTCTGCTTGGAGAGAGTGTTGTTGACTTACTCTGCGGGGAGTGAAGGTATCCTGATCGTTCTTCAGCTGAACCTACCTTGGTACCTTGGTGGACAGAGCAACTAGATCGCTTAGACAATTCTTTATTGCCCCTGTTTCTGATGTCACCTGTAATTATTCCTTTGTTTTACATGCAAGTATTTATGAATAGAAATTAGTGTCAAATGCATATATCAAAAATTAACATTGGACGTTCTTCACAAGACAAAACAGAAAAAGGAAATAGAATTGGCAATTTGTCTGAAAAGTGAATTTGTATTGATTTTTGAATTGGCCTGTAAATAGGCGTTTATGTACAAGAGGCTGACGTCCTAGTAAGAGAACGTCGCCGAACAAAATAGAGTTTTATACAATTTGTACAAAGGAAAGCAAAACAGCTATGTGAAAAATCCCACTGGGTTCCAACTCTGTTATCGCCTTTATGTCTTCAAGCGTCTCATCACTTTGCTGCTTAGTTGACGATGAAGCTGACTGATCGATGTCGTCTGAACTTGGTAGTTGATACCGGATTCTGGATGCAAGGTGATCCAACGAGACATCGTATTACGCTTAATCCCTAACTTTTGCCTGGACCGCCCTTTCGGGTTTTCAGTCCACCGGGATACCCATTTTTGCCCAAGCCGCCTTTTCAGGTTTTCGACTTGCCGGGTGTACAGATTTTTTCATTTCATCCCTTATTTTTGCCCGAACCCTTTTGGTTCGCCGGGAAGCCCTTATTTTTGCCTAAGTATGTCAACCTAGCGGGTCTTTTATCATGTGTAGTATCTTTTTACTATGTCTGCATTGGCGGGGTGAGGAAGGTCGTCACCATCCATGGTGGTTAGAATCATGGCTCCTCATGAGAAGACATGTTTAACCACAAATGGCCCTTCATACGTAGGGGTCCATTTGCCCCTGGGATCACTTTGAGGAAGAATGATGCGCTTGATTACCAGGTCTCCGACTTGATACTCTTGTCGTCTGACTTTCTTGTTAAACGCCCTGGTCATCCGTTTTTGGTACGTCTGACCATGACAAATAGCGGTGAGTCTCTTTTCGTCAATTAGGTTTAATTGATCAAGTCGAGTCTAGATCCAGTCATCTTCGCTCAGATCTGCATCCTTCATTATCCGGAGAGAGGGTATCTGGACTTCAATAGGCAGGACTGCCTCCATGCCATAGACCAAGGAAAAGGGTGTTGCCCCTGTTGACGTCCTTGTTAAGGTACGGTACCCGTGAAGAGCGAACGGTAACATCTTGTGCCAATCTTTATAGGTCACTGTCATCTTCTGCACAATCTTTTTGATATTCTTATTTGCTGCTTCGACAGCCCCATTCATCTTCGGCCGATAAGGAGAAGAGTTGTGGTGCTGTATCTTGAATTGCTCGCAGAGCTTAGTGATCATCTTGTTATTAAGATTGGTACCATTGTCCGTAATGATTCTCTCAGGTACACCGTATCGACAGATCAGGTTGTGACGAATGAACCGTGCCACGACATTCTTGGTTACCGTAGCGTAGGAAGCTGCTTCAACCCACTTTGTAAAGTAATCGATTGCCACCAGGATGAAGCGATGCCCGTTGGATGCCGTAGGTTTGATCTCGCCGATCATATTAATGCCCCACATTGCAAAATGCCAAGGTGCAGTCAAGACATTCAGAGGGACTGGAGGAACGTGCACCTTATCAGCGTATATCTGGCACTTATGACATGTCCGAGAATGTTGGTAACAGTCGGCTTCCATTGTGGACCAGAAATATCCTGCCTGAAGGATCTTCTTAGCCATGGTGTGTCCACTGGAATGCGTTCCGAAGGTACCTTCATGTAGCTATGCCATGAAGTTTTCTGCTTCAGTCTTATCCACACAACGCAGTAAGGTCGAATCATGGTTTCGCTTGTACAGAATGCCGTTGCTCAGGAAGAATTTTGCAGCGAACCTTCTCAGAAACTTTTTGTCATTGATGGATGCACCTTCAGTGTATTCTTGAGCTTCCAAGTACCTCTTCACTTCATAATACCAGGGTTTTTCAGTTACTATCTCAGCCTCAAGGTCACAACAATATGCCGGTTCGTCCAGTTTCCAGATGATGATCCGGGGAGCCTCATTGTCCCATTTGACTTTGAACATAGAAGACACCGTAGCCAACGCGTCCGCCAACTGATTCTCCTCTCTTGGGAAGTGTTCAAAAGTTATCTCTGTGAAATGGGGGATCAATGTCAACACACATTCTTTGTAAGGAATAAGGTTTGGGTGTTTCGTATCCCACTCGCCTTTGATCTGATTGATCACGAGAGCGAAATCTCCGAAGACACTCAGAAACTTGATCCTTAAGTCAATCACAGCTTGAAGACCCATGATGCATGCCTCATACTCCACCATGTTGTTGGTGCAGTTGAAACATAGTCGGGCAGTAAGTGGAGTATGAGTGCCTTGAGGGGATATGATCACAGCGCCAATACCGTTACCCAAAGCGTTGGAGGCTCCGTCGAAGTGCATAGACCATTGGGATCCTTCCTCAGGTCCTTCATCCGGTCCAAGTACTTCACAATCAGTCACTACCATGATGTTCTCGTCTAGAAACTCGAAGTTCATTGACTGGTAGTCGTCTACTGCCTGGTGTGCCAAATGGTCTGCCAATACACTTCCCTTGATTGCTTTCTGAGTCGTGTACTGGATGTCGTATTCTGTCAAGATCATCTGCCATCTTGCTATCCTTCCAGACAGAGCAGGATTTTCGAATATGTACTTTATTGGATCCATTTTTGAAATCAGCAGAGTAGTGTGAGTCAGCATATATTGTCTCAGCCGGCGAGCAGCCCATACCAAAGTGCAGCAAGTTTTCTCGAGCAGTGAGTATCGGGTCTCACAGTCGGTAAACTTTTTGCTAAGGTAATAAATGGCATGCTCTTTTCGGTCAGACTCGTCATGCTGCCCCAGCACACACCCCATTGAGCTGTCAAGTACTGTCAAGTATAGTATCAGAGGTCTCCCTTCAACCGGTGGCATAAGAATGGGTGGTTCTTTGAGATACTCTTTGATTCTGTCAAAAGCGGCCTGACATTAATCATTCCAACGTACTACTTGATCTTTCTTCAGCAGCTTGAAGATTGGTTCACAGGTAGCAGTTAGGTGTGAGATGAATCGGGCAATATAATTCAGCCGTCCTAGAAAGCCTCTGACTTCTTTCTCTGTCTTGGGAGCTGGCATCTCTTGTATGGCTTTAACCTTGGCAGGGTCCACTTGAATATCTTTGTCGCTCACGACGAAACCTAGCAACTTCCCAGATCTTACCCCAAATGTGCACTTGTTTGGGTTCAACCTCAACTTGTATAACTTCAGACGGTCAAACAGCTTCTGTAGATGGTCAAGGTGTTCCTCCTCAGTTTGAGACCTTGCAATCATATCATCGACGTACACTTCAATCTCATGATGGATCATGTCATGAAACAAAGCAACCATGGCACGTTGGTAAGTTGCCCCAGCATTTTTCAATCCAAAAGGCATGACCTTGTAGCAAAAGGTGCCCCACTGAGTAACAAAAGTGGTCTTCTCCATGTCTTCAGGAGCCATCTTGATTTGGTTATATCCGGAGAAACCGTCCATGAACGAGAACACCTTGTGTTGAGCAGTATTGTCAACCAGAACGTCGATATGTGGTAGGGGAACTCATCCTTAGGGCTGGCCCTGTTCAAATCCCTGTAGTCGACACACATTCGGACCTTACCATCCTTCTTCGGCACCGGAACCACATTGGCAACCCACTGAGGGTAAGAAGTCACTGCAAGAAAATCAGCGTCAAATTGTTTCATAACCTCAGCTTTGATCTTCTCGGACATCTCTGGACGCATACGACGGACCTTTTGTTTTACTGGCGGGCAGTCTTCCTTGGTAGGCAGGTGATGAACCACAATGTCGGTATCCAACCCAGGCATGTCTTCGTAAGACCAGGCAAAGATTTCCACATAGTCATGCAGCATCTAGATCAACCGTTGTTTCACACTGAGCTCTAGATTGGCACCAATCTTGACTTCCTTTCTGTCTGTCTCAGTACCCAGATTTACCGTTTCCACTGGCTCTTCATGTGGCTGAATGGCCCTCTCTTCCTAGAGTAACAGTCTTGCAAGCTCACCAGGCACTTCGCAATCATCTTCACCTTCGTCCTCGGCTAAGTTGATCGGATTTTTGAAGTCATAACTGGCAGTAGCAGAGTCGTTACCAGTGAGATCCATAGTGGATTGGAACCTGTATAAGTGAGTGTGTGTAAATATAGTTGTTTTGCAATATATATAAAGAAAGAAAGGGAGCACAAGATTTGAAATGTGAAAAACGTCTAATGCTTTTATTCATGATATATGAAAGTGACAAACAAAAGCCCTCACAAATAAAACCACGGTGCCCCGGGTAAGACACCGGGCCATAAAGTTTAGAATTATTGTTTATTAAAAATCCAAAACAAAGTTCATTACTGGGTGACAAAAGTAATAGGTGTAAAGTCTTTTGTAGTCCAGTTGTTAGGTCCACCGTTGGTCGTTGGGTAGATCCAGCTGTCAAATTCAGATTCGTCCGCTTCCTCCTCAATAGCGTTCACTCCCGGGTTGGTGATGAATACGGGAGGTCTTTCTATCCTTGCCTTGCGCACAGCCTTTTGAGCTTCTGCAGTGAAACCCAAGCCAAATTTGTCAGTCTTTGGAGTGAAGTCAGGAAGCCTGCCCCAGTTCGCACACTCACCCTTCTCAATCACAGCCCGGGCGTCCTTCAAGGAAGCCATCTTCAAAGGAGAGTCTTCTGTAGCCACTATTTCCGCTGCTGCCAATGTTTGTGGCACCTCTTCAAAATGTTGAAAGGGGGTCTTAATGAACTCCCCATCCATTTCCACGTACCTGAAGGAGTTGAGGTGGCTGACCATGTATTCCTCTTCCCCTTGCACTGTTACAATCTTCCCCCTGACCGGGTACTTGAGCTTCTGATGCAATGTTGAAGTCACAGCTCCAGCCTTATGGATCCACGGACGACCCAGCAAACAAGAGTAGGATGGACGGATATCCATCACATAGAATTTTGAATCAAAGACCTGTGACCCAACCCTGATTGGGATGTCAACCTCGCCATGTACCATCCTTTTGGACCCGTCAAAGGCCCGGACAACGATGTTACTTGGTTTGAGATCTAAACCCTCACAGTCCAGCCTGTCTAGAGCCTTCTTGGGTAGCACGTTCAGTGAAGAACCCGTGTCAACCAGCACGTGAGCAAGAGTAGTGCCCCTGCATTCAATGGAGACATGCAGGGCATCATTATGGTTCTTCCCCTTGGCCGTCAGATCAGCATCAGAGAAACCCAGACCATTATCAGCGGTTAAGTTGGCCATACAGTCGGTGAATTGATCAGTTGACGTTTCTTGGGGCACGTGGGCCGTCTTCAGGAAAGCAATCAGGGCCTTGGCATGGGCCTCTGAACACAACAACAGTGATAGCATGGAGATTTTGGAAGGGGTGTGCCCCAGCTGTTCAACGACGTTGAAATCACTTTTCTTTATAATTTTGAGGATCTCTTCCATCTCTTGCTTGGAAGCCTCAACAATGGTCTTTGGTGCCTCCGTTCGGGCAGGCACATCGGCAGCAATCCCCTTGCCCCGAGCGTCAGATGACTCGGCAGCAGGGGTAGAAACTTGATCAGGGGGGAAACAGGCACACTGGCAGGTGTGATGACAAGAGGCCTCTGAATGGCTGGAGGTGCAATGTCTGGTGAGAACAGTCTTCCACTACGAGTGACCTTAGCAGGCTCGGTGATGTTGGTGACACCGGTACCAGTATTGAACTCTTGCTTCACTCCCAGAACATAAATGTCTGCCCCATAGTGCCATGGGACAGCTTTATCATACTTGTAGGGGATGGGCCCCGGAACAGTAATGGTTATAGCAGCAATCTTGTGAATAGGAAAAATTTGGACAGGCTTCTTTGAAGGAGCCTTGGAAGGGTTGTTGAAAATGGTCACAATTGAAACTTCTTCAACAGGGGCAGCAGGAACAGCAGTCTTTTTGAACAAAATCTCCTTGCTATCCATCAGGTTTTGGACGCCTGATTTCAGCAAAGGGCAACCAACAGGCGAAACAGCACATAAATGGCAACCTTTACTACATCCCGGAAATAAACCGGCTAGCAACAGGTTCCTCTTGACGGTCAGCAGCGGAGTAGCAACATCATCCACAGAAGCTACATACAGATCCTCCTCAACAGCGTTCACTCCATGCTGGGGCATGGGAGCGGTCACAACATTTGGCCTTTCTGGCGCCTCGAACTGTATTTCCTTGGCATCAATAAGGTCCTGAACCTTATTCCTTAGGGCCCAACAGTCATCAGTAGAATGTCCCGGGCTATCATAGTGATAAGCGCAACGGCCGTTGGGGTTGTATTTCGGAGATGTTGTGTTTACCATCTTCGGAGCCTCCTTGACAGTTACCAGACTAGTTGATAGCAGTTGCGGCAGGATCTGAGAGAGAGTCATGCTGAGCCTAGTATACTGCCTTTTGGGCCTCTCAGCTCTGGGTTGGTTGTACTGTTGAGGAGCAACAGCAGGCTTAGAAATAACCACTGTGTTGACAGCTTGGCGGCGTTCCGGTTTGTTTTGCCTCCTGGGACCATACACAGCACTAGCTTCCTTTTTGAAGGGCTTCTTTTCAGCATTTGAGGAGGCACCCTTCTGTATCTTCCCTGATTTTATACCAGCTTCGATCCTTTCACCAGTCAGGATCAGATCAGTAAACCCAGCAGAGGAATTACCAATGATATGGTTGAAGAATGGACCAGATAGGGTCCCCAAGAACATGTCCACTAGCTCACGATTCGTCAACGGTGGCTGCACCCTGCCAGCCAGGTCTCTCCATTTTTGTGCGTACTCCTTAAAACCTTCTCCCGATCCTAGCGACATACCCTGGAGTTGGGTACGCGTAGGAGCGAGGTCGGAATTATATTGATACTGCTTGTAAAAAGCAGTGGCCAAATCCTCCCAGTTACGAATGTTGGTTCTATCCAGCTGATAGAACCATTCGAGGTGAGTCCCTGAAAGACTCTCCTGGAAGAAATGGATCCATAAGTTCTTGTCTGCTGTGTAAGGCTGGATCTTCCTTACATAAGAGCGGAGGTGCATTTTAGGATAGGAAGCCCCGTCATACTTCACAAAGGTCGGCGCCTTGAACTTGTGTGGGATCACCACCCCAGAAGATAACCCCAAGTCTCTGAAATCCAACCCAGGCACACGTTGAATCTCCATAGCATTTAACCTATCCTCCAGTTGTTTGTACCGGTCCTCAGCAGGAGGGTACTGTTCATCGTTGAAGTCTGTCTCGGTGTCAGAGACCACAGGACTAGGGACCTCTCTCCCTTGGTGACTGCCTTCCCCCACAGACGGAGTAGTCCTCTCAGCTTCATTCTGCAATGTATTCCCGAGTCTGCGCCTAGTGTTGAACAGCACAGTCCTCTTCTTCTTCTTATTCTTCTTCAGGAGCAAAACCTTCAGCTCTTGTTGTCCCTGGGCCAAGTTCATGACCATCTCCTAAAATTGGGCATTCTGGGCCTGGAGGGCCTTGATAGCTTGCTCGGTGGTGAGTTCAGGATTCATGATGCTTGAGTGCTGAAATAAACAGCGAAAGAGATTAAGCAACCTGTAGAAAAAGGGGTACCTGTTATGCACATGATGCATGATATGCTATTTATGCAATGCATTCAAGGGTTCGAAAGTTCAAATTTGTTGTAGCCAAAAAAGAACACACTTTTTATTAGGAAATAATTTGTTCAGTACATCAGGGCCTCATGGGCAAAACATTACAAAATAATTAATCCCAAAAGACACTGCGCATCCTCTTTGGAGCAATGTAAGTGTTGAGAGTCTTTTCCTCGTGCAGTAGACGCGTGAGCTCCAAGACCTTCTTCTCACTAGCATGTAGACTGGCTTCAAGAGAATTCTGTTCTTCCTTAAGCTGGATCCAGCTCTTCTGCATTTCTTCCCAGGATGTAGGCATGTCAGGATGCTGAATAGTGTAGGGAACCTCTCCTTCCAAGGCTGGCTCTTTGATCACGGGGAGAACATGAGGATATGGCATCACCAGCTTCTGGGAGCGGGCTCGTACCCACTTGAGATAAGGTTCCAACGGGATGGAGTTCCTGTGCCCCAGTGTCTTGCTGTCTACCTTGTTGGGCATCCTCCAAGCTCTGATAAATCTCTGGCGAAGTCCTTGTGCATCCTTGTCGAAGTCAAAAACTATGTCAGGAATTAACATGTCATGAGGGCCATCCCTCCGAGCATATCCAAACTGTCTCAAGGCCAGACAGGGGTTGTAAGTAATACCTCCTCTGATTCCAAGTAAAGGAACATTAGGAAACTCCCCGCAACGATCAATGATAGTGACGTCTTCTCTGGACCGAGAACACCAATGTATATCAGCATGCGTAAGAGTCATTAATCGTTGTGACCATCTCAAACCCCGCTCATTCTTCAAAACTGATTGTGGAAGGTGCGAAATAAACCACCTTCCCAGGAGAGGAGTGCAGCATATAAGAACACCCCTTTTTCTCATGGTTCGAGTGTAACATGAGTGAAGGATGTCCCCAAGCAACGTAGGTATAGGATTCCTGGACATGAAGATCTTGACAGCACTGATATCTATAAGCTGATATGGATTCGGGAACAACACCAATCCATAGACAAGGAGAGCCACAACTTCTTCAAAAGCTTGTAGGTCAAGGGAATTCCAACATTCTTGGGCCTTCTCAAACAGAAACTTTGCCAAGAATCCTTTGATATCGCTTCTAACTTCCCAATGTCCCTTGATGCCAGATGGTTGTAGGCGTAATGCTTTAGCAACCTCTTCAAGCTTGGGTTCCTTTTCCGCACCGTTGTAGGGTAGTTGACTAAGGATAGGGATCTTCAGAAGCTGGGAGAACTCTTCCAATGTAGGCACCAGTTGATAATCCAGGAAAGTAAAACAGTGGTGCAGAGGGTCAAAGAATTGGAATAGCACTTTCACCATGTCCTCTTCAATGTTGGTATTGACCAAGCTGATGAGTCTACCATGCCTTTCACTGAATAAAGAGTTCTCGGGAATCCTGGATGTAAGTTCCTTAAGCTGAGGAGGGACCCTTACAAGGTTGACCTGAATTGTCTTTCTGCGGATAGTTTCCATGTCCTACAAAACAAGAACAAAGATGAAGATTCGAACCCCTGAAGTGGTTAGTGGATGCATATGATGCTGCATGATGTTATGATGCTATGATAACAAACCACAAGTATTCACAAAAGCAAACATGATAAGGCACACAAGTCACACCACAGCCCTT
Source organism: Vicia faba (assembly GCA_948472305.1). Taxonomy (NCBI): domain Eukaryota; kingdom Viridiplantae; phylum Streptophyta; class Magnoliopsida; order Fabales; family Fabaceae; genus Vicia; species Vicia faba. Next base: position 1,606,138,007 of record OX451738.1, on the reverse strand, counting down.
AGAGTTTAGGCCAGCATGAAGTTTGGGGTACTACCCTCTTGAAGTTGGTGGGCTCAAACCTGTCCTATCAAAGTAACCGGGTTCTAAGGAGCTCAATATCATTGGATTGTTTTCTGTGTTCATCGTTTCGATTTAGCCACTGAACTGGCGATCAAAATATTCCAAGAAAACAACCCTCAATGAGTGTAGTATCGAGTATCAACCAACTTCGGACTGCACCAAAGTCAGTTATCTCACTACCCTAAAGAGGCCAGGATGGTTCAATTAAGGTTCCTAAGGTCAGTTGATGCTTCACGACACCACGCGGCGGCCCCGTACTCTCCTTGACTTGACTCAAGGGTTACCGGTACTCACCAAAGTGCCACATCAACGTAGCAGACTGCTTAAACCGTGTCGGTATACCCCGCACAGTTCCCTCACAGTCTTGTTGCTACTTTCTAAGAAGGTATCCCCCAGATCCGGGTTAGGATCTATAGAACTCCCAAGACAGTGCCCACAATAATAAAGCAAACAAAACAAAGCAATTGAAAACACAAGTATGAGCTATCCTAAGGTACACCTCACTTTAAAGTATCCCCAGCAGAGTCGCCAGTTCTGTGATCGGTGGAAATAGAACTGACTGTTTTTTAAGCTGGTTTCGCGAAATGTCGCGGTAAGCAAGAGTCGCCACTGTCTTTTATTTTCTCCAACATGGACAGGACAAAAGCACTGCAAAATTCCTTATGAGATTGTTTCTCGGTTCGGGAGGTAGATTTATAGAAAGGGAAGGTGTTAGCACCATTTCTATCCATGGTTATCCATGGGCTCTTAGATACTTGCTCTTATGTTTTCAAAATGTTTGCTTTTCAAAATGTGAGTGGGCTTTGAAAAAGTTTCTTTGAAAGATTTCTGAATAACTCTTGTATCTGTCCTCAAGAGTGTTTGAAAAATTTGTTTTGAAAGCTTTTGAAAGTGTAAGGTGTGAAAAGTATTTTGTTTGTTTTTGAAAAGAGAAAGTATCCATGAGTCATCTACCTACCCTAAGGAATTAAGTTGTGTAAGTGTCCTTTAGGTAGTGCCATCCCACCATTGAGGGGTAGGTAGCACCACCGTTGGAGGTGTTCGGGTCAATTCGATTGTAGGGACAATGTGGTCACCGAAGCAACGGTTAGGACACCTTAGAAGTAACCCTAATGTCCTAGATCCTTTTTAATTCGAGGCAACCGTTTCGAGGCAACTGTTCCGAGGAAACTGTTTCGAGGCAACTGGATCTTTGGACTAAGGGTGACCTCTAAGACGTCTTATACTTGATGACCACGTTTCGAAGGCAACGAGTGAGGCGTACCCTAGAAGTGGTGTGTGTATTGTGTGTTGTATTCAGTTAATGTTTGTCTTTGTAATGAGTGAGCTACGAGTTGTTTTTATTTACATACATTCTTTCATGCAAGTTTAGCAGTTAAGAGGGTGCGAAAAGTAAATTGCAGAAACATAAATCCTACGCTATTACAAGGTGCGGGTCTATACATCGCCAAAAATTACAAAGACCCGTTTTTTGGTAAATAAGTACGGAAAGTAAATAAAAACAGTAAACCTAATTAACTATTACATGTCTTGGAAGCAATTACATAATAATAAACCGTGCGCGAATAAAAATTAAATCGGAATGTTCTAAGGGTGTTGACCCTTTTAAGAAAAGAAATTGATTTTTTTGGTCTTTTTTGTAATTAAAATGAAACTAAAGCTAATTAATGACTAATTAATTAATTTAATTAAGAGAAAATATTTTTTTGTTTTTTATGTTTTTATGAAATAAAGTAAAAAGAAATAAAATTCTAGGTTAACCTAATTCTAAATCTATTTTAATTATTAAAAAAAAGAGTTAAAATGGCCTAATTAAAAAACTAATTCAATTATTGTTTATTCACCAAAATAAAATAATAATAATAATGATGATGTTAATTCTTTTTGGATTTTTTATGAAAATGTTAATTGATTAATTGTTAATAATAAAAATAAAATAAAGGTTAGAAATTAAATTGGGAAATAAAAAAAGAATAGAAAAGAATAAACCAAATGGAAGGGGGTGTTGGGCCAAGAAGGAGGGTGTAAGACTGAGATTGTGGCCCATTTGAGCAAGCCACGTTTGACTTTCTTGGATCGCCTACGCACGCGCTGACTCCAGACCATGGTGTTCCTTATGCTTGGCCCTTGGATCTTCCTCTAATGACACTTGGCTTGTTGGATGGGTGAGGCTCATGGTGTCTAGCGCTTGGAATGCTGCACAGGAAAGCAATGAAAAAAACAATATGGAAATTATAAGGGGACCTGGGAATCGAACCCAGGTCCCAACGTTTACCAAACACACTGCCAGCCACTACACCAAACACATTTAGTTGTAAACTTAATAAGCAGCGAATATTATATAGTATAAACGCATTATATGATAAAACGCGCGCGTGAATTTGAATGCACCTATGCCTGGCTTCCACGCAGTCATCTTCAATCTTTTTCTGCAAACACAAAACATATAGCGAGGGTTTTAAACCCCCACAGAATACAGGCATATTAAAAATAGCGATTAGCAATTCATAAAGCATAAATTAGGCGCGAGGTGTCCATCAAAATCGTCTTGAGCTTCTGAGTTTGACCATGCCTGTTTGGGGTTCCAATTTTACAGCATATAAAAAAGCCCAATTCTAAAGCTCTGAAAACCTAGAAATTGCTAATGGTAACTTTCAATCCAGGGCGCCATTCTCAAATTAAATCATGTGGAACGCTTTGTATTGATCCTGTAAACATGATGCTATCAACAAAAAGTGTTAAAAATGCCTGAAATGTGATATGTAAATTTGAGAAAAAATGAAAACCGTGTGGGTGGTATGGCGTGATTCCTTGAGGTTCTGCGCTTGATTTTGATTACCAAAGGTTGCTGGTCATGCAAGGAGTGTATTGGAATCAAAATGGAAGCTTGAATTGTACTGCAACTAGGTTTTCAGTTTGTGATTTTTTCTTTCAAAGTTTGGAAATGGCTTATGCTCTCTATGGCTCTCTAGGTCGTGAATCTGTATTGGGAAGCTTGCATATATGTTATGTAATGAGTATCCATCCAAATAATGGTCATTGAAGCCTTGCAATAATGTTTTGGATTATGCCATGAACTCCATTGAAACAACTTTCCATTCTTGTGAAAATTTGAATTTTTGTGCCTATAATAGGCCTTGCACGAATTTGGAAGGTATTTCAAGGTGTATCAAATCTATTCAACACAAAATATATCCCTCCATTAATTTCTTTGATTTTTGTTTGAATTTTAAAGATTTAAAATGAATTAAATCAAATAAAATTAAATAAAAATGAAACAATTAATTTTAAATCTTGAAATAAATTGTGGGACACGTGGGAAGCATGGCCAAGCTGAAACAAGTGGAAAAAGTGGGCCCCTTTTGTCAAAAATGAAGTTTCAAGGATAATTGATTTTGGCCATTTAACAAAAATTTCCCAACTTCTCCAATGCATATCTTACTCAATTTTGAAGCTATGAACATGTTCTTGGACATTTTGGAAAGGTCTTGAAGTCCTCTAACCAATGTCTTTGGTCACATGTCATTTTGATTTACCAATCTCAAGTTATGGTCTTTGACTTAAAGAGCCTTTTTGTTGACTTTTGAAAATGACCTATAATGTTGAAATTGATAACTTTTTGTGAGATCATTTCTTGGACTTGGAATGTGAAGATGAGTTGTAGGAAATGTCCTCCCCTCCAAGATGAGCATTGGATGGGATTTTTCTGATGAACCATGAAAAAGTTATGCCTTGGTCAAGTTACAATTGACTTTTCAGCTGTCCAAAAATGGAAGCCTTTGCATCTTGATGATTTTTGAGCCATTCTTGTGAAATCATGGTCAAGACTTGACCAAATGATGATTGTGGCTTCAAAATAAGATGTTGACCAAAAATTTTGACTTTTGACTGCCAAATGACCATTTTGCCCCTGCAGTTGACTGTGGAGCAATTAGGGTTTTTGACTGTGCAACTTGACCTTGTGAGCCTTGAAACTTGACATGTAGGTGCTTGACAATGTACATGAGCATATGTGACTTGATTGAGCCCTTGAAAACTTCAACTTCCTTGCAAGAACCAAAACCCTAATTTTGCCTGCCTTAGGAGGATGGTTGACTGTGTAGCCCTTGAGAGATCTTTGAACCCTTGGAGGTGATGCTTGTCAAAACTTTGAAGAATATGGGAGAGCAAATTTTGGGGTACAACACCCGATCTCTCGGTCGTTTGATCATGATTTCACCCTTCTCAAGTTTACTCGATGTTTACCTTTCCCTTACCGTGGGATAAAAAACGTTCGATGGTGACTTCATTGATTTCATTATCAATTGATTATTCAGCTGGTTGTTTCAACTACGTGACGAGTATGGATTACGGCAAGAATCCAAGATTCAATGTCGCTCTATATCGTAATCTATTGGATCACCTTGGCTCGGATGATATACGTCATACCTTTGAACTTTTCTACTTTTAAATTATTTATTTTTTACGTCTTCATTATGTTGATTTAATTTTATCCATGGTTTATCTGGAGACCATATTTGAGTTTGGACCACAAACCAAACCCCGAGGATGCAGCAGTTTGGACTGCAAATACTGTAATCATACGGTCCAACATTATGGAGATGCACCACAGCGACCATGTCAAGATGCAGTTCAGAATGCACTAAGAGATACCATGCGATCCAACTTGTTTATCTCTCTGGCATCTCAAAAGGGTCGACGCCCAATGGGGTCTTACTAATTGGAAATATTTTGCTCCAGAATGGTGTAAGATGTGGCATAGACGTTGCCAACATGTCTTGCAATTTCCTGTTTTCCTCAACCAGAATAATATGTAACACACGGATAAATATTTTGCTTGGTACATATCGATTAGTAACTATAGCGGTAGAAATGTTCAAGACTAAGCCATTGGATTGACTAGACTTATACAAATCAAAATAAAAATTGCCACCGCGCTTTATTGTTTCCAAAGGAATGAGAAAAGAGTGAATAACCCAAAAAGAGGGGGAAAGATTCTAGTTAAAGGGTTGGTTATGCAAAGGGAATGTATTAGCACCCTAAACATCTACGGTACTCCGCAGGAACCTCTTTGTAAAATCTGTATATTTTAGCTATGAAAAATGTTTTATAAAAAATGGATGGTGGAGGTGAGAAAAGAAATATATTTTTATGATTTTTGCACCCGCCGCGGTTGCGAACCTTTAGTGTCTGCGTACCACCTTTTCGTGCAATAGGGGATCAGGGTACACGTAGTTCCTCTTTTAAAAATTTTAAAACACAAATTTGTTGGTTAATTTTATGACATAAAACGTCATTGTCCGTGTGAAAAACATACCTACTACCCACAATCATGAGAAAGGAGAATTTGCATCATCTCAAAGTGGAGGATATGGCTTGGATTTTAAAATAAACAATGCCTCACTCAACACCCAAGTGGAAAATATCTCTCTTCACTACATATTATAGGAGTATAGTTGTTTGCATCACTACAAGGATTGACAAGAGTTCAATCTTTTGAGAAAAGTTTAAAGATAAAAGCCAAAGTGGAAAAAATGGTTTGAAATGAGATTGATTGACTTTTAGTCTTCTCACAAAAAGGATGTCAGTGTATTATTAAGTTTATTGGAGTTTATTTATGAAATTGTTTTGAAAATGCATGGACTTAAGTACAAGTTTATTATGAAAGTGGTTCGAGTTTAAAACAAGTAGAGTTTTCAAAAGGAGGGAGGAGATTTTTAAAATTAAATAAGATGGGAGAGCATCTTCGTTGGATTGAAACCAAACAAGCAAAAATACTAGACCTCTTGAGAGAACCAAACTTCAAGTGTATTAAGTCTTCACAAAAATTGGGCAGAGTAACAGTTGTATACGAGTGAATTCCAGATTACAAACAAAGGGTGTAATCACAATAACCTGCACACAAAACAATCAATTAACCCAATGTCTTGAGGTAAACCTCAAGAGCTCTAGACAAAATAATCAGATAAGATCACAAGGTCTCCAATCATAGGCCAAGGTTTCTAATCCTAAGTCCAAAAAGTCCAATGCTCCATAATGCCAAGGATAGTAACCAAATAGTCCAAGTATCATTAAGGATTTTATGGTTCATATTGATTATTAAGTATCTTAAGAAAAAGAAAAGAAAAGCTCAAGTGAGCAAAATAAAAATGACAAGAAAGTAAATGCTCAAATGAGAAAAGATGAAAATGGCATGAAATGTAAATGCTAAAAGTAAATAGTGCATAAAAATAAAAGGAGCATATAATAAAAGAATAAAGGATAAAGTCAATTATTAGTAATTAGTGGTTAGTTGGATGATCATCTTGAAACTTGCATTTGGAACTCATTAGAGGATTGGTAGAACCAAAGCCTCCACACAACAAGTTGCATTTGCTTTTTGTCAAGTATATCATCCATTTGGAATCCTCATGAGTATCATTTAATGATCAACAATGTTTAAGTGATTCACGTTGACCAAAGGTGTTGTAGATCCATTAGAGGATTGGTAGAACTAAAGCCTCCACACAATGAATCTCAAGGTTATTGGATCAAAGAGATCAAATTAACATACTTGAGCTTGCAAACATAAGTTTGGGCCACGAATGATCATTTATTCAAATCGGGACAAAATTTAGCACTATGTTAAGAAACCGTAAGTGGACTTATATAGAAGTCGCACCTATTTTGAGGCCCGTCAATTGAAATCTATGCACCATATGTTTTGAGACATGATATAGAGATCATGCTCCAACAACATTTAGTGCAATAAGAAGGGGGTGAGATGAAGAGGGGTGGGAGAGAATATACAAACCACTTTTGGATTAAATTTAATCAAACTATTATTAAAATCATTCATCCATTTTTGTGGAGTTAGACTTAACACCATGGATCCAATGATGTTACTAAATTTCATGATAAAAAATTTAACTCAAGATCAGCCAGAAAATAGTCACAAAACAATATTGCATTTAGTATATACATTAAAAAGGTTTAAAAATAATATTTAAAAATATAAATAAAAGAGAAAAATATCAAATATGTTCAAATTAATCAAGAAATAAAAAGTAAGACCATAAAAAAATCAGAAAAGGGCTCAAATGATTTTATAAATTTTTTGGTAATTTTTTAAAGTCAGAAACTATTTTTAAAATTAAAAGAAATAAGTAAACTAAATCAAAAATGATTAAAAAAATAGCAAAGTCATAAACAAAAATAAAATAAGGTCACCAATATTTGTCTTAATATCATTGGATCATTCGATAATTTTTTCAGAATTTAAAAATGTATAAAAGTATTTTTAAACATTTAAAACAATTCAAATAAACTGTAAATTTATAAAAAAAAATACCAAAACACAAAATTAAATTGTGAAAAAATAAAAATCAGAAAGAGAATAATCAAAAATATTTTTCATAATTTTTTCAAATTTTTTGGACTAAAAATGAATTTTCAATAATTTTTTGAAGTTTAACACAATTAAATATAAAAATCATAAAAGAAAATAAAATTAAAAAATATGTGGATCATTGGATGAGAGTCAAAACGCATTAGTAATCAAATCCAAGGGATCTGACGCTCTGTCCATATCATGGTCATTAGTGAATAAAGCACTGAATCAATTATTAAATCAGAATTCAAAAATAACAAGTGGCGTGCCATCATTGGTTGGAAGATGACACGTTGGTCATTTTCAACCTCCAGCCAACGTGAATTGCAGGTCTCTCAAACTGTAAAATCAGAAGCTCAGACCTATGTCATTCGCTTCGTCTCTTCAAGACGAAGACAACCACACCCTTGCGCCAAATTTATATAAATTGTAGCTCAAGAAATTTGGAAGGAAAGTTTTGAAAAGGGATTTGAAATTTCATGGTCAAAACATGTTTCCAGTAAAAAAGCAAGTGTTGCAACTAGAACCAGGGCAATGAGAGCATCACAATGATATCAAAGTTTGGAAGAATTGATGAAGGAATCTACCTATTGAAGTTGAGTTACAGAGCTCCGAAACTGGACTTCTATGGAGCAGTATAGGGCACGATTCTTGAATGTAATTATATGGTTAGCTTCAGGGAAGATCAAGGAAGGTGAAATGATGAAAAAATTGAATTGAAAAAGGCTTGTGTATGGATTTCGAAGTTACTGAATTCTGAGTTATGCAACAAGTTTGGCATGGTGATTCTGGCTATCCAAGCTTGAGAAAATGAATGGGATAGTTCATGTATTTATAGGAGAAGGAAATGGGATCAAAAAATAGAGTGAATGATGCATTTTGGAGGGAATTCGTGCAAACCTAATGCACGAGTGAAGTGTGATCTAATTTTCACCAAAACTCATCTAATCCTTGCGTTTTGAGGTGCTAAACAATTATGTAACTTCACTAAACATGTTTAGAGGCAAAAACGCGTGGAAAACTTGTGATTAGAGGCCACGTTATGGATTTCAAAATTCTGACTTGGTGAGAAATTCTGTTTCAAATTTCCAACTTCTGACCAATGGCATTCTCAGCTCAAGGGGTCTTAGGGCATGATTCTTGATGCTTTAGAAAGATGAGTTTACAAGCTTTGCAATGGAAAAGAATGGAGTTAAATGGATGTTTGAGCTGAAAGATGCATTGAGTCAAAGTTGAGGAAAAAGGGTTGACTTTCCATAGTTAGAAATATTTCAATTTTTTCTTCAAAAGTGACCTATAATGTCTTACATCCAAACATATCCTTCCACTTGGAATTTGCTTTTGGACAAAAAAGATGGCATGAAGTAGATATCTTGAATTACATTTTGAAACTTGAACAATTCAAAATCTCCAAAAATTGAGAAAGTTATTACTTGTTGAAGTTGGCAAAATTTCATAAAATGACCTATAATCTTTTGCATCTTTAAGGCAACTTCCATCCATTTTCTCACTTTGCACATAAACGAAGGCATAAAGATAAAATATTCAAGATCATTATGGAAAAAGAATGGGCTCAAGGTGATAAAAATTGACCAAGTTATGATCATTTAAAGTCACACATGAAAAATTGGGGATTCATCTAGAGGACTTGTAATCTTTCTTCCTCATCAAGTTTCTTCCACGTGAAAACTCCTTGGAACTTTTGAAGTGATTTATTAATAACCCTTTGGAGAGAATGATTTCTTTGGAATCACACAAAAATACCAAAAGATGGGAAAGATATACTCCTTTGAAGTTTAAAACCCTAGCTCCTATATTAAGAAACATGCCTTGAGGAACTTTGACAATTTTGAACAAACTTCTTGTACCAAAACAAATGCTTTGTAAATATAAGTTGTTGAGGATGATAATGAGAACTCATAGCAACCACAACCACTTCCATATCTTGATAATTGAGAGAAATATGCATTTGTGACCAATGGGAACAAAGCCTTGTCCAAGCATGACAACTTCTCCAATCAATCCCTTGTGCTTTTTTAACCAAATTTGATAACCTTGAAATGTGGTGAACCAAAATAAACTTGCCATTCCTTTTCTTCTAAAACAAATCCAATGGTGAAGTTTGAATTTCTCAAGATTTATTGACTAGGGCATGGAAATAAACTCATGAACCCATGGAGCAACTTGCTGAATCTTAGTGCCTTTACCTACATGAGTAACAAGCAAGACAAACCAACATTGCATTTTATTAATCAAAATAAGAAATCAAGACAAAAAATATTCATGATCCCAAAAGAACACAAGTTAAGGTGCTTGGTGATTCCTCAAAGAGCAAAGCTAAATATAGGGAGGGGAACCAAGAATCCTAATGTGATCTTGTTGTGAATGAATCAACATGGTACGATGAAGGGATCTTAGGGGGGGAAATTGGGGTACAATAGCTGCCCTTATTTAAGTTTCTTCTATCCGAAGATACGAAGGTTAAAAATCTTCGTGTCCACGCGATCAAAGATACTTAAATATAAAACAAACCCTATTTTTGGCCCTAAGATGCCATGCAAATGTTTATGATCGTGAATGCATATGAACAAGACCAAAGAGATGCAGAACACCATTGGGGAAGTAACAATAATAAAGAAACAAGAGAGCGACCCGACCAGGAAAATAAATCACTGGTGGATCAAGAGACCCGACTCAGAGGCTGGTAAAATGGTCAAAGGACACACCAACTCCTACTGGAGGTAAAGCTACCAACGTTCACTGAAGGTAGAAGGAAAAGAAATATCAACACCGACGTTCACTGACGGTGAGCTACTAGAGTTCATTGAAGGAAGAAGGAAAAGAAATATCATAGCATCGCCGTTCACTGACGATGAACTACCAACGTTCATTGAGGGTAGCAAAAAGATAACAATCATCGATGTTCACTGTCAATGACCTACCAACTTTCACTGCAGGTAGAAAGAGAATATATCATAGCACCACCATTCACTGATGATGAACTACCAACGTTCACTGAAGGTAGCAAAAAGATAACAATCATCGACGTTCACTGCCAATGACCTACCAACTTTCACTGAAGGTAGAAAGAGAATATATCATAGAATCGCCGTTCACTGACGATGAACTACCAATATTCACTGAAGGTAGAAAAAGGATAACAATTATCAACGTTCACTGCCAATGACCTACCAACTTTCACTGAAGGTAGAAAGATAATATATCATAACACCATCGTTCATTGACGATGAACTACTAACGTTCACTAAAGGTAGCAAAAAGATAACAATCATCGACGTTCAATGCCAATGACCTACCAACTTTCACTGAAGGTAGAAAGAGAATATATCATAACACCGCCGTTCACTGACGATGAACTACCAACGTTCACTGAGGGTAGCAAAAAGATAACAATTATCGATGTTCACTACCAATGACCTACCAACTTTCACTGAAGGTAGAAAGAGAATATATCATAACACCGCGGTTCACTGACGATGAACTACCAACGTTCACTGACGATGAACTACCAACGTTCACTGAAGGTGACAAAAAGATAACAATCATCGATGTTCACTGCCAATGACCTATTAACTTTCACTAAAGGTAGAAAGAGAATACATCATAGCACCGCCGTTTACTGACGATGAACTACCAATGTTCACTGAAGGTAGCAAAAAGATAACAATCATCGATGTTCACTGCCAATGACCTACCAACTTTCACTGAAGGTAGAAAGAGAATATATCATAACACCTTAGTTCACTGACAATGAACTACCAACGTTCACTGAAGGTAGCAAAAAGATAACAATCATCGACGTTCACTGCCAATGACCTACCAACTTTCACTGAAGGTAGAAAGAGAATATATCATACCACTGTCGTTCATTGATGATGAACTACCAATGTTTACTGAATGTAGCAAAAAGATGACAATCATCGATGTTCACTGCTAATGACCTAGAAACTTTCACTGAAGGTAGCAAAAAGATAACAAGTTTCCCTAAAATTTTGGCATTTCATCTAGAACGGGTCTCAACTTCTTCTTTAACCGAGGAACTTTTCCTGAAAAAAGGGTAATATGTAAGTTGTCTCAAATAAAGAGACTTCCACTTGCAAAGATTTCACAGCGAGCTGTTTCTGCGAATTTGAAAGTCTTGCCACCCACTGGCGTAAACTGACGACGGGCTGCAAAATATCCACTCATATAGAAGATAGCAAAAAAAAGTTACGTCGACTTTTACATGGAAGCACAAGTTGCTCAAATAAAGAGACCTGCTACTTTTTGTCATGGTGGATTGTAAAAAGAAATGAATTTCTGGGGAAAGAAATATGTCTTCCAGGGGAATGAAATATGACTTCTTGGGGAAAGGCCACGATATTCCTGATGAGGAGATAAAGTCTTCTCGTGCAAAATAAATGCACTAACCAAAACTCGAAGTTTTCAGAAATCCAAAGTAAATAATATTGTTGTGGAACCACAGATTCAAACCAGAAATAAACTGGAATGAAACAGTCAACCAAAATACATCCTTTGAGAAATAAACTCAAGAGGGAAAACCAAATCCATCCAAACAAGGAGTTGTACAGGAAGGCTAAAGCAAAAAATTTCCACGAGGGACAACTCAGTGGGGAAATTGAAAGAATATGCGCTTTCTACTTAAGGCCAACACTCTATTAAAGAGAGGACAATGTAACTCTGCAAAACAGGATGATATATCAACAAAATATTAACAAATGTCAATGAACAATGATTTTCCAATTTTAGCTATGCATGAGGTATGTATGAATGTATGAGTGTTATCGTGCGTATGCTGACAAAACAGATATACAACACTTGGAGTAACCAGGTAAAACCAACTCTGACACAAACAACACTCGGCTAAACCACATCCAAGATGATCATTCCGAGAAACAGAAAATGCCAACTAAAGAAACAAAACCTACTACATGCTTTAGCTTTACTGAGGAGAAACATAATCCGGAAGTAAACAAAACAAAGTTACAAAATAGTACAGATACAGAGATAGAACATCCTTCTTCAGGCTTCACTGAGGAAACAAATGTTTTCTGAAGTAACACTTTTACTGGGGATTGCAAAACCAGTCTTAAGTAAATCAGATGGACACCAAATCATCAAAACATTCACTGGGGGAATTCAGGCCTACTTCATTGGGGAGGTTAACACCACATCCTCAAAGGGAAAACCACAATACGTTCTTCACTAGAGAAATCAGGGACCTGCATTCCTCAAGAGTGATTATGGTACCAACTTCTCGGGAAAAATAACTTCCATCAGACCGAACGAAAACTTCACTAGAGAAATCTCGGATTGAAACTTCACATCATGAAAAATCAGAAAAGAGGAGAAATGGATCCAAACATGACCGAGGATACCGGAGTCACGAACCCAATACGACGAATCATCCTGAGTAAACCTTCCCGAGGGGGACAAAAACTTTTTAAAACAAACTGGAGTTTGTCCATTCCTGAGATCACCATTTTTGTTGTCATTGTTTCATCACAAATTCCAAAGTAAAAGCAAATTCTAAATTCTTTTTTGAAAAATCGATTTTGTTATTTAATCTTTTTGCTTTGGAAGTTATTATCAATAATAAATGGAGTCTTTTCAAGCTAAATAAAATAAGAAATGCAAAGAATTGGGTGAGCTCAAATTTCATTAATAGAATGGTAGTCTGCGAATGGCGAGACTCCATAGATGATTACAAAGTTTGGAAAATGGTAATATATAATTGAAAAGATACATTGAGATACAATGACCACTATTCCCTCCAACAACTTTTGAAATCCTGAGCAGAAACTTCTGTTGAAGTGTGATGAGAATCCGAGAAGATTGTTTCTCCAATGATCAAGTCTTGTCTGATGTAGTTACTTGCCAAGAAAGTCCCTAACTTTTGCCTAAGTTGCCCTTGCGGATTTTCAGCTTAGTGGGAAATTTATTCTGTTTATGTATCTAATTTTTGCCTAGATCTCCCTTTCGGGTTTTCGGCCTACCGAGACGCTCCTTTTTGCCTAATCCGCCCTTTCGGGTTTTCAACTTAGCGAGTTGTTCTTTTATTCCTTTAGGTGAAGTATTTCTTGACTGCATCAGCATTCATATGACGTGGGAACTCCTTTCCATCCATAGTTTCAAGAATTAATGCACCGCCAGAGAAGGCTTTCTTGACAACATATTGGCCTTCAAAATTGGGAGTCCAGTTGCCCCTAAAAGCAGTGTTGAAAGACATGATCTTCCTGAGCACGAGATCGCCTTCTCTAAATTCACGAGGTTTGACCTTCTTATCAAAAGCTTTCTTCATCCTTTTCTGATATAAATGGCCATGACACAAAGCCGTCATCCTCTTTTCCTCAATCAAATTCAATTGGTCAAACCGGTTCTGGACCCATTCAGCCTCTGACAACTTGGTTTCCATTATCACACGCAAAGAGGGAATCTCAACCTCGACTGGGAGTATAACTTCCATTCCATACACCGGGGAGAACGGGGTTGCTCCTGTTGAAGTGCGGACAGATGTTCGATATCCATGCAGACCAAAAGGGAGCATTTCATGCAAATCCTTGTAAGTAACAACCATTTTCTGGATAATTTACTTGATATTCTTATTAGCAGCTTCAACAGCCTCATTCATCTTCGGCCTGTACGAAGATGAATTGTGATGGACAATCTTGAATTCCTCACAAAGTTCTGTCATCATTTTGTTGTTCAAATTTGAGCTATTGTCGGTGATAATTCTGCTTGGCACACCATACCGATATAAAAGATTATTCTTGATGAAACGCACAACCACCTGCTTGGTAACATTAGCATATGAAGCAGCCTCCACCCATTTGGTGAAGTAATCAATTGCTACGAAGATGAAACGGTATCCATTCGAAGCTTTAGGTTCTATCATCCCAATCATGTCAATACCCCACATAGAGAAAGGCCACGGGGAGGAAATCACTTTGAGAAGTGTCAGAGGCACATGGACCTTGTCTGTATAAATCTAACATTTATGACACTTCTTTGCAAATTTGTAACAGTCAGACTCCATTGTCAGCCAATAGTAACCTGCCCTTAGCATCCTTTTAGCCATCAAATGTCCATTGGCATGAGTTCCAAATGAACATTCGTGAACCTCATGCATAAACATGCCTGCTTCGTGTCTATCCACGCATCTGAGCAAGACCATGTCATAATTTCTTTTATACAACACATTTTCACTGAGGAAGAAACTACCTGCCAATATTCTCAATGTCTTTCTATCTTTCTTCGAAGCACCAATCGGGTATTACTGAGTCTGAAGAAAATGATTGATATCATGATACCAAGGTTTTTCATCTGCTACCTTTTCTTTTGTAAACACATGAGTGGGCCTATCCAATCGTCGAACCGTAATTCGAGGTATATCGTTCCAAGTATTCACTTGGTACATAGAAGCCAGAGTTGCCAGAGCGTCTGCCATTTGATTTTCATCTCTAGGAATGTGATGGAATTCAACTTTGTTAAAGAAGGGTAACAATCTTCTAGCATAATCTTTGTAAGGGATCAAGTCGGGGTGACGAGTATCCCATTCTCTTTTAATTTGATTTATCACCAAAGCTGAATCACCACACACATCTAGAATTTTAATTCTGAGATCAATAGCTTCTTCGAGACCCATGATGCAAGCCTCATATTCTGCCATATTATTAGTATAATCAAATATTAACATTGCGGTAAAAGGAATGTGCGATCCATAGGGAGTGACAATCACGACACCAATTCCTTTACCATAAGCATTCATAGCTCCATCAAATATCATACTCCAACGTGATTCAGGGTCAGGACGTTCCTCAGGAAATGGTGCATCACAATCCTTCACTTTCAGGAACATCACATCCTCATCGGGGAATTCATATTCTACAGACTGGTGATCCTCCAGTGGTTGGTGAGCAAGATAATCTGCCAACACACTGCTCTTAATAGCTTTTTGAGTGCGGTATTCGATATCATATTCGGATAACAACATCTGCCAGCGGGCAATTCTCCCAGTAAGAGCAGGCTTTTCAAAAATAAACTTGATTGGATCCATTTTGGAGATCAACCAAGTAGTGTGATTCAACATATACTGCCGCAAACGCTTTGCCGCCCAGACCAAAGCACAACATGTCTTTTCCAGCATGGAATACCGCGACTCACAATCAGTGAATTTTTTGCTGAGATAATAAATGGTGAACTCCTTCTTCCCTGTTTCATCCTGTTGTCCCAGAGTACAACCCATGGATTTATCTAACACTATCAGATACATAATCAACGGTCTTCTTTCGACATGAGGGAGCAAGATAGGAGGTTCAAGCAGGTATTCTTTAATACTTTCAAATTCTCTTTGGCAGTCATCCGTCCATACACAACCTTGATCTTTCTTTAACAACTTAAAGATCGGTTCACATGTTGCAGTCATGTGGGAAATGAATCTGGAAATATAATTCAAACGCCCGAGGAAACCTCTGACTTTCTTTTCAGTTCTTGGAGCTGGCATCTCTTGAATTGCTTTGACTTTATTAGGTTCAACTTCAATTCCTTTCTGGCTAACGATGAAACTCAACAATTCCCCTGATTGAACACTGAAGGTGAAATTATTTGGATTCAAGCGGAGACGATACTTCTTCAAATGTTGAAACAACTTTAACAAATCTTCTACATGCCCTTCTTCAGTCTAGGATTTAGCAATCATATCATCATTATATACTTCGATTTCCTTGTGCATCAGATCATGGAATAGGGTTGTCATAGCCCTCTGGTACGTTGCACCAGCGTTCTTCAACCTGAAGGGCATCACTCTGTAACAGAATGTTCCCCAGGGTGTGATAAACATTGTTTTTTCCATGTCCTCTGGAGCCATTCTTATTTGATTATACCCGGAAAATCCGTCCATGAACGAGAATACTTTGAATTTTGCTATGTTATCCACTAACATATCAATGTGTGGCAGTGGAAAATCATCTTTTAGACTAGCTTTATTTAGATCTCTATAATCTACGCACATGCGAACTTTTCCGTCTTTTTTTGGTACTGGGACAATATTGGCAATCCATTGAGGATACACTGACGTCACAAGAAAACCAGCATTAATCTGCTTTAGAACCTCCTCTTTGATTTTTACTGCCATATATGGGTGAGTTCTTCTCAACTTTTGTTTAATTGGCGGACACTCTGGCTTCAACGGTAAACGGTGCTCTACAATATCAGTATCTAGACCAGGCATATCTTGATAAGACCAAGCAAAAATATCCACATACTCTTTCAACAGCTCAATCAACCTGCTATTCACATCAGGGTGCTGCAATGCTCCAATATTGACTTCCTTCGGATCTTCTTTTGAACCCAAATTAATCACTTCTAATGGCTCTTTATATGGCTGAATGGTATTTTCCTCGTGCTCAAGCAACCGTGAGACCTCTTCTAGAATCTCATCATAATCTTCTTCTTCAGCCCCATACACAGGACATTCAAAGTTGGGAGAGGGTGCAGGGTCATTGTATTCAACGGGTTTTTTAATTAATCTGCACATATGATTTATGATTGCTTTTAGAAACTGACACATATAACAAGTGATCATGCAGATTGAATTTTAGTTATTATTTATTTTGAAAGGTTTTTTTTATTATCATTTTCCAATAAAAAGCATAAAATAAAGAAACAATTTGGGAAACAAAGACAACTTTTATTATTGATTTTAAAAGTCACAGCAAACAGATAAGCCCTACAACATTATAGTTCCACCTTGGGCAGAGTGAAAGCCTTTTTCAAAAAGATTAACAAAACAAATTACTTTGAAACATGTATGCAAGAGGGAACATCAATGGTGATCCAGTTCTGAACCCTAACTCCGTGCATCACATAATTCGGCCTTTCCTGCTCTGCTTCATCTTCCACAATGGCGTTAATCCTGGAAATAGTTGGATGAAGATAACCCCCACTATGGAAGATGTCTTGATACTTACTCGCAGCAGACTTTGGCTTCATGCCCTTACCTTTGTCATTCTTCAAAGAGAACCCCAAGCTAGCTATGTTCTTGTTCACAGGTGGATCCACAATCTGTCCCCACACTTCACTATGACCCTTACGCACAACCTGATACGCATCCTTAAGTGAAACCATGGAATTCTCATTTCCTCTTATATTGTCAATGGATAGGGCTTGGAATTGGGTTCCAACAGCAGCTTCATCTGCCTCCACAATGCTGAAAGATGACAAATGAGATATCAATAATGCATGTTACCCATTTATGATCACTACTTTCCCCTCACATACAAACTTCAGTTTCTGGTATAAAGTTGAACTGACAGCCCCTGCCTCATGAATCCACGGTCGTCTTAGCAAACAACTATAAGCGGGAACAATTTCCATGACCTGGAAAGTTATCTAAAACAAATGTGGTCCTATATAAATAGGCAAGTCCACTTCACTAATAATAGATTTCCTTGATCCATCAAACGCTTTCACAATGATTCCACTCGGGCGCATAGGCGTTCCTTGATATTTCAACTTCATAAGCGTACTCCTCGGTATAACATTCAACGCAGATCCATTATCAATCAGCACATTGGATAGTGAATCATTCTTGTAATTCATGGAGATGTGAAGGGCCAGGTTGTGTTTCCTTCATCTGGTAATTCATCATCGCAAAAACTTAAGTTATTACATGACGTAATGTTCCCTATTACGCTGCTGAATTGGTCTATTGGCATATCACTCTCCACAAAAGCTTGGTCCAGTACCCTCATCAAGGATTCTCTGTGAGAAGAGGAGTTCATCAATAACACCAAGATAGATATTTTTGAAGGAGTCTACTAGTGGCTCATCTTGATTAACTTCAAAATATCATCCACTTCTTTCTCTAACGCAGCCCCACTAGTCTCACCCGTAGCCTTCTTGGGTTCAACATTCTCAACAATTTTCTTTCCAGCACTAACATCTCTTTGAACAACTGGTGTAAACACACGACCGATGCGGGTCACCCTGCTATTTTCAGCAATATTCCCAACATCGGGCATTGGCTGGATGGGAACTTCCACTCCATCCTCTAATATTGTAGCGTTGTATTTGTAAGGCACGGCCTTATTTGATTTGTAGGGCATAGGACCCGACAAACTAATCACCAATGGGGTAACAACTGGCTTGCTATAATACTCAACTTCAAGATGGGCGGGTGCCCCAAAACAAGTTACAATGACATTTACCCCTTCTTTAACATAATCAGTCATTATTGAGTCATTTCTGGAAAATAAATCTTCATCTGAGGAGAAATACTCATCTGCGGAGGCATACGCTTCATCTGACTCTTCTTCAGTCAAACAAACCTCAACCGTATTAACTTCATGGTAATCATCCCTTTGACTTGTAACCTTGATAGTTCCATTTTCTAACAACAACTGAACACCCTTCTTCACGATTGAACGTCCTCTGGAATCTCGACAGCAAACTCAGCAAGATCCATATTGGTGTTCCACCTGACCATCCATATGGAAAAAGGTAGCATGCAATTGCACAAGGTCTTCATTCATATACTCTACACAAAAATTCTGAATTCTCCAGAACATCCAGAAACCATATTCACCTTCTCTTCATACTCTGCCCTAGGCATGATTATGTGGATAAGGCCCTCATCCATCATCTCCTGTAAATTAGCCTTTATCTTATCACAACCTTGTATGTATGTATTGCAAATAGCACAACTGGCATGGTCATGCGTATAGTAGCTCAATTCATAGAGGTCTGCATGCATTTTCACCAAATGTCCTCTAACCATATTAATATTAAAAATCTAGAAGTCGCTTGGACAATTGGCCACCATATTCACAGCATTTACTCCCCAATGCTTGGGTAGAGGATTGTCTTTCACATTAGGTCTCATGTCCTTGAAATATAGAACACCGGACTTCACCAATTTCTGCACCTCAGTCTTCAAATAATGACGATTCTCAACATTATGCCCTGGTGCTCCCTGATGAAAAGCACATATTTGGTCTGCCTTGTAATACCAAGGCAATGGTGATGGTATAGCGGGAGGTGGTCGGGTCTGAACCAACTTCTTCTAAATCAATGCCGGTAGTAACTCTGTATAGCTCATAGGAATAGGGTCATAACTCTCCCTTCTCTGATTATACCATTGATTCCCCTGATGGGACGTCCTCTGATAAGAAACGGTAGTTGGAGCTGCACCTACAACTGGAGTAACTGAGGCGACTTGCTGATGACGTTGATAATTCCTTCTAGGAGTATTAACCCTCCTCTCTTGCATAACAGCATTTGCATCCCCTTCCTTTTTCTTGGTAAACCCATAAGATGGTTTCTTCACACCTCCAGAACTTACTATTCGTTAAACGGCCCTCTCTTACAGCCTCTTCTAAGCGGATATCCATTCCTACCATTTCAGTCAAGTCACTTGGCATACTTGCTACCATCCTCTCGTAGTAGAAATCACTCAGCGTTTTCAAGAAAATATTAGTCATCTCCTTCTCTTTCATGGGAGGAATCACTTGGGCGGCTACCTCATGCCATCTTTGTGCATATTCTTTGAATGATTCCCTGTCTTTCTGAACCATGGCCCTGAGTTGATCGCGGTCAGGCGCCATGTCCATGTTGAACTTGCATTGTTTGATGAATTCTTCTCCCAAATCATTGAAAGTATGGATATTGGCATTGTCCAAACTCTTATACCACTTTGGCGCAGCACCGGTCAAACTATCCTGAAAAAAGTGAATCAGGAGACGCTGATCATAAGTATGGGTAGACATTCTCCTCACGTACATCACCATATGAGCACGAGGGCAAGTGTTGCCCTTGTACTTCTCAAAATCTGGGACCTTAAACTTAGCAGGTATCTTAACATTCGGGACCAACCATAACTCATTCACATTCTGCCTAAATAGCTCTTTTCCCATGAGGGCCTTCATCTCTCTTTGCATCTTGTCAAACTGCTCTTGAAAATCATCCATTCTGTCATAAAGACCCAAGTCTTTACTCAGTGGAGGGAAAGGACGACACACATTTTCGTTAACAAACTGAACCATATTCACTGAAGGAGGCGCAGCAGGAGCAGCATGCACCACAGGTGGTGCCGGAGTAACAATAGTATGAACAACTGGAGTATCTTGAGGACCAAGATTGAAACCTTCAGGTGAAAAATTCTATGGCATTCCCCATGGATAACCTTGAGGCATGCGATTCTAAACAACAGCTGGAGTAGCAGATACTGGAATAGTTGGAGCTTCAGTAGTTGCCCTTGTTGGTTGAGGTTGGACACTCGGTGGATGATTCTGAGCAGCCACCAGAGCTTCCATCAGAGTAGTCAGATTGGCCATGCCGGCCTTCAAAGCATAAACTTCCTCACGCAGCTCGCGATTCTCTTGTTCTAAGTTGTCCATCTTCTTTCTGAAATTAGTCTGTGTTGTAGTGATGAGTCAGCTTGCTGAACGAAGTAAAGAAGCTTGGTAAGACACCTGGATATGCATAAAAAATACAAGAAATATGTGCAATATGATGCATGATATGTAATGCACATGATTTTATTTTATTTAATATTTCAAGGGATTTAAAATTTATGGACATATTGCAAATATCAAAGTAATAACGCATTTGAAATATTGAAAAAGTTTACTATAACAACTCCAAAATGGATTACAAGTTTCAATGATCCCAAGTACAAGATGAGAATAAAATCTAAAACCCTGAGAAGTAAAACTGATGGAGTTCACTCTATACGCTGGAGCTTCCCCGTGAGCCTGGCAATCTAAGCTTTCAACCTCTGGTTTTCTTCCACATATCTGATGGAAACCTCCTTCCAATCACCTGAATCAGGAAGTGAGTAATCAACATCTGATTGAGGCTTAGAAGAAAATAAATCCCATTGCCTCTCAATACTCTCTACTTCTCGACTCTCAAGGATCTCAATCAAGTCGCCTTTCTCCTTCAAGTCTACTCTATAGGAAATCTCTAAAGTTTGGAACTTGTTCTTCCAAGCGTCCTTTTCCTATTGCATCCTGACCAAAGCAAGCTGTAGCTCTTCTATATCATCCAATAAGGGAGAAGTGGTCTTCACAAATAGATCAGGCATAGGTGTTTCTTGGAAATATGGCATCTTCAACTGAATAGCTCTCGTTTGGACCCACTGAAGATATGGCTCCAAAGAAACAACACCCCTAGGTCCCAAATCCTTCCTACTCTTCTTATGAATGTGACGCCAGGCCTTCGCAATTTTCTCCCAAGCTTCCTTATGATCTTCTCCCTCCTTCAGAAAGAAACTACTCAAATGAATACTATTTGGTTTATCCCTCATTGGATAACCAATTGTCGTCGTGCAAGAACAGGGTTATAGTTAATTCCTCCCTTTGTACCAAGAAGAGGTACATTGGGGAAACTACCACAACTGTCAATAATCTCTATATCCTGGTAAGCTCGATGATACCAATCAATATCTGAGTGAGTAAGTGCCATGACCTTAGGAGCCCAACGGGGTTCCTTCTTGACATCCCAAAAAACATCATACTGAAGCATATGAGAGATAAACCACCGGTACAACAGAGGCGTGCAACAAATAATCATCCCCCCATGATAATAATTCCAAAGATGAATTGAGTAATAAGCATCACCCAACAAGGTAGGGACTGGGTTTCCAATCATGAAGATCCTGATAGCATTAATGTAACCAAAATTGTCCACATTAGGAAATAAGAACAACCCGTAAGCAAGTAGAGCAAAGATGGCCTCAAAAGCGACTGTACTCTTCATCCTGGAAAAGTAACGAGCTTTCTCCAATAAGAACTGATCTAGTAATCCTCTAATCCCTCCTTTAGTAGTCATATGGGCTTCCACCTCAGACTTCTCCAGATGAATCAAAGTAGCAATCTCATGTGGTTTTGGCTCACCCTCCAAACCAGTAAAAGGAACACAATCGGTAACAGGTAAATCCAATAGATAAGAATACTCCTCCAGTGTGGGCATTAACTGATAATCGGGAAAAGTAAAGCAATGATACATAGGATCATAGAACTGGACCAAGGTTGAGAGAATACCCTCCTTTATCTTCAGCTTCATGAGAGGAATAATGGATCCGTACTTCTTCCGAAAGTCTGCCGAACACTCGATCTCGGGAATTAGACTGATCAACTCATCTATCTTGGGATCCTTGAAACTGTACTTCCCGATCTTTCTCTTTCCAAAATCCATGGTTAAAAAGTACCTGAGATATTCATAAATGGTCAACCTTTAAATCCCTTGAAATATGATTTCTCCAAAAGATGCTTATGAGTGCATGGATGCATGATGCAGCAATCACACACAAGATCACACATATAAGGTTCATGGGTTCAATGTCACGGGCATGAGGTCGAAGGTACTACCCATAAGGTGTTGGTCTAAAAGTTATCACCTGCCGAACAAGGTTCTAGAGGTTCCCATACTCTACATCCTTTCTTCGGATATTACCAACTTCCCGATTAACTCGGTAATTAGTAATATTCTCAAGAAAGACTCGTCCGAGCGTAGTATCACGTGACAACTATTTCCGAATTACTCCGTCATAGCTTCCGCACTACACCTAAAAGGCCAAGTTGGGTTTGGTATTCTACGGTACTCAGTTTCAGCAGGCTCTCAGGTCGAAAGCAGTACGTCTCCCCCATTACTCAGTAAATGAAACTACAGTCAAAGGGGCCTCCACTGAGTGGGGGATATCATGCATCCTTTTTTTGGTATTACTCCCTCAAAGTTAACATGACTATACCGCCCGTCCTATCTTAAAGTTTGCCCAAGTCTGGGTATAGGACTTATGAGTAATCACCAAGCACCCTGAAAACCAGAAAAATGTAGACAAATATATATACAACATATAACACAAAAAACAATAATAACACATATACAGATATAAACAAAGATAGGCTTAACCCACTTAGGGATGGACCAGCAAAAGGTCAATCTTTCCCCAGTGAAGTCGCCATTTTTCTGTAGTGGTAGTGTGATACGGTGGGAGAACTGACTAGGGTTTTGCGTTCGTTTTCGCAAATGTTTCGGTTGAGCAAGAGTCGCCACCGACTTTTTATTTTATCCTAAGGAAAGGTTTAAAAAGCACAGCAAAAACCTTTGAGATTTTTCTTGGGTTCGGGGAGTAGATTATAGAAGGGGAAGGTATTAGCACCCCTTTTATCCATGGTTATCCATGGGCTCTTAGGTACTTGCTTAGATCAACTTGCCTTGGTTTTCAATTGTTTGAAATGGTGCTTTGTGTGTGGTTTTGAAAAGGTTTTGAAAAAGATGCCTTGTATAGGCTACCCTTGTAACAATTCTTTACTCGAATGTTTTACAAAAGGTGTTTGTCTTTTTGAAAAGATGTTTCAAGGTTTTTCTGAAAGTTTTGTTTTGAAAGTGTTTGTGAAGTGGGTTTTGAAATAAGGCAAGTGTTTTCTTGGAAAGTTGACAAGTACTTAAGAGTTTATCTACCCTAAAGTTTTCTCAAAGATTTTTGTTATGTTTTAAACCTTTTGACAATTTTGTTCCACCATTGCATTTGGTGGACAATCTTGTTTTAGGAGATGAAAGGGACGGGCGCGGGTCATCATTTGGACCATAGTTGCAATAGTGTTAAATGTCTTTGGGCAATTTTCTTTAAAAGGGACTTGATCATTCATTTAAGCAACATTTTGTGGGACTATGATCATTTGATTGTTTGTTTTTACCCAAAGAAATTCAACATACAATATGGCCCAATTATTTGAAGGCAACAAAGTGGAATACCCTAGGGGTGCAACTGTGAAATGTGTTGTCCATTTTTCATGCTCATTTATCTTGTATTAGGTCCAACTATTTTGTTCATTTTTATTCGCGTACAAAACCCTAATTCTAGCATAGTATGTTTAGAAAGCGATAAAGTACGAAATTTAAAATCTTACGCTATTACAACACAATAATATGGGGAGGGGGGTACAATGTTTCAAATGGGGATATTTAGGCAAGAAATTGAATCTAAGCTATTACATCATTTTCTATGAATATTTACAAGATAAATAAATGTATAATTTAAATGGTAAATAAAACAAATATACAAGAATGCAAAAGGAATTTTTATATGTATGAAAAAAAGTATTATTTATGTAAAATAAAAAAAGAAAACAAAAAGGTATTATTTTTGAGGTATTTTCAAATTTAGGGCAAAACCCTAATTTTTTAATCAAAAGGGACATTAATTAATCAATTCATATAATATTTATTATTTACATACAAAAATAAAATAAAATATGGTATATTTGTAAAAAAGGCCTTTTTTAGTATTAAATATTATAAAATAAAATATGCACATTTTTTGATATTTTCTCCTAAGTATATTAATATACCTATATATTTATATTATTTACAAATAAATATCATATATATATATAAATGATAATAATTAATATTTATAAAAAATAAAAATAAAAAATATGTTTTGTATAAAATATTTTCAAAAGGGAAAATGTAATAAAAATCAGAAAAGAAAATATATTTGCATTATTTTTTTCTAGTTTTCTAAATAATAGTGTGTATATATATATATTTATGTATAAATGTCAACATAATCAAATAAATGCCTAAAAAATAGAAAAATGGTGTAAAAATTTATTTTTAGATTTTTAATATCATAAGCAAAAATAAACAAGTCGGACCAAAAAAGAAAAAGTCAAAAAATCATTAAAAATAACAAAATGGGCTCAGGGGGTGCAAAAGTAAATGTATGGTGCAAAAAGGAATAACAAACAGGCCCAGCCCAGAAAATGGTTGTCTTCAACCTTCAGACCAAACAATTCAAAAAATGCGCGCCTTTCTTCATCAATCCTTAACTCCTGATTCCTGGCTTTTTAACAAAAACTCATAACATAAAAAATGTTCAGCATGAAGAGACGATTCTAACCATATGCATGACTTGATATAACTCTCTAAGATGAGGGAGAATTTCTCCTCCCCCAAATCCTAACCTAGTTTTTCTGCCATTTTCAAACTCCAAATTCTCACAGCTCAAGCAAAAGAAATGAAAAGTAAAAGAATGTACATGTTCAGTGGCATGAGTAGGATATTGTTTATTCACAAACTTAAGGCTAATGATGCATAATAAGAGAGATACGAGTTCACCAAGATACCTGTTCAGCTGAAGTTCTATCTTGCAATGGGGGAGCTTTCAGTGCAAGGTGATGATTGGAAAAGCTTCCTTGAGGTCCAGGGATGCTATTCCAATGTTTACTTTGTCTTGAAAGCTTCTGAATCGTGCTAGAGCACTTCACCTGCAAAACAAGAAACTGAAAATGGTGGAAGTGGTTAGAGGGACTACAGGTCGTGCTTCAGGTCATGGTTAGCTTTCATAGATGCTAGGGGATGTGTATGAACTGGTTTGGGCAAGAAAGCTTGAGAGAAATGGGAGATAGCACTCAAACTGCAGGCTTTGCCCTGTTTGTGCAGTTTGAGAGTGATTATGGCAATGGGAGTGTTTGAGAGGTGCAAGGGTCGTGCAAAAGCTTGGTTCTGATCTTTGGAATGGGTTTTCAATATTTGCTTAAAGGTTTTTTGACTGATATGAGAGATGTGTTATGTTATGGCACTTTACTTCACACTTAAGCAAACAAAAGCAACTTGGTGTTTTTAGGCAAGTAGGGGACCTCTAATGAGCTGCATAAACTCTCCTTGATCAGAGTGATTTGCCCATAAACTTGTGCCCATTAGATCTTGCTTGTACTGCTTGGATTTGTAATTGGACATAAAGTGAACTTTTGCAAAAATGGAAATAGTGCTTTTTCTAGTTTAGGGTTAATTCTCCATGTAATGTCCAAATGCTTAGAATAACAACTTGGAACAATGGTTTTGCATTGAATTTTTGAGTGTCAAATGGTTTTAGGACCTGTAATTTAGCATAAACTATGCTGACTTGAAAATGGCTTAAGTTATGAACATGCTCATGCTCAAATCAAAAGTGAGTTTTTTCCATATTGTGAAATTCGATTCTCTCAAGTTATGAGGTTGTTTGAGAGGTTCTTGGACATTTTGGAAAGCTTGGAATGTGTACTACAATCCATCTTTGAAATTCAAATTGAAATTCCAAGTGGAAGTGTATGGAAAATGGCCTTGAAGTGGGGTAGAAAACCTTGTCAAAATAGGTTAAAATTTCACTAAGTTAAAAATGGTTTAGTGCCCTTATTCAAGAATTTGTAACTTGAGATACAAGCCTCAAATGGGAAACCTTTGTGAATCAAAGTTGTAGATTATGCAACAAGCTACAACTTTCATGTTTGGACTTTTGTTTGAATCCAAATGGATCTTGGTGAAAAAGTGGGGCAAAGTTGGGAAAAAATTAGGGTTTTTTATAACTTAGAAAAAATTCTAAGTTATGAAAAATTCAAATTTCTAACCCTAATTTGCATTTTGTGATTTCTTGGTGAACAAGTTTCATGATTTGGCATGTTTTGATGAAAAATGAATCTTGACTCTTGATTTTGACCAAAAAGTCAAAGTTTGACTTTTCAGTATACAGTCAAAATGGATCAATTGACTGGGAAATTCAACTGTCAATCTTGTGTACTTTGGATCTTTTGAGCTTGTTGAGCATGTCAAGATAATTCCATGGGTTTCTTGAGTCCATATATGAGCTTGGTTTGCCATTGGCTAGGTCAAACAGTCAAAAATTGTCTTTGTGCAGTCAAAACCCTAAAAATGACCATTTTGCCCTTTTGGTGATCTGATCAAATTTCTTATGGAGTTGTGATCCAAATTTGATCAAATGGTCCATATGAGTCCATAATGTTGATGTGGGTCAATTTTCATGAAATTTGACTGTCAATTGGCCACAGTTGACTTTTTCCCCAATACAGCTGATTTCTAGGTCAATCGTCCAATTGATTGGGCAAAACTTGGAATCAAGACTTGAAACTTGGTATGGATAAACTTGGGAGTCCAATATGAAGCATGAAAGTCATCTTATGCATTTTAGGTCAAAACATCTTTGTGCAAACACAAACCCTAATTTGGGTCATCAGTGCAAGGAGAAGTCTTGAGCAGAGGAAACCCTAACTGGATCTTGATCTTCAAAGGTCTTGATGAGAAAATCAATGAGAAATGGGAGGGCAAATTTTGGGGTACAACAGGTAGAAATGTTCAAGACTAAGTCATTGGATTGACTAGAATTATACAAATCAAAATAAAAATCTCCACCGCACTTTATTGTTTCCAAAGTAATGGGAAAAGAGCGAATAACCCAAAAAGAGGGGGAAAGATTCTAGGTAAGGGGGTTGGTTATGCAAAGGGAAGGTATTAGCACCCTAAACATCTATGGTACTCCGCAGGAACCTCTTTGTAAAATATGTATATTTTGGTTATAAAAAATGTTGTATAAAAAATGGATGGTGGAGGTGAGAAAAGAAATATATTTTTATGATTTTTGCACCCGCCGCGGTTGCGAACCTTTAGTGCCTACGTACCACCTTTTAGTGCAATAGGGGATCAGGGTACATGTAGTTCCTCTTTTAAAAATTTAAAACACAAATGTGTTGGTTAATTTTATGAGATAAAACATCATCGTCATTGTCCGTGTGGAAAACATACCTACTACCCACAATCATGAGAAAGGAGAATTTGCATCATCTCAAAGTGGAGGATATGGCTTAGATTTTAAAATCAACAATGCCTCACTCAACACCCAAGTGGAAAATATATCTCTTCACTACATATTGTAAAAGTATAGTTGTTTTCATCACTACAAGGATTGACAAGAGTTCAATCTTTTGAGAAAAGTTTAGAGATAAAAGACAAAGTGGAAGCGTCCGTAAACTGTTTTCAAAAGTTGCATCTGAACAAGTCGATAGATTGACATCCGTTGTTGGGAAGAATCCATAAACTGTTTTCAGAAGTCTTGAAGAAGAATCTGAACAAGTGATAGGTTAACATCCGTTTACTTGGAGAACCCGTGAACTGTTTTCAGAAATCTTGAAGTTGATGATTTTAGTCTGTCGACTGATTTTACCTGAAAAGATAAAGAGTTAATTGTATGCAATGTCATGATGCATGATACAATGTATGTTATATGATATGAATGTAAGTGGATGTGCATGTAAGCTGGAGAGCTGTTTTGCAAAGGATAGATGAATTCGAGATGGCTGAAGATAAAAGTATCTTGACTGCTGCCGGGAAGAATAAATCCTTGGCTGCTGCTGGGGAAGAGAATTCCTGATGACCTTTACTGGGGAGTTCCAATCTAATAGGCTCATGTTGGGGACGTAAGACTGAGAATCTTTAGTCTGGCGGGAAGTAACTCTGGCGACTTCACTGGGGAACTTAAGATTTGCCCTCCCATAACTCTGTGGGGAGAAGGTTCATTAACCTGGCTCCGCTAGGGATTGATAATTTGAAGCTTTAGCTCGGCTGGGGACACTGAAACTTAAACTCTGAGGGGAATTGAATTCCGGAGGATTCTCTGGCTGGAGATTTGCAAAGATAAGTTACTGCTGGGGAATTTTGATGAACTCCGCTGGGGATAGGAAGAATTTTGGCGAGTGCGATCTTCCGTGATTGTTAGCTGAGGATAACCCAGTTATAAGTCCTTGGGGGGAATAACTTTAAATAAAAACTCGGGAGAGACGTCCGTTCTCTGCGGGGGATAAGCTTCCAGAATCCACTGGGGATTTCCTTTGAAAGGGTATCGGGTATCCAACTGTACTTTTGACTTATCGGTAATCCTCTTTCCCGACTCATAAGAAAATGATTATGTTTCAAATGCATATGCCTATTTTAACAAAACATTGGACGTTTCTCAAAATAAAACAAATAGTGCAAGAGAAAAGAAAAGGAAATGACACAAATTTCTGGGAAAAGTATTTGTATTGATTTTCTTTGAGTATATTTGTACAAAGGAGACAATCATCCTAGTAAGAGGACTTTGTCGTAAATATTGAAAGATTTTATACAAAATAAAGGATGGCTATGTGAAATAATTCCATGGGATTCCGTTCCGCTATAGCTTTCACAACTCTGAATATCTGTCCATTCAATGCTTCGCTTGCCGATGACTGGATTGATCAGAAGCCTGGAACTGGTTGATGAAGAGATTGTCTTTGAAGTGATCCGACGAGACATAGTCATACGCTTTAATTCCCTAACTTTTGCCTGAATCGCCCTTTCGGGTTTTCGATCCACCGGGAAACCCCTTTTTGCCCAAGCCGCCCTTTCGGGTTTTCGACTTGCCGGGTGTACAGATTTTTTCGTTTTTATCCCTAATTTTTGCCTGAACCGCCCTTTCGGGTTTTCGGTTCACCGGGATGCCCATTTTTGCCCAAGCCGCCCTTTCGAGTTTTCGACTTGTCAGGTTATTTTATGCGTAGTATCTTTTGACTATGTCTGCGTTTGCAGGGTGCGGCAAATCGTCGCCGTCCATGGTGGTCAGAATCATTGCACCACCAGAAAATATGCTCTTGATCACAAATGGTCCTTCATATGTAGGAGTCCATTTGCCCCTGGGATCATTTTGCGGCAAGATAATCCGCTTGATTACTAGATCTCCGACTTGATACACTTGACGTCTGACTTTCTTGTTGAAGGCCTTGATCATCCGTTTTTGATACGTCTGACCATGGCATATAGCAGCAAGTCGCTTTTCGTCGATCAGATTGAGTTGATCAAGTCGGGTCTGCATCCAATCATCTTCATTCAAACCTGCATCCTTCATAATCCTTAGAGAAGGGATCTGGACTTCAATTGGCAAGACTGCCTCCATGCCATAGACCAGAGAAAATGGGGTTGCCCTAGTTGAAGTACGTGTCGTCGTACGGTATCCATGCAGAGCAAACGGTAACATCTCATGCCAGTCCTTGTAAGTGACTGTCATTTTCTGAATGATTTTCTTAATGTTTTTGTTCGCAGCTTCAACAGCACCGTTCATCTTTGGCTGATAGGGAGATGAATTATGATGATAAATCTTGAACTGTTCGCACAATGCAGTGATCATTGTGTTATTCAGATTTGTACCGTTGTCTGTGATGATCCTGTCTGGAACACCATACCGACATATGAGATTTTGCTTGATAAAGCGGGCAACCACGTTTTTAGTCACAGAGGCGAAGGAAGCTACTTCGACCCATTTAATGAAGTAGTCAATGGCAACCAGGATGAAGCGATGTCCATTGGAAGCCGTGGGCTTGATCTCTCCAATCATATCAATGCCCCACATTGCAAAGGGCCACGGAGCAGTCAGGACGTTGAGAGGAACCGGAGGGATATGAACTTTGTCAGCATAGACTTGACATTTGTGGCAAGTACGGGAATGTTGATGGCAGTCAGCCTCCATGGTAGACCAATAATAGCCTGCCCTTAGGATCTTCTTAGCCATTGTATGTCCGCTCAAGTGAGTGCCAAATGTGCCGCTGTGTATATCAGTCATGATCAACTCTGCTTCAGCTTTATCCACACATCGGAGTAATACACAATCATGGCTTCGTTTGTAAATGATGCCGTTGCTCAGGAAGAACTTAGCAGCGAATTTTCTTAAGAACTTCTTGTCATTTACGGAAGCTCCTTCAGGATAATCTCTAGTCTCGAGATACCTTTTGATTTCATGGAACCAAGGTTGTTCCACTACTTCTTTGGTATTAATCTCGTGGCAATGTGTCGGTTCATCCATTCGCTTGATGGTGATTTGGGGAGCCTCGTTACCCCAGTTGAGTTTAAACATGGAGGACATTGTGGCTAGAGCATCGGCTAGCTAATTCTCTTCTCGCGGGAAATGCTCGAAGGTAATTTGCTCGAAATGAGGCAACAATGTCAGGACATGTTCTTTGTATGGGATAAGATTAGGATGCTTGGTATCCCAGTCTCCTTTGATTTGGCTGATGACCAAAGCCGAGTCCCCAAATACGATCAAAGATTTGATCCCTAAGTCTATAGCAGCCTTGAGACCAAAGATGCAAGCTTCATACTCAGCCATGTTGTTTGTGCAGCTGAAGCAAAGTCGGGCCGTGAAAGGAGTGTGACAACCTTCTGGAGAAATGAGTATTGCACCAATACTGTTTCCAAGTGCATTTGAAGCACCATCAAAGTACAGGGTCCATCGGGATCCCTTTTCGGGTCCGTCATACGGTCCGTCACTTTCAACATTGTCCAAATTCATGATGTCCTCGTCTGGGAAGTCAAATCTCATGGGTTGATAGTCTTCGATAGCCTGATGAGCCATATGGTCAGCTAGTACACTCCCTTTTATAGCTTTTTGGGTGGTGTACTGGATGTCATACTCGGTTAAGATCATTTGCCATCTAGCTATCCTTCCAGATAAAGCGGGCTTCTCGAAGATATACTTGATAGGGTCCATTTTGGATATCAACAAGGTAGTATGAGTCAGCATATACTGTCTTAGTCGGCGAGCAGCCCATACCAAAGCGCAGCAAGTTTTCTCGAGCAATGAGTAGCGAGTCTCACAGTCGGTAAACTTGTTTCTAAGGTATAAATAGCATGCTCTTTTCGACCAGACTCGTCATGCTGGCCCAAAACACACCCCATTGAGTTATCCAAGACGGTCAGATACATGATCAATGGTCTTCCTTCGACGGGCGGCATCAGAATAGGAGGTTCTAGCAAATACTCCTTGATCTTATCAAAAGCAGCTTGGCAATCGTCGTTCCATTCAACTATCTGATCTTTCTTCAAGAGTTTGAAAATTGGCTCACAGGTAGAAGTCAGATGGGAGATGAATCGTGCAATATAATTCAAGCGCCCCAAGAACCCTCTAACCTCCTTTTCAGTACGGGGAGCAGGCATCTCTTGTATTGCTTTTACTTTTGCCGGATCGACTTCAATGCCTTTGTTGCTTACAATAAATCCCAGGAGTTTACCAGACCTAACTCCAAAAGTGCATTTACTTGGATTCAGCCTGAGCTTGTATTCTTTTAACCTGGCAAACAGCTTCTCCAGATGCTCGAGGTGCTCTTCCTCTGTTTGTGACCGAGCTATCATATCGTCTACGTAAACTTCAATCTCATGATGTATCATATCATGAAATAAGGCTACCATGGCGCGTTGATAAGTTGCCCCTGCATTCTTCAGCCCGAACGGCATCACCTTGTAACAGAAAGTGCCCTATTGTGTGACAAAAGTTGTTTTCTCCATATCCTCGGGAGCCATTTTGATTTGATTGTAGCCCGAGAATCCGTCCATGAAGGAAAACACTTTATGCTGAGCTGTATTGTCGATCAAGATGTCAATATGAGGTAGCGGGAAATCATCTTTAGGGCTGGCCCTATTCAAATCCCGGTAGTCCACACACATCCTGACCTTGCCATCTTTCTTTGGTACTGGCACAATGTTAGCGACCCATTGAGGATAGGACGTAACAGCCAGGAAACCAGCATCGAATTGTTTCATTACTTCTGCTTTGATCTTTTCGGACATGTCAGGCCTCATTCGGCGAACTTTTTGCTTGATTGGTGGACAGTCTTCTCTTGTGGGGAGACGGTGAACCACGATGTCTGTGTCTAGACCCGGCATGTCTTCATAGGACCAAGCGAAGATTTCAACATACTCATTCAACAACTGTACCAAGCGCTCCTTGACTTTTGGTTCCAGATTGGCACCCACTTGCACCTCCTTCCGATCCTCCTCGGTTCCCAAGTTAACAGCTTCCAATGGCTCTTCATGCGGTAAGATGGCCCTTTCCTCTTGTTGCAGAAGTCTGGCTAGTTCCCCGGGTACTTCACAACCTTCGTCATCTTCATACTCGGCTAGATTGACCAGATCTTCAGAGTTATCGAAAGATATAGCAGAATAGTCACCCATGGAATCCGGAGTGGATGGGTACCTGCATTGGTGAGTGTGGGTGTGTGTAAGGGATAGCCATCCTTAAACAAAAAATGCAAAAGGAAAGAAAATGAACACAAGCAGCTTATCAAATGAAAAACGTCCAATGAATCATTAAACATGGCATATGGATATGAAAAATAATCAAAACCCTTACAAGGGGACCTACATGCCCCGGGCAAGGCATGAGGTGAAAAGATAGTGTACGGATTGTTTAAACATAAATATTACAGACCAAATAGGAAATGTTTGATAGATAAATTACTGATGAATAAAAGTGATGGGGACAAAGTCCTTTGCCTCCCAGTTGCTCAATCCTCCTTTGACAGTTGGATAAATCCACTCTTTGATGTTGCTCTCTTTGTCCTCCTCTTCCAGGGCGTTGATTCCGTAGGGAGAAATTTTGACTGGCGCCCTTTCAATCTTCGCACGGCGCATAGCTTTCTGGCCGGCGGCTGTGAACCCTAACCCAAACTTGTCAGTCTTATGCGGAAAGTCGGGTAACTGCCCCCATGCTGAATTCTTCCCTTCTTTTATTGCGGCCCTTGCATCCTCCAGAGATGCCATCCTGGCCATCTGTCTTGGTGTCTCAGCTGCCAACTTCGCTACTGCTATTTCAGGAAGGACTTCTTCGAAATGTTGAAACGGTGTCTCAATGAACTCTCCTTCAACCTCCACATACCGGAAAGAATTTAAGTGGCTAATCATATACTCTTCTTCGCCATGGACAGTGATGATCTTTCCCTTGACAGGATACTTCAACATCTGATGTAAGGAGGAGGTGACTGCCCCAGCAGGGTGTATCCATGGCCTACCCAGCAAGCAAGAGTATGACGGACGGATGTCCATCACATAGAAAGTGGATTTAAACACCTCAATGCCTATCTTGATAGGAATTTCAACATCTCCATGGACCATTCTCTTCGAACCATCGAAAGCCCTGACAACAATATCACTTGGCTTCAATTCCAACCCTTCACAATCTAGTCGGTCCAAGGCCTTCTTAGGCAAAACATTCAGCGATGAACCGGTATCAACCAAAACATGTGCAAGAGTGGTTCTGCGACACTCGATTGAAATATGCAAAGCATCATTGTGGTTCCTGCCTTTAGGGGTTAGGTCGGCATCAGAAAAACCTAATCCATTGTCCGCAGTCAGGCTAGCCACGCAATTTTGAAATTGATTCGCAGAGGTTTCCTGGGGCACATGAGCCGCCTTCAGGAATTTTATCAGGGCTTTAGCGTGCGCTTCTGAGCAAAGTAGTAGTGCCAGCATGGAGATCTTGGAGGGGGTTTTCCCCAACTGTTCCACCACATCGTAATCACTTCTCTTGATTATCCTCAAAATCTCGTCCATTTCCTTCTTGGAGGTTTCCAGAATTACCAAGGGTTGAGCCCTCGTCCTGACGGGATCATCTTGGATTCCCTTACCTTTGTCAGCAGCGGAGGGAGAGACAGTACTAGGAACAACAACGTCTTCAATTAGAGGAGTTTTAGCAGAAAGTTTTATTGGTGTAGGGACGACTTTGTTAGCTGATGAGGGTCCAAAGACTGCTCTTGGAGGGGCAATCTCTGGAGAAAATATTCTCCCGCTCCTTGTGATTTTGCTGGTACCCGCAATGTTACTAATGCTGGTTTCTTCATCATCCGAACTTTCTTCAATTACCTCGATTTGCTTGATACCATGGTAGTAGATGTCACCGCCATAGTTCCAGGGTATCGACTTCTCAGAAACATAGGGGACAGGTCCTGGCATTGTTATCTTCAATGGAACAAATTTTGCAGCTGGTGTAATCTTAACTGGCTTTTTGACGGCCTTGGAAAGATTGGTGTGAATGGTTATGATTGAGATATTTTCAACATGAACTGGAACAGCAGAAACTTTTTCGAACAAAATTTGTCGGCTATCCATAAGGCCTTGGATGCCTTTCTTTAATAGCGGACAATCAAACGGCAGAGAGTGGCAACAGTAGCAGTCTTCTTTACATCCCGGGAAGATCCCGGCCCTTAACAAATTCAACTTAATGGTTAGCAGTGGAGTAGTCAGATCACTGACGTCAACAACATACAAATCCTCTTCAATGGCATTGACATTTCGGCCGTGCTTCGGCATAGGTGCAGATATCACATTAGGCTTCTCTGGAGCGTCAAACTCTACCTCCTTAGCCTCTATTAGGTCTTGGATTTTATGCTTGAGTTCCCAACAATCATTGGTGTCGTGTCCAACACTGTCTGAATGGTAGGCGCATTTAGCATTGGCATGATAATGCGGAGAGGACGTGTTCACATTCTTTGGCGCCTCCTTGATGGTGGCAAGATTCAACTTCAATAGATGGGGAAGCACTTGTGCTGGAGTCATATTAATACGGGTGAACTGCCGTTGTGGCCGTTCCACTCGTTGTTGATTTGGTCTGGACTGGTTATAGCGAGGTTGCTCACTCGGAGTGTTTTGAATCATTACGGCCCCCACAGTTGGCCGACGCTCCGTCTTCCCTGCTCTTCTTTGAGAGTATACCATAGTTGTCTCCTTCTTAAAAGGCTTTTTCTCAACACTTGCAGCAACACCCTTCTGAATCTTTCCTGACTTGATGCCAGCTTCTATTCTTTCACCAGTTAAGATCAAATCGGTAAACCCTGTGGAAGAGTTACCAATTAGATGATTGAAAAATGGTCCAGATAGGGTCCCAAGAAACATATCAACGAGCTCACGATCGGTTAAAGGAGGCTGAACCCTGCCAGCCAAATCCCTCCATTTTTGTGCATATTCTTTGAATCCCTCACTTGTTCCTAGTGACATACCCTGAAGCTGGGTACGAGTAGGAGCAAGATCAGAATTATACTGGTATTGTTTGTAGAAAGCGGTGGCCAAATCTTCCCAATTTCTGACACTAGTTCCTTCTAGCTGATAAAACCACTCCAACTGAGCTCCCGACAGGCTGTCTTGAAAGAAATGAATCCAGGGGTTTTTATCTTCCGTATAGGGTTGAATCTTTCTCACGTAGGACCTGAGATGCATTTTGGGGCAGGACAGCCCATCATATCTCACAAACACTGGTACTTTGAATTTTGGGGGAATCACAATCCCGGCAACCAAGCCCAAGTCTTCAAAATC
The DNA here is from genome assembly GCA_948472305.1 of Vicia faba. Lineage (NCBI taxonomy): Eukaryota > Viridiplantae > Streptophyta > Magnoliopsida > Fabales > Fabaceae > Vicia > Vicia faba. The sequence goes on along the minus strand of OX451738.1, from coordinate 1,606,101,634 downwards.
CAAACCCGGTACTCTTTGTAGTTCCATGGCGGCCAATCTATCTTCTAAACCCTTGTATTTATCATCGGCTGGAGGGTATTACTGGTCAGAATAATCTTCATCCTCTTCAACCTCTTCTTCCTCCGTATCAGACTCGGAAGGCACCGCAACTCCATCTCTTTTACTAGTCCCCTCATCAGAAGTAAGAGGAAATTCAAGCACTCTCTGAGCTTCTCTGTCAAATCTTCTCCCCAAAGTAGCCACCCCAATCCTCTTTTTCTTCTTCTTTACTGGGTCCTTATTCCCCAATTGAGTCTTGATATCCTCCTGACTTTTAACCAAGGTCGTCAGGAGTTGCTGGAATTGTGCATTCTGAGCTTGTAGGTCTTTGACTGTTTGCTCGAGATCCATTCTACTGAAATAAACATCAGACAGATAAGGAAACCCGGAGTGAGACCTGCTTATGCACATGATGAATGGTATGCTGATGTATGCAATGCATTCAAGGATTTAGAACATTCAAAAGTGTTTCAAACAAAAAAGAACGCACGTCATATTAATAAGAAGAAATTTGTTAGTACATAAATGCCCCATGGGCCAAATATTACAAAATAACTTCTTAAGGCAGAAAGACATTGCGCATCCTCTTTGGTGCGATGTAGGTGTTGAGGGCCTCTTGCTCGTGGAGTCGGCGGGTAAGCTCTAGAACCTTCTTTTCACTGGCGTAGTAGCTAGCTTCAAAAGTGTTCCGTTCCTCCTTGAGCTGAATCCAACTTTTCTGCATTTCCTCCCATGATGTAGGCATGTCTGGATGTAGGATGGTGTAGGGAACCTCTCCTTCATTGACGGGCTCTCTAATCACTGGGAGTACATGAGGATAAGGCATCAATAGACTTTGGGCTCGGGCTCATACCCACTTGAGATAGGGCTCAAGAGGGATGGAGTTCTTGTGTCCCAGAGTCTTGCTATCGACCTTGTTGAGTTTTCCCCAAGCTCTGATGAATCTTTGGCGAAGTCCTTGCGCATCGTTGTCAAAGTCAAAAACTAGGCTAGGAATCAACATATCATGAGGGCCATCCCTCCGTGCATATCCAAATTGCCTCAAAGCTAGGCAAGGGTTGTAGGTGATACCTCCCCTAATTCCAAGTAAAGGAACATTAGGAAATTCTCTGCAACGATCGATGATGATGACATTTTCTCTGGACCGAGAACACCAATGCACATCAGAATGAGTAAGGGTCATCAACCGTTGGGACCACCTTGTACCCTGGTCATTCTTCAAGACATATTGCGGAAGGTGCGAAATAAACCACCTTGCAAGGATAGGAGTACAACACATGAGAACACCCCTCTTTCTCATTGTTCGTGTGTAAAATGAGTGAAGGATGTCCCCAAGCAATGTTGGTATTGGATTTCTGGACAAGAAGATTTTGACAGCGTTGACATCTACCAATTGGTCAGGATTTGGGAACAAGACCAACCCATAGATAAGGAGTGCCACAATCTCTTCAAAGGCTTGCAGGTCCAATGAGTTCCAACATTCTTGTGCCTTCTCAAACAAGAACTTTGCTAAGAATCCTTTGACGCCACTTCTGGTTTCCCAATGCCCCTTGATGTCGGATGGTTGTAGATGTAATGCTCGAGCAACATCTTCCGGCTTTGGCTCCTTTTCCGTACCGTTGAAGGGTAGTTGATTAAGGATAGGGATTCTTAGGAGTTTAGAGAACTCCTCCAAAGTGGGAACCAACTGATAATCAGGGAAAGTGAAGCAGTGGTGAAGAGGGTCAAAGAACTGGAATAACACTTTCATCATGTCTTCTTCAATGTTGGTGTTGACTAGGCTGAGCAATCTACCATGTCTTTCACTGAAAGATGAATATTCCGGAATTCTTGAGGTGATCTCCTTGAGTTGAGGAGAGATTCTCACAAGGTTGACTTGAATGGTATTTCTGCGAGGAATTTCCATGTCCTACAAAACAAGAACAATGATGAAGATCCAAAACCCTTGAAATGGTTAGTGAATGCATATGATGTTTTATGATGTTTATGATGTATGCACAAAACATATGTACAAGCAAATCACACCAAACCTTAATTTCAGGCTTGCATGGGGTTTCATAGGTAAGTACCCTTTTTAGTGTAGTTGGCTTAAAAACCTGTCCTATAAATAGTAACCGGGTTCTAAGGAGCTCAATATCCTTGGATTGTTTTCAATGTTCATTGTTTTGGTTTAGCCACTTAACTAGCGACCAAAATATTCCAAGAAAACAACCCTCAATGAGTGTAGTATCGAGTATCTACCAACTTCGGACTGCACCAAAGCCGGTCATCTCACTACCCCTAATAAAAGGCCAAGATGGTCAAGTAAGGTTCTAGGTCATTAGTGCTTAGTGACATCACTCAGCGGCCCCGTACTCTCCTTGATTGAACTCAAGGGTTACCGGTACTCACAAATATGTCGCACTAATATAGCTATTGCTTAGACCGTGTCGGTATACCCCGCACAGTTTCCACAACGTATTGCTATCTATGAATGTTTCCCAAAATCCGGGTGGAGGATTGTAAACCCAAACAATAGAGCCAAAGTATAAAGCAAGCAAATCAAACAATTAGTCATGCAAGAGGGTGATCTAAGCCCTAAGGTTACTCCACTTTAAAAATTTTCCCCAGCAGAGTCGCCAGTTCTGTGATACGGTGGGAGAACTGACTAGGGTTTTGCGTTCGTTTTCGCAAATGTTTCGGTTGAGCAAGAGTCGCCACCGACTTTTTATTTTATCCTAAGGAAAGGTTTAAAAAGCACAGCAAAAACCTTTGAGATTTTTCTTGGGTTCGGGGAGTAGATTATAGAAGGGGAAGGTATTAGCACCCCTTCTATCCATGGTTATCCATGGGCTCTTAGGTACTTGCTTAGATCAACTTGCCTTGGTTTTCAATTGTTTGAAATGGTGCTTTGTGTGTGGTTTTGAAAAGGTTTTGAAAAAGATGCCTTGTATAGGCTACCCTTGTAACAATTCTTTACTCGAATGTTTTACAAAAGGTGTTTGTCTTTTTGAAAAGATGTTTCAAGGTTTTTCTGAAAGTTTTGTTTTGAAAGTGTTTGTGAAGTGGGTTTTGAAATAAGGCAAGTGTTTTCTTGGAAAGTTGACAAGTACTTAAGAGTTTATCTACCCTAAAGTTTTCTCAAAGAATTTTGTTATGTTTTAAACCTTTTGACAATTTTGTTCCACCATTGCATTTGGTGGACAATCTTGTTTTAGGAGATGAAAGGGACGGGCGCGGGTCATCGTTTGGACCATAGTTGAAATAGTGTTAAATGTCTTTGGGCAATTTTCTTTAAAAGGGACTTGATCATTCATTTAAGCAACATTTTGTGGGACTATGATCATTTGATTGTTTGTTTTTACCCAAAGAAATTCAACATACAATATGGCCCAATTATTTGAAGGCAACAAAGTGGAATACCCTAGGGGTGCAAGTGTGAAATGTGTTGTCCATTTTTCATGCTCATTTATCTTGTATTAGGTCCAACTATTTTGTTCATTTTTATTCGCGTACAAAACCCTAATTCTAGCATAGTATGTTTAGAAAGCGATAAAGTGCGAAATTTAAAATCCTACGCTATTACAACACAATAATATGGGGAGGGGGTACAATGTTTCAAATGGGGATATTTAGGCAAGAAATTGAATCTAAGCTATTACATCATTTTCTATGAATATTTACAAGATAAATAAATGTATAATTTAAATGGTAAATAAAACAAATATGCAAGAATGCAAAAGGAATTTTTATATGTATGAAAAAAGTATTATTTATGTAAAATAAAAAAAGAAAACAAAAAGGTATTATTTTTGAGGTATTTTAAAATTTAGGGCAAAACCCTAATTTTTTAATCAAAAGGGACATTAATTAATCAATTCATATAATATTTATTATTTACATACAAAAATAAAATAAAATATGGTATATTTGTAAAAAAAGGCCTTTTTTAGTATTAAATATTATAAAATAAAATATGCACATTTTTTGATATTTTCTCCTAAGTATATTAATATACCTATATATTTATATTATTTACAAATAAATATCATATATATATAAATGATAATAATTAATATTTATAAAAAATAAAAATAAAAAATATGTTTTGTATAAAATATTTTCAAAAGGGAAAATGTAATAAAAATCAGAAAAGAAAATATATTTGCATTATTTTTTTCTAGTTTTCTAAATAATAGTGTGTATATATATATTTATGTATAAATGTCAACATAATCAAATAAATGCCTAAAAAATAGAAAAATGGTGTAAAAATTTATTTTTAGATTTTTAATATCATAAGCAAAAATAAACAAGTCGGACCAAAAAAGAAAAAGTCAAAAAATCATTAAAAATAACAAAATGGGCTCACGGGGTGCAAAAGTAAATGTATGGTGCAAAAAGGAATAACAAACAGGCCCAGCCCAGAAAATGGTTGTCTTCAACCTTCAGACCAAACAATTCAAAAAATGCGTGCCTTTCTTCATCAATCCTTAACTCCTGATTCCTGTCTTTTTAACAAAAACTCATAACATAAAAAATGTTCAGCATGAAGAGACGATTCTAACCATATGCATGACTTGATCTAACTCTCTAAGATGAGGGAGAATTTCTCCTCCCCCAAATCCTAACCTAGTTTTTCTGCCATTTTCAAACTCCAAATTCTCACAGCTCAAGCAAAAGAAATGAAAAGTAAAAGAATGTACATGTTCAGTGGCATGAGTAGGACATTGTTTATTCACAAACTTAAGGCTAATGATGCATAATAAGAGAGATACGAGTTCACCAAGATACCTGTTCAGCTGAAGTTCTATCTTGCAATGGGGGAGCTTTCAGTGCAAGGTGATGATTGGAAAAGCTTCCTTGAGGTCCAGGGATGCTATTCCAATGTTTACTTTGTCTTGAAAGCTTCTGAATCGTGCTAGAGCACTTCACCTGCAAAACAAGAAACTGAAAATGGTGGAAGTGGTTAGAGGGACTACAGGTCGTGCTTCAGGTCATGGTTAGCTTTCATAGATGCTAGGGGATGTGTATGAACTGGTTTGGGCAAGAAAGCTTGAGAGAAATGGGAGATAGCACTCAAACTGCAGGCTTTGCCCTATTTGTGCAGTTTGAGAGTGATTATGGCAATGGGAGTGTTTGAGAGGTGCAAGGGTCGTGAAAAAGCTTGGTTCTGATCTTTGGAATGTGTTTTCAATATTTGCTTAAAGGTTTTTTGACTGATATGAGAGATGTGTTATGTTATGGCACTTTACTTCACACTTAAGCAAACAAAAGTAACTTGGTGTTTTTAGGCAAGTAGGGGACCTCTAATGAGCTGCATAAACTCTCCTTGATCAGAGTGATTTGCCTATAAATTTGTGCCCATTAGATCTTGCTTGTACTGCTTGGATTTGTAATTGGACATAAAGTGAACTTTTGCAAAAATGGAAATAGTGCTTTTTCTAGTTTAGGGTTAATTCTCCATGTAATGTCCAAATGCTTAGAATAACAACTTGGCACAATGGTTTTGCATTGAAATTTTGAGTGTCAAATGGTTTTAGGACCTGTAATTTAGCATAAACTATGCTGACTTGAAAATGGCTTAAGTTATGAACATGCTCATGCTCAAATCAAAAGTGAGTTTTTGCCATATTGTGAAATTCGATTCTCTCAAGTTATGAGGTTGTTTGAGAGGTTCTTGGACATTTTGGAAAGCTTGGAATGTGTACTACAATCCATCTTTGAAATGCAAATTGAAATTCCAAGTGGAAGTGTATGGAAAATGGCCTTGAAGTGGGGTAGAAAACCTTGTCAAAATAGGTTAAAATTTCACTAAGTTAAAAATGGTTTAGTGCCCTTATTCAAGAATTTGTAACTTGAGATACAAGCCTCAAATGGGAAAACTTTGTGGATCAAAGTTGTAGATTATGCAACAAGCTACAACTTTCATGTTTGGACTTTTGTTTGAATCCAAATGGATCTTGGTGAAAAAGTGGGGCAAAGTTGGGGAAAAATTAGGGTTTTTTATAACTTCGAAAAAATTCTAAGTTATGAAAAATTCAAATTTCTAACCCTAATTTGCATTTTGTGATTTCTTGGTGAACAAGTTTCATGATTTGGCATGTTTTGATGAAAAATGAATCTTGACTCTTGATTTTGACCAAAAAGTCAAAGTTTGACTTTTCAGTATACAGTCAAAATGGATCAATTGACTGGGAAATTCAACTGTCAATATTGTGTACTTTGGATCTTTTGAGCTTGTTGAGCATGTCAAGATAATTCCATGGGGTTCTTGAGTCCATATATGAGCTTGGTTTGCCATTGGCTAGGTAAAACAGTCAAAAATTGCCTTTGTGCAGTCAAAACCCTAAAAATGACCATTTTGCCCTTTTGGTGATCTGATCAAATTTCTTATGGAGTTGTGATCCAAATTTGATCAAATGGTCCATATGAGTCCATAATGTTGATGTGGGTCAATTTTCATGAAATTTGACTGTCAATTGGCCACAGTTGACTTTTTCCCCAATACAGCTGATTTCTAGGTCAATCGTCCAATTGACTGGGCAAAACTTGGAATCAAGACTTGAAACTTGGTATGGATAAACTTGGGAGTCCAATATGAAGCATGAAAGTCATCTTAGGCATTTTAGGTCAAAACATCTTTGTGCAAACACAAACCCTAATTTGGGTCATCAGTGCAAGGAGAAGTCTTGAGCAGAGGAAACCCTAACTGGATCTTGATCTTCAAAGGTCTTGATGAGAAAATCAATGAGAAATGGGAGGGCAAATTTTGGGGTACAACAGGTAGAAATGTTCAAGACTAAGTCATTGGATTGACTAGACTTATACAAATCAAAATAAAAATCGCCACCGCACTTTATTGTTTCCAAAGTAATGGGAAAAGAGCGAATAACCCAAAAAGAGGGGGAAAGATTCTAGGTAAGGGGGTTGGTTATGCAAAGGGAAGGTATTAGCACCCTAAACATCTATGGTACTCCGCAGGAACCTCTTTGTAAAATATGTATATTTTGGTTATAAAAAATGTTGTATAAAAAATGGATGGTGGAGGTGAGAAAAGAAATATATTTTTATGATTTTTGCACCCGCCGCGGTTGCGAACCTTTAGTGCCTACGTACCACCTTTTAGTGCAATAGGGGATCAGGGTACACGTAGTTCCTCTTTTAAAAATTTAAAACACAAATGTGTTGGTTAATTTTATGAGATAAAACATCATCGTCATTGTCCGTGTGGAAAACATACCTACTACCCACAATCATGAGAAAGGAGAATTTGCATCATCTCAAAGTGGAGGATATGGCTTAGATTTTAAAATCAACAATGCCTCACTCAACACCCAAGTGGAAAATATATCTCTTCACTACATATTGTAAAAGTATAGTTGTTTTCATCACTACAAGGATTGACAAGAGTTCAATCTTTTGAGAAAAGTTTAGAGATAAAAGACAAAGTGGAAAAAATGGTTTGAAATAAGATTAATTGACTTTTAGTCTTCTCACAAAAAGGAAGTCAAAGTATTATTAAGTTTATTGGAGTTTATTTATGAAATTTTTTTTAAAATGCATGGACTTAAGTCCAAGTTTATTATGAAAGTGGTTCGAGTTTAAAACAAGAAGATTTTTCAAAATGAGGGAGAAGATTTTTGAAATTAAAGAAGATGGGAGGAGAAGAAGAGGCTATCCTAAAGCATAAGGTAAAAGTTAGGGATAAGAACCATCTAACCAATAATAAGCCAATACTTGACACTATGAGCCAAGATAGAATTCTCATTGTTTGGATTGAAACCAAACAAGCAAAAATACTAGACCTCTTGAGAGAACCAAACTTCAAGTGTATTAAGTCTTCACAAAAATTGGGAAGAGTAACGGTTGTATACGAGTGAATTCCAGATTACAAACAAAAGGTGTAATCACAATAACCTGCACACAAAACAATCAATTAACCCAATGTCTTGAGGTAAACCTCAAGAGCTCCAAACAAAATAATCAGATAAGATCACAAGGTCTCCAATCATAGGCCAAGGTTTCTAATCCTAAGTCCAAAAAGTCCAATGCTCCATAATGCCAAGGATAGTAACCAAATAGTCCAAGTATCATTAAGGATTTTATGGTTCATATTGATTATTAAGTATCTTAAGAAAAAGAAAAGAAAAGCTCAAGTGAGCAAAATAAAAATGACAAGAAAGTAAATGCTCAAATGAGAAAAGATGAAAATGGCATGAAATGTAAATGCTAAAAGTAAATAGTGCATAAAAATAAAAGGAGCATATAATAAAAGAATAAAGGATAAAGTCAATTATTAGTGATTAGTGGTTAGTTGGATGATCATCTTGAAACTTGCATTTGGAACTCATTAGAGGATTGGTAGAACCAAGGCCTCCACACAACAAGTTGCATTTGCTTTTTGTCAAGTATATCATCCATTTGGAATCCTCATGAGTATCATTTAATGATCAACAATGTTTAAGTGATTCACGTTGACCAAAGGTGTTGTAGATCCATTAGAGGATTGGTAGAACTAAAGCCTCCACACAATGAATCTCAAGGTTATTGGATCAAAGAGATCAAATTAACATACTTGAGCTTGCAAACATAAGTTTGGGCCACGAATGATCATTTATTCGAATCGGGACAAAATTTAGCACTATGTTAAGCAACCGTAAGTGAACTTATATAGAAGTCGCACCTATTTTGAGGCCCGTCAATTGAAATCAATGCACCTAATGTTTTGAGACATGATATAGAGATCATGCTCCAACAACATTTAGTGCAATAAGAAGGGGGTGAGATGAAGAGGGGTGGGAGAGAATATACAAACCACTTTTGGATTAAATTTAATCAAACTATTATTAAAATCATTCATCCATTTTTGTGGAGTTAGACTTAACACCATGGATCCAATGATGTTACTAAATTTCATGATAAAAAATTTAACTCAAGATCAGCCAGAAAATAGTCACAAAACAATATTGCATTTAGTATATACATTAAAAAGGTTTAAAAATAATATTTAAAAATAGAAATAAAAGAGAAAAATATCAAATATGTTCAAATTAATCAAGAAATAAAAAGTAAGACCATAAAAAAATCAGAAAAGGGCTCAAATGATTTTATAAATTTTTTGGTAATTTTTTTAAGTCAGAATCTATTTTTAAAATTAAAAGAAATTACTAAAATAAACCAAAAATTATTTAAAAAAATAGGAAAGTCAAAAAAATAATAATAAGGTCACCAATATTTGTCACAATATCATTGGATCATTCCATAATTTATTCATAATTTAAAAATGCATAAAAGTATTTTTAAACATTTAAAACAATTCAAATAAAGTGTAAATTTATTTAAAAAAAATACCAAAACACCAAATTAAATTATGAAAAAATAAAAATCAGAAAGAGAATAATCAAAAATATTATTCATAATTTTTTCAGATTTTTTGGACTAAAAATGAATTTTCTACGATTTTTTGAAGTTTAAAACAATTAAATATAAAAATCAGAAAAGAAAATAAAAGTCAAAAATATGTGGACCATTGGATGAGAGTCAAAACGCGTTAGTAATCAAATCCAAGGGATCTGGCGCGATGTGCATATCATGGTCATTAGTGAATAAAGCACTGAATCAATTATTAAATCAGAATTCAAAAATAACAAGTGGCGTGCCATCATTGGTTGGAAGATGACACGTTGGTCATCTTCAACCTCCAGCCAACGTGAATTGCAGGTCTCTCAAACTGTAAAATCAGAAGCTCAGACCTATGCCATTTGCTTCGTCTCTTCAAGACGAAGACAACCACACCCTCGCGCCAAATTTATATAAATTGTAGTTCAAGCAATTTGGAAGGAAAGTTTTGAAAAGGGATTTGAAATTTCATGGTCAAAACGTGTTTCCAGTAAAAAGCAAGTGTTGCAACTAGAACCAGGGCAATCAGAGCATCACAATGATATCAAAGTTTTGAAGAGTTGATGAAGGAATCTACCTATTGAAGTTGAGTTGCAGAGCTCTGAAACTGGACTTCTATGGAGCAGTATAGGGAATGATTCTTGAATGTAATTATATGGTTAGCTTCAGGGAAGATCAAGGAAGGTGAATTGATGAAAAAATTGGATTGAAAAAGGCTTGTGTATGGATTTCGAAGTTACTGAATTCTGAGTTATGGAACAAGTTTGGCAGGGTGATTCTGGCTATCCAAGCTTGAGAAAATGAATGGGATAGTTCATGTATTTATAGGAGAAGAAAATGGGATCAAAAGGAAGAGTGAATGATGCATTTTGGAGGGAATTCATGCAAACCTGATGCACGAGTGAAGTGTGATCTAATTTTCAACAAAACTCATCCAATCCTTACGTTTTGAGGTGCTAAACAATTCTGGAACTTCACTAAACATGTTTAGAGGCAAAAACGCGTGGAAAACTTATGATTAGAGGCCATATTATGGATTTCAAAATTCTGACTTGAAGAGAAATTCAGTTTCAAATTGCCAACTTCTGACCAATGGCATTCTCAACTCAAGGGGTCTTAGGGCATGATTCTTGATGCTTTAGAAAGATGAGGTTACAAGCTTTGCAATGGAAAAATAATTGAGTTAAATGGATGCTTGAGCTGAAAGTTGCATTGAGTCAAAGTTGAGGAAAAAGGGTTGACTTTCCATACTTAGAAATATTTCAAATTTTTCTTCAAAAGTGACCTATAATGTCTTGCATCCAAACATAGTCTTCCACTTGGAATTTTCTTTTGGCCAAAAAAGATGGCATGAAGTAGATCTCTTGAATGACATTTTGAAACTTGAACCATTCAAAATCTCCAAAAATTGAGAAAGTTATGACTTATTGAAGTAGGCAAAATTTCATAAAATGACCTATAATCTTTTGCATCCTTAAGGCAACTTTAATCCATTTTCTCAATTTTCACATAAAATAAGGCATAAATTTCACATCTTCAAGATAATTATGGAAAAAGAATGGGCTCAAGGTGATAAAAATTGACCAAGTTATGATCATTTGAAGTCACACATGAAAAATTGGGGATTCATCTGGAGGACTTGTAATCTTTCTTCCTCATCAAGTTTCTTCCACATGAAAACTCCTTGGAACTTTTGAAGTGATTTGTTAATAACCCTTTGGAGAGAATTATGTCTTTTGAATCACTCAAAAATACCAAAATATGGGCAAGATATACTCCTTTAAAGTTCAAAACCTTAGCTCCTAGATTAAGAAACATGCCTTGAGGAACTTTGACAATTTTGAACAAACTTCTTGTACCAAAACAACTGCTTTGTAAATATAAGTTGTTGAGGATGATAATGAGAACTCATAGCAACCACAACCACTTCCATATCTTGATAATTGAGAGAAATATGCATTTGTGACCAATGGGAACAAAGCCTTGTCCAAGCATGACAACTTCTCCAATCAATCCCTTGTGCTTTTTAACCAAATTTGATAACCTTGAAATATGGTGAACCAAAATAACCTTTCCATGCCATTTCTTCCAAAACAAATCCAATGGTGAAGTTTGAGCTTCTCTAGCTTTATTGACTATGGCATGGAAATAAACTCATGAACCCATGGAGCAACTTGCTGAATCGTATTGCCTTTACCTACATGACTAACAAGCAAGACAAACCAACATTGCATTTTATTAATTAAAAGAAGAAATCAAGATAAAAAATATTCATGATCACAAAAGAACACAAGGTAAGGTTCTTGGCGATTCCTCAAAGAGCAAAGCTAAATATAGGGAGGGCAACCAAGAATACTAATGTGATCTTGTTGTGAATGAATCAACATGGTAAGATGAAGGGATCTTAGGGGGGAAATTTGGGGTACAACAGTAACCCAGAAACGCACGTGTCTCATCTGAGGTATTTGGTTGACCCACGAACATAATGGGAACAAACCTCAAATCCCCAACAACAAACCCAACACACATCAACCTCCCACCAACCACCCCGACGATATAGATCCATAACCACCCAACCACAATCATCACCCTAATACGAATACACCCATATGCCCTACACCCAACCCCAATCTCAATCGTAATGCCAATACACCCACATGTCTCACACACAATTCTATTCTTCTCCATATCCTAATGTGTGCCCCTCATCATCTCACTTTAGCCTTGATCTGGGATTTCCCGAAGAATATGACCCAACCGACCCAACTTGCCATCAACCACGACATCACCATAGCACCCAACAGTCACAATACCAAACACCCCAAGATTCATTTCATTTTTACCCCCTTACTCAGACGACCAGTCACTACGCCAAAAATAAGATTAGACAACACACCTAAGGCAGGGCTTCTTATCAAAAGCGCTGCTAAAAGTGCATTTTAAAAACACGGAAATTTGGTCGTATACCTTAGACAGTACTTTCCAAAAAAGTTCTACCTAAGAGGGTGAATATGGTTTGATAAAGTGTTGCTAAAGGGGGGTAGGTATTGAAGCGCTTCCTAAAGGGTGGGCATACAAAGTACTTTTTAGAAGCGCTGCCTAAAGCGTGGGCTTAAGCAGTGCTTTGTGAAGGCGCTGCCTAAAGGAGGTTAATATGAATTTATAAAGCACTGCTAAAGAGGGTAGGTATTGTAGCGCTTTGAAGAAGCGCTGTCTAAAGGGTAGGCTTACAAAGCGCTTTGTTAAAGCGCTTCCTAAAGGGGGGATTAAGCAGCGCTTTGTCAAAACGCTGCCTAAAGGGGGGGATTAAGCAGCGCTTTGTCAAAGCGCTGCCAAAAGTGGGGGATTAAGCAGCGCTTTCTACTAAAAGCATTAGAAAAGGGTGGGATTAAGCAGCGCTTTTTCAAAGCGCTTTCTAAAGTCATGTTATAAAAAAAATAAAACACGCGCCCATCATTTCTATTACAGTAACGTTATTATTTTGGCAAAACCCATTTTCACAACAACACAGTTACGAACACAACCCATTTTTCAAGAGATTTTTCGTTTGATTCTTGACAAAATCGTTGCATCCTTTCTTCAAGGTTCTCATCCTTCTTCCATTCAAGACCGTTTCATCCTTTCTTCCATTCACATCCATGGTTCTCTTCTCCTCTAGGTATGATTTTTGATATATTTGATATATTTGATAATGTTGATATATAATGTTGCATTTGGTTTAGTTGATAGTGTTGTTTTAGTGTTAATTTAGTGTTGATAATTTTCATTATGTTGTGTTTTGTGTGGCATGTGGTTTTTGCATGTAAGGTGTTTGTGAAAATGTCACAATGAGTTTTGTATGTAAGGTGGTTGTGTAAATGTCACAATGAATATTGTATGTATTGATTGAGAGAAAATATGTTCCTATATAATTAATCGAGATATACATTTTAGTTTAAGAAGTTGTCGTAATAACACTTATAGTGTTGAAATTGAAAGCACTTCACATATAGTTGAAAATGAAATTGAAAGAACTCATATAGTTGATGGTGTAAAGTTGATAATATAAGTGATTATTAGATGATAATGTAAAGCTGAAACTATAATATAAATATTAGTGATAATATAGAATAGAAACGATAATATATATGTTAAAAATATTGTTTAATATATATATATATATATATATATATATATATATATATATATATATATATATATATATATATATATATATATATATATATATATATATATATATATATATATATATATATATATATATGTGTGTGTGTGTGTGTGTGTTTAATATTGTTTTATTAGTAAAATATATGTTAAAAAGAATATTAGTGATTATTTAATAGTGTATACATATATGTTTAATGTTGTATAAATATTCTAATGTAATTCTTAATCTATAGATTTTTTTATTATAATGAAATTAATTGATCATTTATATAGGTTACTTGTGAAGAGTAGAGTTTCTGAGCGTTTCCAAGAATATTACACAGTGTGATTTCAGAAGTTGCTGACTTCTCTATAGGTATTTAGTTATTCTTTTAATTTTCTATAGTTTCTTGAATAATTATAGTATTTTTGTTTTCAATGAATATGCCTAATTGGTATTAAGCTTTTTAGTCTTTGTCCTTTTTTTTTAAGTATTGTTTTTGTTTAGCTTACTTAATAGTAAGACCATGGATAAAAAATGGATGTCTGCCAATCGATTGTCCAAAGAGTACGAGAATGGGGTATTGGAATTCGTTAAGTTTGCTGTTGAACATGCTGAAGACGCCAATCGAATGAAATGCCCTTGCTTAAGTTATTGTTTTGTGGGTCGGGTTGACGCAGTTGGCTTGCAGTCTCATTTATTGAGGCGTGGAATTGATCGAAGTTACACATGTTGGATATTCCATGGTGAGAAAAGTTAAGAGAATGTTGAACCGGTGGATAGTACGACATATGCTTCCGACGACAATGACACAGATACATACGATTGTGATCGAGTCGAAGAGATTGTAGAAGAACTTGAAGAAGATCTTCAGGATTGTCCCAAAATGTTTGAGAGGTTGGTAAGCGATACAGAGAAACTGTTGTATAAAGGTTGCACTAAATTCACAAGATTGGTTGCGGTATTAAAGTTGTACAACTTAAAGGCGGGAAATGGGTGGTCCGATAAAAGCTTCACAGAGTTATTAGCCATTATGAGAGATATGCTTTCGGAGGATAATGTTCTTCCTAATCGAACCTATGAGGCCAAAAAAATGTTTTGCTCTATGTCATGAGCTATGATAAGATACATGCTTGTCCAAATGATTTCATTTTGTTTCGAAACGAATATGCATCGTTAAATGAGTGCCCTAAGTGCAGTTTATCTCGATATAAGAAAAAATTGTCTCCGGCAAAAGTCTTATGGTATTTTCCTATAATTCTGAGATTTAGATGCATGTTTTGTAGTGAAACTGAGAAGCAAGAAACCTTCGCTTGGCATTATCTACTGATGGAGTGAACCCGCATGGTCTTCAAAGTATCTCACATACCACATGGCCTGTGATTATTATGATTTATAACCTACCTTTATGGCTATGTATGAAGTGCAAGTACATGATGTTATCTATGTTAATTTTTGGACCTAAACAACCAGGGAATGACATAGACGTTTACTCGAAACCGTTAATCGAAGATTTAAAGATTTTATGGGAGAAAGGTGTGGAGGTTTATGATGGATATAAGAAAGAAAGTTTCAATTTGAGGGCGATGTTGTTTGGCACAATTAATGATTTTCCGGCATATGGAAATCTATCACGGTATAGCATTAAAGGTCAAAAAGCGTGTCCTATTTGTGAAGAACACACAAATTGGAAGCGATTGGAATTTTTGTCAAAAGAATGTATTTCTTAGTCATCGTAGATTCTTAAATTCTAATCATCACTACCGTGGGTGGAGAAAGGCATTCAATGGAAATCCAAAACATGATAGAGCTCCACCTATGTTGGCAAGTGACCAAGTTTTTGAAAAGGTGAAAGATATGAGTACCCAGGTTGGCAAGTCTTTTGCACATATGCTTGTCAAAGGTGGGTGGAAGAAGAGATCAATTTTTTTGAATTGTCGTATTGGAAGTCGTTGTATGTAAGACATTTTCTTGATGTTATGCATATTGAAAAAAATGTATTTGAAAGTGTTATTGGTACGTTACTCAATATACAAGGAAAGTATAAGGATGGCCTTAAAGTAAGAAAGGACTTGATACAAATGGGAATAAGAACTGAATTAGGACCCATGAAAAAAGGAACACGAACATATATGCCGCCTGCTGCTTATACTTTATCTAGAAAGGAGAGAAAAATATTATGTAAGTTTCTAAGTGAAGTTAAAGTTCCAAAAGGTTACTCTTCAGATATTAGAAGACTTGTGTCTATGAAAGACCTCAAGTTAAAGAATTTAAAGACACATGATTTCCATGTTATAATGGAGCATTTTTTACCAATAGGTATACGTTCTATTTTGCTAGAAAAAGTAAGAAGTGCCATAACAAAATTGTGTTTTTTCTTCAGGTCAATTTATAGTAAGGTGGTCGATCCTGAGATTTTACCAATATTGCAAAAAGAAATAATTATTACTTTGTGTGAGCTTGAAATATATTTTCCTCCCTCGTTTTTTGATATTATAGTACATCTTGTTGTTCATCTTTTGAAAGAGACACAATTGTGTGGACCAGCTTATATGAGATGGATATACCCTGTTGAGTGATATGAAAATATTAAAAGGGTACGTGAAAAATCGAAGTCGGACAGAGGGTTGTATGGTTGAACGATACGATGTTGAAGAAGCGGTTGAGTTTTGTATAGAATATTTGACCAATGTTTAATCCATTGGACTACCCAAATCTCATATTATCGAAAGGATGGAAGGAAAAAATTTAATCGGAAATAAAATTGTGACAATATTAAGGGTTGAACGGGATCAAGTGCATTTATATGTTCTGCACAATGACAATGAGGTTGAACGGGATCAAGTGCATTTATATGTTCTTCACAATGACAATGAGGTTGAGTCGTATGTTGAAATAAACAAGGATGTACTTCGGGGTTTAAATCCGAATAGAAATGAAAATTGGATAGTACAAGAGCATAATCAAAGTTTTATACAATGGTTCAAAGATCATATTTATTCAAAGTTTGATTTAGATCCCGCTTCAATAACAGAAAGGTTGAGATGTTTAGCATATGGTACGAGTTTGCTCTTGTTTTCTTATAGCACATACGCAATTAATGGATACACATTTTATACCAAAGAACAAGATGATAAAAGTACTATGCAAAATAGTGGTGTCACTGTTTTAGCTGAAGCAATGCACATTTCAAGTATGAATGACTTAAACCCCAAATATGCTAATCTGTCATATTTTGGGGTTATCAAGCACATTTGGGTGTTTGATTATGAGAATTTTCAAATTCTTATCTTTGGTTGCAAGTGGGTACATAATAGCGGCATACGGATGGATAAGTCGGGATTTTTACAAGTGGATCTTTATAGGGTTGGGGTACAAAGATGAGCCTTTTATTCTAGCCTCTCAAGCTAAACAAGTGTTCTACGTCACTGATTCGACAAGTTCCAAATGATCTATAGTGCTTTTATCTAACAAAGTTATTGATAACAACAATGTAAATCAAAGTGATGTTGATGTTGAGAATGAGTCATATGTTAGAGGTAATGAGTCGTATGTACGAAATAATCAAGATGAGAATATTATAGCGGATGAATCATATATTAGAAATGATCATAATGATGGAATTTGGATCAATCCATCCGTCCGAGTTGTTAAGAGCCAAGTAGTTCATATTCCAACCAATAAACGAAAGAGAAGTTAGTGGAAAAGGTACTAGTGAAATGTTATTTGTTCTGTCATTCAATAAAATTATGTTTTTGTTTTTATATTGTGTTTATGGTTTTATATTGTGTTTATGTTTTTATTTTTTGGCTATTCATTCAATGCTACATGAATTTTATATGGCGTTTATATTTTTCTTTAATATTATAGGTGAAATGGCTTCTAATGAGGAAAAAGATCATCCCGCTTCTAATGTTGATGGAAATGAATCAGCTCATGATGTGGAGAATGAGATTAGACGAGGAATAACAATTATGAAGTCAATAATTTGTGCAAGAGATAAAAGTATCAAATTTGACGTACACTGGAATGAAGACAAACAGCTAATTGAGCCTAACGGTTCAATGTTGACAAGTTACATTGGTTCCGTTGTGAGGAGAGAAGTTCCAATCACTTATGATGATTGGGGAAGGCGTGAGCTGAAACCCGTTAAAGAAAAAATATGAACTAAAATATAGGTGCGATATGTGATGTCTTTCGTTTTTGTTGACGCTTATGTATATAAGTTACTAACGCACTCTATGTATGTTTTTTTTATAAAGGTCTTTTAACAATGATGATGATCGAAAATCATATTGTCTACAATTGGCCGGAAAAAGACTAAGAGGATTTTGATCTTTTTTGACAAACAAGTTTCTTAGGGATGCCGATAACAATTTTATCGATGTAGAGCATCCAAAAGCGTATGCATGCTTGATTTCGTTTGAAGAATGGGAATCCTTCAAAGAAAAAAGAAGATCCTCATATTTTCAGGATGTGAGTGGTGTGAATCGCCAACGAGCATCAAGTCCCCCGTATCCATACAGAAAAGGGTGTATGGGATATGCACGCTTGCAACAAAGATCGGTAAGTACATATAAATGATATGATATACTTGTTCATCATGTGCTCTTGTTGATTTATTATTTCTCTTAATGTGTAGTTTGAAGAGGAGAAAAGTCAAGAAACATCTCTTCCGGAACATGTTCTGTGGAAGATTGTCCGGGTGGGTAAGGATGAAGTTGTTAAGGAATATATGCTTCAAATTTATGAGAAATGTGTAAGTATATCAATATTCCTATAATTAAATCAAAAGTTTATTAAAATACAGAATTTATGAGTTTAATCACCACTAATTTATTTCTCTATGTATATTAATTTCAGGAGAGTCTATCTCAATCTTTAACTCAAGCTGAAGACCGGGATTGCAGGAGCATACTTAGTTGAGTATTAAATATTCCTGAGTATATCGGTCGTGTGAGGGGTAAGGGATTCGGGGTGACTCCAACATATTTGGGTATTCATCAAAAGAAGAAAGGTCATAGCAATAAAGAAGTGATGGAAGAGTTAGAAAAATTAAAACCTAAAGTTCGTGAGTTGGAAAAGGACAAAGAAAAATACCTGTCAAAAAGGCAAGGGTCAGGGTTCAAGGATACTAGTGACAAAGATAATATCAATTGTGATTTCCAACAGTAAATTCCCGAGGTAACATATATTATTATGAATTATCACAATTTTTTTAATTGACATATATAAACATTAACAATTTCATATTTATTATTGGTTTAGGGCATTTCACCTTGTCCTCTATATTTATTGTCATCGACTTATCGCATGGTTGGCAAGGGAAAAGTGCATAACACCTTAGGAGAAGTACTTCACCATAAACCGCTCCCTGCTGGATTTTTGAAAGTATCAATTGAAATTGCTATAGAGAGGGATGCGCCATTACTGTTTCCTGACGATATTTCAGATGCAACATTGGTCGGAGAGGCAATAGGATCGTATGTTGCATGGCCATCAAGCCTCATTTGCATAGATGATGAGGTATGTTAACATTTGCAGCGTTGAAAACTATTATGGAAACTATTACGACCATTTAGCGTACATTTTTTCATGGTAATGTTAGACTCCCACGAAATCCAAATCAAAAGATAAGGGGATTAAGCCGCAGACCGAGTCAGTTGCATCCAAAAAGGAGGTAAATTGATATATATTTTGCATAGAAAAGGTTAATTCATGATCTTATACTTCACCTAACTTATTATATGCATTTGATATTTAGATTCATGTTAAAGACATGCAACAAGTCCATATGAGTAACATGTCCGCATAAAAAAGGGGTATGACAAAGTCTGTGGATAGAAAATGGCCTACTTCTCGGTATAGGTCGTGCCTTCAGACATTAATGGGAATTTCATATTTGGCCGACGAATGTACTCGTAATATACCTATGGAGGAAGGTATTTTTGGTTTTTCCTATTACGAAACAATAAGTAGAGAGGATGTGGATCAAATTCTTAAACATGAAAAATTAGGCCTCGATGTTGTCAATACATACAGCAGGTATTCTCTGATCAACTTTTTTTCGTTTTTATTGAACAATTTATCTACTAATTTCAATGAATGTTCTTAATGTTAATGATGTATTTATTTAAGTTTCACGTATGTCAACTTGATGCGCCCACATCAATTGGACCAAATATTCTCCTTCTTATCTCCAAACAATATCAACGCACTATTAATCTAACAACGACCAGATGATGTAAAAGATTATTTTGTCCGTACGTTTATTGCCAACAAAGATACGGAAGAAAAAAAAAATTCCATTTAATAATGGCAATGGGTAAGATTTTTATTCAAACTTCATCTATTATAATTTTTCGTGTTTTGACATTTTGTAGAAAGTTTCAATCTAACATTTGTTAATCTTACAGTGGACACTGGTTGTTGGTTGCAATCAATCCAATAAGAGAAGTTGTATATTATTTGGATTCGTTAGAAGGCGATTGGACAAAATACTCAAACATGAAAGAGATGGTTGATACGTAAGTTAGATTGTTCTAAGACTTTATTTGTATACTTATTTATTTTTTTATGTGAGATTGTTCTAAATCTTCGTTTATATTTTGTTAGGGTTATAAAAAAATTTAGATCACAAAGAAATATTCAAGTACCAAATAGTAAGGCAAACAACATTACATGGATTAGAGTGCAGATATATTTTCATAATTTTGATTATATTAGTGATGCTACTTGATAAAAACAAGTTAAATTATATGAGATGATATATATTTGTATATTTTTCCATGTGTAGTGTCCCCATCAGCGTAATGATATTATAGATTGCGGTTATTTCATGTTGAGGTTTATGAAAGAAATTATTCTTTTGACCATGGTATGAGTTTCTAACCTATGATTTATTCTAATATATTTAACACATTTTATCTAATTAATTAGTTTTAACTAAATCATATTATGTTATATTATGTAGTACTTTGATGAATACAAGTGCTCTACTTATTCGAAAGATCATTTGGACGAAATTAAGGAAGATTGGTGTCAATACATTATTGAGATGAGAATTTTATAAGGTATTGTGACACTTTCATTGATGAGAATTTTGAGTATATATAAGTTTGAGTTAATGAGATATTATACCGTCATAGTGTAGTATATTGTTGCAATGTTGTTGTTGTTATTGAGATGAAAATTTTGTTTGTATGGTATGAATCGGGGAATTCTTAATGATGGATTATAACGGAATCGGAGAATTTTGTTTGTATGTATGAATCGGGGAATTTTTAATGGTGGATTATAACGGAATTTTGTTTGTTTGTATGGACGAAATCGGGGAATTTTGTTTGTATGCATATGGTATGAATCGGGGAATTTCGTTTGTCTGAATCTTGATTTATTTTTGTTACATTGATTTTTAAGTGTTATATATATAGCTTGATTCTGATATATGTGCCTTTGTTTGTTTTGTTTCAGGTAGGTGCATGTGTAGAAGATATATAGATTCATTTAGGATTCTTCATTGTTGTTGTTTGTAGAGAAGATAGTAGAATATAGCAGCTCTAGAAGATTTAAATTTATGTTTATATAAATTATTGAACACTTTAAGTTGTATTTATGTATATATAAATTGTTAGATTAAAGTTGTATATATAAATATGTAAATTTGGTGCATATTTATGGGATTGAAGCTTCAAATTTATAAATTTTGGTGCAAATTTGAAAGACAACGCTTAAATTTTAAGTGATTATGTGTATTGGGCGCTTAAAATATAAGGTGAATATGTTAAAAAAATCCATTAACATTAGACAGCGCTTTAAACTAAAAAGCGCTGCCTATTATGGGAAATAGAAAGCGCTTTTGAAATAACAAGTGCTGCCTAAAAGGGGACTTTAGACAACGCTTGCTTAAAATGTAAAAAAAAAATAAAAAATACATTAGACAACGCTTTTTCTATAGTGTTCCTATAGCAGTGTTTTCACTTCAGACAGCGCTTGAGGAAGTGTTGTCTAAAGTGAAAGCGCTGTTATAGGCACACTATAGAAAGCGTTTACATTATTAAAAGTGTTGCCTATAGGATCCTTTAGAAAGCGTTTATTCAATAAAGCGTTGTCTAAGGTCTACATTAAGCAGCGGTTTCACATAGCCTAAAAGCGTTGCCTAAGGTTACAGCAGCGCATGAATAGGCAGCGCTTATAAGCGATGTCTATTGCCAAAAAAAACATTGTCTATGTGCTTGTTTGGCATAATGAGTGCTATAGACCATCCATGGAACCCCACCCCCACCAAGACAATCAAACTTTGAGGGCATGGGTAACCGACTGTACCAAAGCAAATCTTTCAGATATGGTGATCTGACCAATTTCATGGATCATGAACACATTGATTTCGCTGGGTCATCGACCCAACCGCAGCAGGAAAATCGACGAAACCCACCACGAGATAGGCGAGAACGCGGATACGGAACCACGGGTCATTACCGAGTTCCGGGAGACCACTAATTAATTTGTATGGTTTTTTTTTATTATGTAATTATTTTTTGTTAATGAAAAGCCGAAGTTTCGTGAAACTATATCGTTTACTTATTGTCTCGCATCTAAAATAGAAAGTAAAAAATATTACACATCAATTACACCTAGGCGCCATCTGAGATGGCTTAGGGCAAACATGTTGCACCTAGGCGCCATCTCACTTGGCGTCTCCTCCTTAATTTTAGGTGTATGCGTCAACTCAATTGACTCCTCCATTGTGAAATTTTCTAAAACATAGTTATTTGCGTAATTTTCTCCGAAATATAATTATTTATGTATTTTTTTTCAATAAAATTAGTTATTGTTAAAAAAATTCACTGACATGACTATTTAAAACATAATGAAATTCAATGAAGGTGAAATATAATGTAATTGCTTTAAAGTTTTAATTAAAAATAATAATTACAAATGGTTAAGTACGATTCTATCTTCATTTCATTTCATTTCAGAGGAAAAGGAATCACAGTAGTGTTTAGGAATATTTTGGTTACTCCAACGGCTACTAGGCACATGCACAACAAAGCAGCTGCGTTAATTACTAAATAAATTATGTGGTTAACTTGTACCATAAGTTACAAATTGAAGAATGTACACATACAAATTTTATGTTGAAAATAAAATTTAAATTTTTAACGTGAGTTTCAAAAAGAACTACTTTACATCCTAGGTTAAAAAATTTAATACATAAATAAATAAAAATATATACTAATATATGTATAGAAAATCAGATTTACGCTTAATTTTGAAAAATAATTTTCTAATACTTAATTCACTAAAAAGAAAATAACTATATG
The DNA here is from genome assembly GCA_948472305.1 of Vicia faba. NCBI lineage: Eukaryota > Viridiplantae > Streptophyta > Magnoliopsida > Fabales > Fabaceae > Vicia > Vicia faba. The sequence goes on along the minus strand of OX451738.1, from coordinate 1,606,078,744 downwards.
AAAAAGGAAAAGATATATATACTGTAATTATATTTACTTTTTAAACATGTGAGATATTGCTATAATAGTACTAAATTTATAAACATAGATTTAAATATGTTTTATATTATTCATTTTAATATTTAAATTTATTTCTAGTTTATTACTTAAATTATCACATACATTTTCTTTATTAATTTAATTTGCACGATAAATAAATAAAATAGATACTCCTATTTTAGAATGAATAGAATTATGATAAACTCAAATGAAAAATGGAATCTACATTGAAAGTAATTATTAAGTGAGTTGTTGATCACAATATATTTTGTCATTTAGTTTGAATTGAAGAAAGTAAAAAAGAAAAGGAAAAAGAAAGAAAAGACGTTTGGGTAAAGTATGTGTTACCTTCTTCAAAACATGATGACAAGTTATCGGCTGAGAGGCCAACCATCATCCACTCCACTTAAAGAGAAACCTAGCTATAATCTAATATCCATTCTCTTATTGCTCTACAAATCTAAATTCTCATCTACCATCATTTCACTCACATGCATACCACCATTTCAATTCAATTCTTCCAACTTTATATGATAATATAAATCACAACCTACTCAAATTATATATTCTATAGTAATATAAACTAAGTTGAAACCTCAAGAGTATTAGAATAAGATGATAGAAACAACTTTCTTACTTAACTAAAACTTACGTCTTTAAATTTAGTTTTGAAATAATGCAGTAATATTAGTTTTTTTTTTTTAAGATTTTTTTTGCGTCTCGTAATAAAATTTTGATGACATTTTTAAAGTTTAATGGTTTATTGATTATTGTTGTTGGTGAAAATGTTAATGAATGTTTAGTGTTTGAGTTATTGTTATTGTTGATATTTACTATCTAAATCTTACAGATTTATTTGTTGTTATTGTTGGTGAGAATGTTAATAAAGTTATTTTTTTGTTTTGTTAAGATATATTGTGATTATGTTGTTTTGTTGTTGTTGTGTTTAATGTCTAAATCTTAAAGATTTATTTGTTGTTGGTGGTGGTGAGAATGTTAATATTAATATTGTTGTTGTTGTTGTTTTGTACATGGATGGACTCTTCATCTAGCGACAAAACGCATACTGATGAATGTTCTACTGTAGAAGGAACCAAAAAAGAAAATTTAGAGGTGGCAAAATAATGACTAAATTAACAAAAGTCTATAACTCAGGTGACAAATTGTCAATCGAGTTTAATACCATAACTTAGACACGTTATACTCTGAATACTTCTCTTTTTATGAGTTATATTGTGTTTCTTGGCCAGGATCAAAGTGAATATTTTGAGAGATGATTGGACACAAGTATCAAAAGATGTGAAAGAAAACATATGGACAAACTTTAAGTTATTAATTTTAATTTACTGATGACCATGCGTTGAAGAAAAAGTAGATTATTTATGCTTGTGAGCGTTGGAGGGACTTAAAGTCACAACTCACGTGTGATTACGTTACAAAACCTGTTGTGAATTCAATGCCAATAACAAAGTATAGAATAAGGGAGGAATATCAAACAAGGAAGAAGAAGAACACAAGAATTGGTTATAACTGCTATTCTTTACTTTCTCTTTGGAAACAAGATTACAAGTTTACAAGAATAACAAATAACCCTCTCACCCTAAATTAGGATTTGCTGTGTTGCAATGATGAGAGACTAGTATGCTATTTATAATAAAACCTAACATACTAACTAATGGGCTTTTTCCACAAGGCCCATTATACAAGCTAACTTAATAAACAAGCTAACTTAACAAATTAGGGTTTAAACACTAAAACCTAATTTTAACAAGCATGTTCGACAAATGCTATACCCTGCTTCGACTACAGCATGTACTTCGATCATACTAGAGTTTGATCCAAAATCCCACAAATCTCCACCTTGGACCTAACTCTACAGCATCAAGAGACACTAACTAGCTTTCTTCATGCAGCTTTATCAACTGCATACAGTGGAAAAACTTGCAACTTGGCAATGTTTTGGTGATCATATCAGTGGCATTGTGATCTGTCGAGACCTTCAGCACTTGGACTTCTCCACGCTCGATTACCCCTCTGACGAAATGCAGCCTCACATCTATGTGCTTGGTTCGCTCATGATAGGCTGAGTTCTTCGATAGGTGTATTGCACTTTGACTATCACATTTAACAGTGATACCTTGACTTTGAAGTTTCAGTTCCTTTGCAAAACCTTCAAGCCACAATGCTTCTTTCACAGCTTCAGTTAGGGCAATATATTCTGCTTCAGTAGTTGATAGGGCAACAACCTTTTGAAGAGTTGCTTTCCAACTAATTGATGTACCAAACATAGTGAAAACATATCCAGAAATAGATTTTCTGGAATCCATACAGCCTGCATAATCAGAGTCAACATAGCCTTCGACAGCTGCTTTACTATCTTCACCCAAGGCTCCACCATAAATTAAGACTCTGTTCAGAGACCCATTTATGTACCTTAGAATCCACTTTAACGCTTGCCAGTGAGCCTTTCCAGGATTCGCCATGTACCTGCTTACAAGACTTACTGCATATGCTATGTCGGGTCTAGTACAGACCATAGCATACATCAACGAACCAACTATATTAGCATATGGGATGCTGTTCATATAGGTTCTTTCAACATCAGTACTGGGACATTGATCAATGCTCAGCTTGAATTGAGGGTTTGTTGGAGTCACAACAGGCTTTGAATTCGACATACCAAACTTGTCGAGAATCTTTCGTAGGTATGCCTCTTGAGATAAGCATAGTTCCGACTGCTTTCTATCTCTTCGAATGTCAATTCCAAGGATCCTAGATGCAGCTCCCAGATCCTTCATGTCAAACTCCTTGTTGAGTTCAGCCTTCACCCTCATTACATCTTCGACATTGTTGCTTGCTATCAGGATATCATCAACATAGAGCAACAAAATAACAAATGAATTTTCAGGTCGAAATCTGGAGTAAACACAATGGTCGAACTGACTTCTAATGAAACCTATGTGTTCCATGAACTTGTCGAATCTCTTATTCCACTGTCGAGGAGATTGTTTAAGTCCATATAAAGATTTCTTCAGTTTGCACACATAATCTTCTTTCCCCTTTTCGACATACCCTTCAGGTTGCCTCATCAGGATTGTTTCATCTAAGTCACCATACAAGAACGCAGTCTTCACATCCATTTGTTCCAGTTCAAGGTCGAACTGAGCCACCATGGCAAGCAACATTCGGATGGATCTGTGCTTCACAACAGGGGAAAATACATCATTGAAGTCGACACCTTCTTTCTGAGTGAAACCCCTTGCGACTAATCTTGCCTTGTACCTCTTCGACATTACTCCTTCAATTCCTTCCTTAACTTTGAAAATCCACTTACAGCTGACTAACCTTGCCCCAACAGGTTTCTTGATTAGTTCCCAAGTGTGATTATCATGAAGAGATTTCATCTCATCATGCATGGCCTTTAGCCATTCAGTCTTCATTCGACTCCTTATAACTTCCTTATAATCTCTAGGTTCTTCGTCTAGAACTTCACTTGCAGAGATTAAGGCATAAGCTACAAGATCTGCATATCCAAGTCTCTGAGGTGGTTTTATGACTCTTCTTTGCCTATCTCTCGACAATAGGTAGTCATCAACAGTTTCCTCAATATCATCAGAATCTTCTGTTTCTTCTTCGACTTTATCTAGGATACGCATTTCAGCATCAACATGCTCCACCTCAACAGGAATCTCTACCTGTTCCAGCTCTTCGTCAACATCATCAGTTTTCTTGAAAGCCATTTCAGTTTCATTGAAAACCACATCTCGACTGGTGATACACCTCCTGTGACCTGGCTCTAGGCACCATAGCCTATAAGCTTTCACTCCTTCAGGGTATCCCATAAACATGCATTTCAGAGCTCTAGGTTCGACCTTGTCTTGCCTAATGTGAGCATAGGCTACACAGCCAAATACTCTTAGTTTGTCGAGGTCTGGTGGATGTCCACACTTCTTCGGGTGTCTTCATATCTAACGCTGTCGAAGGACATCTGTTTATCAGATATGCTGCTGTCGAAACAGCCTCAGCCCAAAACACCTTCTTTAATCCCGCACTGGTCAACATGCATCTAACTCTCTCCAAAATAGTTCGATTAAACCTTTCAGCCAAACCATTTTGTTGTGGAGTACCTGTGGTAGTTCTGTGCCTTCCAATACCAGAGGCAACACAAAAACTGTCGAACGCCTCATTGCAAAACTCAAGGCCATTGTCGGTTCTTAACCTCTTTACCTTTCTGCCAGTTTGATTTTCGACAAGTGTCTTCCAACTTTTGAAATTCTTAAAAGTTTCATCCTTAGTCTTCTGGATGAATACCCATAACTTTCTGGAATAGTCATCTACTATGGATAGAAAATACTTTGCTCCTGAATGTGATGGACACCTTGCAGGCCCCCAAAGATCAGCATGGATGTAATCAAGGGATCCATGTGTTCTTTGTTTGCCTTTGTTGAACTTCATTCTACAGGACTTTCCAAGTACACAGGGTTCACAAAACTTCAGCTTTTCGACTTTATCTCCACCAAGCAGATTTTGTTTCCCTAATTCGACCAGACCCCTTTCACTGACATGGCCCAATCTCATGTGCCAAATTTCTGTCTTCGACAAAGGTTTCGTGGATGCAACATTTGTCGAACCACTTACAACTTCAGCCTCAAGAGTATACAAGCCTTGTTTCTTCACGCCTCTCAAGACTTCCTTCGACCCTTTCATGACTCTCAGGATACTTTTCTCTCCTTGAAACACATATCCTTTCTTGTCGAATTCACCAAGAGAAATCAAATTTCTCTTCAAATCAGGTACATACCTGACTTCAGTCAACAATCTTATTGACTCATCATGGAGCTTGAATCTCACAGATCCAACGCCTGCAATCTTGCAAGCTTTGTTGTTTCCCAGCAATACAGATCCACCATCTTGATCACATAATTCCTCGAACAAGTCTTTGTTTGGAGTCATGTGCCAAGTGCACCCAGAATCCATAATCCACTCCTTCGACGAGTTGTTGCTTGAAACCACAAGAACATCAAATGATTCGAAATCATCTTGGACAATAGCTGCATTGCCATTATCCTTACCTCCATGATCTTTCAGGCGTTCAGGGCACACCTTTCTTGTGTGACCTACTTTCTTACAGTGGTAGCATCTAATACCAGATGCGTCACCACTATAAGACTTCGACTGATTTTTACCTTTCCTCTTGTCGAATTTTCCTTTAACAGCCAACCCTTCACCAACCGTCGAAGGTTTATGCTCCTTACGTTCGTTCAAGTCCTTAGAGTACAAAGCTGATTGAACTTCTTCAAAGGTCAGGGACTCTCTTCCATACAAGAGGGTTTCTTTGAAGTGAGCATGTGATCTGGGCAAAGCGCACAACAATAACAGCGCTTGATCTTCATCATCAATCTTTACATCAATATTTTCAAGATCAAGAATCAGTTTGTTAAACATATCCAACTGCTCAGCCAACACTTTGTCTTCAATCATCTTGAATGAATACAAAGCTTGCTTCAGGTAGAGTCGATTTACCAGAGATTTGGTCATATACAAACTTTCAAGTTTCACCCATAACCCTGATGTCGTCGTCTCCTTTGATACCTGTCGAAGAACCTTATCACCAAGGCTTAACAAAATTGCACTGTGTGCTTTCTCGATCATGGCCGTCTTCTCTCTTTCTGTTAACGCAGCGTCCATCGCCGTCGCTCCCTTCAACGCTTCCAAACAACCCTGCTGAACCAGTAGGGCTTTCATCTTTAAGCGCCATAGACCGAAATCATTCACTCCGGTGAACTTTTCAATCTCATACTTTGTTGAAGGCATCTTCTCCACGCTCACCGCACCAATTTGTTGTGAATTCAATGCCAATAACAAAGTATAGAATAAGGGAGGAATATCAAACAAGGAAGAAGAAGAACACAAGAATTGGTTATAACTACTATTCTTTACTTTCTCTTTGGAAACAAGATTACAAGTTTACAAGAATAACAAATAACCCTCTCACCCTAAATTAGGATTTGCTGTGTTGCAATGATGAGAGACTAGTATGCTATTTATAATAAAACCTAACATACTAACTAATGGGCTTTTTCCACAAGGCCCATTATACAAGCTAACTTAATAAACAAGCTAACTTAACAAATTAGGGTTTAAACACTAAAACCTAATTTTAACAAGCATGTTCGACAAATGCTATACCCTGCTTCGACTACAGCATGTACTTCGATCATACTAGAGTTTGATCCAAAATCCCACAAAACCTAATCATAATGGTGAGCATCCAAGTGCAGAATATAATTTTATTGAGAAGCATGTTTGGGAGAAGTTTGTCAAATACCGTAGTTCTGCTGATTTCTTGGTTAGTCGTAATCTTATTTTCAGAATAATAACTTTATTCTTAAGCTTTTTAGATACAACCATGCAAATTGATATTCTTAATATGTTTATAACCGGTTAAAATGGACCAGAAATGATAAACAAGGAAAAATACCTCCATAGATTGTCTCGTGGGGATTATAGGAAACTTGAGGAAGTATTGATTAATTAAAAACAACCGGGACATGAGAAGTTAATAAGTTATGATCACAACTCATCTCCACGATTACGACATGAGAAGTGGAAGAGGACTCGACAAAGACCAACTAGAGAATTCATTTCAGATGTCTCACGTGCAGTCTCTAAAAAGATTATAAGTAGATTATTTTATCAATTAGAATATTAAATGTAAGATGTGTTGTGCGTATGATTTAAATCGCTTTGGTAATGATATATTATTCATGTTGTGTATGATGTTTTGGTTGATATGGTCAGTCAATGTTCCTTTGTTCCACAAACACGACATGATATATTAGTAGAAGTAATCAGAACAAAGGGTCGTGGTGGACACGTACGTGGTGTTGGAGAATGCATCATCCTGAGATTATTTTGTAGTACATCGAAAAAGAGTAAAGAATTATGAAAAAAAGAGATGGGCGAGCTGGTTGATAAGAAGTTTGTGAATGAACAGGAATCTCAAAGGAAAGAGTTGGAAGATAAATTAGCATGAGATTGTGAATCCTAAAAGAAAGAGTTAAATTAGATGTACAATAAAAAGTTTGAAGATGCATTAGCACATGAGTGGGAAATGCTCAAGAAAGAGATGGACCTGAATTATGCGGTATGTGAAAATAGTGTTTGTATGTTGAATTTGTCTTGTGTTGCAGTAAGATAAATAATGTTTATGCATTGTGTGTTGTTCTTTTTATGATGCATAAATTTGTCCCGATGGGTGTTACCGTCCAACCGAGTACAAAAGAGGATGATGATGAATTGCCCGAAACGGTTATTTTAGGTGGTGTGGGCATAAAAGGAAGTTATCCAGCTACCCATACCCATTCTCAAAATGAGATCATGGTTCCTTCTGAAGATTAAATAAGAAAATTGGTATGTTTCGTTATGGATGTTAAAGAATTAATTCGTCTTCAATTAGATCATGAGTGAGAGTCAGAGATTTTCTATCTCAATCCTAAATATATAAAGGATTTTGTGTTTGGAATTGAGCGGTTTGATGTGGGGATACTACCGTTGTAGTGTATGTAAGTACATTTTCTATTCTAATAAATATTAATTTTAAATTTGTGCACATTAGCAATTTTAATATTAAGACTCACTTTTTTTAAATTAAAAAATTGTTTAACCACATTTATTGTATTTATATAGAATCAAATAAATTAAAATATTTATAGATTTTTTGACCCATTTAGTATTTGATTTAAAAATAGTTCTTCCAAAGTGATTGAATCATTCATATCATCATGGTTAAGAGAGGGGAATACAGATTATTACTTATCACCATTTATTGATTCATGAGTAATTTTAAAATTGTAGTTTCTCTATTATAATTAGTTTCCATATTTTACTAAATATTAATTATGCTTGTGTTCATTCAGTAATTATTGGCGGTTGATCATCATCTCTCTTTGAAAGAATATGGTAATTATGCTATGTTCATTAGCCAAACAACTTAAAACAAAGATGAAACTATATTTTCTACGTAAATTTATATTTTTTTGAGAATTTTAGTAATATTTTCTTTGACTTTATAATTACTGTAAAGTGTAATATGTTTAAATTATTTTCAAGATATAAAATTGTGGAGCGACATAATATATTAAACGGAGTTAAAAATAAAAACTCACATTATGAACACATTTGGTAAGTGAATTACTTGTGACATTCATTTATCTATAATTACATGTACATGATTATATATTCAAGTTAAATTTTTAGACGAGAAAATACAAAAGATGATTGAGTATGATTTATATGTCATGAAACACGTGTTAAACATTGTCTATGTCGGTATTATTGATTCTTGAGACCAAGTATGTATATTTACAATAATATATTAATGATTTATATCACATGCAGAAAAATTTATTATTATTTTAAATCAAGTAATCTTCCATTACATTTAATTTTTTATATAGATATTTAACAACACTACACCATTATTACAAGAAGAATTTAAATACATTCGTGTACGTTAAACGTCTTACTTCAATGCGATTTATAGAAGTAAAATTTCATTTTCTTAGAAAGCAAATAAACAAGAATGTAGTGTAGGGGATTCATTATCCAAATAAAAAACAACTAGTAGGTCTATTCATTAAAGTTGTCAAGCTTAATACAATTGTGAAGTTTAGAAAAGAGATTAGTCTAATATCTCTAAATAATTTAAATTAAGGGAGAATGTTGATATTTCTTATAACTCAAATTAAGTTTGTATTTCTATTAGGGCGGCGTCTCTAATAACAGACTTTAAATGTGAAAATCTCTTTTTTTTTTTATAGTTTTTAACACTGAGTGTGAGATTTTTTTAATCAATTTTAGTGGAGTCATATTATGGGGGTCAAAAACTCCGCTATTTTAAAAAGAATTACTATTCATCAATTTTTTACTATTCATCATTATTTAGCGGGACTTATTATTTTTCGTGAATTATTAACTCCGCTAAATACTTTGAAATGAAAGAGAGAAAAAAAAAATAGAATAACATTCTTACTTGTGTGATAGATTTATTAAAAAATTTCACCGTTATGTTAGTTTGTTACTTAGAAGAGATAGTTAGCTTATGTTAGTTTGTTGATAACCGATATGAGACTCCAATTACCTGTATATTTTCTCTTTGCTTGAATAATCTTATACGTAATCTATTCACTCACTTATTTTCTCATTTCTCACTGCTTTGAACACTAACACTAATATGATTAATAAATAGTTTCTCCTAATGAAGAGTGGGGAGCATGAGAGCACCGCCTTTAAAAATATTAGACATTAAGTTTTAGATTACATGCTTTTTACCGCGTGTTGCTACATAGCCTACATCATCTTTTAATTTAAAAAATTTGATTTAAAATAAATATCGTGAATTTTTTTTTTGTAATAATCAGGTATTGAAAAAAAAATTCACAAAAAACCATGTTTCAGAAAATCCCATAAGAGAGAAGTCATCTCAATTGGCACCTACACCTTATTTTAAAGGGGAGGCGCCATCTCACTTGGTGCATAGGTGTTAAATTTGTGTCCTAAGCCAAGTGAGATGGCGCCTTAGTGCAATGGATAGACGATTTTTTGCATTTTTTATTTTAAATGCGTTACGTTACGTAAATGATATAGGATCACGAAAATTTGACTTTTTATTTACACAATATGATTACATAAAAAAATATGAAATAATCAATGGTCCCCTGGAACCCGATAACGACTTGCGGTTCCGCATCCCCGTCCTCGCCTTTCCCGTGGTGGGTTTCGTCGCGTTTCTTGTTGTGGCAGGGTCAATGACCCAGCGAAGTCAATGCGTTCCGGATCCATGAAATCAGTCAGATCTCCATATCTAGAAGACCCGCTTTGGTACAGTCGGTTACCCATACCCTCAAAGTTTGGTCGTGTTGGTGGTGGATGGGGTTCCATGATTGGTTTATAGCACTAGCCGTCTGAGTACGGGGGGTAGAAAGGAAATGAATCTTGGGGTGTTTGGTATTGGGAATGTTGGGTGCTTTGGTGATGTGGTGTGTTGTACCCCAAAATTTGCCCTCCCATATTCTTCAAGATTTGTCAAAAGCATGCTTCAAAATCTCCCCAAGGGTTGCACAGTTCAAGGACCTCCTAACAGTCAAAATTAGGGTTTTGGTTATGACAAAGAAAATGAAGTTTCCAAGGGTCCAATCAAGTCCCACATGCTTATAAACATGGTCAAGCATCCTCATACCAAGTTTCAAGACTTACAGCACAAAATTGCACAGTCAAAAACCCTAATTGCACTACAGTCAACTGTAGGGGCAAAATGGTCATTTGACAGTCAAAAGTCCAAATTTTTGACCAACATCTCATTTTGAAGCCACAAACATCATTTGATCAATGCTTGATCATGATTCTCAAAGCTTGGCTCAAAAAGTCTCAAGATGCAAAAGTTTCCTTATTTGGACAGTTGAAAAAGTCAACTGTAACTTGACCAGGGCATAACTTTCACATGGATTATCAAAAAAATTCCATCCAAAGCTCATTTTGAAGATAAAGACATTTCCTACAACTCCTCTTCATACTTCAAGTCCAAGAAATGCTCTCACAAAAAGTTATCAATTTCAACATTATAGGTCATTTTCAAAAGTCAACAAAAAGGGACTTTAAGTCAAAGGCCATAACTTGAGATTGGTAACCCAAAATTACATGGGACAAAAGACATTGGTTAGAGGACTCAAAGACCTTTCCAAAATGTCCAAGAACATGAGCAAAGCTTAAAAATTGAGCAAGTTATGCCTTATGGAAGTTGGGAAAGTTTTGGATATTTTGAAAAGTCAACATTGATTCAAATGACCTAAAATTGCTAATGGGCCTTTTTTTCTTCCACAATTCATCATCCAAGGCATGTTCACGACCATTTGGCCCAAAGGGAAGTTTTTTATCATTTTTATTTATTTATTTGGATTTTTAATTATTAATAATTCATTTAATTAATTAAAATACATGAAAAATACCAAACCAATGCAATCAAATCTTTTTGTGCATGGAATAGGTTTAAAATTTCGTGCATGATCAGATATGGAAGGAATTGAAGTGATTGGCCATGATTTGTACCAAATAGGCATGAAGAAATATTGGAAAAGATCTTTGAAAATCAAATCTTGAAAATCATGAATGCAAAGGTTTTTGTTTGATTTCTTTGACCTAAAACCTTCACACATACATATATAGTGCAACCCTAATACCAATAACCTCCCAGCTGCGCCATAGACCAATAACAAAACTTGAATTTTTTGCCAAAGAAGTGAAAACTGAAAACAAGGTTTTAGCACGATTCAGAGCGAGAGACCAATTGCAAAAGCTTCCTCGTGTCTTACTGAAGCTAACTGGATAATTTTCCAACCCTTACACGCCCAGAATTGGTACAAGGGGTTCAAACTGTTTTAAATTATATGCATAATCGTGTTTTAATATGTAGGCATTTTCATTGCATTTCTTTGATGGATTCATACTAATTGATGTGTTCTGAAGCTAACCACATATTTAAATTGAGTTTTTATGCATTATTGGAGATTTCACCATTGAAATAGGTTAGGGTTGCAGAACTTTCAAATTGGGCGTTTGTGCATATGGAAAAATTGGAACATGAAACCTAGGCCATTCAACTCAGCATGCTTGGACGATGCTAAATCCACCCTCGCGCTCAATTTATGATCTACCACAAGCTAATCGCTATTTTCTGGAACGGCATATTTTGGAACGATTCAAAAACCGTTGTTGATTCTTTTGTGTTTCAGGAAAAACAAAAGCGAGGAAGACGAAGGCTAGGTGGCCAAGACTGATTGGTTCATTTAAAAATTCGCGCTAAAAGTCCACTAATCCTTATGTTTGCTTATGTTATTTGTTCGTTATATTATAAACAAAGAGACAAAGTGGAGCAGTTGGCAAAGCGTCTTAGTGGTAACCCCTGGGACCTGGGTTCGAGCCCCAGGTCCCTCACCCTTTCCATATTATTTTTCAATTAATACTTATGTGCAGTTTCAGCGCTAGCGTCCATCATGCATCCACAACATCAAGCCGTCCACATGTCCCAATGCATTCAACCAAGGGCCAGGATCCAGAGATCATGATGTGTACTAGTCAACCATCCCACACGCTGGCATAGAAGTCAAAAGAGGCCAAGGATTAATGGGCCTAAAATGCTGATTTAACCTCCCAATTTGGGGACAGACCCCCCTAGGTTTACATTATTCTTTTCATTATTTTTTTATTTTGATTCAATTGTTTCTTTTATTTATTAATTCCTTTAATTTAATATTTTCATAAAAAAATATAAATAAACAATAAAAAATCAGAAAAGACAAAAATGAGTATTTTTTATTTAATATTTTAATATTTTGTAAATAAAATCCATTAATCAACTTAGTTTTAAATCTAGGATAAATCTTAATATTTTTCAATAAACCTAAAAATTGGTAGAATTAGGGTTTCAAACATTTTTTATCTTTTTTTTCTTTTTTCATCATATTAATTATTAATTCTTAATTAGTTATTTTCATAAATCAAATCGCATTAATTGATTAGGTTAAATTTTAGGTAAGTTTCATGTTTTCTTAATAAATAAAAAATTAGAATTAGGGTTAATCTCTCCATTTAATTCAATTTCATAAAAGTCATAAAAATACAAAAATACCAAAAATAATTCCCTTTCATTTTAATTTTCATTAATTTAATCATTTAATTTAATTTCGCAAAAAGGGTCCAACGCCCTCGTTTCTAATCTTAATTCAATTCGCGTATTTATTTCTTTTTCTTTTAATATTTATGTACCTCTCTCAAAGCCATGTAAATACTTATCTCTCGCACTTTTACTTTAATTCTTTATTTTTCTGTCAAATCGGGTCCTGGAAATTTTGGCGATGTGGACCCGCGCCTTTTGTAATAGTTTAGAATTTTACCTCTTTCGCACTTTTTAACTGTTAAATAAATGCATGCAAGAATGAATGACAAAAAATAAAAACAAACGCGTAGCTCACTCATAACATGACAAGATAAAATAAACGAATCTGACACACGAATCACACACCACCCCTAGGGTACGCCTCACTGTTGCCTTGCCTCGAAAGGTGATCGTCGAGTAGAGGATGTCTTAGTAAGTCCTCATGATCCGGGAACCTGGCATGAGGGTAGCTTCTAAGGTGTCTTCCTATTGCTCTGGTGATCACCATGTCCCGAACCTCGAATTGACCCGAACACCTCCAACGGTGGTGCTACCTACCTCTCAATGGTGGGATGGCACTACTTTAAAGGACATTTACACAGACGAATTCCTTAGGGTAGGTAGACGACTCTAGATGCTTGCTCTAAATTTCAAAACAAATCAAAAAATACTTTTCACACCAACACATTTTCAAAAAGCTTTCGAAAGCAATTTTTCAAACACTCTTGAGGACTAATACAAGAGTCGAACTGAAATTTTCAAAGAAACTTTTTAAAACCCACAATTGAAAAGCAAACAAACCATTTTTGAAAACACAAATGAGCAAGTATCTAAGAGCCCATGGATAACCATGGATAGAAAGGGTGCTAGCACCTTCCCTTTCTATAACCTACCTCCCGAACCGAGAGTAATCTCTATAAGGAATTTTTCTGTGCTTTTGTCCTTTCCATTTGGAGAAAATAAAAGACGGTGGCGACTCTTGCTTCCGCGACATTTCGCGAACCAGCGTTAAACAGTCAGTTCCAGATCCATCGATCACAGAACTGGCGACTCTGCTGGGGACTCTTTATAAAGTGAGGTGTACCTTAGGGATAGTTCATAACTGTGTTTTCAATTGCTTTCTTTGCTTGCTTTAAATTGTGGGACTGTCTTGGGAGTTCTATAGATCCTAACCCGGATCTGGGGGATACCTTCTTAGAAAGTAGCGACAAGGCTGTGAGGGAACTGTGCGGGGTATACCGACATGGTTGAAACAGTCTGCTACGTTGATGTGGCACTTTGGTATGTACCGGTAACCCTTGAGTTCAGCCAAGGAGAGTACGGGGCCTCCGCGTGGTGTCATGAAGCATCAACAGACCTTAGGAACCTTAATTGAACTATCTTGGCCTCTTTAGGGTAGTGAGATAACTGACTTTGGTGCAGTCCGAGGTTGGTTGATACTCGATACTACACTCAATTGAGGATTGCTTTCCTGGAATATTTCGGTCTCCAGTTCAGTGGCTAAATCGAAACGATGAACAATGAAAGCAATCCCGTGATATTGGGACCCTTAGAACCCGGTTACTTCTAATAGGACAGGTTGAACCCACCAACTTCAAGAGGGTACTACCCAGACCCCATGCTGGCCTTAAACCCTAAGGGCTTGTCTTGTGTGCCTTGTGTGCCTTACATGTTTGTCTTTGTAAATATTTGTGGTGTGTTTAATCATAGCATCATGACATCATCCAGCATCATATGCATTGACTAACCATTTCAGGGGTTCGAATCTTCATCTTTGTTCTTGTTTTGTAGGACATGGAAACTGTTCGTAGAAAGACAATTCAAATCAGTCTTGTAAGGATCCCTCCTCAGCTTAAGGAACTTATATCCAGGATTCCCGAGAGCTCTTCATTCAGTGAAAGACATGGAAGACTCATCAGCTTGGTCAATACCAACATTGAGGAAGATATGATAAAGGTCCTGTTCCAGTTCTTTGACCCTCTGCATCACTGTTTCACCTTCTTGGATTATCAGCTGGTACCTACATTGGAGGAGTTCTCCCGGCTCCTGAAGATCCCTATCCTTGATCAACTACCCTACAACGGTACGGAAAAGGAACCCAAGCTTGAAGAGATTGCTAAAGCCTTGCACCTACAATCATCTGACCTCAAGGGACATTGGGAAGTTAGAAGTGGTATCAAAGGGTTCTTAGCCAGGTTTCTGTTTGAAAAGGCCCATGAATGTTGGAACTCCCTTGACTTACAAGCTTTTGAAGAAGTTGTGGCCCTCCTTGTCTATGGTTTGGTGTTGTTTCCTAACCCAGATCAGCTTATAGATATCAGTGTTGTCCAGATCTTCATGTCCAGGAATCCTATACCTACGTTGTTGGGGGACATCCTTCACTCATGTTACACTCGAACCATGAGAAAAAGAGGTGTCCTTATGTGTTGCACTCCTCTCCTGGGAAGGTGGTTTATTTCGCACCTTCCACAATCAGTTTTGAAGAACGAGCGGGGTTTGAGATGGTCACAACGGTTGATGACTCTTACACATGCAGATATACATTGGTGCCCTCGGACCAGAGAGGATGTCACTATCATTGATCGTTGCGGGGAGTACCCTAATGTTCCTTTACTTGGAATCAGAGGAGGTATTACTTACAGCCCGTGCCTGGCTTGGAGACAGTTTGGTTATGCTCTGAGGGATGGTCCTCATGACATGTTAATTCCTGACATAGTTTTTGACTTCGACAACGACGCACAAGGACTTCGCCAGAGATTTATCAGAGCTTGGAGGATGCCAAGTAGGATAGACAGCAAGACACTGGGGCACAGGAACTCCATCCCGTTGGAACCTTATCTCAAGTGGGTACGAGCCTGCTCCCAGAAGTTAGTGATGCCTTATCCTCATATGCTCCCAGTAATCAAAGAACCGGTCTTGGAAGGAGAAGTGTCCTACACCATTCAGCACCCTGATATGCCCACATCCTGGGAAGAGATGCAGAAGAGTTGGATCCAGCTTAAGGAGGAACGGAATTCTCTTGAGACCAATCTACATGCCAGTGAAAAGAAGGTCCTGGAGCTCACCCGCCTATTGCATGAGGAAAGGAATCTCAACACCTACATAGCTCCAAAGAGGATGCGTAGTGTCTTTTGGGATTGATTTGCTTTGTAATTTGTGCCCATGAGGCTTTGATGTACTGAACAATTATTTCCTTAATGATAACGTGTGTTCCTTTTTGTCTACAACAAATTTGAACTTTCGAACCCTTGAATGCATTGCATAAACACATATCATTCATCATGTGCATAGCAGGTTTTTCTTCTTTTCAGGTTGCTTACTGTTCTTCGCTGTTTATTTCAGCATCATGAATCCTGACTCATCATCAACTGAGATGTCCATCAAAGCTCTTCAGGCGCAGAATGCACAATTTCAGGAATTAATCATGGGTTTGGCTCAAGGCCAAGAAGAGCTGAAGGCTCTGCTCCTGAAGAAGGAAAAGAAGAAGAAGAGAAGGAATGTTCTTTTCAACTCGGGCCGAAGGTTTGGCAACACTCTGCAAAATGAAGAGGTTGGTTCTTCCATTGGCAAGGGTACTCCTCAAGCGGAAAAAGGTCCTAGTCCGGTAGTCTCTGACAACGAGACTGATTTTGATGAAGAGCAATATCCTCCTACAGAAGACAGATACAAGCAGTTGGAAGACAGACTGAATGCTATGGAGATCCAACAGGTACCTGGGCTGGATTTTGGAGATTTGGGCTTGTCTACTGGTGTGATTATCCCTCGTAAATTCAAAGCACCATCTTTCACTAAGTACGACGGGGCGTCTTGTCCCAAGCTACAACTCAGGTCCTATGTTCGGAAGATTCAACCGTACTCAGTGGATAAGAATTTGTGGATCCACTTCTTCCAGGAGAGTCTTTTAGGGACTCATCTCGAATGGTTTTATCAGCTGGATGGGACCAAGGTTCGTAACTGGGAGGAGTTGGCTACTGCTTTCTATAAGCAGTATCAATATAATGCCGACCTTACCCCTACACGTACCCAACTCCAGGGTATGTCGTTAGGTTCAAGTGAAGGTTTTAAGGAGTACGCTCAGAAGTGGAGGGATCTGGCTGGCAGGGTGCAGCCTCCGTTGACTGATCGGGAGTTGGTAGACATGTTCTTGGGGACCCTATCTGGGCCATTTTTCAACCATCTTATCGGTAATTCTTCTGCTGGATTCACTGATCTTATTCTGACTGGAGAGAGAATTGAGGCTGGGTTGAAGTCTGGTAAGATTCCGAAGGGTGCATCGTCTAGTTCTGAGAAGAAACCCTTCAAGAAGGAGGCTAGTGCTGTATATGGCTCTAGAAGATAAGAGAAATCTGAGCGCCGCCAATCTGTCAGTGCGGTGATGATTGCTAAGCCTGTTGCCGCTCCTCGGCCAACCAATCCTCAAAGGGCTGAAAGACCCCGGAGAGAGTTTACCCGTTTGAGCATGACCTTATCGCAGATCTTGCCACAGTTGCTATCCACCAATCTAGTGACTGTCAGGGAGGCCTCAAAAGTTGTGAACACTGCCTCCCCCAAATACAACCCAAATGCTCGTTGTGCTTATCATTCTGATAGCCCAGGGCATTCCACTGATGACTGTTGGGCATTAAGGAATAAGGTGCAAGACCTTATTGACGCGAAAGAGATACAGTTCGAAGCGCCTGAGAGGCCGAATGTGGTGACTGCTCCTATGCCTCAGCATGGGGTAAATGCTGTTGATGAAGAAGTGTACGCTGTTTTTGTGGATGATCTAGCTACTCCCTTAATAACTGTCAAGAAGAACCTACTGCTGGTCGGTTTATTTCCGGGTTGCAGTGAGGGTTGCCTGTTCTGTGCTGTTTCCCTATCTGGTTGTCCCTTGCTGAAGTTAGGCATCCAAAGCCTTATGGACAGTAAGGAGATTTTGTTCAAGAAGTTTGTTGTTCAGTTGGTTCCGGTAGAAGAAGTTTATGTGGTTACCATCTTCAATAATCCAATCAAGGCTCTCCCGAAGAAGCCTGTCCAAATCATGATTGTCGCACCTGTTGTTATCACTGTTCCGGGGCCTCTTCCTTACGTATCTGATAAAGTTGTCCCCTGGCATTATGGGGCAGACGTATATGTGAATGGAATCAAACAAGAATTCAACACTGGCGCCAGTATCTGCGATATCACTGGCCCAGCCAAGGTTACCCGCAGTGGCAGGCTCTTCTCGCCTAACATTGCACCGCCCGCTACTCGAAGACCCCTCCTTATAACACCTACAAGTGTACCTGTTCCTGTTGCTGATCAAGTTGTTTCCCCTGCCGCCGAGTCGTCTAATGCTCGGGGCAAAGGGATTGAAGTTGAGCCTGCCCGGATGGAGGCACCAATACTTATAACTGCTGAAGCCTCCCAACAAGAAATGGAGGAAATCTTGAAAATAATAAAGAAGAGTGATTTCAATGTTGTCGAGCAGCTGGGGCATACGCCCTCCAAGATCTCCATGCTCTCCTTATTACTATGCTCCGAGGCCTATGCTAAGGCCTTGATCTCATTTCTCAAGACGGCCCATGTGCCACAGGAGACATCTGCAGTCCAGTTCACTGACTGCGTAGCAAATCTGACAGCGGACAATGGCTTGGGTTTCTCAGATGCTGACCTGACTGCAAAAGGAAGAGACCACAATGATGCTCTGCATGTCTCTATTGAATGCAGGGGCACTACTCTAGCGCATGTGTTGGTGGACACTGGTTCCTCCTTGAATGTTCTACCAAAGAAGGCCTTAGACTGTTTGGATTGTGAAGGCCTGGAACTAAAACCTAGCAATATCATCGTCAGAGCCTTTGACGGTTCCAAGAGGATGGTTCATGGAGAGGTTGACATTCCTATTCGTGTGGGCTCTCAGGTGTTTGAATCTACTTTTTATGTGATGGATATCCGTCCATTGTACTCTTGTCTACTGGGTCGACCTTGGATCCATAAAGCTGGGGCAGTGACCTCTACCTTGCACCAGAAGCTAAAATACCCCGTCAGAGGGAAGATCGTCACTGTGCAAGGAGAGGAGGAGTATATGGTGAGCCATCTGAATTCCTTCAGATACATTGAGATGGATGGGCAGTTTATTGAAACCCCCTTTCAGCATTTCGAGGAGGTGCTTCAAATTTCAGCAGCAGCAGAAACAGCGGTCGAAGAGGATGTTCCCTTGAAGATGGCTTCCCTGAAGGATGCCCGGGCTGTGGTTCAAAAAGGTGAATGTGCTAACTGGGGCAGGCTTCCCGACTTTACACAGAAAACTGACAAATTTGGACTGGGTTTTACTGCAGAGGGTCAGAAAGCTATGCGGAAGGCGAAGACCAGAAGACCTCCTGTGCTCATTACAAATCCAAGAGTGAATGCTATTGGGGAGGATAATGAAGTGGATGAAGCTGAGTTCAATAGCTGGATATACCCGACGACCGAAGGCGGATTGACCAATTGGATTGTCAAAGACCATACTCCTGTTACTTTTGTTACGCAGTAATAAACTTCTTTGTTTTGTTATTTGTAATAAACAATAAATTGAACTCTATGTCCCGGTGTCTTACCCGAGGCACCGTGGTTTTATTTGTGAGGGCATATAAATTGTCATTTCATATATCATAAATAAAAATCTTGGACGTTTTCTCGCATTTCAAATCTTATGCTCCTTTTCTGTCTTTCCTTCCTTTATACATATTTCAAAACAGCTGTATTTACACACACTCACTCATACAGGTTTCAATCCACTCTGGATCTCACTGGTAACGACTCTGCTACTGCCAGTTATGACTTCGAAAATCCGATCAACTTAGCCGAAGACGAAGGTGAAGATGATTGCGAAGTGCCTAGCGAGCTTGCAAGACTGTTACTTCAGGAAGAGAGGGCAATTCAACCACATGAAGAGCCAGTGGAAATAATAAACTTGGGTACTGAAGCAGATAGGAAAGAGGTAAAGATTGGTGCCAACTTAGAGCTCAGCGTAAAGCAACGGTTGACTAAGATGCTACATGATTATATGGAGATCTTTGCCTGGTCCTATGAAGACATGCCCGGGTTGGATACCGACATTGTGGTCCATCACTTGCCTACTAAGGAAGACTGCCCTCCGGTTAAGCAAAAGGTCTGCCGTATGCGTCCAGAGATGTCTGAGAAGATTAAAGCCGAGGTCATGAAACAGTTTGATGCTGGGTTCCTTGCAGTGACTTCTTACCCTCAGTGGGTTGCTAATGTGGTGCCGGTACCAAAGAAGGACGGTAAGGTCAGAATGTGTGTCGACTACAGGGATCTGAACAGGGCCAGCCCCAAAGATGACTTCCCTCTACCTCACATTGACGTCCTTGTTGACAATACAGCTCAGCACAAGGTATTCTCTTTCATGGATGGCTTTTTAGGTTACAATCAGATCAAGATGGCACCTGAAGACATGGAAAAGACTACATTTGTTACTCAGTGGGGCACCTTCTGTTACAAGGTCATGCCTTTTGGACTAAAGAACGCTGGGGAAACCTACCAACGTGCCATGGTTGCTTTATTTCATGACATGATCCATCATGAGATAGAAGTGTATGTTGACGACATGATCGCAAGGTCCCAGACTGAGGAAGAGCACCTAGATCATCTGCAGAAATTGTTTGACCGGTTGAAACTATACAAGCTGAGGTTGAACCCGAACAAGTGCACCTTCGGGGTAAGATCTGGAAAGTTGCTGGGCTTCGTTGTAAGTGATAAGGGTATTCAAGTGGACCCTGCCAAGGTTAAAGCTATTCAAGAGATGCCAGTTCCTAAGACAGAGAAGGAAGTCAGAGGCTTTTTAGGACGCCTGAATTACATTGCTCGGTTCATCTCACACCTAACTGCTACTTGTGAACCAATCTTCAAGCTGCTGAAGAAAGATCAGGTAGTACGTTGGAATGATGAATGTCAGGCTGCTTTTGACAGAATCAAAGAGTATCTCCAAGAACCACCCATCCTTATGCCACCGGTTGAAGGGATACCTCTGATACTATACCTGACAGTACTTGACAACTCAATGGGGTGCGTGCTGGGGCAGCATGACGAGTCTGGCCGAAAAGAGCATGTCATTTATTACCTTAGCAAAAAGTTTACCGACTGTGAGACCCGATACTCACTGCTTGATAAAACTTGCTGCGCTTTGGTATGGGTTGCTCGCCGGCTGAGACAGTATATGCTGACTCACACTACCTTGTTGATCTCAAAGATGGATCCTATAAAGTACATATTCGAAAAGCCTGCTCTGTCTGGGAGAATAGCAAGATGGCAAATGATCTTGATGGAATATGACATTCAGTACACGACCCAGAAAGCCATCAAGGGAAGTGTATTGGCAGACCACTTGGCACATCAGGCAGTAGATGACTATCAGTCAATGAACTTTGAGTTTCCGGATGAAAGCATCATGATTGTGACTGATTGTGAAGTACCTGGACCGGATGAAGGACCTGAGGAAGGATCCCGATGGTCTATGCACTTTGACGGAGCATCTAACGCTTTGGGAAACGGTATTGGCGCTGTAATCATATCTCCTCAAGGCACTCATACTCCACTCACTGCCCGACTATGTTTCAACTGTACCAACAACATGGCAGAGTATGAGGCATGCATCATGGGCCTTCAAGCTGCGATCGACTTAAGGATCAAGTTTCTGAGTGTCTTCGGAGATTCCGCTCTTGTGATTAATCAGATCAAAGGAGAGTGGGATACGAAACATCCGAATCTTATTCCTTACAGAGAATGTGTGTTGACTTTGATCCCCCACTTCACGAAGATAACCTTTGAACACTTTCCAAGAGAAGAGAATCAGTTGGCGGACGCGTTAGCTACAATGTCTTCTATGTTCAAGGTCAAGTGGGACAATGAGGCTCCCCGGATCATCATCTGGAAACTGGACGAACCGGCATATTGTTGGGATCTCGAGACT
Source organism: Vicia faba (assembly GCA_948472305.1). Taxonomy (NCBI): domain Eukaryota; kingdom Viridiplantae; phylum Streptophyta; class Magnoliopsida; order Fabales; family Fabaceae; genus Vicia; species Vicia faba. Next base: position 1,606,057,061 of record OX451738.1, on the reverse strand, counting down.
AAATTGGTGACTGAGAAGCCTTGGTACCATGAGGTGAAGAGGTATCTGGAAGCTCAGGAGTACCCTGAAGGTGCGTCTGTCAATGATAAAAAGTTTCTGAGGAGGTTCGCAGCGAATTTCTTCCTTAGCAACGACATCTTGTACAAGCGAAACCATGATTCGACCTTACTGCGTTGTGTGGATAAGACTGAAGCGGAAAGAATCATGGAAGAGCTACATGAAGGGACCTTTGGTACACATTCCAGTGGGCACACTATGGCGAAGAAAATCCTTCGGGCAGGGTATTTCTGGTCCACCATGGAAGCAGACTGCTACCAACATTCCAGGACATGCCATAAGTGCCAGATTTACGCAGACAAGGTGCATGTTCCTCCAGTTCCTCTAAATGTTCTGACTGCACCTTGGCCGTTTGCAATGTGGGGCATAGACATGATTGGTGAGATTAAGCCTACGGCATCTAATGGACATCACTTCATCCTGGTAGCGATTGATTATTTCACGAAGTGGGTTGAGGCTGCCTCCTACGCTACGGTAACCAAGACTGTTGTGGCACGGTTCATTCGGCATAACCTGATCTGTCGATACGGTGTCCTAGAAAGAATTATTACAGACAACGGTACCAATCTCACTAACAAGATGATCACTGAGCTCTGCGAGCAGTTCAAAATACAGCACCACAATTCTTCTCCTTACAGACCGAAGATGAATGGGGCTGTAGAAGCAGCAAATAAAAATATCAAGAAAATCGTGCAGAAGATGACAGTGAATTATAAAGATTGGCACGAGATGTTACCGTTCGCTCTACATGGGTACCGTACCTCAGCTAGGACGTCAACCGGGGCAACTCCTTTCTCTTTGGTTTATGGTATGGAGGCAGTCTTACCGATCGAAGTGCAAATACCCTCTCTCCGGATAATGAAGGATGCAGATCTGAACGAAGATGATTGGATCCAGACACGACTTGATCAGCTAAACCTTATTGATGAGAAGAGACTTGCTGCTATCTGCCATGGTCAGACGTATCAGAAACGGATGATCAGGGCATTTAACAAAAAGGTCAGACCACAGGAATATCGAGTTGGGGATCTGGTAATTAAGCGAATCATCCTTCCTCAGAGTGATCCAAGGGGCAAATGGACCCCTACGTATGAAGGGCCTTTTGTGGTTAAACATGTGTTCTCAGGAGGAGCCATGATTTTAACCAACATGGATGGTGACGACCTTCCTCACCCCGCCAATGCAGACATAGTAAAAAAATACTACGCATGAAAAAGACCCGCTAGGTTGACATACCTAGGAAAAAATTAGGGCTTCCCGGCGAACCAAAAGGGTTCAGGCAAAATGAAGGGATGAAATGAAAAAAAAAACTGTACACCCGGCAAGTCGAAAACCTGAAAAGGCGGCTTGGGCAAAAATGGGTATCCCGGTGGACTGAAAACCCGAAAGGGCGGTCCAGGCAAAAGTTAGGGATAAAGCGTAATACTATGTCTCATTGGATCACCTTGCATCCAGAATCCGGTATCTACGTCAAGTTCAGACGGCATCGATCAGTCAGCTTCATCTTCGTTTAGGTCATCAAGTGATGAGACGCTCGGAGTTATAAGGGCAATAGCAGAGTTGAAACCCAGTGGGATCATTCATTTCACACAGCTGTTTTATTTTCTCTTGTACAAAATTTGTATAAGCTCTTTTGTTCGGCGGCGTTCTCTTACTAGGACGTCAGCCTCTTGTACATAAAACGCCTATTTTATAGGCAAATTCAAAATCAATACAAATACACTTTTCAGTTAAAATTGCCAATTGTTTTTCCTTTTTCTGTTTTGTTTTGCGAAGAACGTCCAAGGTTCAATTTGTGATATATGCATTGACAATAATTTGCTAACTCATGAATATTTGCGTACGAAACAAAGGATTAATTACAGGTAACATTAGAAACAGGGGCAATAAAGAGTTGTCTACGCAATCTAATTGTTCTATCCACTAAGGTACCAAGGTAGGTTCAACTAAAGAACATAACCAGATATCCTAATTCCCCAGAAAGTGAGCCAGCCAGTCAGAGCACTCTCAGGCAAAGCTATTGTCAAACCTTAAGGAAGTTGAGTATCCTCCCGCAGAACTCAAACATTCCCCAGCAGCATATATACATGTATTCTTAACAAGCATCCCCGACAGTCTTGGCCTAAAGATTGTTCCCCGGCGGCATACCAAACATTCAGTGGAGTCACCTCCCCGATACAGTGCAAAACTTCCCCAAGAGAGTCCAATCCAGTTTCCCCAAGAAAGTTGGAATCCATCTCCCCAAGCAGTAAGCTTATCCCCAGTAGATTCTGGAAGCTTATCCTCGCAGAGCACGAACGCGTCGCCCGGCTTTATTCAAAGAGTTATTTCCTTACCAGGACATAACTGGGTTATCCTCAGCCAAAAGCCACGGAAAAAGCGTCCTCGACGAAGCCTTCTTATCCCCAGCGAAGTCTATCAACACTTCCAACACAGCAAAAGTATCCCCAGCAAGTTATCTTCATCAAACTCAACAAAGTATCTCTCTCCCCACAGAACATTGCTACCCAGCAAGATCGCTAGAGTACTTTTCTCCCTGCAGAGTAATTCATTCGCCAAGTTTATGCCCCAACGGAGTTATCTTCTCTTACCGGTATTCTTGCAACTATCATCCAGCGGAAGCAAAGATCTATTCTTCAACATCAGCCCAGGAGTGACTTCCCGACACCCGTCAAGGGTTTACTTTCAAAAACATACATTCATAAACATCACATACATCATTATAGCATGCATATACGCATCATATCTTACAAATCACATTTATATTAAGAACATCATTGCTTGATCCATATCATGCATTGCATATGACTGACCTTTACCTTTCAGGAAAGATTCAGTTAAGTTCTCAATCATATTTTAAGACCTAGACCGGTTCAGTTAATCGACCCTAAGATTTTCTGTTTCTTATCCAGTCAAAGGCCTTCTCTGGTTCAGTCAGATCGACCCTAAGATCTCCCTGTCTCTTATCCAGTTGAAGACATTTCAAGACCTAGACCGGTTCAGTTAATCGACCCTAAGATTTTCTGTTTCTTATCCAGTCCAAGGCCTTCTCTGGTTCAGTCAGATTGACCCTAAGATCTCCCTGTTTCTTATCCAGTTGAAGACATTTCAAGACCTAGACCGGTTCAGTTAATCGACCCTAAGATTTTCTGTTTCTTATCCAGTCCAAGGCCTTCTCTAGTCCAGCTAAATCGACCCCAAACAGATTTTCCTGATAAAGACTCAGTAGAAGACGCCTAAGATTCTCTCAATGATTGCTGTTGAGGTTGTAGTCGCCTGTGGTTCTCTCCCCGATACTGCGGAGGTAGTAATCATCCCCAAATTCGCTCAATGATACTGTTGAAGTCGAAGTCGCCCAAGATTCTCTCAATGATTGCTGTTGAGGTTGTAGTCGCCTGTGGTTCTCTCCCCGATACTGCGGAGGTAGTAATCATCCCCAGATTCGCTCAATGATACTGTTGAATTCGAAGTCGCCCAAGATTCTCTCAATGATTGTTGTTGAGGTTGTAGTCGTCTGTGGTTCTCTCCCCGATACTGTGGAGGTAGTAATCATCCCCAGATTCGCTCAATGATACTGTTGAAGTCGAAGTCACCCAAGATTCTCTCAATGATTGCTGTTGAGGTTGTAGTCGCCTGTGGTTCTCTCCCCGATACTGCGGAGGTAGTAATCATCCCCAGATTCGCTCAATGATACTGTTGAAGTCGAAGTCGCCCAAGATTCTCTCAATGATTGTTGTTGAGGTTGTAGTCGCCTATGGTTCTCTCCCCGATCCTGCGGAGGTAGTAATCATCTCAAGATTCGCTCAACGATTGCTGTTGAAGTTGAAGTTATCCAAGATTCTCTCAATGATTGCTGTTGAGGTTGTAGTCGCCTATGGTTCTCTCCCCGATACTGCGGAGGTAGTAATCATCCCAAGATTCGCTCAACGATTGCTGTTGAGGTTGAAGTTATCCAAGATTCTCTCAATGATTGCTGCGGAGGTAGTAATCATCCCGAGATTTTCTCAGCGATTGCTGTTGAAGTTGAAGTCATCCAAGGTTCTCTCACCGTTCCTGTTGAGGTAGTAACCATCCCTGGTTCATTCATCACCATTTGAAGCTCCAGATTCAGCTTCTGTAACCAGTCAGGACACATCTATACAAAGCATCTGAAGACCAGCTCCTGCAACATGTCAGGTACTCATCTTTCTTTTGCAGGTACGCAGGTTCTCGCTAAGGAATCTCTTACGCGATCGACATCCAGATGGCATCTATAAGCCCATCCACCTTCCATCATCTCTTAGCATGGCATCTATAAGCCCATCATCCTATCCATCAATCTCCAAATGGCATCTATAAGCCCATTCCACCATCACACTGCTACTATGTGAGCGCAAATTTCTAGGCACTCTAGTGTTCAATCATCTCCCACCTTCGGATTACGAAAGGCACGTCAGCCAATCTGCATCCTCAGGTTTAAGAAGATTGAACAGGGGCAACTGTTGTACCCCAAAATTTGCCCTCCCATATTCTTCAAGATTTGTCAAAAGCATGCTTCAAAATCTCCCCAAGGGTTGCACAGTTCAAGGACCTCCTAACAGTCAAAATTAGGGTTTTGGTTATGACAAAGAAAATGAAGTTTCCAAGGGTCCAATCAAGTCCCACATGCTTATAAACATGGTCAAGCATCCTCATACCAAGTTTCAAGACTTACAGCACAAAATTGCACAGTCAAAAACCCTAATTGCACTACAGTCAACTGTAGGGGCAAAATGGTCATTTGACAGTCAAAAGTCCAAATTTTTGACCAACATCTCATTTTGAAGCCACAAACATCATTTGATCAATGCTTGATCATGATTCTCAAAGCTTGGCTCAAAAAGTCTCAAGATGCAAAAGTTTCCTTATTTGGACAGTTGAAAAAGTCAACTGTAACTTGACCAGGGCATAACTTTCACATGGATTATCAGAAAAATTCCATCCAAAGCTCATTTTGAAGAGAAAGACATTTCCTACAACTCCTCTTCATACTTCAAGTCCAAGAAATTCTCTCACAAAAAGTTATCAATTTCAACATTATAGGTCATTTTCAAAAGTCAACAAAAAGGGACTTTAAGTCAAAGGCCATAACTTGAGATTGGTAAACCAAAATGACATGGGACCAAAGACATTGGTTAGAGGACTCAAAGACCTTTCCAAACTGTCCAAGAACATGAGCAAAGCTTAAAAATTGAGCAAGTTATGCCTTATGGAAGTTGGGAAATTTTTGGATATTTTGAAAAGTCAACATTGATTCAAATGACCTAAAATTGCTAATGCGCCTCTTTTTCTTCCACAATTCATCATCCAAGGCATGTGCACGACCATTTGGCCCAAAGGGAAGTTTTTTATCATTTTTATTTATTTATTTGGATTTTTAATTATTAATAATTCATTTAATTAATTAAAATACATGAAAAATACCAAACCAATGCAATCAAATCTTTTTGTGCATGGAATAGGTTTAAAATTTCGTGCATGATCAGATATGGAAGGAATTGAAGTGATTGGCCATGATTTGTACCAAATAGGCATAAAGAAATATTGGAAAAGATCTTTGAAAATCAAATCTTGAAAATCATGAATGCAAAGGTTTTTGTTTGATTTCTTTGACCTAAAACCTTCACACATACATATATAGTGCAACCCTAATGCCAATAACCTCCCAGCTGCGCCATAGACCAATAACAAAACTTGAATTTTTTGCCAAAGAAGTGAAAACTGAAAACAAGGTTTTAGCACGATTCAGAGCGAGAGACCAATTGCAAAAGCTTCCTCGTGTCTTACTGAAGCTAACTGCATAATTTTCCAACCCTTACACGCCCAGAATTGGTACAAGGGGTTCAAACTGTTTTAAATTATATGCATAATCGTGTTTTAATATGTAGGCATTTTCATTGCATTTCTTTGATGGATTCATACTAATTGATGTGTTCTGAAGCTAACCACATATTTCAATTGAGTTTTTATGCATTATTGGAGATTTCACCATTGAAATAGGTTAGGGTTGCAGAACTTTCAAATTGGGCGTTTGTGCATATGGAAAAATTGGAACATGAAACCTAGGCCATTCAACTCAGCATGCTTGGACGATGCTAAATCCACCCTCGCGCTCAATTTATGAGCTACCACAAGCTAATCGCTATTTTCTGGAACGGCATATTTTGGAACGGTTCAAAAACCGTTGTTGATTCTTTTGTGTTTCAGGAAAAACAAAAGCGAGGAAGACGAAGGCTAGGTGGCCAAGACTGATTGGTTCATTTAAAAATTCGCGCTAAAAGTCCACTAATCCTTATGTTTGCTTATGTTATTTGTTCGTTATATTATAAACAAAGAGACAAAGTGGAGCAGTTGGCAAAGCGTCTTAGTGGTAACCCCTGGGACCTGGGTTCGAGCCCCAGGTCCCTCACCCTTTCCATATTATTTTTCAATTAATACTTATGTGCAGTTTCAGCGCTAGCGTCCATCATGCATCCACAACATCAAGCCGTCCACATGTCCCAATGCATTCAACCAAGGGCCAGGATCCAGAGATCATGATGTGTACTAGTCAACCATCCCACACGCTGGCATAGAAGTCAAAAGAGGCCAAGGATTAATGGGCCTAAAATGCTGATTTAACCTCCCAATTTGGGGACAGACCCCCCTAGGTTTACATTATTCTTTTCATTATTTTTTTATTGTGATTCAATTGTTTCTTTTATTTATTAATTCCTTTAATTTAATATTTTCATAAAAAATATAAAAAAAAAATAATAAAAAATCAGAAAAGACAAAAATGAGTATTTTTTATTTAATATTTTAATATTTTGTAAATAAAATCCATTAATCAACTTAGTTTTAAATCTAGGATAAATCTTAATATTTTTCAATAAACCTAAAAATTGGTAGAATTAGGGTTTCAAACATTTTTTTATCTTTTTTTTCTTTTTTCATCATATTAATTATTAATTCTTAATTAGTTATTTTCATAAATCAAATCGCATTAATTGATTAGGTTAAATTTTAGGTAACTTTCATGTTTTCTTAATAAATAAAAAATTAGAATTAGGGTTAATCTCTCCATTTAATTCAATTTCATAAAAGTCATAAAAATACAAAAATACCAAAAATAATTCCCTTTCATTTTAATTTTCATTAATTTAATCATTTAATTTAATTTCGCAAAAAGGGTCCAACGCCCTCGTTTCTAATCTTAATTCAATTCGCGTATTTATTTCTTTTTCTTTTAATATTTATGTACCTCTCTCAAAGCCATGTAAATACTTATCTCTCGCACTTTTACTTTAATTCTTTATTTTTTTGTCAAATCGGGTCCTGGAAATTTTGGCGATGTGGACCCGCGCCTTTTGTAATAGTTTAGAATTTTACCTCTTTCGCACTTTTTAACTGTTAAATAAATGCATGCTGTGATCGGTGGATCTGGAACTGACTGTTTAACGCTGGTTCGCGAAATGTCGCGGAAGCAAGAGTCGCCACCGTCTTTTATTTTCTCCAAATGGAAAGGACAAAAGCACAGAAAAATTCCTTATAGAGATTGCTCTCGGTTCGGGAGGTAGATTATAGAAAGGGAAGGTGTTAGCACCCTTTCTATCCATGGTTATCCATGGGCTCTTAGATACTTGCTCACTTGTGTTTTCAAAAATGGTTTGTTTGCTTTTCAACTGTGGGTTAAAAAAGTTTCTTTGAAAAATTTCAGTTCGACTCGTACGTCAGAGTGTTTGAAAAATTTGCTTTGAAAGCTTTTGAAAATGTGTTGGTGTGAAAAGTCTTTTTTGAGTTTGTTTTGAGATTAGAGCAAGTATCCTTGAGAACCTACCTACCCTAAGGAATTCGTCTGTGTAGATGTCCTTAAAAGTAATGCCATCCCACCATTGAGAGGTAGGTAGCACCACCATTGGAGGTGTTCGGGTCAATTCGAGTTTCGGGACATGGTGATCACCAGAGCAATGGGAAGACACCTTAGAAGCTACCCTCATGCCAGGTTCCCGGATCATGAGGACTTACTAAGACATCCTCTACTCGACGATCACCTTTCGAAAGGCAACAGTGAGGCGTACCCTAGGGGTGGTGTGTGCGATTTGTGTGTCGTTTTCAGTTATTTTGTCTTGTCATGTTTATTGGTGTTCTACGCTCGATTTTATTTTAAGTCCATTCATTCTTGCATGCTTATTTAACAGTTAAAAATATTTGCGGGAAAATAAATCTAAGGCTATTACAAATGGCGCGGGTCCACATGCCAAAATTTCCAGGACCCGATTTGACAGAAAAATAAAGAATTAAGGTAAAGTGCGAGAAAGTATAAATTGTTACAACGCTTTGGGAGAATTACATGATTATAATAAGCGACATAAAATAAACGTGCGAAATTAACAATTAAAATATGGGCGTTGGACCCTTTTGCAAGGAATTAAAGTTAATGAGAAATTACAATTAAAAATTAAAAGAAAATGTTTTTTAGTATTTTTGTATTTTAAAAGATTTAAAAGAAAAAGAATTAATTTCCAATTTAAAATAAAACACTAAACCTAGTTCTAATTATTTTTTAAGTTATTAAGGAAAAACATATTGAATTTTTTACCTACATTGCAAACCCTAATTTATTTGTGTTCGATTTAATTATAAATAAAATTATATTATGATAAAAAGGAAAAATTAAAAGGAATGAAAATTGTCAATTAAACCTAATTCTACCTTTTTTATATTTGTTATGAAAAGAATTAAAATTGCAAAAATCCTAATTAAAACTAAATTCATTACATGTTAATTTATTCATGAAAATAATTAAAATAAATATTATTACATTTTTTTTGTCTTTTTCTGGATTTTTTATGATATTTTTATATATTGTAAAAATAATGCATTAAATTAAAACAACAAAACAAATAAAATAATAATTAAAAAAAGATATGAGAAAAAATGAAAAAAAACTATCAAACCAGGGTGGGGGTGTAGTCCCAAATTGTGAGGTATGGACTTGAGAAGCCTGGCCCATTATTCTGAAGCCTCCTTTGACTTTTTGCTAGCATGCTGTGCGTTGACTGGGATTCATCATGATCTCCAATCCAGGGCCGTTAGATTGATGGGGCTAGACGCGCGTATGGCTCTGATCTAGGGGTGTATCATAGTCTTCAATCCAAGCGCTATATATGAATATTAATTGAAAAGAAATAAATGGAAAGGAAGAAGACCTGGGATCGAACCCAGGTCATTCACGTTGCAAACCACCACGTGCACCACTGAACCACTGCATATGCTTTTGTTATATAATAGTTAGTAAATATTATAAAAGAAAAGAACACGTTAATGAATTAAAACGCGCGAAATTTTAAAAGATCCAACCAATGCTTGCCAGCACATCATCTTCCTCGCCCAGTTTTGTTTTCCTGAAACATAAATGTTATAAGCAACGGTTTTTACGCGTGGCTTTAGACCGACTTCAAGAAAATAGCGACTAGCGCTATGGTATCAATAAATTGATCGCGAGTATACGAATCTCTTCGTCCAGATGCGCTGATTGCAATGGTGGTACTGGGGATGTCCAATTTTTCCTCTATTAAGAATCCCTAATTTGAAGCTCAGGAAACCCTAACATTCAATCATGGTATAATCTCGTATGGTCAATAAAAACGCAATTAAAGGTGCTGGTTAGCTTTAAAACTTCAATATGAACAAGAATCAATAAACAAAATTCACAAATAACGCATATAATAGAATGTATGATTATGCAATTTGTTTGATACAGTTGCGGTTCTAGGTACCAATTCCTTGCGTTTGGATGGATGATATTGATTGGCACACGTTCAGAGAACCACAATGAAGCTATTGAGACAAGAATGGAGGCTTGAATCGACCTCTAGAGTGCTTTTCAGTTTTGAACTTTTTGATGAAAATTCTAAGTTTTATCTGTCTCTTTCTGCGCAGCTGAAGGTCCAATGCCATTAGGTTTGTGCTCCTGATTATGTATGGAAGCAATTAGGTTAACAAAATTCAACAAAATCTCTTGTATTCAATGGTTTCAATATTTGATTTTATAAGATCTTTTTTGAATCTTTTTTCATGTGTATTTGGTGTCAATTAGCTCAAATCAAACCAAAACTTGCCTAATTAGCATGTGCACGAAATATTGAGTCTAGAATGTGTACAAAAAGATTTTTTAGGTCAAGTTTGATATTTTCCACATATTTATATAATTTAAATGAATTAATATTAATAGAAATTCAAATAAATAAATAAAAAATGAGAAAATACTTCCCTTTGGGCCAAGTGGTCGTGCATATGCTTGGAATGATGAATCATGGAATAAAAATGGGCCCATTAGCAAATTTAGGTCATTTGAACCATTGTTGACTTTTCAAAATTCCCAAAAATTTCCCAACTTCCACAAGGCATAACTTGCTCAATTTTTAAGCTTTTCACATGTTCTTGGACATTTTGGAAAGGTCTTTGAGTCCTTTAACCAATGCCTTTGGTCCCATGTCATTTTGATTTACCAATCTCAAGTTATGGCCTTTGACTTAAAGTCCCTTTTTGTTGACTTTTGAAAATGACCTATAATGTTGAAATTGATAACTTTTTGTGAGAGAATTTCTTGGACTTGGAATATGAAGATGAATTGTAGGAAATGTCTTTCTCTTCAAAATGAGCTTTGGATGGAATTTTTCTTATAATCCATGTGAAAGTTATGCCCTGGTCAATTTCAGTTGACTTTTTCAGCTGTCCAAATATAGTAACTTTTGCATCTTGATGATTTTCTGAGCCAAATTTTGAGAATCATGATCAAGCATTGATCAAATGATGTTTGTGGCTTCAAAATGATATGTTGACCAAAAATTTGAACTTTTGACTGCCAAATGACCATTTTGCCCCTACAGTTGACTGTAGTGCAATTTAGGGTTTTGACTGTGCAATTTTGAGCTGAATGCCTTGAAACTTGATATAAGGATACTTGACCATGTTTGTAGGCATATGAGACTTGATTGGGCCTTTGAAAACTTCCTTTTCTTGATCAGAACCCAAACCCTAGTTTTGACTGTATAGGGGACCTTTGCACTGCACAACCCTTGGGGAATTTTGTGACTTGACTTGGCAATTTCTTGATGAATATGGGAGGGAAAATTTTGGGGTACAACAGTTGCCCCTGTTCAATCTTCTTAGACCTGAGGATGCAGATTGGCTGACGTGCCTTTCGTAATCCGAGGGTAGAAGATGATTGAACACTAGAGTGCCCAGAAATTTGCGCTCACATAGTAGTAGTGATGATGGAATGGGCTTATAGATGCCATTTAGAGATTGCTGGATAGGGTGATGGTCTTATAGATGCCATCTAGATGTTGATCGCGTGGGAGATTCCTTAGCTAGAACCTGCTTACCTGCAAAAGAAAAATGAGTACCTGACACGTTGCAGGAGCTGATTTTAGATGCTTGGTATAGATGTGTCCTGACTGGTTACAGGAGCTGAGTCTGGAGTTTCAAACGCTGATGAATGAACCAGGGATGGTTACTACCTTAGCATTAATGGTAAGAGAACCTTGGGCGACTTTAATCTCAACAACGCTCGTTGAGAAAAATCTTGATGGGAATTATTATCTTCGCAGTATTGGGCAGAGAACCATAGGCAATTATAATCTGAAAGGAATGGTCACCTCACACTCATCGTCGGAGAGGGAAACATCTGAAAAGGATTTACCACCTCACACACCGTTGGAGAGGGAAACATCTGAAAAGGACTTACCACCTCACACACCGTCGGAGAGGGAACCATAAGAAATTATCACCTCACACTCATCGTCGGAGAGGGAAACATCTGAAAAGGACTTACCACCTCACACACCGTCGGAGAGGGAACCATAAGAGATTATCACCTCACACTCATCGTCGGAGAGGGAAACATCTGAAAAGGACTCACCACCTCACACACCGTCGGAGAGGGAAATATCTGAAGAAGGAATTACCACCTCACACTCATCGTCGGAGAGGGGACCATAGGAGACTATCACCTCACCCTCATCGTCGGAGAGGGAAACATCTGAAAAAGGGATTACTACCTCACACACCGTCGGAGAGGGAACCATAAGAGAATATCACCTCACACTCATCGTCAGAGAGGGAAACATCTGAAAAAGGGATTACTACCTCACACACCGTCGGAGAGGGAACCATAAGAGAATATCACCTCACACTCATCGTCGGAGAGGGAAATATCTGAAGAAGGAATTACCACCTCACACTCATCGTCGGAGAGGGGACCATAGGAGACTATCACCTCACACTCATCGTCGGAGAGGGAAACATCTGAAAAAGGGATTACTACCTCACACACCGTCGGAGAGGGAACCATAAGAGAATATCACCTCACACTCATCGTCAGAGAGGGAAACATCTGAAAAAGGGATTACTACCTCACACACCGTCGGAGAGGGAACCATAAGAGAATATCACCTCACACTCATCGTCGGAGAGGGAAACATCTGAAAAAGGGATTACTACCTCACACACCGTCGGAGAGGGAACCATAAGAGAATATCACCTCACACTCATCGTCGGAGAGGGAAACATCTTGAAAAAAGGACTTCTGGGAGCAGTATCAGAACGTCACCATATCTGGATTATATCTGAAACTATATCTAGAGGGAAATCTGAAAGCAGCATCAGAACGTCACCATCTCTGGATCATATCTGAAACTATATCTAGACAGAATTGCGATAGTTTGATAGTAGTCATTTGTATTAATCTTTTTCCTGAAAAGGCAAAACATAATTGTATGCAAAATCATGATGCATGAACTGTATGTCTTAAAAATTAATGAGATTCATGTAGTATGATGCATATGCAGGCTATAATGTATGAGGATATGATGTTTATGAATGTATATTTTCGTCGTAGGAAAATAAATCCTTGACGGGTGCCGGGAAGTCGCATCCTGGGCTGATGTGGAAGAATAGCTTTTGCTTCCGCTGGGGTTGATAGTTGCAAGTATACCGGTAGGAGAAGATGGCTCCGTTGCGGAATAAACTTGGCAAATGGAAGATTCTGCGGGGAGAAAAGATACCCTAACGACCATGCTGGGAAGCAATACTCTGTGGGGGATAGAGATGCTTTGCTGAATGTTGATAGTTTGCTGAGGATACCCTTGTTGTGCTGGAAGTGTTGATAGACTTCGCTGGGGATAGGAAGACTTTGTCGAGGACTCTCTTTCCGTGGCTTTTGGCTGAGGATAACCCAGTTATATCCTGTTAAGGAAATAACTCTTTAAATCAAGCCGGACGACGCGTTCGTATTCTGCGCGGGATAAGCTTCCAGAATCATACTGGGGGTAGACTTATTGTTTGGGGATATGAATTCCATCTTTCTAGGGGAACTGGATTGGACTCTCCTGGGGGAGTATTGAACTGTATTGGTTATGTTCTTCCACGGAACATACCTTGATACCCTGGAGGACAGAACAATCAGATTGCTTAGACCAATCATTATTGCCCCTGTTTCTATGGGGGAGGCACTTATGGGGTGCTGATAGTTGTTGAGGGTCAAACCTTCTTCTGGTAGGCAGATGATAAGATGACGGGACATAGTCGTACGTTTTGATCCCTAACTTTTTCCTGGACCGCCCTTTCGGGTTTTCAGTCCACCGGGATACCCATTTTTGCCCAAGCCGCCTTTTCAGGTTTTCGACTCGCCGGGTGTACATATTTCTTCATTTCATCCCTCATTTTGCCCGAACCCTTTTGGTTCGCCGGGAAGCCCTAATTTTTGCCTAGGCATATCAGCCTAGCGGGTCTTTGATTGTGCGTAGTATTTTTCCGACTATGTCCGTTCTCAGAAAGTAGGGAGTTGCCCCTGTTTAGAAGTGTTCTGTCACCAGAAGATGTTTGATTAGGCGAGATTTGTTGTTGAAATGCCCCTAAGTGACTCAGGCGGAGATTTGCCCCTGGCTGGTTGGCCTTTTGAGAGATTCTCCGAATCTTGATTGGACTGCCCCAGATGATGGACAATAGTCGTGCCATGCCCCTTGATTGGAGGTACTTCTGTTCATTAGGCATTCGTCGTGCGAAGTTCCCTGCTGTTCAAACAAAAAGTCATATGCAAACAAAGTTATGTTAAAAACGCAAAGCTTATGTCTGTCTCGAAGATTTTGAAAATGCATCTTTTCATAAAACAAGTGAATGTTTGTAAAACGTGATGTCAACTCCGTATTTTATCGCAAGCCTTAAGGAGTCAGGATACCTTTCGTAACAGTATGCTTTCGAACTAACCCATGCTTCAGCTAGGACTTTTAAGGGTTATAACGTGGCTTGGTTCACGGTTTAAGAAACAAAGGATAAAGGCTCAAATTATATGTACCCACCCGCTCTTCGTGATGTTCTCCAAACCTATGCTCAGTTGATCGTGCGTTAGACCTTGTTTGAGTCTTTGCTTTGATATACCAGTGATGATTCAGATATTGATGATTTCTTTTGAATAGGCAGTCCTTTTTTGTTTTTGTTGAGGGTTTGTAAGACCTCTTTCTTGATTTCGTTATCCCTATTTTTGCCTGAACTGTTTCCTTTTTGGAATTACAGTCAGCGGGATGCCCCAGTTTCATAAGTCTCTTTTCATAGGTTTAGACTTTTTGGGCTTTTCAGTTATGAATTTTGATGATGACTGCCTGTCCTTTTGGTTGTTCTGAACCATCACTGTCTTTGTTCGTTTTGTAAAGATGCACTTGGATCAACTGAGAGAACTACCCTGCCCCAGGTTATGATTAAGGGTTTTGATTTTCGAAAATAAAAACTCCTACTTCTTTGGCTCTGATGGGTTGACGAGGGATTATCATCCTTATAACTCCAGTGTTTAGGGGTTGAAACAATGCCTGTACCTCATCAGCGGGGTTTGTTCAAAAGCATACTGTAATGATCACGGTATCGTTTTTGTCATCCTCCCTCAAGAGGCTTAGAATTAACGAGAGTTGACATCAGAAAAAAAAAATATGAAACAATTTGCATATAGTAAATGCGAATATATTGATAGACATAAGCGATGCATTAATGGAATAACAATGTTTTAACATGAATAAATGTTTAAACGGTCAAAAGAAAAACACAACTTGAACATTCGAATGAACAAAAGTTTCCTAGTCTCGGAGCTTGTCACTTCAACTGATGAGCCTTGGAGGAATGGTAGAAAAATTCAGCCTGTCCATCTTGTGTGAACTCCAATGCCCCTTCATCGACCAGGTCCTGGATTTTGTTCCTCAGATCCCAACATTCATTGGTATCATGTCCTGGGCTAGCAGAGTGGTAGGCACACCTCTTATTGGGATCATAGGCAGGAGATGCTGTGTTGGGGTTCCGGGGATGAGCCCTTAATGTGATCAGATTCAACCTCAATAGGCGTTGCAAAGCTTGAAACAGCGACATGTTGAGCTGGGTGAATTGCCTCCTGGGCTTGTCTGGCTGAACTTGGCGAGGTTGGCGCTGAATTTGTGGCACTGGAGTCATTTGAGGAGCTTTCCCTTTATCCTCTTGTCTCGAGGATGATTGGATGATGAATGGCTTTTTACCCTTAGATGTTTGCCCCAGTTGGTTACCCTGAAGCAGTTGGTTGACGAGAAACCAGAGCTCCTCTTGTCTTTGAACTAGGCCTTGAATGACATTCCTCTGTCCCAGCATCTGGGCTTTCATAGCATCCATCTCAGCCTGTAGGTGTTCCAACTTTTCATTCTCAGCATTGCCCCTGACGAAGGTCTCCGTGAGAAGTATCCTTAGCTCTTCTTGCCCCTTGGATAGATTCAGGAGGATTTCCCCGAACCGAGTCTCTTGAGTAAGAAAGTCCTGGTTGTCTTGTGGGCAAGCCATTGCTGAAATAAACAGCGAGAAGGGTGAGTGACCTGCAAAGAGCGGGTATCTGTAATGCAATGATATGTATGATATGCATGTAATGTTTTCAAGGACCTCGCGGGATAAACAGAGAAATTGTTAGAGTTGAGAACCGGTAACTTGATTGAAGGAACTTCATGTTGTTGAGAGTCCTTCTTCAAGGGTCAAAGGCTCACCATATCCAGTGGGTCATAGCCCCTGACAACCTTGGCTAGAGGAAAATAAATCCCCTTTGCCCCTTGCTGGGTAATTGGTTTATCATGACCTGCATCACAAGCCCTTGAGATCCTTAAAACGGGTTAGGATGTATGCAATGGTATGCAATGGTATGATGTTATGGTATGCATGGGGTAATGTAGGTAACCCTGTTATGAGCCCTTATTAAGGACTATAAACAGAAACCCTGCAAGAGATTCAGTATACTTGTCATGAGTCCTAATTAAGGACTAAAACAAACCCTGCAAGAAACTCGGTAAACCTTGTTATGAGTCCTAATTAAGGACTGCAAACCAAAACCTGTAAGAAACTTGATGAACTTGTTATGAGTCCTGATTAAGGACTATAAACAGAACCTGCAAATAGTTCATGTGTCAGCTAACAAGCATGCAAATAGGCAAGTACAAAGGCACACAAGTCACACAAGAGAAACCCTTAGGGTTTAAGCCAGCATGGGGTCTGGGTAGTACCCTCTTGAAGTTGGTGGGTTCAACCTGTCCTATCAAAGTAACCGGGTTCTAAGGGTCCCAATATCACGGGATTGCTTTCATTGTTCATCGTTTCGATTTAGCCACTGAACTGGCAACCGAAATATTCCAGGAAAGCAACCCTCAATTGAGTGTAGTATCGAGTATCAACCAACCTCGGACTGCACCAAAGTCAGTTATCTCACTACCCTAAAGAGGCCAAGATTGTTCAATTAAGGTTCCTAAGGTCTGTTGATGCTTCACGACACCACGCGGAGGCCCCGTACTCTCCTTGACTGAACTCAAGGGTTACCGGTACACACCAAAGTGCCACATCAACGTAGCAGACTGTTTCAACCATGTCGGTATACCCCGCACAGTTCCCTCACAGTCTTGTTGCTACTTTCTAAGAAGGTATCCCCCAGATCCGGGTTAGGATCTATAGAACTCCCAAGCAACCCACAATTTAAAGCACACAAGGAAAACAATTGAAAACACCGTGATCTTAGTCCTAAGGTACACCCCACTTTAAGTTTATTCCCCAGCAGAGTCGCCAGTTCTGTGATCGGTGGATCTGGAACTGACTGTTTAACGCTGGTTCGCGAAATGTCGCGGAAGCAAGAGTCGCCACCGTCTTTTATTTTCTCCAAATGGAAAGGACAAAAGCACAGAAAAATTCCTTATAGAGATTGCTCTCGGTTCGGGAGGTAGATTATAGAAAGGGAAGGTGTTAGCACCCTTTCTATCCATGGTTATCCATGGGCTCTTAGATACTTGCTCACTTGTGTTTTCAAAAATGGTTTGTTTGCTTTTCAACTGTGGGTTAAAAAAGTTTCTTTGAAAAATTTCAGTTCGACTCGTACGTCAGAGTGTTTGAAAAATTTGCTTTGAAAGCTTTTGAAAATGTGTTGGTGTGAAAAGTCTTTTTTGAGTTTGTTTTGAGATTAGAGCAAGTATCCTTGAGAACCTACCTACCCTAAGGAATTCGTCTGTGTAGATGTCCTTAAAAGTAATGCCATCCCACCATTGAGAGGTAGGTAGCACCACCATTGGAGGTGTTCGGGTCAATTCGAGTTTCGGGACATGGTGATCACCAGAGCAATGGGAAGACACCTTAGAAGCTACCCTCATGCCAGGTTCCCGGATCATGAGGACTTACTAAGACATCCTCTACTCGACGATCACCTTTCGAAAGGCAACAGTGAGGCGTACCCTAGGGGTGGTGTGTGCGATTTGTGTGTCGTTTTCAGTTATTTTGTCTTGTCATGTTTATTGGTGTTCTACGCTCGATTTTATTTTAAGTCCATTCATTCTTGCATGCTTATTTAACAGTTAAAAATATTTGCGGGAAAATAAATCTAAGGCTATTACAAATGGCGCGGGTCCACATCGCCAAAATTTCCAGGACCCAATTTGACAGAAAAATAAAGAATTAAGGTAAAGTGCGAGAAAGTATAAATTGTTACAACGCTTTGGGAGAATTACATGATTATAATAAGCGACATAAAATAAACGTGCGAAATTAACAATTAAAATATGGGTGTTGGACCCTTTTGCAAGGAATTAAAGTTAATGAGAAATTACAATTAAAAATTAAAAGAAAATGTTTTTTAGTATTTTTGTATTTTAAAAGATTTAAAAGAAAAAGAATTAATTTCCAATTTAAAATAAAACACTAAACCTAGTTCTAATTATTTTTTAAGTTATTAAGGAAAAACATATTGAATTTTTTACCTAAATTGCAAACCCTAATTTATTTGTGTTCGATTTAATTATAAATAAAATTATATTATGATAAAAAGGAAAAATTAAAAGGAATGAAAATTGTCAATTAAACCTAATTCTACCTTTTTTATATTTGTTATGAAAAGAATTAAAATTGCAAAAATCCTAATTAAAACTAAATTCATTACATGTTAATTTATTCATGAAAATAATTAAAATAAATATTATTACATTTTTTTTGTCTTTTTCTGGATTTTTTATGATATTTTTATATATTGTAAAAATAATGCATTAAATTAAAACAACAAAACAAATAAAATAATAATTAAAAAAAGATATGAGAAAAAATGAAAAAAAACTATCAAACCAGGGTGGGGGTGTAGTCCCAAATTGTGAGGTATGGACTTGAGAAGCCTGGCCCATTATTCTGAAGCCTCCTTTGACTTTTTGCTAGCATGCTGTGCGTTGACTGGGATTCATCATGATCTCCAATCCAGGGCCGTTAGATTGATGGGGCTAGACGCGCGTATGGCTCTGATCTAGGGGTGTATCATAGTCTTCAATCCAAGCGCTATATATGAATATTAATTGAAAAGAAATAAATGGAAAGGAAGAAGACCTGGGATCGAACCCAGGTCATTCACGTTGCAAACCACCACGTGCACCACTGAACCACTGCATATGCTTTTGTTATATAATAGTTAGTAAATATTATAAAAGAAAAGAACACGTTAATGAATTAAAACGCGCGAAATTTTAAAAGATCCAACCAATGCTTGCCAGCACATCATCTTCCTCGCCCTGTTTTGTTTTCCTGAAACATAAATGTTATAAGCAACGGTTTTTACGCGTGGCTTTAGACCGGCTTCAAGAAAATAGCGACTAGCGCTATGGTATCAATAAATTGATCGCGAGTATACGAATCTCTTTGTCCAGATGCGCTGATTGCAATGGTGGTACTGGGGATGTCCAATTTTTCCTCTATTAAGAATCCCTAATTTGAAGCTCAGGAAACCCTAACATTCAATCATGGTATAATCTCGTATGGTCAATAAAAACGCAATTAAAGGTGCTGGTTAGCTTTAAAACTTCAATATGAACAAGAATCAATAAACAAAATTCACAAATAACGCATATAATAGAATGTATGATTATGCAATTTGTTTGATACAGTTGCGGTTCTAGGTACCAATTCCTTGCGTTTGGATGGATGATATTGATTGGCACACGTTCAGAGAACCACAATGAAGCTATTGAGACAAGAATGGAGGCTTGAATCGACCTCTAGAGTGCTTTTCAGTTTTGAACTTTTTGATGAAAATTCTAAGTTTTATCTGTCTCTTTCTGCGCAGCTGAAGGTCCAATGCCATTAGGTTTGTGCCCCTGATTATGTATGGAAGCAATTAGGTTAACAAAATTCAACAAAATCTCTTGTATTCAATGGTTTCAATATTTGATTTTATAAGATCTTTTTTGAATCTTTTTTCATGTGTATTTGGTGTCAATTAGCTCAAATCAAACCAAAACTTGCCTAATTAGCATGTGCACGAAATATTGAGTCTAGAATGTGTACAAAAAGATTTTTTAGGTCAAGTTTGATATTTTCCACATATTTATATAATTTAAATGAATTAATATTAATAGAAATTCAAATAAATAAATAAAAAATGAGAAAATACTTCCCTTTGGGCCAAGTGGTCGTGCATATGCTTGGAATGATGAATCATGGAAGAAAAATGGGCCCATTAGCAAATTTAGGTCATTTGAACCATTGTTGACTTTTCAAAATTCCCAAAAATTTCCCAACTTCCACAAGGCATAACTTGCTCAATTTTTAAGCTTTTCACATGTTCTTGGACATTTTGGAAAGGTCTTTGAGTCCTTTAACCAATGCCTTTGGTACCATGTCATTTTGATTTACCAATCTCAAGTTATGGCCTTTGACTTAAAGTCCCTTTTTGTTTACTTTTGAAAATGACCTATAATGTTGAAATTGATAACTTTTTGTGAGAGCATTTCTTGGACTTGGAATATGAAGATGAATTGTAGGAAATGTCTTTCTCTTCAAAATCAGATTTGGATGGAATTTTTCTGATAATCCATGTGAAAGTTATGCCCTGGTCAATTTCAGTTGACTTTTTCAACTGTCCAAATATAGTAACTTTTGCATCTTGATGATTTTCTGAGCCAAATTTTGAGAATCATGATCAAGCATTGATAAAATGATGTTTGTGGCTTCAAAATGATATGTTGACCAAAAATTTGAACTTTTGACTGCCAAATGACCATTTTGCCCCTACAGTTGACTGTAGTGCAATTTAGGGTTTTGACTGTGCAATTTTGAGCTGAATGCCTTGAAACTTGATATAAGGATACTTGACCATGTTTGTAGGCATATGAGACTTGATTGGGCCTTTGAAAACTTCCTTTTCTTGATCAGAACCCAAACCCTAGTTTTGACTGTATAGGGGACCTTTGCACTGCACAACCCTTGGGGAATTTTGTGACTTGACTTGGCAATTTCTTGATGAATATGGGAGGGCAAATTTTGGGGTACAACACATGCAAGAATGAATGACAAAAAATAAAAACAAACGCGTAGCTCACTCATAACATGACAAGATAAAATAAACGAATCTGACACACGAATCACACACCACCCCTAGGGTACGCCTCACTGTTGCCTTGCCTCGAAAGGTGATCGTCGAGTAGAGGATGTCTTAGTAAGTCCTCATGATCCGGGAACCTGGCATGAGGGTAGCTTCTAAGGTGTCTTCCTATTGCTCTGGTGATCACCATGTCCCGAACCTCGAATTGACCCGAACACCTCCAACGGTGGTGCTACCTACCTCTCAATGGTGGGATGGCACTACTTTAAAGGACATTTACACAGACGAATTCCTTAGGGTAGGTAGACGACTCTAGATGCTTGCTCTAAATTTCAAAACAAATCAAAAAATACTTTTCACACCAACACATTTTCAAAAAGCTTTCGAAAGCAATTTTTCAAACACTCTTGAGGACTAATACAAGAGTCGAACTGAAATTTTCAAAGAAACTTTTTAAAACCCACAATTGAAAAGCAAACAAACCATTTTTGAAAACACAAATGAGCAAGTATCTAAGAGCCCATGGATAACCATGGATAGAAAGGGTGCTAGCACCTTCCCTTTCTATAACCTACCTCCCGAACCGAGAGCAATCTCTATAAGGAATTTTTCTGTGCTTTTGTCCTTTCCATTTGGAGAAAATAAAAGACGGTGGCGACTCTTGCTTCCGCGACATTTCGCGAACCAGCCTTAAACAGTCAGTTCCAGATCCACCGATCACATGGTGGTTGATGGTAAGTTGGGTCGGTTGATTCATAATCTTCGGAAAATCCAAAATCAGGGCTAAGGTTAGATGTTGAGGGACTCATATTAGGATATGTAGAAGACTGGAATTGTGTGTGGGGCATGCGGGTGTATTGGTATTGTGATTGAAATTATGGTTGGGTGTGAGGCATATGGGGGTATTGGTATTGAGGTGGTGATTGTGGTTGGTTGTGGGGCATGTGGGTGTAATCGTATTGTGGTGGTGATTGTGGTTGGGTGTTTGTGGTTCTGTTTCATCGGGGAGGTTGGTGGGAGGTTGATGTGTGTTGGGTTTGTTGTTGGGGAAATGAGGGTTGTGCCCATTATGTTTGTGGGTTAACCAAATATCTTGGATGAGACACGTGCATTTCTGGAGTACTAACCGATCTGTACCAAGCTAAATATTGATCTGTGTGTCGCATATTACCATGGTTGAGGAAAACTGGGAATTGCAAGACATGTCAGTGACACCTCTGCCACATCTTACACCATTCTGGAGCAAAATCTTTCCAATTGGTAAGACCCCATTGGGCGTCGACCCTTTTGAGATGTCACAGAGACAAAAAATTTGGATCGCAAGGTATCTCTTGATGAATTCCAAACTGCATCTTGACACGGTCGATGTGGTGCATCTCCACAATATTGAACCGTATGATTGCAGTCTTTGTGCTCCAAATTGTTGCATCCTCGGAGTTTGGTTCATGGTCCAAACCCAAATATGGTCTCCAGACAAACTGCGGATAAAATTAAATCAGCTTAATGAAAACGTAATAAATAAATAATTTAAAATTAGAAAAGTTGAAAGGTATGACGTGCATCATCCGGGCCAAGGTGATCCAATAGATTGCGATATAGGGCGACATTGAATCTTGAATTCTTGCCGTAATCCATATCCCTCACGCAGTACCTAAAGGAATTGAAAAATATTTTATTTTTATCATATATTTGGTGAAGAGATGAATAATGATAAATGATATAAGTTATTGACTTACTTTGGTGCGTATGGGAAAACGAATGTGTTGTTGTTGACGGGGTTTAGGGACTCCATTCTCCACCAACCCCAGGCTTTAAGTAAAAAAGCGCAGCCATAAAAGGTACATTTTTCTTTGATTGCATTTTTACACAAAGAACTATATAGATGGGCTAAAACAGCAGAACCCCAAATATACTTTCTAGTTTTTTCAAAGTCTCTAAGTAAATTTAAATACATGAAATTTACACTATTTCCCGTACTTTCGGGAAATAAAAAGGTTCCAAAAAGTATCATTATATAATTTCTAGCTTTTATTACCTTAGCTAGCTCAGAGGAATTTTCGTTCAATTCCAGATTCACATAATGATTTTTTAGCTCAATAAGTAGTATACCATGACCTCTCGCACCACCACCTTCAACCATATCCCTGCCCAACAATTCTTCGCACAGAGAATTGGGCTATTGAACCGACCCGTTAACCGCCTTACAGTCGACAGGGAGACGCAATAACATGTACACGTCCTCTAGTGTGACAGTACATTCACCTATTAATAGATGAAATGTGTGGGTCTCTGGTCTCCACCTTTTTAACATTGCAAGTATGAACTTTGAATCAATTGTGCAGTTGGAGATCTTTATAACATTTCTGAAACCTGCGTATTCGAGATAGGGTACGATCAACGGGTCGGGAGCAAGGTAGTTGTGTGACCGAATTCTGAATCTTTTAGTATCCTAAGTTAAGAATGTAAAAAGTGTAACAGTCCATAAGATGTATAAAGCATTAATAGAAGTATGAAAAATGTATAAGTATACAAGAAACTTACAAATGCTGCAATGTTGTCCGTTGTGCCTCTGAGAATCGCCCATTGTGAGAAGAGCCATTGTTGAAATTGTCATAGATTATGAAAGAGTTTGTAGCAGAGAGTGAGATGATTGTGGATGCAATAGAAGTCTGTGAGGCTCTGTATTTATAAGCAAAATTTTATCACTAAGTAAGTGAGGTGGTTGATGGGTGCATACATGCACGATAAGTGTCACTCTTGCAGTGTAGGTGCAGGCTAGGTGGCAGCCTTGGGGAAGATATCTATGCATGCATGTAATACGATTGGACGTGTAGGGAGGCGCCATTAAACTTGGAGAATTAGTACAAAAATGAAAGGTGTTGCCATCCCTGTTGTCGAATTAGAGGTGGCATGGGTTGCAGTGTAAGGACAGGCTAGGTGGCAGCTTTGGAGAAGGCATCTCTGCATGCATGTAATACGATTGGACGTGTAGGGAGGTGTCATTAGACTTGGCGAATGAGTACAAAAATGAAAGGTGTCGCCATCCCTGTTGGCGAATTAGAGGTGGCATGGGTTACAGTGTAGGTGCATGCGAGGTGGCAGCCTTGGGGAAGGAATCTCTGCATGCATGTAATACAATTGGACGTGTAGGGAGGCGCCATTGGACTTGGCGAATGAGTACAAAAATAAAAGGTGTTGCCATCCCTGTTGGCAAATTAGAGGTGGCATGGGTTGAAGTGTAGGTGCAGGTTAGGTGACAGCCTTGGGGAAGGCATCTATGCATTCATGTAATACAATTGGACGTGTAGGGAGGCGCCATTGGACTTGGAGAATGAGTACAAAAATGAAAGATGTGGCCATCCCTGTTGGCGAATTAGAGGTGGCATAGGTTGCAGTGTAGGTGCAGGCTAGGTAACAGCATTGGGGAAGGCATATCTGCATGCATGTAATACGATTGGACATCCCAGTTGTCGAATTAGAGGTTGCTTACTGTTGTTTTATTCAAATTCAATACAACCTATTTAATCCTACATTTATCAAAACACTTCTACACTCAATCACTCAAACACTCGAACATTCAAAAATTCAAACAATTAACTTAAAGACTCAAACAATCAAACAATTAAACCTTCAACCATTCAAACCTTCAAACCTTCAAACATTCAAACACAATGATCTCTGCACCACAATATGTGATCAGTGCACATTTCAACAGTGAGACATACATTTGTCCCACCTTTGGGTTTTTGTTTAGAGACAGTGAGAACATCTGATTTTGTTTAAACAGGAAAGCCAATTTCTTGTATTTCAAAAAATGATTGGAAGCCAAACTTGGACGAGGGCCCGTGACACAAATCTTTTATCAGAATCCGGTTTTTTTTTTCGTAACAACCAAATAATATTTTATAAGGTTAAGGTTCAAGATGACGAGTGTTTACCGTGGTTTTTGGTAAACAATCGTTGATCCTCCAAAAAGGAAAGTCCTTTTGGTTACTCGCGGGATCGATCAGATTGATTCCAGAACATATGCTAATTTTTATGTTGGTTTGATGTGAAAATTGATATCTAGGAAGAACGCACGTTCGACCAAGGATATTGTGTTTATGGTTTTGGAAAGTAAGAAAGCAACTAGAAATGCAGGTAAAGATGTAGAAATGTAACTTTGCAAAAGAAGATTGAAGCAATGTAAAAAGACTTTATGGATAAAAAATGGTGTTTCCAACGTACATTCTCAGTTATTCTTTCACACACAGCGGATACTTGAATAATATTGAGTAACTAGCACAATAGGTTGAACACACGGAAATCCTACACAAACTTCCTAGTTTTATACTAAAATTAAGTAACTGTTGAGGGTGGCTTGGCTTCTAGGATGAAGACAAGTGTCTTCTGCATTGCCCAAAAAGGCTTTGACGTGCGCTTTTCGTCTTCCAACAGCTGCCACTCAGAACCATCATTACTCTTTTCCCAAGACGTCTTTTCAATCAGCCGTTACCATACTGCCATTATGACCATTACTCCTAGAACCTAGGCAAGCATGTCAAACGTTCCCCATCATCTGCATGATTATTGCTTTGCATCTTTCCACTGGCTCCACTACGTTCATAGCATTAAATGACTTTGACGAGACACACTTCCCTCTGGACACTATAAATAGCCTTGAGTCTTCTCTTTTAGAACTTTCACAACACTTAGCATTTTTTATCTCCTTTGCAGAAAAGAAAAACACCTTACACCGTCATCTTAGTTCCTTACTATTTCATAACAATGGCTTTCCTTTCTAACGCTCCCAACAACCCCAAACCTAAGAATGTGACCGACGTACAGCGTCAACCAGAAATCTTCCCCACAAACTCTTCTCCTACTTCGATTGAGGGGCCAAGTTTCTGTTCTGAACCCATGACTAGAGAATGGCGTGAGGCGTATGATTCCCAGCTCCTCATCCCTCTTAGATATCATGAGAATATATATGCCATGTCTGGCCCTCTATCTGCATGCGTCGAGGATCCCATGAAGAATCATGCTTTCTTCCCCACTCACCCTAGGCTCAATCCCATAGGTTGTGCGAAGAAGCCCGGGAACGATCCTGAGGATGCAACTCCAGCTAACCAGCAACACGCTCAGACAAAGGAGGACATTAACCTTCAATTCATGAACAAAGGGAACAGGATCTTTCGATTGTTCCCTAGTGTTGTACCCCAAAATTTGCCCTCCCATATTCATCAAGAATTGTCAAAGTCAAGGTCACAAAATGCCCCAAGGGTTGTGCAGCTCAACTGTCTCCTAGACAGTCAAAACTAGGGTTTGAGTTCTGGTCAAGCAAAGGAACTTTTCAAAGGCCCAATCAAGTCTCACATGCTTAAAAAGATGGTCAAGCATCCTCATGTCAAGTTTCAAGGCATTCAGCTCAAAATTGCACAGTCAAAACCCTAGATTGCACTACAGTCAACTGTAGGGGCAAAATGGTCATTTGGCAGTCAAAAGTTCAAATTTTTGGTCAACATATCATTTTGAAGCCACAAACATCATTTGATCAATGCTTGATCATGATTCTCAAAATTTGGCTCAGAAATCATCAAAGATGCAAAAGTTGCTATATTTGGACAGCTAAAAAAGTCAACTGAAATTGACCAGGGCATAACTTTCACATGGATTATCAGAAAAATTCCATCCAAAGCTCATTTTGAAGAGAAAGACATTTCCTACAATTCATCTTCATGTTCCAAGTCCAAGAAATGCTCTCACAAAAAGTTATCAATTTCAACATTATAGGTCATTTTCAAAAGTCAACAAAAAGTGACTTTAAGTCAAAGGCCATAACTTGAGATTGGTAAATCAAAATGACATGGGACCAAAGGCATTGGTTAAAGGACTCAAAGACCTTTCCAAAATGTCCAAGAACATGTGAAAAGCTTAAAAATTGACCAAGTTATGCCTTGTGGAAGTTGGGAAATTTTTGGAAATTTTTGAAAGTCAACATTGATGCAAAAGGCCTAAAAATGCAAATGGGCCCATTTATCTTCCAAATTTCTTCATGCCAAGCCTATGCACGACCACTAGGCCCAAAGGGAAGTATTCTCATATTTTTTAATTATTTATTTGAATTAATATTAATTTATATTCATTTAAATGATTTTAATTCATGAAAAATATAACCTTAACCTAAAAAATCTTTTTATGCACATTATAAGGTTAATATTTCGTGCTTAAATGATTAGGGCAAGTTTTGATGAGATTGGATCATGATTGAATAAAAACAACATGAAAAAGATATGAAAAAAGATCCATGAAATCAAATATTGAAATTCATCAATGCCTAAGATTTTGTCTAGTTTTATTGACCTAAATCACTCCATATATGATCAGCATCACAACCCTAATCATCCTAGACTGAAAAAGCTGCGCAAAAACAAGCATTGCATTCTTGAAATTTCTCAAAAAAATCCAATTCTGAAAAGCATTCTAGGGGACGATTCAAGCCCTAACTTTGATCTCAATAGCTTCATTGGAGTGTCCTGAACGTGTACCAACCCAAAACAACCACCAAAACTCCTTGAATCGGCATCTCAAAGTAAAACTGAACCAAGAAATTTTTGAATTCGCATAGCACGATTCAAGCATCTTCATGCATTTTTCTTTATGAATTATTGTTTATCATGATGTTCTAAAGCTAACCAACGTATTTGATTTTGTTTTGGTGCCGTATATGAGAAGTTGCCATTGTTACATACTAGGGTTTCAGGTTTCCCAAATTGGGGGTTTCACAATCAGGAAAAATTAGGGTTCAAGATGGCCATGGTTGCACTCAGCATGTTCCTCTGAATAAAACGCACACCTCGCGATGGATTTATATAGCAAGGAATCCTATTCGCTATTTTCTGAAAGGCCTCTTTAAACCACGCTACAAAAACCGTCGCCTATTCATGTTGTTTTACAGGGTGGGGAAGAAGACAACCTCGTTGTCACTATGTGATTGGCCCTTTTTGAATTCACGCGCGCTTAGTCCATTATGCATTGATTTTACTTTTTGATATTTAATTGATATTATATGTTAATTGTAAAGGCGATGGCTCAGTGGTAACGTGTTGTGTATATGGCCTCAAAGACCTGGGTTCAAGTCCCAGGTCTTGCAACTTTCATTATTATTTTTCAAAACAAATTCACATGCAGGCACAATGCTTTGGTTCACCATACACATTCAACCATCACCATCCACGCGTCCCAGGAGACCTAATCAAGGGCCAGGATTGGAGAAACACCCTAAACTTGAGTCAAACGTCTTACACGCTGCACCAAAAGTCAATGGATCTGCATGCTTAATGGGCCTTAAATTACCAGGCCTTACCTCCAAAATTTGGGGCAGCACCCCCACTCTGGTTTGCTTTCTTTATTTTTATTTTTTTGTTTTAATTATTGTATGATTTATTTGATTGCTTTAATTAACTTATTTTTTCTATAAAAATATAAAAAACACTAAAAAATCAGAAAATACACAAAAACATAATATTTATTTTATAATAATTATTTTTATAAGTAAATTGATATGTCAATATTTAGTTAATTAGGTTTTAATTTTAATCTCTTTTTTTAACAAAAATCCAACAAAATAGAATTAAGTTAATTAATTTATTCCTTTTAATATTCTTCCCTTTTTTAGAATAATAATTACTTATTTATTTATTTTCATAATTAAAATTGTACAAATTAATTTAGAATTTAATTTAGGTTTAATTTAAATCTTTCATAATAAGTAAAAAAATATTAGAATTAGGGTTTGCCGTTTAATTTAATTTTAATTAACTTCCTTTTCCTTTTAAATCTTAAAAAATACAAAATATCAAAAACATTTAATTCCTTTTATTATTTTTAATGCTCATTAACCTTTAATTATTTGCAAAAGGGTCCAACGCCCGTCGTTTCAATTATTAATATTGCGCATTTATCTTTTATCGTTTAAATAATTATGTAATTGCCCCAAAGCATTGTAATTTACTTTTCGCACTTTATTTCTTCGTATTACTTATTTTTTCGCTAAATCGGGTCCGGTTTAATTTTGGCGATGTGGACCCGCGCCTTTGTAATAGTCGTAGATTTATCTTTTCCGCACTCCTAACTGTTAATTGAGCATGCAAGAATGAATGGACTTAAATTAAAATCAAGCGTAGAACACGACAAACATGACAAGACAAATAACTGAAATCTGACACACAATTCGCACACACCACCCCTAGGGTACGCCTCACTGTTGCCTTGCCTCGAAAGGTGATCGTCAAGTAGAGGATGTCTTAGTAAGTCCTCATGATCCGGGAACCTGGCATGAGGGTAGCTTCTAAGGTGTCTTCCTATTGCTCTGGTGATCACCGTGTCCCGAACCTCGAATTGACCCGAACACCTCCAACGGTGGTGCTACCTACCTCTCAATGGTGGGATGGCACTACTTTTAAGGACATCTACACAGACGAATTCCTTAGGGTAGGTAGGTTCTCAAGGATACTTGCTCTAATTTCAAAAACAAATCAAAAGATCTTTTCACACCAACACATTTTCAAAAGCTTTCAAAGCAAACTTTTCAAACACTCTGACGTATGAGTCGATCTGAAATTTTTCAAAAGAAACTTTTTAAACCCACATTGAAAAGCACGCAAAACAATTTGAAAACACAATGAGCAAGTATCTAAGAGCCCATGGATAACCATGGATAGCAAGGGTGCTAACACCTTCCCTTTCTATAACCTACCTCCCGAACCGAGAGCAATCTCTTTAAGGAATTTTTCTGTGCTTTTGTCCTTTCCAATTGGAGAAAATAAAAGACGGTGGCGACTCTTGCTTCCGCGACATTTCGCGAACCAGCGTTAAACAGTCAGTTCCAGATCCACCGATCGCCAGAACTGGCGACTCTGCTGGGGATAAAACTATAAAGTGAGGTGTACCTTAGGGCTAGGTCATGACTGTGTTTTCCCTTGTATTGTTTTGCTTGCTTTACTATTGTGGGTTGCATCGGAGATACATAGATCCTAACCCGGATCTGGGGATACCCTGTTTAGGTAGCATAAGCTGTGAGGGACCTGTCCGGCGTAGACCGACACAGGTGAAGCAGTGGCTACGTTGGTGTGGCACCTTAGTCTGTACCGATATCCCTTGTGTCGCAACGAGGAGAATATGGGTCTTCTAAGGAGTCATTAAGCACCAACAGACCTTAGAACCTTAAATGACCCAACTTGGCCAATAGAAACAGTAGCAGTATGCTACGCCCATTGAGGCTAAACTCTCGTGATGGTTCTGGCCGCAAGAAAAGATTGCGATGCTGGAGTTATGACCGATTGAGGGTAGTCAGTGATATTGGGATCCTCTAGAACCCGGTTACTTCTGATAGGACAGGTCTTAACCAACAAACTGAAAGAGGGTACTACCCAGACCTCATGCTGGCCTGAACCTTAAGGGCTCTCTTGTGTGACTTGTGTGCCTTCGTACTTGCCTATCTGCGTGCTTGTTATCTGACGCTTGAGTTTCTTGCAGGTCTTGTTTATAGTCCTTAACTAGGACTCATGACAGGGTTTACCGAATTTCTTGCAGGTCTTGTTTATAGTCCTTAACTAGGACTCATGACAGGGTTTACCAAATTTCTTGCAGGTGTTGTTTATAGTCCTTAACTGGGACTCATAACAGGGTTTACCAAATTTCTTGCAGGTGTTGTTTATAGTCCTTAACTGGGACTCATAACAAAGTATACTGAATTTCTCGCAGGGTCTGTTTATAGTCCTTAATTGGGACTCATAGCAGGGTTTACCTACATCACCCCATGCATAGCATGACATCATACCATTGCATACCATTGCATACATCCTAATCCATTTCAAGGGTCTCAAGGGCTTTGTGATGCAGGTCACGATGAATCAAACATCCCAGCAAGGGGCAAAGAGGATTTATTTTCCTCTAGCCAAGGTGGTCAGGGGCTATGACCCACTGGATATGGTGAGCCTTTGACCCTTGATGAAGGACTCTCAACAATATGCGGTGCCTTCAGTCAAGCTACCGGTTCCAAATGCTAACAAAGTTTCTCTGTTTACCCCGCGAGGTCCTTGAAATCATTGCATGCATGTCATACATCTCATTGCATTAACAGGTATCCCTTTTTGCAGGCCACTTACCCTTCTTGCTGTTTATTTCAGCAATGGCCCTCCAACCAGATAACCAGGACCTTCACGCTCAAGAATCTCAGTTCAGGGAAATCTTCTTAGGTCTATCCAAGGGGCGGGAAGAGTTGAGGGCACTCCTCATGGGGAATCTGATCAGAAAAAGTCCTGAAGAGGACAAGGACGAACAGCTGAAACGTCTACAAGCTGAGGTAGACACATTGAAAACTCAGATGCTGGGGCAAAGGGCCCTCATTCAAGGTTTAGCTCAGGAGCAAGGAGAGCTGAGAGCCATGGTCAGTCAGCTTTCTCAAGGCATGAAGCAACCAGCCCAAATCAGGGACCAGGTCATGGAACAGCTCCCAAGAGGGCAAAGGTCGGGTCCAGTGAATAGACCTCTCCTAGTTGCTACTACTTCACGGGTTCGACAACGACCTCGCCAGAAACAGCGGGTTGATCAGAATAGGCCGGACGAGCCTAAGAGACAATTCACCAATATCAACATGCCATGGTCACGAGCCTTGCAACACAGGTTAAGGATGAATCTGATTGCGGTGATCAACCCTCCTGCAAATCCAAAGACCTCCTCTCCAAGCTACAACCCAGAAGCAAGGTGCGCTTACCATTCCGGTAGCCCGGGGCACGATACTGAGGATTGTTGGGCGCTGAAGTACAAGATTCAAGGCATGATCGATGCTGGAGAGATTCAGTTTGAAGTACCCAAGACTCCCAACGTGATCACTGCTCCCATGCCAAAACATGGCTAGGATAGAAAGCACTTTTTGTTCATTCGAATTCAAGTTGTGATTTTCTTTTGTTTAAACATTTATTCATGTTAAAACATTGTTATTCCATTAATGCATCGCTTATGTCTATTTTTGAATCGATATATTCGCATTCACTATATGTAAATTGTTTTCATATTTTTTCTGATGTCAACTCTTGATCTTAAATAATTCTAAACCTCTTGAGGGAGGATGACGAAAACGATACCACAATCATTACAGTATGCTTTTGAACAGACCCCGTTGATGAGGTACAGGCATTGTTTCAATCCCTAAACACTGGAATTATAAGGATGATAAGCCCTCGTCAACCCATCTGAGCCAAAGAAGTAGGAGTTTTTATTTTCGAAAATTGAAACCCTTTATCATAACCCGGGGCAGGGTAGTCTTCTCAGTTGATCTAAGTGCATGACGAATGGCACTGAAGAAATCTTTACAAAACGAACAAAAACAGTGATGGTTCAGAACAATCAAAAGGACAGGCAGTCATCATCAAAATTCATAAATGAAAAGCCCAAAAAGTCAAGACCTATAAAAGGGACTTACGAAACTGGGGCATCCCGCTGATTGTAATTCCAAAAAGGAAACAGTTCAGGCAAAAAAAGAAAGGGATAACAAAATCAAAAAAAGAGGTCTTACAAACCCTCAACAAAAAAGGAATGACTGCCTGTTCAAAATAAGTTATCAACATCCGAACCGTTATTGGAACATCAAAGCAAAGACTCAAGCAAGGTCTAACGCATGATCAACTGAGTTTAGGTTTGGAGAACATCACGAAGAGCGGGTGGGTACAAAAAAAATTTTGAGCCTTTATCCTTTGTTTCTTAAACCATGAACCAGGCCACGTTATAACCCTCAAAAGTCCTAGCTGAAGCATGGGTTAGCTCGAAAGCATACTGTCATGAAAGGTATCCTGACTCCTTAAGGCCTACGGTGAATACGGAGTTGACATCACGTTTTACAAACACTCATTTGTTTTATGAAAAATAATGCATTTTTAAAATCTTCAAGACAGACATGAGCTTTGCATTTTTAACATAACTTTGTTTGCATATGACCTTTTGTTTAAACAGCAGGGAAATTCGCGCGATGAATACCTAATGAACAGAAGCACTTCCAATCAAGGGGCAGGTATGACTATTGTCCA
This sequence comes from Vicia faba, assembly GCA_948472305.1. Lineage (NCBI taxonomy): Eukaryota > Viridiplantae > Streptophyta > Magnoliopsida > Fabales > Fabaceae > Vicia > Vicia faba. The sequence goes on along the minus strand of OX451738.1, from coordinate 1,606,024,049 downwards.
TCATCTGGGGCAGTTAAGTCAAGATTCGGAGAATCTCTCAAAGGCCAAACAGCCTGGGGCAAATCTCCGCCTGAGTCACTTGGGGCACTCCAACAACGAATCTTGCCTGATCAAATACCTCCTGGTGGCATGACAAAACACTTCTAACAGGGGCAACTCCCTACATTCTGAAAGCACGGACATAGTCGAAAAATACTACGCCTAATCAAAGACCCGCTAGGTTGACATGCCTAGGCAAAAATTAGGGCTTCCCGGCGAACCAAAAGGGTTCGGGCAAAATGAAGGGATGAAATAAAAAATCAGCACACCCGGCAAGTCGAAAACCTGAAAAGGCGGCTTGGGCAAAAATGGGTATCCCGGTGGACTGAAAACCCGAAAGGGCGGTCCAAGCAAAAGTTAGGGGTTAAAGCGTACGACTATGTCCCGCCTTCTTGTCATCTGTCTGCCAGAAGAAGGTTTATCTCTCAACAATTAGCAGCATCCCACAAGTGCCTCCCCCATAGAAACTGGGGCAATAAAAATTGGTCTGAGCGATCTAATTGTTCTGTCCTCCAAGGTATCAAGGTAGGTTCAGCTAAAGAACATGACCAACACATCTTAATTCCCCAGAGAATAAGTCAGCAAGTCAGTGCATCCTTCTCCAAGCAAAGTCATCAAATATCAAGGAAATTGAGTATCCTCCCGTAGATCTCAATACTTCCCCAGCAGCAATACACAAACATCCCCGGCAGTCTTGGTCTAAAGATTGTTCCCCGGTGGTATACCACTATTCAAAGGAATCACTTCCCTGCAATTCAAACTTTCCCCAGAAGAGTCCAATCCAGTTTCCTCAGGAAAGTTGGAATTCATATCTCCCCAAGCAGCAAGCTTATCCCCAGTAGATTCTGGAAGCTTATCCCTCGCAAAGCACGAACGCGTCGTCCCGGCTTGATTTAAAGAGTTATTTCCTTAACAGGATATAACTGGGTTATCCTCAGCCAAAAGCCACGGAAAGAGCGTCCTCGGCAAAGTATCTTCCTACTCCCAGCGAAGTCTATCAACACTTCCAGCACAACAAAGATATCCCCAGCATAACTCATCAACGGTATCCCCAGCGGAGTTATCTTCATCAACGCAGCAAAGCATCGCTATCCCCACAGAGTAGCACTCCCCAGCATGATCGCTAGAGTATCTTTTCTCCCGCAGAATTATTTCATTTGCCAAGTTTATTCCTCAACGGATTTATCTTCTCCTACCGGTATTCTTGCAACAATCATCCACAGCGGAAGCAAAATCTCTTCCTCAACATCAGCCCAGGATATGACTTCCCGGCACCCGTCAAGGATTCATTTTCCTACGACGAAAACATACATTCATAAAACGTCACATACATCATTGTAGCATGCATAACGTATTGCATCATACAAGTCTCATTCGTATTGATAACATCATTGCTTGATCCATATCATGCATCGCATATAACTGACCTCTACCTTTCAGAAAGGGTGCAGTTGAAATCCCCAAACATATTTCAAGGATGTCTCTAGTCCAGTTAAATCGACTCCAAACAGATTTTTCTGATAAAGACTCAGTAGAAGTTATGGTCCCCTCTCCAACGGCGTGTGAGGTGGTGATTCCTTCTTCAGATGTTCCCCTCTCCGACGATGAGCGTGAGGTGATATTCTCTTATGGTCCCCTCTCCGACGGTGAGCGTGAGGTGGTAATTCCTTTTTCAAGATGTTCTCCTCTCCGACGATGAGCGTGAGGTGATATTCTTTTGTGGTCCCCTCTCCGACGGTGAGCGTGAGGTGGTAATTCCTTTTTCAAGATGTTCTCCTCTCCGACGATGAGCGTGAGGTGATATTCTTTTGTGGTCCCCTCTCCGACGGTGAGCGTGAGGTGGTAATTCCTTTTTCAAGATGTTCTCCTCTCCGACGATGAGCGTGAGGTGATATTCTTTTGTGGTCCCCTCTCCAACGGCGTGCGAGGTGGTAATTCCTTTTTCAAGATGTTCTCCTCTCCGACGATGAGCGTGAGGTGATATTCTTTTGTGGTCCCCTCTCCGACGGTGAGCGTGAGGTGGTAATTCCTTTTTCAAGATGTTCTCCTCTCCGACGATGAGCGTGAGGTGATATTCTTTTGTGGTCCCCTCTCCGACGGTGAGCGTGAGGTGGTAATTCCTTTTTCAAGATGTTCTCCTCCCCGGCATGAGCGTGAGGTGATAGTCTCTTATGGTCCCCTCTCCAACGGCGTGTGAGATAGTAATCCCTTTTTCAGATGTTCCCCTCTCCGGCATGAGCGTGAGGTGATATCTCCTTTCAGATTATAATTTCCTATAGTTCCCTCTCCAACGCGAGTGAGGTAGCTCCCTTTGAGATTGTAATGTCCTTTGGCTCTCTTCCTGACACTACGAAGATGGTAATTCTCACCAAGATTTTCTCAACGAGCGTTGTTGAGATCATTCAGGTTCACTTATCATTCAGGTTAAGGCAGTAACCATCCCTGGTTCATTCATCAGCGTTTGAAGCTCCAGACTCAGCTCCTGCAACCAGTCAGGACACATCTATACCAAGCATCTAAAATCAGCTCCTGCGACGTGTCAGGTACTCATTTTTCTGTTTTGCAGGTATGCAGGTTCTTGCTAAGGAATCTCCTATGCAATCAACGTCCAGATGGCATCTATAAGCCCATCATCCTATCTAAGCAATCTCTAAATGGCATCTATAAGCCCATTCCATCATCACTGTTACTATGTGAGCGCAAATTTCTGGGCACTCTAGTGTTCAATCACCTTCTACCCTCGGATTACGAAAGGCACGTCAGCCAATCTGCATCCTCAGGTCTAAGAAGATTGAACAGGGGCAACTGTTGTACCCCAAAATTTGCCCTCCCATATTCATCAAGAATTGTCAAAGTCAAGGTCACAAAATGCCCCAAGGGTTGTGCAGCTCAACTGTCTCCTAGACAGTCAAAACTAGGGTTTGAGTTCTGGTCAAGCAAAGGAACTTTTCAAAGGCCCAATCAAGTCTCACATGCTTAAAAAGATGGTCAAGCATCCTCATGTCAAGTTTCAAGGCATTCAGCTCAAAATTGCACAGTCAAAACCCTAGATTGCACTACAGTCAACTGTAGGGGCAAAATGGTCATTTGGCAGTCAAAAGTTCAAATTTTTGGTCAACATATCATTTTGAAGCCACAAACATCATTTGATCAATGCTTGATCATGATTCTCAAAATTTGGCTCAGAAATCATCAAAGATGCAAAAGTTGCTATATTTGGACAGCTAAAAAAGTCAACTGAAATTGACCAGGGCATAACTTTCACATGGATTATCAGAAAAATTCCATCCAAAGCTCATTTTGAAGAGAAAGACATTTCCTACAATTCATCTTCATGTTCCAAGTCCAAGAAATGCTCTCACAAAAAGTTATCAATTTCAACATTATAGGTCATTTTCAAAAGTCAACAAAAAGTGACTTTAAGTCAAAGGCCATAACTTGAGATTGGTAAATCAAAATGACATGGGACCAAAGGCATTGGTTAAAGGACTCAAAGACCTTTCCAAAATGTCCAAGAACATGTGAAAAGCTTAAAAATTGACCAAGTTATGCCTTGTGGAAGTTGGGAAATTTTTGGAAATTTTTGAAAGTCAACATTGATGCAAAAGGCCTAAAAATGCAAATGGGCCCATTTATCTTCCAAATTTATTCATGCCAAGCCTATGCACGACCACTAGGCCCAAAGGGAAGTATTCTCATATTTTTTAATTATTTATTTGAATTAATATTAATTTATATTCATTTAAATGATTTTAATTCATGAAAAATATAACCTTAACCTAAAAAATCTTTTTATGCACATTATAAGGTTAATATTTCGTGCTTAAATGATTAGGGCAAGTTTTGATGAGATTGGATCATGATTGAATAAAAACAACATGAAAAAGATATGAAAAAAGATCCATGAAATCAAATATTGAAATTCATCAATGCCTAAGATTTTGTCTAGTTTTATTGACCTAAATCACTCCATATATGATCAGCATCACAACCCTAATCATCCTAGACTGAAAAAGCTGCGCAAAAACAAGCATTGCATTCTTGAAATTTCTCAAAAAAATCCAATTCTGAAAAGCATTCTAGGGGACGATTCAAGCCCTAACTTTGATCTCAATAGCTTCATTGGAGTGTCCTGAACGTGTACCAACCCAAAACAACCACCAAAACTCCTTGAATCGGCATCTCAAAGTAAAACTGAACCAAGAAATTTTTGAATTCGCATAGCACGATTCAAGCATCTTCATGCATTTTTCTTTATGAATTATTGTTTATCATGATGTTCTAAAGCTAACCAACGTATTTGATTTTGTTTTGGTGCCGTATATGAGAAGTTGCCATTGTTACATACTAGGGTTTCAGGTTTCCCAAATTGGGGGTTTCACAATCAGGAAAAATTAGGGTTCAAGATGGCCATGGTTGCACTCAGCATGTTCCTCTGAATAAAACGCACACCTCGCGATGGATTTATATAGCAAGGAATCCTATTCGCTATTTTCTGAAAGGCCTCTTTAAACCACGCTACAAAAACCGTCGCCTATTCATGTTGTTTTACAGGGTGGGGAAGAAGACAACCTCGTTGTCACTATGTGATTGGCCCTTTTTGAATTCACGCGCGCTTAGTCCATTATGCATTGATTTTACTTTTTGATATTTAATTGATATTATATGTTAATTGTAAAGGCGATGGCTCAGTGGTAACGTGTTGTGTATATGGCCTCAAAGACCTGGGTTCAAGTCCCAGGTCTTGCAACTTTCATTATTATTTTTCAAAACAAATTCACATGCAGGCACAATGCTTTGGTTCACCATACACATTCAACCATCACCATCCACGCGTCCCAGGAGACCTAATCAAGGGCCAGGATTGGAGAAACACCCTAAACTTGAGTCAAACGTCTTACACGCTGCACCAAAAGTCAATGGATCTGCATGCTTAATGGGCCTTAAATTACCAGGCCTTACCTCCAAAATTTGGGGCAGCACCCCCACTCTGGTTTGCTTTCTTTATTTTTATTTTTTTGTTTTAATTATTGTATGATTTATTTGATTGCTTTAATTAACTTATTTTTTCTATAAAAATATAAAAAACACTAAAAAATCAGAAAATACACAAAAACATAATATTTATTTTATAATAATTATTTTTATAAGTAAATTGATATGTCAATATTTAGTTAATTAGGTTTTAATTTTAATCTCTTTTTTTAACAAAAATCCAACAAAATAGAATTAAGTTAATTAATTTATTCCTTTTAATATTCTTCCTTTTTTTAGAATAATAATAATTACTTATTTATTTATTTTCATAATTAAAATTGTACAAATTAATTTAGAATTTAATTTAGGTTTAATTTAAATCTTTCATAATAAGTAAAAAAATATTAGAATTAGGGTTTGCCGTTTAATTTAATTTTAATTAACTTCCTTTTCCTTTTAAATCTTAAAAAATACAAAATATCAAAAACATTTAATTCCTTTTATTATTTTTAATGCTCATTAACCTTTAATTATTTGCAAAAGGGTCCAACGCCCGTCGTTTCAATTATTAATATTGCGCATTTATCTTTTATCGTTTAAATAATTATGTAATTGCCCCAAAGCATTGTAATTTACTTTTCGCACTTTATTTCTTCGTATTACTTATTTTTTCGCTAAATCGGGTCCGGTTTAATTTTGGCGATGTGGACCCGCGCCTTTGTAATAGTCGTAGATTTATCTTTTCCGCACTCCTAACTGTTAATTGAGCATGCAAGAATGAATGGACTTAAATTAAAATCAAGCGTAGAACACGACAAACATGACAAGACAAATAACTGAAATCTGACACACAATTCGCACACACCACCCCTAGGGTACGCCTCACTGTTGCCTTGCCTCGAAAGGTGATCGTCAAGTAGAGGATGTCTTAGTAAGTCCTCATGATCCGGGAACCTGGCATGAGGGTAGCTTCTAAGGTGTCTTCCTATTGCTCTGGTGATCACCGTGTCCCGAACCTCGAATTGACCCGAACACCTCCAACGGTGGTGCTACCTACCTCTCAATGGTGGGATGGCACTACTTTTAAGGACATCTACACAGACGAATTCCTTAGGGTAGGTAGGTTCTCAAGGATACTTGCTCTAATTTCAAAAACAAATCAAAAGATCTTTTCACACCAACACATTTTCAAAAGCTTTCAAAGCAAACTTTTCAAACACTCTGACGTATGAGTCGATCTGAAATTTTTCAAAAGAAACTTTTTAAACCCACATTGAAAAGCACGCAAAACAATTTGAAAACACAATGAGCAAGTATCTAAGAGCCCATGGATAACCATGGATAGCAAGGGTGCTAACACCTTCCCTTTCTATAACCTACCTCCCGAACCGAGAGCAATCTCTTTAAGGAATTTTTCTGTGCTTTTGTCCTTTCCAATTGGAGAAAATAAAAGACGGTGGCGACTCTTGCTTCCGCGACATTTCGCGAACCAGCGTTAAACAGTCAGTTCCAGATCCACCGATCACACCTAGTCTCTTTTCAGAGTATTCAGACTGGCTGAATAAGACGGAGAAGGCGCAAACCCTAGTTTGGAAGGAAATGGCGATTTACAGTTTGGTAATGCTGTCGAAGACAGGGTTGTCTTACTGCCCTCTTATGTTGGTGTCTTCGTTATATTTCTGGGATAGCGCCCACTTCACATTTCACCTTCCTTGTAGAATGGTGACTCCAACTCTCTTCGACATAGCAGCAATCACCGGCCTTCGACCAACTGGTGACTATTTCTATCCAGAGGACTTATTTGAAGATACCATTGGGTTTTCAGCTACAAAGCCCACATACACCACATTCATCAACCATTTTCATGATAAATCCTGCAGTACTGTGTCGAAGGTCGAACACATAGCTTTCTTGGCTATGTGGCTGTCTCGATTCGTCTTCTGCACCAAGTCACTTCAAGTGACTAAGAAGATGCTCACGCTCGCAACGCAGCTTCATCACGGCTATCCTCTTTGCTTGGCTGAATTGATTCTGGATAATCTGTATGAGTCCATCAGCAATGGTGTGACTCAACTCAAAGTCATAGGAGACAGGGAAAGCTTGCTCCTTTCTGGCCTTTTTTGGCTTCTTCAACTTTGGCTCAATGCCACCTTCGAATCTTTTCTCCCCCAAAAGAATACGATAAACGAAGAAGCCCCTGAAATTTTGAACAGGAGGGTTGAAGGCACCAGGCTAGCCTTGCTGACTCCGACTGACGAAGGTCAGCATTTTCAAAAGGCCTTTACCAGCTTTGTGATGATGTTTGCAGAATGAAAAAAAAAATTTCGACCATGGCTCCCTTCGCCAGTCGAAAAGTTGGCCCAAAATTGTTTACCAGACCATTTCCTTCAGCTGATGAGGAAAACTTGGAGGATGAATATGTGGCCATTTGGGAGTCGTTTCTTTGACCAAGAATGATGCCACTGGGATTCAAGAGTTCGAAGAATCAATTAAGTTTGATTGCTTATCAATCGAATCTTGTCTCTCAACAATTCGGTATTGTCCAGTCACTCCCATCTCCCATTTACTCTCGAGAGAAACTGCTATTATTTTATAATGCAGATTACTCAGAGGGTGCTGCTACCAAGCACATTGGTAGGTTTGTTGGTCGGACCGTACTAACTCTGTTCGACTTCACTCTTAATTTTATGTGTTCGCCCAATTTTGAGGGGTGGTGGAGGCAATATTATAATGAGGAATTCTTCTACGAGAAGGATTTCGCCCACCACCTTCGCGAGGCATTCAAACTGGTCCTTGACAAGATCAAGAAAGGTAATATTTTCTTTCTTTTTGTTTCCTTGTATTAGATTCAATCATTCGATGTCACCTTATATTTGTTTCTTGTATAGCTGTCAAGAGGACCAGCACAAAAAAGGCTGCTGAAAGCACCAAAGGAGAAGACCCTTTTGTTAACCCTTCGCCAAAGGTATTCACTTTCTGGTGTACCTTTCTCCTTTTCTATTTTCTGATACAGATGCTGATGTCTTTGACTCTTATCTTTCTGGATGTTCAGAAAACCACTCTCAAGAAAAGGAAGGTTCAGGAAATCGAAATCTCTAGTGATCAAGAAGAGGAGTCTCCTCCTGTTCCTCTGAAGAGACAAAAATTGAAGAAAGAAGCTCCCGCACCTGAGCCTCGTCCCAAAACAAAAATTAAAATTACAACTACCAAATCAAGGCCTCCTCCTGTAGTCATCAGAGAACCTATTGAGCAAGAGGTATCCGCTAGGCTAAACAACCCTAGTGAGAGCGACAATTCCAGCCCCGGTGTCGAAGTTCCTCTTCAGGTATTTACTTCGACATACATCTGCTTACTTCCTGAACTAACCCCTTTTTTCATAAGAATTCTGAGAATAAAATTTCTTAATCTTCAGGATACTGCCGGCACTTTGAAACAAGCTCCCACTCTTGTCGAGGGATCTGCTACTCTATTGAATAGTGAGGGAGATCCCACTTATAGGCCTTCTTCAGCAAAAGGCTCCTTTGTTAGCTCCGCTAATGAGGTAAACCAAACTTCTGGGCCTCAATATGAGACCATAGAGGAAGCAAACAAAGAAGGCCCTATAGGCGAACAGGAAGAAACTAGGGCTCCTCTGGGTGATGCACAGGAAAGCAAAGAGGATGAGGCCACTAATGTTGTAGCTGTAACAGAAAGGGAAAAGATGCTGGAAAGGGAAAATCAGGATGAAAGAATTCCAGATGCTGATGGTAGAGAAGGCTCTACTGAAGGGGCCCAAAATCTGACGAACATTGAAACTGCCTATATTCCAGCACAGGTAGTTAATATGGCTACTGCCACTAATGAGGGTGCTCCTTCGGCAGGGTCTCGAACCAAAGAAGCTTTAGCCTTGATGAAACAGCAAAATCCTCTGGGCTACTTGACTGCCATTCTCGAAGGGCGAGAAAGTTCTTCTGACCATAGTATTCCGACTGCGTCTGAAAAGTCCACCTCAACATCCCCTCTTGATGAGGCACTTCAGAAGGTTAAAGCACAAATTTTCAAAAGAGACTTAATGCTAACCTTGGAGGGAGAACCTACAGTTCCTTCCTTCCTGAAGACCACCTTGAGGGCTGTTGATCTCCTCATTGCTTCTCCAGACGTAGCCAGCATCATTCTGGATTTAACTTCCATTATTGACCAAGTGTCAGCGGACTACAATCGTCGAAGGACTCTTGTTCGCGAGATCGAAGAGGCCAACGGCCATGTAGCTGCTGTTTGGCATGCTGCTACTGAATCAACTTCTAAAGTAAAAGAATTATCGAAGGCTCAAGAGGCTAGGCAGAAAGAAGTTGAGGAGACCGATCGAGACACGGCTAAAATGAGGGCGCAGATCAGAGAATTGGAGGCTAAAATTTCCGCCAATGATAAAAGGAAGGAAGAACTTCTTGCCACTAATACTGAGTCTGAAAGCCAAGAGGAACTTGTTGAAGGGTTGAAGCATGCTGATCGAGCTCAAACGCTTGATGCTAAACTTGAAACCCTTCATCAGTCGAAGGCTCTTTGCGAACGGCGTCTGGAATTGCAGAGGATTAAATACCTCCAGATCAAGGCCAATCTCCCCTTTTTAATTTTGTCTCTATATTTGCATAATCACTTATTGTAATGACTCAGCCATTTTGGTAATTTTTAATGAAATTTAAATTTCCATTTTGGCTTTTAGCATATTTCGACTGTGACTATACTTTGTCTATTTTAACCTCTTGAAGCATAGGTCTATACTTTTTCAAGTATTTGCCGTTTACTCTTAGAAGCCTTTGATCTTCACTTAACTCCTCGATTTCATAGGCTCCTCCAGAGAAAGTTTGGATAATTTTGAAAGTTCCTTCCCACTTAGGGGACCATTTTCCCATATTTTTATCTTTTCGATCCATTGGAAGAATTACCTTCCATACTAAATCCTCAGCAAAAATGCCTTAGGATTTACTTTTCGATTATAGGATTTCTCGACCCGTTTCTTTTGTAATCTTAAGAGGTCTAAAGCTTTCAACCTTTCTTCATCCAAATCCACCAATTCGTCTAACATCATATTCCAATAAACTTCAGAAGGAATATCCTGATGTCTTTGAACCCTCGTTGACTGTAGACAAATTTCTACTGTCAATACTGCATCATGACCATAAGTTAGGCGAAATGGTGTTGTTCCCGTAGCCTCTTTAGGCGAGGTTCGACAAGCCCATAGAACTTGATCCAACGTCTTGTGCCAATTTCTTGGTTTCTTTCCCACGTTTTTCTTTATTAAACTGAATACTACCTTGTTTGATGCTTCGACTTGGCTGTTAGCTTGTTCATAGTAAGGTGTAGATGTTAACAATTTGAATCCCATTTCTATAGAAAATTCTTGCATTTTTCGACCAGTAAAGACTGATCCTTGATCTGTCGTTATTGTCTCAGGGGTTCCAAATCTATATATAATGTACTTTTGAATAAATTCAATGACATTTTCTTGGTCTACATTTACTAAAGGAATTGCTTCGATCCATTTAGTAAAATAATCAATACCCACCAATATGTATTTTTGGATTTTAGAGGATGCTAGTCGAATCTATCCAATAAGATCTAAAGCCCATCCTCTAAAAGGCCAAGGTTTCACAATTGAATGAAGTTCGCTTGCCGGTACATGCTGGATGCCTGTGTGCACTTGACATTCTTGACATCCTTTTGCAAACTCAACACAATATTTCAACATAGTGGGCCAATACAGTCCTTGTCGAAACAATAAGCATTTCATCTTATGGCCTACTTGATGTGCTCCACATGCCCCGGAGTGCGTAGTCGAAAGAACTATGTATGCTTCTGTTTCACTTAGGCATTTCAGCAGCACACCTTCAGGTGTTTTCTTGAACAATTCATTTCCCATTAGTATATAGCTTAGTTCCCTATACTTTATCTTTCGCTCTGTCGAAGCCACTGGATTCTGTAAATAATCTACTATAGGCTTTCTCCAATCTTGTTCTGATAGATTATCTATGAACGAAATTTCGAAGTTTTCGTGATCAGGGTATCCCAACGTTGTTGTTTCCAAATCTATTGGAGACAACTTTGTGGATGCTACTCTTCCTCTAACTTCGGTTGCTTGTTGTAGTTTTTCTTTCGAAACTTTATACCCTGAAGCAATTTGTGCTAAATCATTAGCCACTTGATTTTCTAATCTGGGTATATGTCAAATGTTAACCACTTCGAAGTTCTTCAACAAACGCCTGGCTATTACAAAATACATGATAAGATTTTCTCTTATGCATTTGTATTCTTTCGTAACTTGTTTTAAGACTAATTCTGAGTCTCCCATTATTTCGACTCGAGTTGCCCCCAATTCCAACAAGATTTCAAGGCCTACAATTAAAGCTTCGTATTCAGCCTCATTATTTAAACAATCTCCTTCGATCTTGTACTTAAATGTTATTGGAATTTTGTTTGGAGAAATAATGAAAACCCCTACTCCAGTTCCGTCTTTATGACTAGAACCGTTGAAGTATAACTTCCAAGGTTCAATCTCCAAATAATTTATTGATTCTTCTGTTATTGAGTGGTCAACTATAAAGTCTGCTACCACTTGACCTTTCACAGCCTTGAGAGGCATAAAGGTTAATGAATACTCAGTTAATGCAAGTGCCCAATTGCCAAATCTGGTGTGCAAAATGGGTTTCAACAACATATATTTGAAAACATCAAAATGAGACGAAACATAAACATTAACTGGTTTAATATATTGCTTGAGTTTTGTACATGAAAAGTAAAGACATAAACATAGTTTTTCAACTTCGTTATATCTAGTTTCCGCATCATTTAAAACTCTATTGAGGTAGTAAATGGGTCTTTCGACACCATTCTCGTCCTCTTGAGCTAACATGCTCCCTAAGGTTTTATCAGATGCAGCTATTTACAATCTCATACTTCTATCTCTACAAGGAGGTACCATAATTGGTGGCTTGATGAGGTACTCTTTGATTTTGTCGAACACCTCTTGCTGTTCTTACCCCCATTCAAATCCTCCTTTACTGAGTCGAATTAGTGGTGAGAAGGCTTGCGTTTTCCCACTAAGGTTGGATATAAATCTCCTTAGGAAATTTATCTTCCCAAGTTGAGACTGCAATTCCTTCTTGTTGGTTGGCGCTTTAGCTTCCAAAATAGCTTTGGTCTTGTTTTAGTTTATCTCGATTCCCTTTTTATGGACCACAAAGCCTAAGAAGTCCCCTGCTTTGACACCAAAAGCGCACTTCAGAGGATTCATTTTCAGACCATAACGCCTCATCCTCTCAAAGGATTGTCGAAGATGGTCCATGTGAACCTTCCCTGAAACAGATTTGACAACAATATCATCAATGTAAATCTGCATAAAAGTTTCAATGAAATCATGGAAGATAGAATTCATTACTCTCTGATATGTTGCCCCTGCGTTTTTTAGGCCAAAAGGCATCACTACCCATTCGTAAGTGCCTAAGGCCCCAGGGTAACGGAAAGCTATTTTTGACACATCTTCTTCAGCAATAAAAATTTGATTATATCTAGAGTATCTGTCAAGCATACTCATGTACTCAAAACCAGCGGCAGAATCGACAAGCATTTCCGCCACAGGCATTGGATATTCATCTTTGGGTGTGTAATTGCAGCTTTTCAAGTCATATTTAAAGCATGTGTTTTGATGAAGACAACATGGACATCAACATTTCAAGGATGTGCAAAAAGCTTATCAACATCAAATAAAAGTCTTGAAGATTATTGAAGAATTATTGAAGAATCATCAAATGTCAATATGGTATAAATAATTCTTTAAATCTTGAATATAGATGTTCACAATATGCATTCATCAACATATACATATTCCATAACTTTAAGATCAAGAAAACTTTGTTTGAAATATCTTTCAAAAAGTATTTTTGAAAATAATCCTTTAGGAACCGGTTCCTCCCTAACAGGGAACCGGGTTCCAGCTTTTCTCAAAAAACATGTCCCTGGTTTTTGTACCAGGAACCGGGTTGTACCAATAGGGGAACCGGTTCCTGCGTGATAATTTTGAATTCCAACTTATAACGTTCACTAAGAACCGGGTTCTGTCAGTGTCGGAACCGGTTCCTAGCGAACCAGTGCAGCTTTTACTTTGTTTTTTGAACATTTTTCAAGTGGTATCTTTTCATGAATGCATTGCAACTTTTCATATGAATTGGCATGAATGAAGAGGTTCTTGTAACTTTATAAAATGCAGATTTTCTTATTTCAAACAATGCTTCAATTTTCAAATTAACAAATACTTCTTCAGTAAACAATTTTCTCATTCATTCACATTTTGAATATATACTTTCATGTGTTCATAATTTTGTAAAACTTGCCATATACACTTTCATTATCATTACAAGTTTCATTCATACATTGTGAACATTTATATACATTGTTGAAAATTGTTTTTATCTTGAAGAAGAAGATCAATTGAAGATTGATAAAGCTCTCCATATACTTCAAACTAAATCATTGTATTACTTAAAGGTTTTTCCCTTACTATCCAGGATTGTTGGAAGTAAGTGTTGTGATTTGAAGAGGATTGTTCTTCATTCACATTAGTGTTTGTTTGGTCTTAAAGGTGTTAAGAACCTTTGGTCACCCTATAGGTTAGATAGTAAGCATAGGCTGTACAATCATTCTAACTATAGTGAAATCTCTTTCGTGTTGGAAAGGGGACTGGAGTACTCTCGGATTGTGAGGGGAACCAGGATATATCACCGTGTTCTTTACTTTTCCGCATTTATCGCTTTCATCACCATAATCAGGAAAAGATAAAGATATAATCAAAACCTTCAAACACTTAACCAAAAATTACTACCAAGCATTCTCATAAAACCGAATAAATTTTATAAGACCTAATTCACCCCCCCCCCCCCCCCCCCCCTCTTAGGCACTCTGAGACTTACAGGGTGTTGCAGCATTCAGATCTCTGAAATCAATGCACACCCTTAAATTACCATTTTTCTTTATAACAGGTACAATATTTGCAATCCATTTGACATACCTGGTCGTTCGGATGAACTTGCATTTCAGGAGTCTTTCAACTTCCGTTTTGATTTTTGACAGAATCTCTGGTGCAAAGCGCCTTGGAGTTTGCTTGACAGGCTTCTTTCCAGGTTTTGTTGGCAATTGAAGTTCCACCAAGCTTCTGTCGAGACCAGGAATTTCGTCATAATCCCATGCAAAGAAATCTTTGAACTCTTTTAACAATTGGATCATTTCGACCCTAAGTCCTGGATCTATCTTTGCGCTGATATACATTGGCTTTTTTATAGGACCTTCGCCTAGATTCACTTATTCTAAGGGGTCTTGTGCTAGAATTCTAACACCATCTGCCAACGAATCTTTTTCGAAACCCGGAGGTTCATCATCTTAAATGGCGTCTAACCTCTTATTTCACACTTCTTTCTCTTCCAAGTTAGGAGGTTCTGGGTCGAAATCTTTCCTAGGGCCTTCTTGGGAAGATACCTGTTCATTGGCTTCACGAGCCATGTACTTGACTTCAGCCTCTAAGGCCGCTATCATTCTATTTTCGGCTACATATTCCAAAATCTTTTGTAGAGCTTGTGACTCAGTCATCATCACCAAACTTACTTCCCCAACCTGTTGGCCGTATATCATCAACTCCTCCATAGTTGATGTTTGACAAATCCTCTCTATCCCACTGAAACCCATAGTCAGAGTGTAGGTACAGAGAGCAGAAAGCATTAGGTGTTGGAGTCAGATCGAATTCAGGAGGACTGCATGGCCCTATATGATCCAAATTCCTATCGAAGTTATTCTTTCCGATGTTGTTCACTTTGCCCAGGTAGTAACTTTGATCTACCTCAATTTTTTCCACGATGCCATTGGGACTCAATACCGTAACCCTCTGATGCATCGAAGATGGCACTGCACCTATGCCATGTATCCACTCTCGACCCAAGAGCAGATTATAATTTGGTTTCGCCGAAATCACCATAAACATGGTCGGTTGAAGAATGGAACCCACCTTGAGATCGAGTTGTATAACTCCCATGGTGGTTCCAATACCCCCTTCATAGTTTGAAAGGACCATGTTGTGGGGCTTGATATCAGCATCCCCTTTTCCAAGTTTTCCCAGCATGAATTGTGGAACTATGTTTATGGTTGCCCCACAATCAACCAGGATCTTATTTATAGTCACTTCCCCTATCTTTGCTTTGATAAATAGGGGCTTGAGGTGATTCTTCATCACCTCGGTTGGTGGATCGAAGAAAGCGTTTTGCTCCTCCACGCAGCCATTATTCATTACATAGTAGCACATTGGCCTATGTCTGGCCATTTCCTGTTCGACCATCAAGTCAGTTTCTTCAACTTCGACCTGACGGTTGTATTCCCTAGGCAACACCAATATGATGTTTACCATGATGTCCAAAGTATCATCAGAGTCAGAGTCTCCTTCGTCATTTGACCCACATTGTTCTAGCCACACCAAAGGTTTCCTCTTCAGAGGTTTTCTTTGCTTTCCTTTTCTTTGCACGTTGGTGCTAGATTCTGGGTGAGGCTCTGTTGTGGCCTCTTTTTCAGCCTTTTGTAGTCTTGGGAATCTTTGCCATTGTGAATGAGACATGGGATTCTTCCCTTTGTAATTGCTCGATATGTGCGCCATTTTATTTGATGTAGTGGCATGGTACTCTTTTCTGTAATCTAAGGAAGAGCCCCTTGGCACGTCAAACATTTGCCACTTTTCTTCACTGGGCCTTTTTCTGCCCATAGTGTTAAGCCAAGTACCTACAGGTACATTAGTTGGAGGCCTATAAGTTGGTGGCCTCCTTACCTGGTTCATGGGTCCTCTTTGATGTCCCCTCCTAGGATCGTATCTATCTTCTAGATCCATTTTTGGTTGAGCATTGGTGCCCCATTTCGCCTTTACTACTCTCATACCTTGTATGTGTTCCGCAGCTTTCTTGTCGAAGATAGAACTGCATCTGGGACACAACATTACTTCAGACTTTTTCTTCTGGCATCGATGTAAAAACTCTGCCAAATCCTTATTTTCTTTAGGAAATGCTGTTTTGTTCACTTCCTCCTGTCGAATGGCCTCTTCTGAAGCCTTGGCTTCAGATACTTGGACCATGTTTACCTCCATGTTGCTTTTGGAAACGAGGTTCAGTTTTTGCATCTTGGCCTCCAAGTTATCTGTCGAACTTTTAACGGAAGCCAAGTAAGAACCTGAAGTGGTTCTCTTGTTGGAGCTTTCAGCAACTCCTTTGTTTGTGTTTGGGCCTTCAGTAACCCTTTTTCTTGAGCCTTCAACAGCTCCTTTGTTTAGTTTCAGGCCTTCATTGGCCTTCCTTACCCCTTCGATAGTTTTCTTGGATATGTTTCCAGTAAAACTGCCAAATACGGGCTTGTTAACGAAGTCTTCAGAAACTTCAACCATATGGATGCCCACTGGTTCAACATAATGTGCATCCCCTTGTAACGGGTTCGCATCAATTTTCATTGCTGGCTTATCAGCAAACTTAAGCCTTCCTTCTTTGAGTTCTCCTTGAACAAGATCCCTGAAAAGAAAACATTGTGAGGTTTTATGGCCCAGAAAATTGTGATATTTACAAAAACCTCTCTTCTTCATTTGTTCTAAAGGAGGCATTTTTGCCCCTGGGGGCACTATCATTTGGCCATCTTTGACTAATAAATCAAATATTTCATCACATTTAGTGATGTCAAAACTATATGTTTTCTTAGGGAATTTATCATTGTTCCTTTCAGACTCTACAGGTTTTTTTTTCCATTTGAGGGTACTAGCAATTTACAAGAGTATGGCGGCCTTGTTTAAAATCCGCTAAATCTATATCTCCTTCTTCGACATCTATAGGATCACTAGATGTCTCTAGATCGTCATCATCCATTTAGACATAGGCTACTCTTTCTCTTCGATGAGTTTTGGTCGCCTTAGCCTTTTCGGCTTTAATGCGTTCTACTTGTCGAACTATATCGGCCAACTGGGCCATGTCTCTCAAGTATTGGGTATCTAACTTTTTCCTAATGGAGTAATCCAGGCCCCCTGCTGCCATTTCGACCAATTCATGTTCAGGCACTTGGGTAAAGCATCTGGCTTTAAGCAGTCAAAACGTATTTAGATACTCATCTATTGGCTCAGTGAATCTCCTCTTCATACTAGCCAGTTCTTTTAGGCTTATTTTGGTCTGTCCCATGTAAAATTGTTCATGGAACAACCTTTCCAATTGATTCCAATTATGGATCGAATTGGCTGGGAGGGTAGTGAACCAAGTAAAAGCGTTTTTTGTTAGAGAACTTGGGAAGTATTTAATCCTAAGGTTTTCGTTGTTCGCTATTTCCCCGGCTTCTATCAAATATCTCGCCACATGTTCGATAGTAGATTTTGTCGTATCCCCTGAGAATTTGGTAAACTTGGGGACTTTTCCCCTAGGGGGTAAGTCTGTTTGCAGGATATATTCTGACAATGGGGATGTGAATTTTGGTCTGTGAAAACCAACTTTCATCCCATTCTGTATCATAATCCTTTCGACCATGGAAGTCAGATTATTATTTGTTCCATAATTTTGGTGTCGAACTTGCTGTATTAATTCATCAGCATTTTGGTTCCTATTCACCATAATCACTCCTTGATCGACTTCTCTAGGGATTGGTGGGGGATTTTGAGGTATTTCGACCCTAGGTTGTTCTATTCCTACTCTAGGGATCTGTGGATTGTGATTAACGGTTAAATCTTCTTCCACGATTACCCCTTGGTTTACTCTTATTGGTATTCTTTGGGGTTGTCGAATAGTTTGGGGTACCCCAAAGAATTCAGCCACGCGCTTCATTTGCGCTGCCATTTATTGATTCGACTGGGTAGTATTTTGAATTAGGGGGTTCAGCACTGTACTTAAAGTTTGTGTCAACATTTGCACTATATCATGGTTGCTTTCGTCCATCTGTTGCCTCAAAATTGTTGTAGAAGCATTTGTGAGGCTTGGTATTGCATGTGATGGTCCTCCTAAAATCTGGTTTCTACCCAAATTTGCCATACTGGCTCCAGATCCCTGTAATGGTGATGATACACTCACCAAAGGTTCTGAAAAAATAGACGTAGCGTTCATAAGACTAGCCATTTAAGTGGTTGGCATGCCATATGGTTGTTCTCGACCCATCCAGGCTGTCGAGAATCCTGGGGGAATGTATGGTCGAGATCCTGGATTTTCCCTTGGTGGGGGCATTCCTAAAGGACCTATAGGACCCACATACTAAAGTAAGAGTCATGTTTGATTCGTGGTTAATATTGGCACTGAACCAATAGTAGTTGAGATATTTTCTCCAATGGTAGTCATAACCGTTGTTCCAGTAGTATTTGGTGGAGGTATTTCTCCATGATTTGGCTCATTAGCCATTCTACTTTCGCTATTTCTCTTCCTAATAGTACACTCGTTGGTTATTCTACCACTTCTTAATAACATGCAACGCTGTATACTTATAAAAGGGAAGTAATAACATGAACAAATAAATGATAAAAACTAGCAACGTCCCACCGGGTGTGCCAATTTGTTTACCGTGGTTTTTGGTAAACAACCGCTGATCCTCCAAAAAGGAAAGTCCTTTTGGTTACTCGCGGGATCGATCAGATTGATCCTAGAACATATGCTAATTTTTATGTTGGTTTGATGTGAAAATTGATATCTAGGAAGAACGCATGTTCCACCAAGGATATTGTGTTTATGGTTTTGGAAAGTAAGAAAGCAACTAGAAATGCAGGTAAAGATGTAGAAATGTAACTTTGCAAAAGAAGATTAATGCAATGTAAAAAGACTTTATAGATGAAAAATGGCGTTTCCAACATACATTCTTAGTTATTCTTTCACACACAGCGGATACTTGAATAATATTGAGTAACTAGCACAATAGGTTGAACACACAGAAATCCTACACACAAACTTCCTAGTTTTATACTAAAATTAAGTAATTGTCGAGGGTGGCTTGGGTTCTAGGATGAAGACAAGTTTCTTCTGCATGTCCCTCGACCTCTATCTTCCTACCACGTCGATTTCCCTTAACTGCTGGCGAACTGCATTTCCCTCCAATCTTCAAATTCAAATATCCTTCGCCTTTGGTGCTGACACGAAGGTTTGCTCTTCTAGTCGAAGGCCATAGGACTTTTCCCGTCGAAGGCCTGATGGTGATGTTTGGTCGAAGACCAATTTGTAACTCAGATATTTTCTCTAAGTTTTTTCCATCCGTCGAAGTATTTTATAGCTTGGCTTTATCTGTTCTATTTTTGGTCTATGGGGCCAATATATAGTAGGTGTCGAATTCAAGAGCCAACAACGAGGACCTTCAGAATATGTTTTCCAGTCATGAGTATTCTGGTTACGACTATATTGAGTTGTACATTATGCTGCGAGAGTCTCAGTTGTCACAAGTTGTTGATCCTCTGGAGACCAAACAAGCAGAAGTAGATGTTGTTGACGAAGAAGAAGAAACTGACGAGTTAGAGTTTGACGACATGGTCAACGATGATTCTGAAGACGATGGGATACCTAGTATACCTTTGAACGATATCTACACACCACCTCCACACATGACAAAATTCAACATGGGCGGAGATGAACCATCATCTGATTTATTTTTCAATCCGTATATGCAGTCGGATGAAAACTTAAAAGATAAAGACAAATTTCGTAATAGAGAAGAATGTATCTGAGCCATAAAAAAGTTTCACATGCCCAACTCGGTCGATTTTAAGGTAGATCGTGTAAATCCAGAAAGGTACAAGATCAAGTTTATCCATCGAGATAGTATGTTCAAGATCATTGCATCATACAGATTAAGAGGTGATTGTTGGATCATAGATTCTATGTCCACCCACACGTGTGTCAATTCTACTCAATCACAGGATCACCGGAAACTAATTATGATCTCGTATGTCAAGAAAACCTACCCATCGTCAGCAACGATCCATCATTGAAGGTGAAAACCATAATCTCTCACATCACTACGATATTTAACTATACTCCTTCATACCGAAAGGCGTGGTTAGGAAAGACCAAGGCGATTGAAAAGGTATATGTAAACTGGGAGGAGTCATACAAAGAACTTTCTCGCTACCTGAATGCACTTCATACTTATTCTCCGGGTATTGTTTACATTATGGAAACACTGCCTCCGTACGCCCCAGATGGTAGTCAAATCACCGGAAATGGAATATTCAGTCGAGTGTTCTGGGATTTTCAACCTTGCATCACAGGGTTTGCGTCATGCAAACCAATTATTCAAATTGATGGGCTTGGTTGTATGGGAAATACAAAGGCACGCTACTGATGGTAGTTGCACAAGATGGTAACAACAACATTTTCCCAATTGCCTTTTCCCTAGTCGAGGGAGAGACTGGTGATGCTTGGAGCTTCTTTCTCGAGAATCTCGGAACACACGTGGCTCCTCAACCAGATCTTTATTTGATCTCTGATAGACATGCATCTATTGAGAGTGCATACAACAATCCTACAAACGGTTGGCATGACCCTCCATCTAGGCATGTCTATTGCATTAGAAATATCGTTCAAGATTTCACGAGGGAGATCAAAGACAAAGCTCTTAGGAAAGCGGTTATGAATGCAGGGTATGCATTGACATAACCTATGTTCAAATATTATTGCAATGAGATCTGATTGTCAAATCTGGACGCCGGTAGATAGATCGATAACATTCCGTTGAGAAATGGACTAGGTCATACGACAATGGACAACGATGGGGCCACATGACAATAAATATGATTGAATCCATGAACGGGGTATTTAAAGGCATACGAAACCTCCCAGTAACTGCTTTGGTTAAATCAACATATTTTAGGATGGCTTCGTTATTTTCCAAAAGAGGTGAAATATGGAATGCTGTGTTGCAATCGAGACAACTATGGAGTGAAAGTTGCATGAAGTATATTAAGGAAGAAAGTGCCAAAGCCAACACCCATCTGGTTATACGGTTCGACCGATACAGTCATAACTTCATTGTCAAAGAGACAATCAACCACAACGAGGGGCTGTCAAGACAAGAGTATAAGGTTATACTACCTTCTCGTTGGTGCGATTGTGGCAAGTTTCAAGCCTTTTGTATGCCTTGCTCTCATGGCATTGTTGTGTGTGCATATACTCATCAAGACGCATTACAACTTTTGTCTCCCATTTACAAGTCTGAAACCTTGCTCAACGTATACAACAACAACTTCCCTTTGGTAGCAAAACCTGATTATTGGCCTGCATACAACGGCGAAATAGTATGGAACAATGACCAAATGCGAAGGAATAAAAAGGATCGTCCCAAAAGCAAGCGCATTACAACTGAAATGGACTCCCTTGACAAATTGGAAAGAAAGTGTGGTTTATGTCATTAGGTCAGACACAATTGCAAAAATTGTCTGACTAGGGCTACTAGCTCAACCACATAAAAATTGTATTACATAACATCTTTACTTTTTTAAGTTATAAACATTACGGTTTTTTATTAAGAGCATTTGTTACAATAAACCTTGCGCGAACAACAAATAAAACACGATAAACCATCTAGGAAATTACAACCATTAAAACAATTTCATCTGACCCATGCATCATCAACATTACGTCGCTGTCTGTTTTGACTTCCTCCAACCAAAAATTAGGTCTTCCTGTCGCAAGTGAGATGGTTGTTCTTCTTCGCTGGATCCTTCTAATTTGATCTCCATCATCGATGTCTTCCTCTAGCCATCACATCAACTCTTTCTTCAGACGCTCCATTGAATGAATGTGCCAAAATTTCATTTTCATCAGAGGTTTGGTGGCCGAGAAAATAACATAACCATCTCTCGTAAAAATCATGGGCGATGTCATGATGCAATTAACAGAGAAAAAATAAGAAGACAATGCGAGAATGTGTGAAGAATGACGAAGAAACGGAGGAATTATTTATAAAAAATGCATTTTGTCCTAGGAACCAAGTGAGATGGCGCCTCTTCTCACTTTTAGAGTGCATGCACCACCTCACTTGGCTAAAATAGAGTGCATGCGCCAACTGAGATGGCGCCTAGGGAAAATGGACCAGTGCATGTGCCATCTCATTTGCCTTCTCCTTTGTGGAGTTTTCTGAAACATGGTTATTTGCGTAATTTTCTCCGAAACATGGTTATTTGCGGAAAAAAAATTTCAATACCTGGTTATTGCAAAAAAAATTCTAAGATTGTTTTATTTTTCTAAATACAATATTAATTAATTTTTATTAATTTTATTTTTAATTAATTATGTTTACATTATTTTTAAGATATTAAATTTTATTTTATTTTTATGATAATGTAAAAGTAATTAAGAATCGTTAAGGACAGTTTTTAAATGTGTTATATTTATTTTTTCATTCATAATATTTTTTAATTTATATACTAAAATTTTAAAAGGTTTTTATTTTAAGACAGGATACTTTTATGTTCAAAGCATCACAGAAGCAAGTCAATAAGATGACATCATATCGTATCAAAATGTAGACGTATGTCTTCTAACAATTTTAAGACTTTTATGTTAAATTCATTTAGAAATAAGCCAATATAATTATCCATGCTCTTCCTAAGGTGGCTTCATCACCAACCAATTTTCATGTCTTTATTAATATTTCAGTATATATTCGTGAATAAAATATTCTAAACTTTTTTATCATAAAAAAGGAAAAAAGAAAAAGAAAAGAGAACGAGATGATACATTAAAAGAAAGAGAAGATTAACATTGGAGCTTTAATTTGGAAAATAAAGGGAAATGATTAACTAATACCACCTATGCATTAGTTAGTAGATTTTAAAATAAAAGTAATATAATAACTCTTTTGAAAGATTTTAATCACTCTTTTCGAATTTGATGCGTAAATATAAATATTTTATGTCTTATGGTCCAATCAGCGGACTTTATTTATAGTCGGTTGATATATTTTAAAGTTATATTAAAATTTGATCTATTTTATAATATTGTCTTGTAAGAGAAGAGATATCATTTTATATAAACTCTTGTTAAATTTTATATTTAACTAACGTGGAGCACGTTTCACACTTTTTTTGGACTTGGTGCATGAATATAAATGATGGATGACCCATAATCTAATCAATATCTTTGATACTATATTAGAATTTGACATAACTCACCTGATCTTACCGGTGATCAGAATGAGTAAGTGGTCGACGACGCGTCCGTAGTCTTGAAGAGATTAACGGAGGAGGTGGCGTACCTGCCAGTACTCTAATGCTTAAGTTAGTTCTGGTGAAGAGGTAAGTGAATAAAGGTTCGAGATAGAATATATGACCCTCCTGCAAAGGAAGGTTTTTATAGTGTTCTCCCAGTGCTGGGCCAATGGTCTCTGTTGTGGGTTGAGGATTCAAACCCACAAAAATGACTATCAGGATTCCTACGTGGAAGTAGGGATGACCAGCATGCGGTCATCGTCTTAGATCAACCGCTTTTAACTTCTCAGATAGTGGATGACCAGGTCCGTTATGAAGGACACAATGGTTTCGTCGATAACACGAAGTGCGCGAGTTCAGTTGATGACGTGTCCTCGGGTGAGGAGCACGTGAGGAATGTGTTTTCCATTGGTTCCAATGGATTGGGCCAGAACTTTGGGTCGTCCTCGACATAGACATGGATTGGGTCATGCTCAACATTGGATCAACCACAAGCCCATTCTAGAACAGGAGCCTCCCAAGTCGTTGCTCCTAGGCTGAGGAGCAATGACTTAGAGAGTTCGTCTGTCGAGGAGGAGTGAAGGACTCTGTGCGACGCGAGCCTTCATTTGGTCCCGTGATTTTGAGCTTGCATTATTGTGGACGGTGCTCACCATGGACATTTCTTGTTTGCAGGTTTGCGCACACGTGGAAGATATTTTACTCGTAACTTGTTGGATTTTGCTTACAAGGAAAAAACGTCGTCGGGGGTCACAGTCGAGAGTTTAACTTGCGCTCACGTTGAGTGTTTGGCTCTGCTTGTGAGTTCTCACGTTGTTCGTATATTTCTTCAAGTTTTTCTCTGAGGTTATGCTCGTGAAGGAATACGAGAGTTTTTCATTTGTGTTTGACGAGATGTGCTCGACATCTTCGGATCTGAAAGGTATATGGGACTTAAAAAGACAAATGATTCGTCCCCTTGAGCCACGCTCGCAACTATTAAATCTGTAATGATGGCTCATGAATATGGGTAATTATGAATTGAAAAGGAGACATGTTTCCCCAAGTGATGGCACACTTGCCCTCGACACATAGGCGCAAGCTCTACGCCTGATCATGTTAGCCTCTTTCTGGTTGGGGGTAGTTCCCTTGTTGTGTGGTAGTTATATATCAGGGTCATCCAGTAGTCGTTGTCGCTAATGGAATTTTCACCGAGAGTTGTAGAGGGTTTTTCTATGCTCGAGTGAGAAAGTATCTCTAAGATGATGGAGATGTTTCCTCCTTTCTTCTTTATGCTTGTGAGTTTTGACAGGATGTCTGTGAAGGAAAATTTCGATCCAAAATGCAGTGGAAATTAAATTTTCCTTCAGTGATCCTTAAGAATGGACATGGTCAGTGATATAAACTATTGCCTCTTGTGGTGATTCATACCTCTGTTGCTGTGATCACGAGTTTTGATGAATAACAACGTCTCTACTCAGCCCACACAAATAGATCGCTTCCGCTCACAATGCTAGTTGCTTACAAACGAAAACTTTGAGTGAGAGAGTGAGAGAAAATACCGCTAGGATTTCAAGACTGAATTTTCATCAAGTGAAATACTTCAGCACAAGGGTTCTATTTATAGAACCACTTGTATGGGCTGCAAGCTAAAATCCCAATTAAGGTTGTAAGCTAAAGGCCCAATTAAGCTTACGGGCATTATACCTTATGATGTATCGTATATCACTTAAGCGTGTGGTACCTTACCATATTTTGTATTCTACGTAAGCGTATCATACCTTACGGTGTTCTACAATTCTCTTAAGTGCATTGTACCATATGGTGTTCCTTATTTACTCTATCTTTCATCAACCTATCCTTATGTGTGTGACCCTATAGGTTTTCCCGACGTTGCTAATTATATTAAATCACACATTTAACATAATAAATAGTGAGTGATATCTAGTAACACATCACTTCTACCCAAGTCACGAAAATGTCATGTGATCTGACAAAACCTTTTCGTGATAATATTTGTGTGTACAATTACCCTTTTTCCCTTATGTCAATTGATAAATGCTTAATTCATGTTAAAATGTCATATTAAAACATAACATTTATCTTACTTAAATGATAAGATTTTAAACATAAAAATCCCCAACTAATGAATAAAAGTGATATTGCGCAAATCTACTTTGGTTTTGTTATCATTTGTGTAGGTTTTGGCTATTAAAGAAAAACCAGAAAACAGACACTTTGCTAAGCGAAAGTTACAGTGAAAAGTTCGCTTAGCAAACATCCAGCGAAGTGAAGGCAGAAGAAATTCAACAAGTTTCGCCAGTAGTGAGGAGAAACAAAGCAGTTCACTTAGCGAACCGGGCCTTCGCTTATCGAAACAGGGCAGTTTAAGGAAAATATTTTAAAAAGACTTCAGGTTGAAGAAAGAAACTTCGCTAAGCGAGCATCACTTCGCTTAGCAAACTTTAGCGGTTTTCTGAATACAATTTGATTTGAAAACTTAACAAAGAATTAAAGACTTCTCTTAGAAAAATATAGTTCGATTAGCGAACTCAGGTGGCCAGGACTTCTATAAATAGGACATAAACTCAGCTCAAAGAATTAATTCACTTTCTATCTTGTAATAAATTATATTATTGCAATAGAAGTAGGAATATATAAGGTTTTAGGTAGAAGGGATGGATACGCATCAAGAGTCGGGAAATCGTCATTGATATTGTTTCAACTCAAATCTTCCATTGTACTTCAAACTACCATGAATAGCTAAATCCCTCTCTTATTGTGATTGGTCGTAGTTCGCCGAAACAAAATGTGTTTTTTTTAATCATAGCGTTATAAGCAATTTATGTTTGAATAACTATCGTTGTTACCTTTGCTTTACCATTTATTTCATGGATTGAATTGATATTGACAAATACAGTTCTAATCTCGATCCAAGATAAAAACTATTAAACTCTAAATGCTAGAAATAGATTTAGGTTTAATCTTCACTAAAAGTATCAAATCTTAATGCTATTATATTGTTTAATAGACTGAGAAATTGTCGATTAAACCATAAAGTAAGAAATCTCATCAAGTTTTAGACATGAACTTTGTTTGTGTGTGATACGTGATGATCTTGAAACATTCCTAAATTGTGTATAACTAATCTCAGATTTGCATATTGAATCTGTGAATGAAAACCAATTCCCAACAAGTCTATTCCTCTTAATCTTATCTTTCATTATTTTATGCATTTACTTTTCGTCACTTATAAACCAAACAAATCCTGAAACTTATGCTTAGAATAGTAGAAATTGTTGTACGATTTTGATATCCCTCCAATCCCTGAGGATATGATAATACACAATACTTACATTTTATTTTACACAACATCATTGAACACAAGGCATAGACTGTGTCACCCTTTTCCAGTTCAATATTGGACCCTTAGACATTTATCCTGTTATGCAGGATTTACAAATTTTATCTAGGTCACTCACGTCCCTCAACATGCTTTGTGAAGTACCCATCAACTATCATTATGGTCATCCAGTTACGGATCATGTTTGATCAACAATAAAGTACTTAAATCTACATCTAGGGTTCATAGTGGTTTCAGGTCGAAGGGTGGTATACACCATTATCTCCATGAGAATAACTTATGACACATTGCATAACATTCTATGTGGTATTCTCATAGCGGGTCAATCTAGTATAAATATTACTCCTAATATTCATACCTATGTCAAGACTTGATAACTCCTTATACATGATCCATGAGATGTGATCATCAATCTATATACATAATAATCGTAATGCTTTAATGTTATCCCACTTTGCAATAAAGCTCGACTACGGATACTTTAAGAATAGTGTTCTTATGTTTAATGGGATCTCATGATTAAGTCACATTTAACATTTCATTAAACAGACGGACTATTCTAGGGACTTTATTATTTTGAAAAGGAAAACATAATAAAGAAATTCCTTTTATTATTAATAAATAATTCGATACAAGTACCAAAAGTATTGGCCTCTAGGGCTTGCACCAATAGTCTGCTCAAGTGTTGTGCTCGTGAGGGACGTGTTTTACTTCAGCAGAATCGAATTTTATTATTATTTCTCAAACCATAGCTAGGTACTATAGGAGTTTTTTGTTATTGAGTTAATATTCTCCCGGTACTTGAGAGGCAGCAAGCTAAGAATCAGTGTTGATTTTTACCTCTTTAGCTCCCAAGTCTTCGGCCAGGCGTAGTCCCACAAGGAAGGCTTCATATTATGCCAATTTATTCGAGGTTGGGAAGGATAGGACGAGGGAAACTTTGATAAGGATTCCCTCCTTGTTTTCAAGGATGATTCATGCTCCGCTTCTTGTCGAGCTGGATGCTCCGTCTATGAAGATGGTTCACTTATGGGCTCAATTCGTCGGGGAGGTGATAAGTTCCATTTTGTAGTTCTGTGTATATGGTTTTGTGGCACTTACCGACTCTTGTTTGTTAATATTCGTTTAATAAACCCCACTTTGTTTGTAAATACATTTATTTTGTGTATAATTGAGTTTTCATGTAGATATTTATATCGATTGATAGTTTTCCATTCATTTTGTAGGCATTTGAGCATTGTTAGAGCATTGAGTAATAAAGGCTTCCAAGATGCACCATTTGAATCAATAAAAGGAATAAGGTAAATAAATAAAGCCAAGAAAAGAATAAAGAAGTGTTGTCTACCAAGCCTCGTCGGGCGAGCGCGTGGCGAGGGGCCAGCGCGTTTGCCTCATTGGGCGAGCGTTAGGCGAGAGGAAAAGAGGAATTTTCCAGTGGCTACTGACTTGGGGTCGCCAGTTGCTCACTGGGAAAGGAGGAATAAGAGCTTCGAGTGAAGCTTCCCTTCATCGAGTGAAAGTAGATATTTGTTTCCAATTGCATGTGTGGCGCAGACTATGTGAAGGAAATAAAGTCTCTCGCCGGGCAAAGCTTCCCTTCATCGGGCGAGCGTGTCTGTGCAGGATTTTTGTTTATATTTCAAATTCACATTCGTTAGGGTTATAGTTTTGAGAGTTGTTTTTGTTCTCCCAACTCCATCAATCTCATTTTTCATTAGGATTAGCTTAGAAAACAACTATGAAGCTTGCACACTGATGATTCAGGATGGATTTTCTCATCAATCAACGCTAATAAACTTGGAGATTTATGGTTCATTTCTATTCTTCTTTATGTATTCTTCATTTTTTGGGTTTTATATATGTATTTACTTTGAACTCATGTATATTTATCGCTCATGGCGTTATATAAAGCTTACTTTACAAATCTTTATCGATTATTATCTTGGATTTTTGCTCCGTGCTTAGGGTTTGGGTTTCTATAGACATATACTACTCGGATTCCTATCTAGGGTGATTATCTAATAGTTTCTAGATTATAGATATAGATTTAGAGCTACTATTCACTTGTGTGTCTGTGCTTAATGCCTTTGTGTTGGTTGTGTTATGCTGAGAGACCGTCAACGCGGGTAACACGATTACCTTCTATGTTTTTGAGGTTGGTTAAGAGGTTGACTCTGAGAATATACAATGGGTGTTTTGGTTGATACGTGATGACATTGATGAGTATTGTAGGTTGAGTATAAATGGTCGATAGATTTAAGTTTCTGAGGAGTGGATTATATGCATGCTTGATAAGTTTATTATCTATGAAGAATGAATTGTTTTCTGTTCATAAGTTTTAAATCCCGCATTTACTTTAAACTAATTCATAACTAAACTCATTAAAGAGATACTTATCGAACGACAATTCAGTAGCACTAATGCATGTGGAGACGATATGATAAAACTAAATATTTACTTACTTTTGATTACCGCTTTACCGCATCAACATGAGGCATGTATGGTCATTTCTACCATGAAGTCGGCTTGTACTTGAGCTTTAACGGCCTTTCTGCTCTCGTATCAGATGTTGAACTCAGAGAGTTCTAATGACCATTTGAGCATACTTCCCGCTATATTAGGATGACTGAGCATCTATTTTATGGGCTGGTTGGTTCGCACCACGATCTTGTGAGTTATAAAGTAGTGTCTCAATCTTCTCGCCATGTTTATGAGGGCCAAATCTACCTTTTCAATTTATTGGTATCTGATTTATGGGCTATGTAGGGCCTTACTCGTGAAGTATATGGGTTTATGTCTCTCAGGGGTCTCGCAAATGATGGCCACGCTAATGGCCTCAACTACGATGGTAAGGTAAAGGTAGAGAGTCTCCCAACTGTCTGGCCGTGAGAGGACCAGTGCTTGTGAGAGAGCTCGTTTGAGGTGGAGGAGGGCTTGTTCACACTCCTCGGTCCATTCGAACGCTGCTTCCCTGCAAAGAAGTTTGAAAAGGGGAAGTGCATGTTGGGCAAACTTTGCTATAAAGCGGGAAAAGGAGGTGAGCATCCCGTATAGGGATTGAATTGATTTCTTCGAGTTTGGTGTTGGAAATTCAGAGAAGGCCCTGCATTTGTCGGGGTTCGCTTTGATACCTCATTCTGTTAGAAAGAAACCGAGAAACTTACCCGCTCGAATGCCGAAGGTGCATTTTTATGGATGGAACCTCATCTTCCATCTCCTCACCTGGTCGAAGACTTTCTTCAGGTGGAACGTATGTTCGTATTCCTCTTGTGGATTTTATGATCATGTCGTCCATGTAGACTTCGAGCATATCTCCAATCTGACCTCATAAGACTCTGTTCATCATCTGTTGGTACGTAGCATTGACGTTTTTCAAGCTGAAAAGCATTATGTTAAAGTAGTAATTGCCCAACTCGATCATGAAGGTCGTGTATTTTTTGTCACCCTTTGCCATGGGGATTTGGTTGTACCCTGGGTACGCATTCATAAATGATAATAATTTAAATCCAACAGGATTATAAACTAGTCTATCTATGTTAGGTAAATGGTAAGCAATTTTAGGGAAAGCCCTATTGAGATAAGTATAATCAACATACATTCGCCATTTTTCATTAGATTTTTTCACAACTACAACATTTAAAATCCAGGTTGTGTATTGGGCTTCTAAAATAAACTTTGGCTATAGGAGGTCTTTTATAGAATTTTCAACAGCCTCTGCTTTCTCAGAAGACTACCTATGCCTATGTGACACTAAAACCCTATCGAAGGGATCTATGGTCAGCTAGTGGCAAGCCACTTCAGGATCCAGTTTGTGAATCTCAACAGCATTCCACGCGAACAGGTCAGCATTCTCTCTTAAGAAGGCTTTCAGCTGCTTTCTTGCGAGGTATGGAAGGCCAGTGCTAATCCTCACTCCTTTGTTTGGGTCATTACTGAGGAGGATAACTTTAAAATCACTATCTAGAAGGAGGCGCCGAGGATGGGGAGACTCCTCTTTGTTATCCAGTCCTGAGGATTTTTATGCTGTTATCCGAGTTTCTATTTCTTTCTTCTTTTGCTCCTTCAAGTCATCTTTGGTGATCCGACTGTTGAGGTCGACTGAGTCTACATGAGGCATTGTCTTTGGATCCTCTGAGTTTCTAGGTCGTATTGGCTTGTCAACCATCCTGGGTGGCACTTTGATGGCGTTCTACCACTTTGAGGGTGTTTCAAAGCATCTTCTTACAATTTCTATGTCCCCGTGAAGATTGGCTACGAGTCCCTTGGGCTTGTAATACTTCATCTTCAAATGAACGGTGGAGGGAACGACGATCAACTCAGCCAGAGTTGGCCTTCCCGAGATGCACCAGTATAGAGACATGCAATCTATCAGCAGAAATTGAAATTTGACCGATCTAGCGGTCTCGGCTACTCGGAAAGTAACAATTAGTTCGACATAACACCACAACTTAGTGGTCACGCCATTGAAGCCTTGCAGATCAGAGCCTATGTAGAGTGTCAGATGTTTATCATCGAGCTGCAAGGTCAGGAATAACTAGGAGTACATGATTTCGACTGAGCTTCCCTGGTCGCATATTATTTGGAGCACGTCAAAGTTCATCATTCGCCCTTTCAAGAGCAAGGGGATGCTGGAGTTGGGGGATCCACCAGGAAGCTCCTCACAGTAGAATGTGATAGGGACTAAGCTTCCCCACTGCTTTATCGAGGGTAGAGTTTCGGCTTGAGCTCGCATCGAGGAGCTCCTCAGATTTTCTTTTTACCGAACCTACCGTGAGTTTGTTTAATCCCCCTCCAGATATGCCCATGGAGGAGGGGAAAGTCTCCCATGTGTTGTGTGTTGCAAAGTAGGACAGTTCAGCCTCGTTGGGGACGCAGAAATCCTCAGGCCAAGAGATGCACCTAACGATATGTAGGTTGGCAGTGCCGTCGAAGGGTGGCTTTTCCTCCTCGACCATCTGCGTTTCACGGGCGTCTTGTCGAGGAGATTCTCTTTTCTTGTATTGCTTCAGGTGCCTATCCTGATGAGGTCCTCAATCGTATCCTTGAGGTAGATGCACTCTTCAATAACATGTTTGTAGCTCTTATGGAACCGTCAGTACTTGGTCTTGTCCGCGTTAGCTTTGAGAGGTTTTTTCCTGGTAAAACAGACTTCAGTCTAGCAGAAATCCGAGTTCATGCACTCAGACATAATTCACTCGCGTGAAGCAATCAATGGTGTGTACTCGGAGAAATGGCCAGCAGGTCCTTTGTATTCCCGGGATTAACGGGGCTTATCCTATTTTCTTTTCTCCCCTCCTCAGCAAAGTGGTGGGTGGTCATCGTGCCTCGAAACTATGGTGTTCTCTTGGTGCCGTGACTCTCAAGTGTTATTGGCAGCTTCTTTCTCTTCGTACTGGATGTAGGACTGGGCATTGAGAAGGAGGGCATCCAGCCATGCGGGCGTTTCAATTCCAACTTCATTGGTGAAGTCACAACAGGGGTGAAATTCCCGCTCAAGCAAATACTTCTTCATGACGTCGATCATGACATCAGTCACAACCTCTCGATGTAGGCTCGAAGAGATTTGTCTTTCCCTTGCATGATTGTCTCGAGCGTTGCCTCACACTTTGGGTGGAAACGAGAAGCGGTGAAATGCCTCGAAAATTGTTTCCCTAGGTCTTTCCAGGAGGTGATGGACTCGTCAGTGAGGCTTTTGTACAACGTCATGGCACTGTTCCTTAGAGTAGGGGGAACAACTTGTATTTGATGGCGCCTCTGACATTGCAGTAATCGAGCAGAGCATATAAGTTTTTGATGTGCTCATCGGGGTCCGTTGTTCCATCGTATGTTCCCAAGTTCGGTAATTTTTCTAGCCCAACGAGAAGGGGAACGTCCATGATTTCTCAAGATAAAGGCCGGCGAGGTTCATCTTCGTCACTCAAAACTGGCGATCATGATGGAGAAAGGTCATGCTTATCTCGTCGAGGGCTGTCATCACGATGTGACGGCGAGTTCTTTGATTGGCCTTTTGATTTACGCAGAGGAGAATGAAGTTTATCTGCTCGTCGACTGGCTTTGATTTTCTTGGCAATAGAGGAGCGTCAATCCTCGCGAGGAGGAGTACGGTTGCACTTCTTGATCGTCAAGGGTTGCGGCTTCTCCAAAGGTGGGCGGCGGGCTTCACGACTCATACCGTCGGTGTCTCTGCGGGGGGAGAGCGTGGATGAAGATACTTCTCAAATGCTCTGATCCTTTTATTTTGTTGGTAGATCAGCATGTTGCTCTGGTAAAGCACTGCGAACATGGCCGCCATGGTCAGTTTTTGAGGTTTTTTTCTTTGATCTTTTAGTTTTAGAGAAGGAAAAGATGGGGAAATAAGTTTCCCACAGACGACGCTACTGATCTTACCGGTGATCAAAATGAGTAAGTGGTCGGTGATGCGTCTGAAGTTTTGGAATGATTAACGAAGGAAGGGGTGTACCGGCAGACACTATGATGCTTAAGTTAGTTAGGGTGAAGAGGTAAGTGAATAAGGGTTAGAGAATAGAGTACCTGGCCCTCCTACAAAGGAGGGTTTTTATAGTGTGCCCCTAACGCTGGGCCAATTGTCTCTGTTATTGGATGAGTGTTCAAGCCCACAACGAATTATTATCAGGATTCCTATGTGGAAGTAGGGATGATCAGCACATGGTCATCGTCCTGGGTCAACCACTCCGCACTCCTCAGATAATGGATGACCAGGTCAATTATGAAGGGCACAACGATTTCATCGATCACGCGAAGCGTGCGGGTCCGATTGATAATGTATCCTCGAGTGAGGAGCATGTGGGAAACATGTTCTCCATTGGTCCCAACGGATTAGGCCAATACTTTGGGTTGTCCTCGACATAAACATGGATTGGACAATGCTCGACGTTGGATCAGCCACAAGCACAGTCCAGAATATCATCCTTCTAAAATTGATTTATAAGGTGAGAAATATTACTCTATATAAACTCTTGTCAAACTCTATGTCTAATCAATATAGGACTTAAAATCTTTCTGATAATAAAAATGCTATCATTTTAATCTTAAGTAGCATTGAGAAATAAATTAAATAAGTGACATGATAAAAAAAATATCATGTGACATTAACAAAAAGGAAAAAAACCTATTAAACATATCAGCTAAATAAAATGAATGAATCTTGTTAGAGACATGGGAAAAAAGCGTAATTATGGATAAAACCCCTCACGATACGAGTTGGATAGTTTAATGAGTATGCACATATAATTTAGTTATTTGTTACCTTAAGATCATGGATAAGAATTTGTATGTGTTAATAACTTTTTTAGTATAAATCAAGTATCATCGGTGCAGAATTGTAGAGACTAATTCCTCGAGTCAGAACATACCACAATGGACGGCAAATATCTCACCCACTAGATTTAAAACTGAGGCATACCTACAAGAGAGTTCAAACTCAATACTTCTGATAAAACTAGAAGAGACACTTACCATCTCAACCAAGTGCTCTTGAATGTATATGTTAATAATTAGCAAAATTACTTAAATATTGATTTGTTCAATTTAAAACTATTATTATTATTATGTTAAATATGAAACTATTATTATTATTATTATTATTATTATTATTATTATTATTATTATTATTATTATTATTATTATTATTATTATTATTATTATTATTGAATATGAAAGTTATATATTTTGTTGAATCTAGTATAATTATTTGATAAAAAAAGAAAAAAATGAATGTGATTTATTTTTGTTATTATTATTGTGTTAAAGTTGAAATTATTTTATTCCTTTAAAATTAATAAAAAATACTTTTAAAAGTAATAAAAGTCTAGTATATTATATGAAGCATGATCCAATAATATCAGATGTAAGTCTAATAGATTTATACCAAATCTTAACCATTAATAACACACGATTAAACGGTGATATAAAAAGTCAATTTTTTAGGAAAAAGGAATTAACCATTTATTTTTTTATTTCATATAATATGACTCTTTGATCAATGATTTTAACAATTGAGATTTGATGTAAGTCTTTTAAACTTACACATAGTGTCAATGGATCTTGACTCATAATATATATATATATATATATATATATATATATATATATATATATATATATATATATATATATATATATATATATATATATATATATATATATATATATATATATATATATATATATATATATATTCAAGACTTACATTAAATCTCAAATGTTAAAAGTATTAATTAAACGATCATATTAAATAAAATTAAAAAAATATAGTCTATTCTTTTTCTTTAAAAGTAATTAAATAAAATTAAAAAAATATGGTCTATTCTTTTTCTTTAAAAGTAGACTATTTATATGATTGTTTGATTGAATGTTATTAATGGTTGAGTTTGATATAAGTCTATTAGACTTACACCTGATTTCAATTATATATATATATATATATATATATATATATATATATATATATATATATATATATATATATATATATATATATATATATATATATATATATATATATATATATGAGTATTTCAAAATCTACCGATACCAATTAAATAGATATTTGCACTATATATAATCCATAAATATCTAGGAGTATTTCAAAATCTACCGATACCAATTAAATAGATATTTGCACGAAAATAAAACATTTATATAAATATTATAATAATCAAATAGAGTGGATAATAGAAAATTAATATCAACTCTTGTAGATATCTATCATTAGATCACGGATTACTTTAACAAAAGAAATTTTATACAATTAAAATTTATAAAAATTATATGACAGAAGAAATGTTATAAATTTTTAATTTTATCTTTAATAAAATGAGAGCTAGAGACCAAAATAAAATAAAATAATAATATGATAAAAATAAAACAACAAAATAAATTAAGAAATCAAATATATAATATTTAGGACTTGGATTATTTCCTTCCATTTCTTCTACGTATCTCCTTCATACTTTTATCTCTATTATTCTCTAATATTTTCTCACTCTTCTTCTTTTTATCATTTTTTTTAATTCTATTAATTATATTACATTTGTTTTGATGAAAGGAGAGAAAATAATGAAAAGAGAGGATCTATGATCATAATATTAAAGACCCAACATCACTTGGATGAACTAATAAAAATATTTTCCAACTTAATTAAAAATTCTAAATTTGAGTTAAATTTTGTGAGGGTTTTATCATCTATTAAAATTCTCTTCCATAATAGTGTTAAATTTTTTTATAAACAACTATGTTGTTTATTTGATCCTTTTCAATTTAAGAGATTAGTCTCACCAAACAAATGCAAAAAAAATCTAATTATAAAAAGATACTAATCAATTTATCAATTGAAATAAATTGATAATGATGGCTACTTAAATGAGCTATTTCATTGGGCCAGCCCAAACCGACTTTGGATTTAGTCTTCCTTTCAATCATGATATGGACCAAAATGGAGAGATGCATTTTGCATTAGGGAAAGTGCCACGACTTAGTGTAACAAGTTAAATAAGCAACGTCACATCTTCTCAATTTTCATGGCATGGAATAAATAAAAAAGAAAAACACATTTTTTTACCCAAACAAATTCTAGTTCTTCATTTTTCAAATTTGAAATTTAATCTTTCTAAGACAATAAGGTTGAAGTCCAAAGAAAGAATATTAAATAGCAATTAATTTAGAAATAGAGGCTACAATACAATCAACTATCAAAAAAAGAGAAATTTAAAAAGCAATTCGTTTATGAAACATTAAATTAGAATCTAAATCACCATGTTGAATAAATATATTCGTACAAGAATTCGATTTATACCGTAAATAAAACACACTCACGCTTTCAAATCTAGTTTATGTAACGATTGAATTTATTTTATCAATCGCATTTCAATTATACTACTTTGTCTAGAATTCAAAATATTTTTGAACAACCACCTTAAGATTTATATGAAGCTCAATAGTTTGAATTTTTTTTTGCTAATCTTAATCCTTCTAGCACACCCCAAAATTCAGTAATATATGTATTATAAGAATTCAAATATCTTGCGAGGCCTTCAAGCCACTCATGCGTACAACCTTTTAAAAGACGACTGCGTTTAACTATCAATTCATTCTTAATAATTTCATCAGTGTTAAATTTTATCCAATTCGAATGAGGAGGAATCCAACTTATTTGCTTAGGCTCTCGAGCTAACTCCATATTACTACCATGCAACTTCGGTGTAACATGTTGTCATGAAATTACAGGTCTCAAAAAGTTCTCATCATGTTTCTTTATTCCTTCACATCCAAAGTGCATGGCAAGAGGTTGCCCAAAGTTCCTCCCACGACGAATCTCGAGTAATACCAAAATCCAAATGCAAATTAGTATCTACTCACTCCTTAATATTAGTCAAAATAGCAAAATTACACATTAATTTGTAACTTGATGAAACAATATACTCACATTTTTTATCACTTTGCCAACAACAAATATCTCTCCTGCTATTACCTTTGGGAGGGAGAATAGCTAAAATTTTAGTTACCATATTTTAAGGAAACAAATGCTTTAAAATATTCATATTTTATTGACCATGTTGATCTAATAAGTGCTCTGAATGTTGATAAAAATTTGTATTGACACCATCTGGATTAATATATTCATTAACTTCATACATGGTTCAACCCAACAATGAGATCAAACATATATATATATATATATATATATATATATATATATATATATATATATATATATATATATATATATATATATATATATATATATATATATATATATATATATATATATATATATATATATATATATATATATATATATATATATATATATATATATATATATATATATATATATATATATATATATATATATATATATATATATATATATATATATATATATATATATATATATATATATATATATATATATATATATATATATATTAGCACCATCTCCTATAGACTAATATGCAAACTGGGCAAACTTAGGCCACAAGTTAACATGATTCTTCCAAACACTAGAATCATTTGCCTTAAATAACATGTCCTCATAACCAACATAATTTCTCATATTTTTTCCACGCATATTTCACAACAAATAAATTTTTCATTACATTGAATGACCCAACTAAGCTTAAAAAAACAAGCATTATTCATAGCATATAGTCGTCTAATACCCAATTTTCATAAGAACTTTGAAAGTGTCATCATATCCCACTTCATTGAATGAAGTTTTCTATGCTCCTTGTTATCACATCAGATAAAAGAACACTATAAATTTTGAATATCATGCCAACAAGCTTTAGGAATGCTAGTAGTCATCTTAGTATAGATAAGAATGACTTTAATAACAAATTTAAAGAGAGTTACCCGACCTGCAAAAGAATGATGTTGAGCTTTACATGAGGCCAACGATGACTTAACTTACTACGGGATATGTTCTGGTTTAGCCAAATGCCTAGGCATGGCCCAATCCACTTCTACATCTAAGATGGCCCAACAACTTTGGCAAAATAAATTAGAGCAGACAAATGACACCTTTCCCTTCTGCCCCTCAATCAGGGACATGTGGTTGGTTTCCCCCCAAGGACCAAAGAGATTACATCTTCCCCCTGCAGCTACTTCTGCCCATCAGTCAGGGAAAGTGGTCGATTGTCCCCCCAAGGATCAACGAGACTACAACTTCCCGCTTAAATAGGCTAGTCCTCATCTCGCCAGCCACACGAGGACAATGATACAGGAATGGCAAGAATCACGCTTGCCCATGAACACTTCTCTGCCCATCGTAGCGACCAACATCTCTACCCATCATGACTAATTCCTAGCATCCTTACGCCTCCCCACATAGGCCACCTCCAGATCTTCTCGACATGCATGGAGAAGACAACCAGGGAACGTCTAAGACATATCTTCCTGCAGCGGCAACTTCCTCAATGTCTGCCCGACAAGAGTCGAGCAGACAACAAGGAAATGTCCAAAATGCATCTTCCCGTAATCCCTCTCCTGCTCAGAGAAACAACTATTTACGGGCACAACTGCCCATTTTGACCAAGTCTTGGCAGTTACCTATTTTTGCAGACCCGCATATCTAGGCCAAAAAATATGCACCAAGGG
The DNA here is from genome assembly GCA_948472305.1 of Vicia faba. Taxonomy (NCBI): domain Eukaryota; kingdom Viridiplantae; phylum Streptophyta; class Magnoliopsida; order Fabales; family Fabaceae; genus Vicia; species Vicia faba. Next base: position 1,605,985,374 of record OX451738.1, on the reverse strand, counting down.
CCAAGCGTTGGGGAAATTATATAAACCCTTACACATGTGAGGGACATGCATCCAATGTTTATACTTCTAAAACCATAGAATTTATGTCTTGTATCTCTTTGTGCTCCTATTGGCTTTAGCATCAGAGTGTCTTATAGGTACACCCCATCCTCCTCCATTCCAACATTGAAGTCGAAGTCTCTAGCCCACTTCAAGTTCTGGTCAACCGGTAAGATCAATAGCGCCGTCTGTGGGGAACCTATTTTCCCCACCTTTTTCCCTAGAAACCAAAGATCAAAGCAGATATTCAAGATTTTTATCATGGCCAATCATGAAGATGACAATGCTCACAAACACACCACCTCCCCTGCCAGTAAGATAAATGACTTGGGAAAGATTCCCTTTCTTGAAGATGCCATCCCATTAAGGGAAGATCGCACCGCCTCCCCATCCTTTGAAGAGGATGAAGATGTCGACATCGAAACACAAGATCAAGAAGGCTCAAGAAGGAGAACTAGAGAACACGCAGGCAATTCCTGCTCTGCCCAACACCGACCCTAATATGGCTGCTTTGCTCGCAACTCTCAACAAGACAACCTCCCTAATCCACCAACAAAATGAGAGGATGTCGGTGTTGGAAAATTATCACCAATCAAAGTCTCCCCCGTAGAGGCACCATCAAACAAGATCATACAACCCATCTCCTCGATGACAAGATCACTGCCGAGAGAAAGAAAAAGCCCGTCTCTTAGCCATAAAGAAATATGATCACACTCCTCCTCGGAGAAACCATCTCTCGTCGATAGCCAAGAAACCGGAGGGCAGATCGAGAAGCCCATCTCTTTAACGAGACAATTAACCCCTACGAGGGGAGCACAACTAGCTTCCACCACCATCATCGGGCTGGAGCGACGAGGAAGACCCCACAATCCATTATCTCGGGCTATCATGATGCTCCCCCTCCCCGCCGGACTAGAAAAACCACCAAACTTTGGAACATATGACAGGTCAATTGATCCTGACTATCACATCGAGAACATTAATACCCTGCTCCACTACTGTGGTGTCAGGGGTGCCATCAAGTGCAGACCGTTTCCAACAAATTTGAGAAAAAGGGGAATGTCTTGGTACAAAACTGATCAATGGTTTTTACACATGATTTTGCATTTATTTTAAGTATCATTTCTTTTTATTTGACTGGTGTTTTGTTGCAGTTTATCGCATTTTATACTTTGATTTGGTATTTTAGTGTTTTCAGGTTTAAAAGAATAAAACATGACAAATCTGGGCAGGAAAGTACATAATTTAGAAGTTCAGAAAGAAGTGCTTCAGGAGCCCTGACACGGGTGGCTGTGTCACCTAACACGGGCCGTGTCAGGGGGAAGACTAGAAAAAAATGAAGTTGGAAGCAGGACAGAAGGAGACACGGGCTCCCGTGTCACACAACACGACCCGTGTTAAATCAGTTGGGCTAAAAGGTGGAAGAGGCAGATCACAGAAGCTGACACGGGTGCCCGTGTCCGGTGACACGACCCATGTCCAGTCAGCTAAAGCATGTAATTTTGGAGGAAGGAATACAGATGCTGACACGGGTGTCCGTGTCCACTGACACGGCCTGTGTCAGCTCAGGCGCTGATAAATCTTAAGTTTGAGAATTTTTAGTATTTTTGAACCCTGGAGGCTACTTTGGACTTTTGCCATCACCTAGGAAAAATGAGACTATTTAAACCTGTTTGTGAGAAAAAGAAAGGGACTTTTTGACTAAAGAGTAATTTGACGACAGAAGATTGAAGCCTATGCAAGTTTTGGGAGAACGAAGACCTTTCATGAGCGGAAGCAATTGAAGATCAGAGTTCACCATTAATTTGTGTAATGTCTATCTTTATTGTTATTGAAATCTCTTTGAATATTATGTGCGGATAAACCCCCCAATGCTAGGGGGTGTCCCTGATTTGCAAATGTATTGACTATGAACTATTGGTTTTAATACAATAGTTTCCTTTCAATTTAATCGTTCAAGGTTTCTAATGCTTTCCTGATCGAACCAATTAGGATTGAGTTACGGTTAACAACCAGTTGGACTGCGGTTGTTAAGGTTTTTGTATGATTAGGCTATAGTAGATATCACCTAGGACTAGGGATACCCTATAATCACCAGAATTTAACCCTTGATAAGATAAAGGCTTGACTCTATCAGATATTTCTAAGGACTTAGGATTTTGGATAGATGGTTGAAGGTTTTATCACTAAGGACTTAGGGGAAAATAATATAAAGGGCCGGTAGTTGAAGGTAATGAACTTGTAGAAGAGATCAATAGTAAAGGTCATTACAGAGAAAACCACACACTCACCCCTAGCATAGCATTCACACTAGTAAAAAAGTCATAATTTACTTTCGCATATTTTTAATTATTGTTAAGTATAATTACCAAACCAAAACCCCACATTGAGTTTTGTTTAATTGAACCTAACATTAAACTCAATAATTCTTTGCAGTCCTTGAGATTGACATTCAGGGAATTTCCCTGTTATTACAAGAGGCAAAATAATACACTTGCTATTTTTTCGATCAAAAAGCCTCCCCAACGAATCCATCACCTCTTGGAAGCAGTTGAGGCATATATTCTCAAGGCACTTCCCTGCCTCTTGTTGTCATCCGAAGACAGAGGCCTCGATAAAAGCGATCATATAAGGAAAAAAAGAATCTCTCCGAGCATACATCGAGAGGTTCAACAAAGAAGTCGTTCAGGTCTCCACGAATGACAACATGAAAAAGTACTTTCTCGAGCGAGGGTTGCACCCCTGCAGCGATTTTGCCAAAGCAATTGGCATAAAAACACCAACCACACTAGACGCCCTCCTCCTCAAAGCCCAGGCGTATATACAGTACAAGGAGAAAGTGAATACCAATAATGCTCGGTGTTGTACCCCAAATTTTGACCTAAGATACCATCTCCCATCTGCATCATTACATTGCAAGTGTTTTGACCTATCTTTATCAATTTTCAAAACAGATTTTAAATTCATAACTTTTTCAAGTCAAGAGCTGTTTATTTTTGAACGCTAAATTTATTAACTGATCAATGCTTAAATGATGTTTATTTAATTATTTATTATTCTGAATTTAAATAATTGGAATTGATTTTCAGTTATTCTATAATTTAAAGAATTATAAATAATAAAGTAAATATCTGAAAAGAAGTTTATTAATTGATCAACAATGTTTATCTAATTATTTATTATTCTAAGTTTAAATAGTTGAAATTTTATTTTCAGTTATTATAATTTAGAGCATTATAAATAATGAAGTAAATAATTGAAGAGTTTATTAACTGATCAACAATGTTTATTTAATTATTTGTCATTCTAAGTTTAAATAGTTGAAATTTCATTTTCAATTATTATAATTTAGAGAATTATGAATAATGAAGTAAATAATTGAAGAGAAGTTTATTGATCAATGATGTTTATTTAATTGTTTATTATTCTGAATTTAAGTAATTGAAATTTATTTTCAGTTATTATATAATTTAAAGAATTATAAATGATAAAATAAACAATTGGAAAGAAGAAAAGAATTAATGGGTAAAATAATAGAATTTTATTCATCTTTATTCTAATTATTACAATTGTCATTTAAATACTGTATTATTTGCAAAATATTTACAATGACAATTATATAAAATGTTTAAAGTAAAATAAAAACTATTCTAATTTTTCCTAAATTCTAAATCTTCATCTTCTATCCAATACTTCTTTAATGGCCATTTGATTTTTACCTGCAAAGAATTAAAAGAAAAAAAGTCAGAAATAAATGTATAATTAAAAGCAAAAAATTAATTTAGCGTTCATCATTAAAAGCAAACGGCTGGAATCAGTTTTTACCCTTTTTGCAAATCACGGGATTTCTCCCGGTTCACAAAAAGGGATGAATTTTTTATTGATAAAAATGAATGCACAAGTTAAAAATATGCACAAATTCATTTTTTGTCAAAACTGCATTTTTCAAAAAAAAAATAAACTGCATGGTTAAAAAAACAATTACACAACTTCATTTTTTTGTCAAAGCTGCATTGTCAAAGCATAGCAAAACAGCATATGCAAGTAACCCAAAGTAACCAATTCAAGTTACATTGTCAAAGCCAAAGGGCAACGTAAACTGCCAAAATGTGGGAAGAGGCCAAAAACACAAAGGCTCCCATGCTGTACCATGCAGTAGACAAAGAGAAAATGTGCAGTATTAAGACCAAATATGCAAGCAATATATTTTCTAATTCTCATCATTTTCCAGCTTATGCTTTTTCAGAACAAGTACATACATCATTTTAATGTCAATTGTACTAGAGAGAGAGAAGAGAGGAAGAGTGTGGGTTTACAGGTTTTTGGCTTAGGCAGAAAATGGACACAAAACAGAACAGCAGTAACACAATAAGAAAAGGAAAGCATGAAAAAGGATACCAAACAAAACTGATGTAGCAGTATAGTATGCAGAGAGGCAAAGAAATATAGTAAAATATACCAAACCTGTGGCATAAACATCAAGGCCAAAAAAAACTGTTATAACAACAACAAATCCCTTCAACAAGGAGAGAGTTCATAACCTTTTTTCAAGCCTTCAAAAACAAAAACTGTCAAAAACAAAATACTAAGCCAATTCTCATAAACCAAAACATACAAGAACCTGCATTCAAGACAGCAAAACAAAACCTTATGGCCTAAACCATAAAACCTGTAAACCATGTCCAGGCCATAACCTGCATAAACCAACACAACCAATATGGCCTAAAAACCATAAAACCAGTTCATCCTGTTTCCATCAACATACATAAACCAGTGAACTCAAAAGGCCAAACCTGTTGAAACAAAAACCAGGCCAAACCTGAGTCAGACCCAGCCAAAAACACCATCAAACCTGCCATACACGCCCAACCTGACCGAAACCATAAACACATAGCATAAACCAGAAAATCCATCACCAAACTTTAAACCAATATGGCCTAAAACCAGTAAAACTCATGGCCTAAAACCTTAAACCACTGTCAATCCTTACAAAAACCATTAACCATCAATAACCATCAATAATCTGTTTCTAGCCTCGACCAAACAAAAAGGAACAATCAAGCATCAGGCCTCAGAAATCTTCATCATAGGCCATTAGAAAGGCAACTGAAGCAAAGCAAAAGGAAGAAGAAGGAAAGCTAATCAAAACAAAAATGTTCCAACAATAGCATGTTCAAGGCAATGCAAAAGCCTCAAACATTCATCATAGGCCAGTGAAAAAAAGGGCAAGGCAAGCATCAGAGACAATCAAATAAAATTAAGTGTTCCAAGGCGATCTAGGGAAAGGCATCAAGACAACAAGAGAAGAAGAAAAAGTTTAAACCCAACAAAAGAGAGAGATAAAGAGTACAGAGTACCAGGGTTACCAAAAAGCTCGCAACGCATCACCTTTTCTTCCGACCTTGGCCGCCCTGTTGCCTCTAGTCCTTCTCACCTCCTCTTCAAAGGTATAACCCTTCATTTCCCTTTTTTTTCACATATCGTGCAAACCTTGAACAATGTAAAAAGGAATCAGAAGTAACTAAAACGCGCAAAAGCATAAAACATACAAAGTGAAATCAATACCTCGTAGACCGTTGCCCACGTGACCTTGGAGAAGAGGGAGTTGACTGAAGCACCGGTGGCCATTGGGTGAAAGGAACTCAGGCGAAGGTGGGAGATTAGACGAAGAAGACGAATGAAGAACGAAGGAGCGCCGCTTCTGTGCATGTAGCCCTAAGCGTATTCCAAAATGAAAACAATATCAGAACCCTAAAACATTGTTAATCTGCAATTGGGCCTCACCCTTTTTTTACGCCTAAGCCCAAACGAATTGCTTATCCATCCCCTAGCTTGCTTCTGATTATTCTTGATTTTGGCACCCTTAAAACTCTTTGGCCCATAAATTATTTATTACCTACCCCCTTTTTTGTTTAATACCCCTCTTCCTATTTATTTTCTATTTAGTTTTTCTTCTTTTTTAGAATTTCGTTAATTTAGTTAATTAAATTTAATCAAATAAGAAGTGTATTTTAATTAAAACAATTTTAATAATTTGACCATTGTTTATTAAGTTTAACTTTAGGTTTATTTAGTAATTTTTAGTATTCCTTTTCTAATTAGGTTTAAGTTATTAGCTTTTAAAGTTTTAATTTAGTTTAGATTTATTTAATAATTCTTAAGTAATACTTTATATTAATACTAAAAAACATATAAAAAATAAAAATATTAAAAAACATATAAAAATAGAAACTTAAAAAAACATTTTATTTCCTTTAATTAATTCCCTCGCTTTAGTTAATATTAAACAAAAATACAAAAATGCATGTTCACACCATTTAGTCTATTATTTAATTGTTGTATATCACTTAGCTCTTTAATCCTTTTTTGCATAATTTTCAGTTTGATTTATTTCATCTTTATTTGTTTATTCCGTTTACGTCTAAATCCAAGAGAAAAACGATTGAATTTGTTGACTTCATGTCCTCAAGTCCAATCACGCGAACATCTGCATTTCATTAAAACTTAAGACAATTTTTCCCCAAATATTCAATCTTTTCCAAATTCATACCTTTTAAGCCAAAACTTCGACATTAGGTCGTCGTACCTTCAAAAACCCGTCCGTACCCCTTTTCGGCCAAAACAATTTATTTTTAATCAAACGAACAATTTTAATAAACAGATATTTCAAAAGGTTCCTATAGAGTACTATAGATACATTGGGTGCTAATACCTTCCCACTGTATAACCAACCCCCGAACCATAGATCTCTTTTCAAAAACGCTTTGTATTTTTATTACTTTTAAAAAGTATTATTTTACATTGCGTATTTAGGGTTTTATTTCGCTCTTTCCCCTTTTCCCTTGGAAATAATAAAGCGCGGTGGCGACTCTTGCTTTTGTGAGACGAATTAATCAATAATTCGATCTCCGATTTACCCCGCTACATTTTTTATCGCTACACTTGGCATCACAGCAGAAATGGCCTCACCATCCTCCCCGACGAGCGGAGCACATAAACGAACCATTTCTACAAACACATCAATCAAGTAGGCATCCGCTCCCCGCAAGCACACCAGCCTGGCATGCATCCGCTCCTCGCTAGCACACCAGCCCGGGAGGCATTCGCTCCCCGCGAGAAAACCATCCTGGAAGGCATCTGCTCCCTGCGAGCACACCAGCCTAGCAGACATCCGCTCCTTGCAAGCACACTAGCACGGCTGGCATCCGCTCCCCACGAGAAAACCAGCCTGGCAGGCATCCTCTCTATACGAACACACCAGTCTGGCAGGCATCCGTTCCCCATAAGCACACCAGCCTAGCGGGCATATGTTCCCCAGGAACACACCATCATAACAGACATATGTTCTTCACGAATGCAACACCCGAGCAAACATCTTTTCTAAGCTCGCGAGCACGAATAAGAAAGGTGGAATAAGTACGTCTTCTAAGAGATACTATCGCATTCGAGCAAAAAAAATGGGGCATACTATCTAAAAAATCTACAAGGGGAATAACTTAATAGAATTTATAATGATAGAAATCTAAGGCAATATTACAGTTAAGACACTGATACAGTCGGCGTGTCTCGTCAAAACAACGAACACAGTTTGCCCGACCACATGTGCATGCCCGGGTACAAGCATGAAACTCCAAATTAAACAAAGAGGCAAGTCTCCACTCTTTTAAAGAGCATATTCTTATCCCGATGTGGAAAACTTAAACGGGCTCCACCGCCATCGTACCATGATGGAAAAACACCTAGGTCACGATGGGAAGTTCACGCTGCCGAGCTCGGGCCCTCAAAATGAGACCTGAGTTCCGGCTCATGCTAGGTGATCACCCTAGTCGTTCGACTACTCACCCACATTGGCAGACTCAAATACTAACGAGTAAACCCCTGAAACTTTTAATCAAAATAAAATGTCTCGGGAAGACAAGCATGCAAACATGCATAAACCTAATAAATAACATTATATCACGTAAGAGCATGTCCTTATAAAGACCGCGAAACGTCCTTGTCGCGAACAACAAGCGCCAACAACATGTTTTCCTCCTCAGTGCATGGGATAACTCTAAGTCATCACTCTTATTCTTAGGAGAAATGACTTGGGGGCTCCTGTTCTGGTCTGGCCAAATGCCTAGGCATGGGCCAATCCACTTCTACACCCAAGATGGCCCAAAAGCTTTGGCCTAATCAATTGGAGCAGACAAAGGACACCTTTCCCTTCTGCCCCTCTGTCGAGGACACGTGGTCGGTTGCCCCCAAGGACCAAAGAGACCATATCTGCTCTCAACAACACTTCTTCCCCTCAGCCGGCGACACATGGTCAATTGCCCCTCAAGGACCAAAGAGACCATATCTGCCCTATTTTTATGGACCAACATATCTAGGCCCAAAAATAGGGACCAATGGCCAAGCGTCAGGGGAATTATGTAAACCCTTACACATGTGAAAGACAGGTATTCAATGTTCATCACATACTTCTTGTTGTAACCACTTTTAAAATGAGAGTCACCACCCTTAATTTTTATCTTTAGGAAGAGAATATAAAGGATAACCCTAATTTTGTCAGAGATTCTAAGTTGTTTGACTCATTTTAGACGACGGGAAGGTGTTGGACACCTCTCACCTACCTTGTTCACAAGGATACTAAGATTTAGAATTACAACTTAGGAAATAGGGTTTTAATTCTTATTAGGGGAACTCTCCACGATTTTAGTCGTATGCCTATGTATCCTCTTATGAGGAATCAAAGTCCCAATTCGTAGTTCACAGTTGGTTGGTGTTTTTTATGGATTACAAAGATATTTTGAATTCCCCTTGAACCAAGTCTGAGTGTGTGAATAGAAAAGTTATTAGACGAAGTGCGCAGTCGATTAAAATATTTTCGTAATCCTTTTTGAAAATAATCTTGGATTTAATTAAATTAGTAAAAAAATTTTGGTGTTGGTTAAATATTTTTTAAATGTATTTAATATATAAAAATATTATTAGTGCATGGTTAAAAATAATTTTAATGCAATAAATAAATATTTGGATGAATTAGAAAATAAATATTTGATTTTATAATAATAGTAAAATAATATTAGAATTTATAAATATATTAAAATATAAAAATGATAATTATAAATAGTAAAATAAATTAAAAAACACAGGGGGGTGTATTTCGTGTTGGGCTAGCAAAATAGGGGGGGTATGGAAAGTAGCGTTTTGAATTCATATATTGAATTCAGGCCCAGACGCAAATGGGGTGTATGTTTGAACTAGTGGGGTGTGTAGGGAGTAATGGTCCAAGTGCAAATGTTGGATTTGGCCCATTAGGCTGGTGGGGGTGTAAGTTTCTATTATGATGGTAAATAGAGCGCTCTGGGGGATTGGTTTAGCAATTGGGCCTGGCCCAAAGGGTGTTGAGGAGTCTACTTGGACTCCATGCGGACAAATGTATTGTATTACAATGGAAATGTGTTTTTGGAATGCTTGATATTGATCACGTGGTCATGACGGAGGATGCATGGTAGCAACCATAAAATTGCGTATACCAGATCATTGAAGCTATTATATTTTGTTTTACAAATTATTTCATCATTTTCGTTATCTCTCTCTGCTCTATCTCTCATCTCTCTTCTAACAACAACACAGAAACCTAATACCGAACCCCTAACCAACGGCAGCCAACTCTGATCGCCTCCTTCTCCGATATAACAATAACAAAAATCAACCCAAAAACAACCCCAACTCCCAAATCTCCATACAACAATCTAAGGACAAATGCAAAAACCTCAACAAAAAAATAGAAACCTTAAATCTATGTGTTCTACGGATTAACTCTTTGTGCATGAATTTGCTTGTTCTCCTCTGATTTCCTTTGTCACTAATCCTTCTTCTCCGTGTCTCTCAGGTATGGTGGCGGTGTTTCAAGGATCCAGGATTTCTTATTTGAAACCCAACTTTCGGTTGGAGGCGCGATGATGAAGATCCAAGCGAGGGTTCTGCAATTCCTTATACTTCTTCTCCTCCTCTCTAAATTCTTCGGTCTCTTTAGAATTTCCCCTTTTTTCTCTTCCCCTCTCTTAGAATTTTAGGCCTTTTTATAGCGTTTAGGTTTAGACAGATTAGGGAATTTTCGTGTGATAGTCGTTACTTTTTGAGTTTGATAGAAGATTACTCTAGCAATTATATTAGATTAGGGATTTAGAGATTTGGTTGGAATTTGGTATGAATCTATATAATAAGATTTGATTTAGTTACGATTTGATTTGATTCTGTCTTAAGTTTGACTTTAAAAATATTTGTAAAATTTTCGGACAATTCAATGTTTAAAGATTTGATTTTTTTTATTTGAACAGTAATCATATAGCCTTAAAACATGTGTTTCTCCTTCTTGATTTGAATAATGCATGTTTAGGCCTGGGTAGTTCAGGGAAGAAGATGAATAGTGGGCCCTTGCCGAGAATTAGGGTTTCTCCTGCCTCTCTTGAATCAGTCAATGAAAAAAGTAATAATAATAATATACAAAATATTATTTATAATAATTAATAATAATATTTATAATAAGATTAGATAATAATGTTTAAAATGGAAATAAGAGAAAAAAAATATAATAAGATGGTAAGTTGACTCGGCCAACCAAAGTTGATGGGCCCTTAAGAACAAATTGACATGGGCCTTCAAATTCAAAAAGGACACCACTCTTTTATGAACCCAGTCATAACTATAAAGGCCCCTTAATTAACCTAAATAGGCCATCGACTTTACATGGGCCTTTCTTATTTAGAAAGGCCCAAGAATTCTTAATAAGGTAAAACCTTCAAAATTTAAACTGGGCAGAAAACGAAACAAAAACCTTACTCAAAAACACAATGGGCTTAGCAAATTAGAGGCTAAGCTTGTAACCTAAGATGCACCCTTCATTAGAAACTTAAACCTTAATGGGCTTAAAATTTTACATGGACTTTTCTGATTTAGAAAGGCCTATTAATTCTAAATAAGCTAAAAAACCCCCTTTATAAACTTAAACCCCATGAATATATGAATTTGACAATAAAATATTATAAAGAAAATGATAACTCTAGAAATCAATAAGGAATAAAAATGATTAGGGACTAGTAGGGCAAATTTGGGGTATGACAGTTGCCCTTATTTAATTGCCTTTCGATTGAATAGTGCGAGAGCATGCAAGTCTCACACGCTTTGATCAGAAGTTTATTAAATAATGGAAGACCCCAAAATTTATCCGAAAGATTATAAGGATACGCTGTACAATGTTCCCATGGGTATGAAAAGTAGGCATAAATGATGATGTATTATGTTACCAGCTGTGATACGGTGGGAGAACTGACTTGAAGGTTTTGCGTTTTATCACAAATGTTGCGGTTAGCAAGAGTCGCCACCGACTTTTCTTTTATCTAAAATAAAAGGTGAAAGAGCACAGGAAAGACCTTTGAGATTTATTTCTTGAATTCAGGGGGTAGATTAAGAAAAGGGAAGGTATTAGCACCCTTTTCATCCATGGTTTTCCATGGGCTCTTAGTTACTTTCTAGATCACTTGCTTTTGTTTGAAATTGTGCTTTGTGTTGTTTTTGAAAGTATTTTGTAAAGAGGCTATTGTTTAGGCAAACTTTGTAATGATTCTCGATCGTAAGAATGTATACAAAGATGTTGATCTTTTGAAAATGTTTTCATGTTTGTAAGAGGTTTTGAAAGTGTAGGTGTTTGTTTTGAAAATATCAAGGATGCTTTGAAATTGAGCAAGTAATTAGGAGCATTCTACCTACTCAAAAGTCTTTTATATTCATTTTCTCTTTCCTTTGATATTGTCATCTTACCATTGATTTGGTAAGTAACCCTATCTTTGAATGTAAACGGGACGGGCGTGGGTCATCATATAACCATGATTTAGAAATGTTGCAAGGTATCTTAACATTCTCCTTTAGGGACTAAGATTATTTGAAAGGCAACTTAGATAGCGTCATCGAGGGACTATGATCTTATACTTTGCTTATTTTTGCTAAGATACCTCACATGCGTAATATGGCCATTTTGTAAAGGCAACCAAGTGGATTTACCCTAGGGGGTGCTTGTGTGCAAATGTATTGTTTTTCATGCTTGATTTTGTCTTTGATTAGGATTTTCTATTTGATTGGTTTTAGTCTTTCCATTCAAACCCTAATTACTAGCAATTGTATATAAAGCGGTAAATTGCGGAATTTAAAATTTACTATAAACTTAATTAATCTATTACAACCATATTGAATTTATACAAGAATTGAAATAAATAATGTACATAATGAATAAATATACAAGAATGCAAACGTGAAGAAAATGGATATTTGTTTGGATTTTTTAGAGAAAATGGATTTTGATTTTAACCTAATTAATTAAAGGAAAAAGTAAAACCTAAATTTACTAAGTAAAGATTTTCAATAAAACCCTAAATCTATTAATTGATTAAAAGGAAATTAAGTTTAAGAAAAGTATTTTTGGTATTTTTGTCTTAAAAATAATTTATAGTATTATAAAATATTTTTGGTCTTTTTATATTTTAAAATAATATATTCAAATGGTGTAAAAGAAGATAACTAAAACCTATTTTTTAATTAAATTTACAAAGATAATTATTAAAATAAATAAAGTATTGATTAAATAAAATAATTTTTTATGAGAAAAAATAAATAAACTATGTCAAAATATACATCTACTGTTTTTATATTTTTTATGATTTTTTTAATATTAGAAAAATATTTAAGAAAATAAATAATAAAAAAAATAAGAAAAAGAAAATAAAACTGGGCCAGGGGGGTTGATAGCCTGCAAGGAGGGTTAGAGGTAAGAAAAAAAACATAGAGACCCAAAGGGAGGCCCAGCGCCTGCCAAAAAGAAAGTCAGAATGTATGGAAAAAATGGAAAAAATCAAAAGGGTACCACTGGGGCTCGAACCCAGGTCCCTTTGGTTACAAGCGCATACTTTATATAAATCAAACAATAAATACATATGGTAAACATGTTCCTCAGGTCAACTTCATCTTCAACCTCACGCCCAGCCAGAAGCTCTGTAACTCAATCAATCCTCAACAAAAATGAAAAGTTTAAACTGGAAACTTGTAGCAAATTTCCTCGCGATTTCAGAAATGCAAAGCAAAATAATTATAGATCAAAGATAAGCATGAATTTTAATGGCCCTAATCTGAATCCTAAAAATATCAGAAACTTCAATCTTAAAATTCTCTAAGCTCAAGCAAAATTAATGGAAACTATGAACATGGTTAACTTTAGGGCAATGATATCTACATGTTTTATTCACAAATAAATCATTGATGATACCTGTATGAAAAGTTACAAAGTTAGAAAACTTACCTTGCAAGAGGGTATCGAGTTTGGAGTTTGAGAAGCTTTCAGTGAGTTCCAACGATTGGGTTAGCTTCCTCAAGTTCACAAGAAGCTAAAGGGATGCTTAGCTTGAGCTGAAAGTGCTTGAGGAATTATGGAGAAGTCCAAGTGCAAAGCTCTGTTTTTGAAAATGGTGGATAATGATGGAGGTGTTACAGTGGTGTTTCAGGGGTTGGGATTGTTTCTGTATGTTGTTTAGAAAATTTTGAAAGCAAAAGGCCAAGAAACGCACGAGTAGATTTGAATATTGGCTTAAAAACTCAAATGATAAGTTTTGAAGTGTTTTGGTGATTCTGTGTACTAGGTGTTTTCAGGGCTTAAGCATTCGTGTATTTTGTGGCAAATGGTTTGTGTATGTATAAGCAAAAGGGTTGGAGTTGTTTTGAAAGTCAGAAGTACAAGTTACAAGCTATTTGCTAGGTTACTTGATTTTGAAGAAAAGTGGGAAAACAAGTTTCAAGAGGAGGTACAAGCATGGGCTGAGTGATTGTAAGTGTCTAGCAAGTTTCTCTTGTGTTATAAGACATGTATGATTAGAAAAGAGCAAGTGCAAAGCTCAAGAACAAGTTTTGTGCTAAAAGTCACTTTATCAAAATTGCAATGTGCACTTTCTTCCCAAAATGGATATAAAACATGGTCTTGCATTTCATGCTTGAGATGAGACCTCAAACAACTATTCAAGCAATTAATTATGGAGTGCCTAACAAGTTTGAGGCCTGCAAAGTAGAGGTTATGCAGCATAACTTTGAATTTGAATTTTGTTCATCACAAAATGACTTGTAATTCAAGTGATAAAACCCTAACTTCATCTCTTCGATTCTCCCTACTCAAAAATGACCTCAAGGAGTTCTTTGACATTTTGGAAAGCTTGCAATGTGATTTACAACCCATATTTGAATTTATTTTGAAGATTACCTTTGGAACTATATGAAAAAGTTCCATGAAGTTGGGTCAAAATCCTGACCAAATTAGGACAAAATTTCACTAAGTGTTTTGTTTCATGACCATGTATTCTTAAAACTATAACTTGAGATCCAAGCACTTTTGGAAGGAGTTGTGTGAATAAAAGTTGTATATTTCATGGAGATATACAACTTTAATGTTGGAAGTTTCTTTTGAATCAGCTTGCATCATGGTGAAAATTTTGCTCAAAGTTGTGAAAAAATAAGAAATTTCCAACACTTAGAAAAATTTCTAAGTTTAGAAATTTTCACTTTTCAAAATGAAATTTTGAATTTTGGATTTCTTGATGAATAAGTTCATATTTTAACATGTTTTGATGAATTATGATCTTTGGCATTTGAATTTGACCAAAAAGTCAAAGTTTGACTTTTTAGTATACAATTGACTTTTGATCAGTTGACTGAAATTCATCTGTCAATCCATTGGACTTGGGAAATGTTTTGAGCCATTTCATTAGGTAAAAATGATTCAATTGGACTCTTGAGGTCATTCATTAAACCAATTGATCATTTTCTAGGTCAAAAATCAGAAATTGCCCTTTTCTAGTCAAAACTCTAATTTTGACCATTTTGCCCTTTTTGAAGATTCAATCAAATTTCTTGAGGAATTATGGTCCAAACTTGATCAAATGATAAATATGAGTTTAAAATGTTGATGTGGATAAAAAATTATGAAGTTTGACTGTAAATTGGCCACAATTGACTTTTTCGCCAATACAGTTGATTTTTAGGTCAACTGCTCAATTGATTGAGCAAAAGTGTGATCCAAGGCTTGAAACTTGACATGAGTGATCTTGGGGGTCCATAATGATCCATGAAATTCATATTGGGCATTGGAAGTTCAAAAATACTTGTGCAAACTCAAACACTAATTTTGGTCATCAGTGCTTAAGGAGGTGTCTTGAACTGATCATCCCTAGTGAAGTCTTGAGTCAAAGGAGATCTTGTGAGTAAATTCTTGATAAGTGAGAGGGAAAATTGTGGGGTAAAACAACTGCCCCTGTTCAATCTTCTTATGCCTGAAGAGTTAGATTGGCGAGTTTTGCCATTCGTGACTCGAAGATGGAAGATGATTGGACACTAGAGTGCCCAGAAATTTGCACTCGGTGATGTGAAGGTTGATGGTATAGGGAATGGGCTTAAAGATGCCATTTGGAGGGATGATGGAAATTTGTTGGAGATGGGCTTGCAGATGCCATCCAGAAATGATTGCTGAATCGTATCTGTAAGCTAAATCTGAATGAGTGTCAGAATGGCATCCGTGTCTGGAGCGTATCTGAAGGTTGAATTTTGAATGAGTATCAAAATGGAATTCATATTTGGAGCGTATCTGAACTATATCTGTAAGCTGAATCTGAATGAGTATCAGGATGGCATCCGTGTCTAGAGCGTATCTAAACTATATCTGAAATCTGAAACTGAATGAGTATCAGAATGGCATCTGTATCTGGAACATATCTGAACTGTATCTGAGAAGATGAATCTGAATGAGTATCAAAATAGAATCCGTGTCTGGAGCGTATCTGAACTGTATCTGAAAGTTGAATTTGAACGAGTATCAGAATGACGTCCGTGTTTGGAGCGTATCTGAACTGTATCTGAAAGTTGAATCTGAATGAGTATCAGAATGGCGTTCGTGTCTGGAGCGTATCTGAACTGTATCTGAAAAGCCTTTGAACATTGTTAATGGTAGCTATTGATTAACCTTATCCTGAAAAGGGTAAAATGTTAGCTAATATGCAATGTCATGTTGTATGAAATACATGGTATAATAATATTGTGATACATGCATTCGTGTTATCAATGTTTATGATATATGGATGCGATGTATGCGTATGTGAGCTAATCTGCTGCACTGCTTGCTTGAGTTGGGGGAAATGAAATCCCTGACTGCTGCTGAGGATATGGAGTGTAAGTCTTCATGTTGTGAAGTTGAAGTATTGATGTATTTCCGCTTAGATAAATAAACTCTGCTGTAAGGGAAACGCCGTGTACTGCTTGGAAAATCCTATTTGGGGAATCTTGAGAAATCGTACAACTTCTACTAGGGATTGATAACTGGAAGCTCTGTTCCATTGGGTATTAAACTACACATTGCGGGGGACTTTATGGAAATAACTTGGAGAGATTTCCCTATCTCTTAAAGCCATCAGTGATTTTCTTTTTATTTTGTTCGTTTGTAAATGTTAACTATGTTCAAATGCATATGTTCAAAAATAAATCATTGGACGTTTTTGCAAACAAAACACAAGAGTAAAGAAAAATAGATAGTTTTGCACTTTCAAAGAGATATCTTTGTATTGACTTTGAGTAAGTATTTTTGTACAATGAGACAAACATTCTAGTAAGAGAATGTCGTCATAAAAAATGAAATTTGATACAAAGAAAAGATAGCTATGTGCAATAATCCCATGGGGTTCCCATTCTGCTATAGCCTTCGTGTCTCTGAGCATCTTGTCTATTTGTTGCCTTGTCCGAAGCTGATTGAATTGATCAGAACCGTCGAGTTTGCAGGTTTTCTGTAAGGTGATCTAACGGGACACAATCATACGCTTTAATTCCCTAACTTTTGCCTGGACCTCCCTTTCGGGTTTTCAGTCCACCGGGATACCCTTTTTTTCCAAAGTCGCCCTTTCGGGTTTTCAACTTGCCGGGTGTACAATTTTTTTTTATTTTATCCCTAATTTTTGCTCGAACATTTTTGGTTCACCGGGATGCCCTTGTTTTGCCTAGGTGTGTCAACCTAGAGTGTCTCTTATGCGTAGTATCTTTTGACTATGTCTGCGTTCAAAGGGTGCGGGAGGTCGTCACCATCCATGGTGGTCAAGATCATTGCTCCACCATATAATATGATTTTGATTACAAATGGTCCTTCGTATGTAGGAGTCCATTTTCCCCTGGGATCACCTTGCGGCAGTATGATGCATTTGATCACCATATCCCCAACTTGATACACTTGGCGTCTGACCTTTTTGTTGAAAGCCTTTATCATCCATTTTTGATACATTTGACCATGACAGACAGCAGTAAGCCTTTTCTCATAAATCAAGTTCAGTTGATCAAGTCGAGTCTGGATCTAATCTTCTTCATTTAGCCCTGCATCCTTCATGATTCTCAGAGAGAGGGTCTGAACCTCAATAGGCAAGACAACTTCCATGCCATATATCAAAGAGTAGGGTGTTACCCCCGTTGATGTGCGTGCTGTGATACGATACCCGTGGAGAGCGAATGGTAACATCTCATGCCAGTATTTGTATGTGATTGTCATTTTCTGTATGATCTTTTTGATATTCTTATTTGTAGCTTCTACAACACCATTCATCTTTGGCCGGCAAGGGGAAGAATTGTGATGCTGGATCTTGAACTGCTCGCACAGGGCGGTGATCATAGTATTGTTAAGATTCGTACCATTGTCTGTGATGATCCTCTCCGGGATACCATACTGGAAGATGAGATTCTGTTTAATGAACCGGGCTACAACATTCTTGGTCACGGAAGCGAAAGAGGTTGCCTCAACCCACTTTGTAAAATAGTCAATGGCCACCAAGATGAAGCAGTGTCCATTAGAATCTATTGGCTTGATTTCCCCAATTATATCGATCCCCCACATAGCAAAGGGCCAAGGAGCTATCAAGACATTCAGAGGAACCGGAGGTACATGCACCTTGTCGGCATAAATCTGACACTTGTGGCAGGTTCAAGAGTGTTGATAACAATCTGCTTCCATGGTAGACCAGTAATAGCCTGCCCGTAGGATCTTTTTCCCCATCATATGCCCACTGGAATGGGTGCCAAAAGTGCCTTCATGTAGATCAGCCATGATCTTTTCTGCCTCAACCTTGTCTATGCAACAGAGCAAAACAGAGTCATGGTTGCGTTTGTAGAGAATGTCATTACTAAGGAAGAACTTAGCAGAGAATCTCCTTAAGAACTTCTTATCATTGACCGAAGCTCCTTCTGGATATTCTTGAGCCTCGAGATACCTCTTGACTTCGTGAAACCAAGGATGGTTCACTACTTCTTCAGTATTAATCTCGTGACAATGAGCTGGTTCATCCATTCGTTCAATGGTGATCTGGGGAGCCTCATTATCCCATTTAAGTTTAAACATGGATGACATTGTGGCTAGTGCGTCTGCTACCTGATTTTCTTCTCGCGGGAAATGCTCGAAAGTAATCTTATCAAAATGTGGGAGCAATGTCAACACATGTTCTTTGTAGGGGATAAGGTTAGGGTATTTGGTATCCCACTCCCCTTTGATTTGGATGATGACCAAATCTGAATCTCCGAATACATTTAAGGATTTGATCCCCAAATCTATGGCAACTTTGAGACCAAAAATGCATGCTTCGTATTCTGCCATATTATTTGTACAGTTGAAGCAGAGTCTTGCCGTAAAGGGAGTATGACATCCTTCAGGAGATATGAGTACAACTCCTATACCATTGCGGAGTGCGTTGGATGCCTCATCAAAAACCAGGGTCCATCAGTATCCTTGTTCAGGTCCGTCATATGGTCTGAATTCTTCACAGTTGTTTACCATCATGATGTCTTCATTTGGGAATTCGAACTTCATGGACTGGTAGTCTTCCACAGCTTGGTGAGCAAGGTGATCAGATAGTACACTGCTCTTTATTTCTTTTTGGGTAGTATACTGTATGTCATATTTTGTCAGGATCATCTGCCATCTCGCTATTCTTCCAAAGAGGGCAGGTTTCTCGAAGATGTATTTTATTGGATCCATTTTAGATATCAATAAGGTAGTATGGGTCAGCATATACTATCTTAGCCAGCGAACAGCCCATGCCAGAGCGCGACAAGTTTTCTCGAGCAGTGAATATCTTGTTTCACAGTCGGTAAACTTTTTGATCAGGTAATAAATAGCATGCTCTTTTCGGCGAGACGCGTCATGCTGCCCCAACACGCACCCCATTGAGTTTTCCAAAACAGTTAGATACATGATCAATGGTCTTCCCTCGACTGGTGGCATCAAAATAAGAGGCTCTTGCAGGTACTCTTTGATCTTGTCTAAAGAAATTTGGCACTCATCATTCCATTTGACTACTTGATCTTTCTTCAGTAATTTAAAGATTGGTTCACAAGTAGCTGTCAGGTGAGAAATGAATCTGGAAATGTAGTTTAAACGTTCCAAAAATCCTCTGACTTCCTTCTCGGTACGAGGAGCAGGCATTTCTTGTATAGCTTTCACTTTGGTAGGGTCCACTTCGATACCTTTATTGTTGACGATAAAGCCTAGGAGTTTATCGGACCTCACCCCAAATGTGCATTTATTTGGGTTGAACCTCAGCTTGTATTTCTTTAACCTCTCAAACAGTTTCTATAAATGATCGAGATGCTCTTCTTCTGTTTTAGATCTAGCTATCATGTCGTCCACATAGACCTCTATTTCGTGATGTATCATGTCATGAAAGAGAGCTACCATGGCGCGCTGATA
Source organism: Vicia faba (assembly GCA_948472305.1). NCBI lineage: Eukaryota > Viridiplantae > Streptophyta > Magnoliopsida > Fabales > Fabaceae > Vicia > Vicia faba. Next base: position 1,605,965,549 of record OX451738.1, on the reverse strand, counting down.
GGTTGCACCAACATTCTTCAGTCCGAATGGCATAACCTTGTAGCAAAATGTGCCCACTGTGTGACAAAGGTTGTTTTCTCCATGTCCTCAGGTGCCATTTTGATTTGGTTTTAGCCTGAGAAGCCGTCCATGAAGGAAAACACTTTATGTTGTGCCAGATTGTCAACTAGAACATCAATGTGGGGAAGTGGGAAATCATCCTTAGGGCTTTCCCTATTCAAATCTCTGTAGTCCACTCACATTCGTACCTTACCGTCCTTTTTAGGCACAGGAACAACATTGGCAACCCATTATGGATAGGAAGTGACGGCCAAGAATCCGGTGTTGAATTATTTCATGACTTCTGCTTTGATCTTCTCTGACATGTCTGGTCGCATGCGACAGACCTTTTGTTTACCAGTGGATAATCTTCTTTTGTTGGTAGACGATGTACCATGATATCTACATCAAGTTTTGGCATGTCTTCATACGACCAGGAAAAGACCTTAACATACTCGTGTAGCAACTGAATCAGACGCTCTTTGAAACTGGGTTCCAGATTGGCACCCACCTTGACTTCTCTTTTGTCTTCTTTGGTACCTAGGTTAATTGTATCTACTGGTTCTTCATGGGGTTGAATGATCCTCTCTTCTTATTGCAGTAACCTGGAGAGTTCCCCCGGTACTTCACAATCTTCCTCACCTTCGTCTCCGGCTTGGTAGATTAGATTTTCAGAATCACAGAAAGCCATAGCAGAACTGTTACCCATGGGATCCCGAATGGATGTAAACCTGCATTGAGAGTGTGAGTGTGTGTAAGAGTATAGCTATCTTTGAAAAGGATAAAAATGTAAAAAGAAAAACAACGAGCACAAAGTTTGTATGCAAAAACTTCCATGATTCATTGATGTCATATGGAAATGAGATGATAACCCTTACAAATGGACCATTGTGCCTCGGGTAAGGCACAAGGTTTTAAGAGTCTGAATTGTTTTAATATTACAGATCCGAAAAAATTTAAAGACAAATTATTGTGGGATAAAAGTGACCGGGACAAAATATCTAGCTTCCTAATTGCTGATCCCTCCATTGGCAATTGGGAAAATCCAATCCTCTAGGTCATAGCTGTCTTCATCATCCTCTACTGCATTGACTTCGCGGTTGTTGATCTTCAAGGATAATCCTCCAACACGAGCACGACGTACAAATTTCTGGGCACCTGAAGTGAAACCCAGACCAAATTTGTCAGATTTGTATGGGATATCTGGGAGTTGTCCCCAAATAGTGCACCCACCTTCTTCTATCACTGCCTTGGCATCCTTCAAAGACGACATCTTGAGCGGAGGCCTTGTAATTTTGGGGACTTGAGACACAACCTTGGCTACTGCCACATCTTGCGGGACTTCTTCAAAGTGCTGGAATAGAGTTTCAATAAATTCACCATCTAATTCCACATATCTGAAGGAATTTAGATGGCGGACCATATACTCTTCTTCTCCATGGACGGTGATAATTTTCCCCTGAATTGGATATTTCAGCATTTGATGTAACATGGAGGTAACAACGCTAGCATTGTGGATCCACGGTCGGCCTAATAAGCAGGAATATGAAGGGCGAATATCCATTACATAAAAAGTTGAATCAAATGTTTGGGTTCCAACCTTTATGGGGATGTCTACTTCCCCATGCACCATCCTTTTTGAGCCGTCAAAAGCCCTCACTACTATGTTGCTCGGTTTCGATGCCAATCCTTCACAGTCCAACCTATCAAGAGCCTTTTTAGGCAACACATTCAGAGATGAACTAGTGTCAACCAAAACATGAGCCAAGGTCGTGCCCCTGCATTCAACTGAGACATGTAATGCCTCATTATGCTTTCTCCATCTTGGCGTTAAATCAGCATCCGAAAATCCTAAGCCATTATCTGCAGTCAAGCTAGCTACGCAGTCTTGGAACTGGTCGATAGATGTTTCTTGGGGTACATGGGCAATTTTGAGGAATTTTACCAAGGCCTTTGCATGAGCCTCGAAACATAGTAATAGAGCCATCATGGAAATTTTTTATGGAGTTTGCCCCAGTTACTCAACTACATTGTAGTCGCTTCTTTTTATGATCTTTAAAATTTCCTCCATCTCTTTTCGGGAGGTCTCATGAATAGCCAATGATTACGCCTTCGTCCGGACAGGCTCAACCAGAATACCTTTTCCTCGAGTCTCAGTTGACTCGGCAGTAGGAATGTTAGTAGGGGTGATAACAAGGATTGTAACAGTTTTGTCAACAAGAGTATTAACAGAGATGATTGTAGGACTGGGAATAGCCTTTGGAGGAGCAACAACAACATGAATGATTACAGGTCTAGAAATAGCTTTTGGAGGAGAAATTTCTGGAGAGAAAACCCTTCCACTTCGAGTGATCTTGCTAGTCCCTGCGATATTACTGATATCAGAGTCATCTTTCTCAGAACTTGAATCTTCAGCAGCTAGCCAATCTTGCTTGATATCATGGTAGTAGACATAACTTCCATAACTCTATGGAACAATTTTGTCTATCAAATACGGGATTGGTCCAGGCATTATAATTATCAACAAAGCCACTTTAGGAACTGATGTAATTCTAACGGGTCTTTTGGTGGAGACCCTGGAAGAATTGTCGGAAATGGTTACGATGGAAACATCATTATAAGAAATAATTTGAATAGAAGTCTTCTCGAACAAAATCTCCTTGTTATCTATTAGGCATTGAATGCCTACTTTCAACAAATGACAATTGGTTGGTGAGGATAAAATGAAATGATAACTTTCATCACAGCCTGGGAAAATACCGATATTTAACAAGTTCTCTTTGATAGTTAGGAGTGGGGTCAAAAGTTCATCAATTGAAGTAAAAAACATATCTTCCTCAACGGCGTTGACATCAAGGCCGTGCTTGGGCATAGGGGCAGTAATGACATTAGGCTTTTCTGGCGCGTCAAATTCAATCTCTTTGGCTTCAAGGAGGTCTTATACTTTTTTCTTTAGAGTCCAACAGTTGTTAGTGTCATGGTCGGGACTCTTAGAATGGTATGCACAACGGGCATTAGGATGATAGTGAGGAGAGTTTGTGTTAGGATTCTTGTGAGCTTCTTTCAAAGTCACTAGATTGGATCTTAACAAATGTGGCAATACTTGAGATAATGTCATATTAATTCAGGTGAACTGTCTAACTGGTCTTTCCATTCTTGGTTGGTTGTTTCTTTGCTGAGCAGGTGCGGGTTTAGGAATCATGACAACCCCCACCATTGGACAGTGTTCGGCTCTATCTTGATTTCTCTGAAGATATACAACAACCACTTCCTTATTTCCAATGAATGGTTTCCTTACAGCAACAGAGGATGCATCTTTTTGAATCTTCCCATTCTTTATCCCGACTTTTACCCTTTCTCCGATCAATATTAATTCAGTAAAACCTGTCGATGAACTCCCAATTAAGTGATTAAATAAGGGACCAGACAAGGTGCCCAAAAACATGTCTACCAACTCTCTTTCAGATAGGGGAGGCTGGACCCTTCCTGCTAAGTCCCTCCATTTTTGTGCATAGTCTTTGAAGCCCTCACTTGAAGCCATGGCCATACTATGGGGTTGAGTACGGGTGGGCTCAAGATCAGCGTTGTATTGGTATTGTTTGTAAAAGGCAGCAACCAAATCTTCCCAGTTATGAACATTGACTCTTTCTAACTGATAAAACCAATCAAGTTGAGTTCCAGACAGACTGTCTTGGAAGAAGTGTACCCATAAATCCTTGTCAGCAGTATGAGGCTGGATTTTCCTCACATAGGACCGGAGATGCATTTTGGGACATGAAATTCCATCATATTTGGCGAACACCGGTGCTTTGAATTTTAGAGGAATGACAATCTCCGATACTAATCCCAACTCCTCAAATTCCAATCCAGGCACTTTTTGGATTTCCATTGCACTTAACCGTTCTTCTAGATGCTTATACTTGTCATTGGTCGGAGGGTATTGTTCTTCAGAATAATCTTCTTCTTCCTCTTCCTCTTCTGAATCTAGATGAACAACTGCTTCCTTGCCTTTCCCATCTTGATTGTCTTTCTCACCAGATGATGTTGCGAAGTCGAGGTTCCTTCTTGCTTGTCCTTGGAACCTTCTTCCCATGTTCAGAACTCCGATTATCTTCTTTTTCTTCTTTTTCTTCTTTTTCTCTTCAACCAGCATGGTCTTCAACTCTTCTTGTCCTTTGGCTAGAGTTAATAACATCTATTCAAACTTGGCATTTTGATATTGGAGGTCCTTCACCGTTTTCTCGAGATCTATCTTATTGAAATAAATAGTAGAAAGATGAGAAGACTTGTTGCAAGAAACTTTCTTATGTTATGATGAATGGTAAATGCGTATGCAATGATTTCAAGGATTTTAAAGATTCAAATTTGTTTTAGACAAAAAGGAAACACACGTTATATTAATAAATTAAAGCTTGAGTACATCAATGCCTCTTTGGGTAAAACAAATACAAAAACTCTAAGATAAAATGGTAGTACGCATCCTCTTTGGTGCGATGTAGGCATTCAGAGTCCGCTCCTCATGAAGTTTCTTAGTGAGTTCCAAAACCTTCTTCTCGCTGGCGTAAAATTGGGCTTCGAAAGTATCTCGCTCCCCCTTGAGTTGTATCCAATCTCTTTGTAAGTCTTCAAGAGAGGTGGGCATGTCAGGATGTAGGATAGTGTATGGAACATCACCGGGAGAATGGAAGGATAAGTCATCATAAGACTCTGAGAACGAGTTCATACCCATTTGAGGTAAGGCTCAAGAGGGATGAAATTCTTATGCCCCAATGTCTTGCTATCTACCTTGTTCAACATCCTCCAAGCTCGGATAAATCTCTGGCTAAGACCTTGATCGTCGTTCTCGTAGTCAAATACCAAACCTTGAATGAGCATCTCATGAGGGCCATCCCTTCGGGCGTAACCAAAATGTCTTAAGGCTAAGCAGGGGTTGTAGGTGATACCTCCCCTAATGCCAGGTAAAGGGACATTATGGACTTCTCTACAACGGTCGACAATAGTAACATTCTCTATAGATCAGGAACACCAATGGATGTCTGAATGTTTAAGCGTCATCAACCTTTGTGACCACCTTAAACTTTGCTCGTTCTTTAATACAGATTGGGGAAGATGCAAAATAAACCATCTTGCCAAGAGAGGAGTGAAACACATAAGGACACCTATTTCCCTCATAGTGCGAGTGTGAAAAGAATGTAGAATGTCCCCTAGCAAAGTAGGCACCGAGTTGCGGGATATGAAGATTTTGACGGTGTTCACATCTATGAGTTAGTCAAAATTTGGAAACAAAACCACCCCATAGATGAGGAGAGCCACAATTTCCTCAAAGGCTTGCATATCCAAGGAGTTCCAACAGCTTTGGGCTTTCTAAAACAAGAACTTTGCTAGGAAACCTTTGACACCACTCCTTGTTTCCCAATTAGTTGTGATATCAGATGGTTGCAAGTGTAGAGCTTGAGTAATATCTTCTGTCTTTGGATATCTTTCCGTACCGTTGAAAGGTAGTTGATTGGGAATGGGAATCCTCAAGAGTTGGGAGAATTCTTCCAAGGTTTGCACAAGTTGATAATCGGGAAATGTGAAGTAATGGTGTAAAGGATCAAAGAACTGAAAGAGCACCTTCATCATGTCTTTATCAATGTTAGAGGTGACCAAGTTTAGTAGGCGACCATGTCTCTCAGTGAATGGAGAATTTTGTGGGATCCTTCAAGCTAGCTCCTTAAGTTGTGGAGGGATCCTTACAAGATTGACTTGAATGGTTTTCCTGCGAATAGAATCCATGTCCTACAAAACAGAACAAAGATAAATCCCAAGATCCTTAAAATGGTTAGTGAATGAGTATGATGTTATGATGTTCATGATGTTATGTACAAGTATGTATATACAAACAAAGCAAACAAGTCCTTAGGTTTAGGCTTGCATGGGGTTTCATAGGTAAGTACCCTCTTGAAGTTTAGTTGTCTCAAACCTGTCCTAACAATAGTAACCGGGTTCTAAGGAGCTCAATATCACTGGTTTGTTTCCTTGGTAATTGTTTCAGCACAAGCCTCTTTAATAGCGACCAAAATATCACAAAAAACCAAACCTTAATGATTGTAGTATCGAGTATCTACCAACTTCGGACAGTACCAAAGCCGGTCATCTCACTACGTCCTAAAGGCCAAGTTGGTCAAGTAAAGGTTCTAAAAGTTCATTAATGCTTCATGACATCACTCAGCGGCCCTGTATTCTCCTTGATTAACTTAAGGTCTACCGATACCCACAAATATGTCACACTAACGTAGCTATTGATTAGACCATGTCGGTATACCCTGCACAGTTTCCACAATGTATTGCTACTTACCTATAAGGTATCCCAAATACGGGTAGAGGATTCAAACCCAAACAAAGAACCATAATTTAAAGCATACAAGTCAAACAATGAAAGCAAGTAAATGTGATCTAACCCTAAGGTAACCCCACTTTTAGAATTTTCCCCAGCAGAGTCGCCAGTTCTGTGATACGGTGGGAGAACTGACTTGAAGGTTTTACGTTTTGTCGCAAATGTTGCGGTTAGCAAGAGTCGTCACCGAATTTTCTTTTATCCAAAAGGAAAGGTGAAAAAGCACAGGAAAGACCTTTGAGATTTATTTCTTGAGTTCGGGGGCTAGATTATGAAAAGGGAAGGTATTAACACCCATTTTATCCATGGTTTTCCATGGGCTCTTATTTACTTGCTAGATCACTTGCTTTTGTTTGAAATTATGCTTTGTGTGGTTTTTGAAAGTATTTTGTAAAGAGGACATTGTTTAGGAAAACTTTGTAATGATTCTCGTTCATAAGAATGTATACAAAGATGTTGATCTTTTGAAAATGTTTTCAAGTTTGTAAGAGGTTTTGAAAGTGTAGGTGTTTGTTTTGAAAATAACAAGGATGTTTTGAAATTGAGCAAGTAATTAGGAGCATTATACCTACTCAAAAGTATTTTATGTTCATTTCTTCTTTCCTTTGATATTGTCATCTTACCATTGATTTGGTAAGTAACCCTACCTTTGGATGTAAGCGGGACGGGCGTGGGTCATCGTATAACCATGATTTAGCAATGTTACAAAGTATCTTAGCATTCTCCTTTAGGGACTAAGATCATTTGAAAGGCAACTTAGATAGCGTCATCGAGGGACTATGATCTTATACTTTGCTTATTTTTGCTAAGATACCTCACATGCGTAATATGGCCATTTTGTAAAGGCAACCAAGTGGATTTACCCTAGGGGGTGCTTGTGTGCAATTGTATTGTTTTTCATGCTTGATATTGTCTTTGATTAGGGTTTTCTATTTGATTGGTTTTAGTCTTTCCATTTAAACCCTAATTACTAGCAATTGTATATAAAACGATAAATTGCGGAATTTAAAATTTATTACGCTATTACAATACTTGTTGGAGGGGGGTGTATAAATTATAAATGGGGATCGCAAGAAAATAAACCTAATTAATCTATTACAACCATATTGAATTTATAAAAGAATTGAAATAAATAATGTACATAATGAATAAATATACAAGAATGCAAATGTGAAGAAAATGGATATTTGTTTGGATTTTTTAGAGAAAATGGGTTTTGATTTTAACCTAATTAATTAAAGGAAAAAGTAAAACCTAAATTTACTAATTTTTTTTTCAATAAAACCCTAAATCTATTAATTGATTAAAAGGAAATTAAGTTTAATTAAAGTATTTTTGGTATTTTTGTCTTAAAAATAATTTATAGTATTATAAAATATTTTTGGTCTTTTTATATTTTAAAATAATATATTCAAATGGTGTAAAAGAAGATAACTAAAACCTATTTTTTAATTAAATTTACAAAGATAATTAGTAAAATAAATAAAGTATTGATTAAATAAAATAATTTTTTATGAGAAAAAATAAATAAGTTATGTCAAAATATAAATCTACTATTTTTATGATTTTTTTATGATTTTTTTATTATTAGAAAAATATTTAAGAAAATAAATAATAAAAAAAATAAGAAAAAGAAAATAAAACTGTGTCAGGGGTGTTGATAGCCTGCAAGGGGGGTTAGAAGGGAGGCCCAGCGCCTGCCAAAAAGAAAGTCAGAATGTATGGAAAAAATTAAAAGGGTACCACTGGGGTTCAAACCCAGGTCCCTTTTGTTACAGGCAGACGCTTCTACCACTGGGGTGGCTATACATCCGTTTATATAAATCAAACAATAAATACATATGGTAAACATGTTCCTGAGGCCAACTTCATCTTCAACCTCACGCCCAGCCAAAAGCTCTGTAACTCAATCAATCCTCAACAAAAATGAAAACTGTAAACTGGAAACTTATAGCAAATTTCCTCGCGATTTCAGAAATGCAAAGAAAAATAATTATAGATCAAAGATAAGCATGAATTTTAATGGTCCTAATCTGAACCCTAAAAATCTCAGAAATTTCAATCTTTAAATTCTCTAAGCTCAAGCAAAATTAATGGAAACTATGAACATGGTTAGCTTTAGGTCAAGGATATCTACATGTTTTATTCACAAATAAATCATTGATGATGCCTGTATGAAAAGTTCCAAAGTTAGAAAACTCACCTTGCAAGAGGGTATCAGGTTTGGAGTTTGAGAAGCTTTCAGTGAGTTCCAATGATTGGGTTAGCTTCCTCAAGTTCCCAGGAAGCTAAAGGGATGCTTAGCTTGAGCTGAAAGTGCCTGAGGAGTTCTGGAGAAATTTAAGTGCAAAGCTCTGTTTTTGAAAATGGTGGATGATGATGGAGGTGTTACAGTGGTACTGCAGGGGTTGGGATTGTTTGTGCATGTTATTTAGAAAATTTTGAAAGCAAAAGGCCAAGAAACGCACGAGTAGATTTGAAGATTGACTTCAAAACTCAGAAATAACAAGTTTTGAAGTGTTTTTGGTGATTCTGTATTCTAGGTGTTTTTAGGACTTAAGAATTCGTGTATTTTGTGGCAAATGGTTTGCGTATGTATAAGCAAAAGGGTTGGAGTTGTTTTGAAATTCAGAAGTAAAAGTTACAAGCTATTTGCTAGGTTACTTGATTTTGAAGAAAAGTGGGAAACAAGTTTCAAGAGGAGGTACAAGCATGGGCTGAGTGATTGTAAGTGTCTAGCAAGTTTCTCTTGTGTTATAAGACATGTATGATTAGAAAAGAGCAAGTGCAAAGCTCAAGAACAAGTTTTATGCTAAAAGTCACTTTATCAAAATGGCAATGTGCACTTTCTTCCCAAAATGGATATAAAGCATGGTCTTGCATTGAATGCTTGAGATGAGACCTCAAACAGCTGTTCAAGCAATTAATTATGGAGTGCCTAACAAGTTTGAGGCCTGCAAAGTAGAGGTTATGCAGCATAACTTTGAATTTGAATTTTGTTCATCACAAAATGACTTGTAATTCAAGTGATAAAACCCTAACTTCATCTCTTCGATTCTCCCTACTCAAATATTGACCTCAAGGAGTTATTTGAAATTTTGTAAAGCTTGCAATGTGATCTACAATCCATCTTTGAATTGATTTTGAAGATTCACCTTGGAACTATATGAAAAAGTGCCATGAAGTAGGGTCAAAATCCTGACCAAATTAGGGCAAAATTTCAATAAGTGTTTTGTTTCATGACCATGTATTCTTAAAATTATAACTTGAGATTCAAGAAATTTTGGAAGGAGTTGTGTGAAGCAAAGTTTTAGATTTCCCGGAGATATAGAACTTTCATGTTGGAAGTTTCTTTTGAATCATCTTGCATCATGGTGAAAATTTTGCTCAAAGTTGTGAAAAAAAAAAAGAAATTTCCAACACTTAGAAAAATTTCTAAGTTTAGAATTTTCACTTTTCAAAATGAAATTTTGAATTTTGGTTTTCTTGATGAATAAGTTTCACATTTTGACATGTTTTGATGAATTGTGATCTTTGGCATTTAAATTTGACCAAAAAGTCAAAGTTTGACTTTTTTAGTATACAATTGACTTTTGATTAGTTGACTGGAAATTCATCTGTCAATCCATTGGCCTTGGGCAATGTTTTGAGCCATTTCATTAGGTAAAAATGATGCAATTGGACTCTTGAGGTCATGTCTTAAACCAATTGATCATTTTCTAGGTCAAAAATCAGAAATTGCCCTTTTCCAGTCCAAACTCTAATTTTGACCATTTTGCCCTTTTGAAGATTTGATCAAATTTCTTGAGGAATTATGGTCCAAACTTGATAAAATGATACATATGAGTTTAAAATGTTTATGTGGATAAAAAATTATGAAGTTTGATTGTAAATTGGCCACAGTTGACTTTCCCCCAATATAGTTGATTTTTAGGTCAACTGCTCAATTGACTGAGCAAAAGTGTGATCCAAGGCTTGGAACTTGACATGAGTGATCTTGGAGATCCATAATGATCCATGAAATCCATATGGGGCATTGTAAGTTCAAAAATCCTTGTGCAAACTCAAACCCTAATTTTGGTCATCAAAGCTTAAGGAGGTGTCTTGAACTGATCATCCCTAGTGCAGTCTTGAGTCAAAGGAGATCTTGTGAGTAAATTATTGATAAGTGAGAGGGAAAATTTTGGGGTACAACACCAGCATTTGAACCAAAATTTTGATTTGACTTAGATACAATGACGCGGATAACCCGTCGATATCTAAAGGAGATTTTAGACTTTTGCATATTTACCATAACTTAGGAGGTAAAATAATACAAGTTTAAAAAGCTCACTTACTAATGCTTTGAGACTAAAATAGTAAGTTTATTATGCAGATTTTGTCTATTCATCGCAACCTAGGGGATGAATAAAATAAAGTTTGATAACAGATTACTGCATGGAGACTGGTGCAATGAATTATGCGGATTTCGTTATGTTTACTACGACCTAGGGAGTAAAAAGTACGAGGTCGAACCTGTGTATTTATCATAACCTAGGGGATAAAAGACAACCGGGTTGGCTTATGTTATTCATCACAACCTAGGGGATGGATAGTATAACTATGAAAATTTGCATATCTATCGCACCCTAGGGGATAAATATTTGAAGGGTTTGTGTGTTTACCACAACCTCGGGAACAAACATCACAAAGATGAATTTGCGTATTCATTACAACCTAGGGAATGAATAATATGAATCTGGTAATTTGCACACCCACCACAACCTAGGGGGTAGATGATTGAAAAGTATTTTTGATGATAAAATCTTAGATAACTAGATTAAAGATGAGATCAGATTTTTACTGGTTGTGTCTATTCTCAACCAAGGTAAAATTATTGTTTTGTTAAACTGACCAAAGGGTCCCAAGATATTGGTTTCACCCAAAGTATGTTTCAAAAATTCCATGTATAATGTATGCTCATAATATCCTAAATTGATATGGAACCCAAAATGTATATGCATCAAAATTTTTGTGTATGCCCCAAATGCACCAAATATGTATATGCCCCAAATGTAATAAAGACGTTTTTGATACTCTCTCCTTTTAAACCATTGGTTTTGTGTTACCCATCCTCCAATGTTGCATTGTCGTGGTAATTTACAATTGATTTGAACATGATGAAAAGTTTCAGCAGGATCTTGATATTTGTATCGTAGGCGCAGTCCTAGGCGTGGATGTAGTTTTGGACGCAGGCATAGACATAGACATAGACGTCGACGTAGGCGTGGATTCTATTTTGATTTTTTTTTTCAAAATGATTTTTGATGTTTCATCAAATGATTTTATTTGTTAAATCCCCAAAATGATTTCAACATAGTATTCACAAAAATAATCATAGTATTTTGCAAACAAGTCCGAAAAGAAAAAAACGCAATTGAAAGATTTGAAAAAGTCAATGTTTTATTGATAAATATGCCTCTGAATAGGCAAGCTTACAAGATGTAATTCCTTAAAAGAGGTAATTACAGAAAGTTTTTAAAACTGAAAATGGCAATGAAGATGATAATTGTTACTACTATTTCTCCAATGTCCTTTTGATAGCTTCAATCTCCTTTGCTTCTGAGTTAGATGATTTAGATCAATATTTTCCTTTGTAGTTTGCCGTCGTAGTTCTTAGTCGCAGTCGTAGTTCTTAATAATAAAATGAGGTCACCAATATTTGTCAAGAAGTCATTGGATCATTCCATAAAACAATTAAAATAAGGCAAACAATACAAAAATTATAAAAAAATTATCAAACATCAAAATACAAATATAAAAAAAATATTCACAAAGTAAAAATTAATTCAAAGTATTTTTTGTATATTTTTTCTATGATTTTTGGATAAAAAATAAAAGTGTTGTGAATTTTTAAAGATAAAAGAGATTTAAAAATAGTTTTGTAAAATAAAATAAATACGAAAAAACCACACGCGTTGGATCTAACTCACTTATACACGCTGGCAGATCTAATGGATCTCAGGTGAGGAAGTATCATAAATCCAAGTCAATGCGCGTGTATGTAACACAAAAAGTCCAACCAATCAAAATAGAATAAATGGCTGTGTGTCATTGGTTGAAGAACGACACGTAGGTCATCTTCAACCTCCAGCCTCCTGCAAATAAGGAAAAACGTAAATCCTTCAATTTGTAAATCTACGCTTTCACAATGGTGCCATCAGATGTGTCTACTTAAGACGATCACAACCATATGCTCGCGAAAAACTTAAATAAATCACAACTTAGTCGATTTGAAAAAAATCAGAGAGTTTTTGAAAGTTTTGAAATAAAAAACAGAAGCATCAAATGCATTAATTCACCAAAATTTAATTAATATCAAGCACCAGTGAACATCATAGACCGTTGCAGTATTTTGAGTTAGAAGAATTGGTGCCTTAATCTACCTGAGCGAAGTAGCTGAAAATTGCTCTGAAACTGGACCTTCCTTGAGCGGAATAGGGCAGGATCTGGCTTATTTTTTGCTTGAGAAGTTCCACACAAGTTCACTAGAAAAGAGTAGAGCAAGAGATTGAGTTGAAAAGCAAGGAAAGACTGAATTCGAAAATTCGAAAATTCAAAAAAAGAATTGTGAAGAGAATGTGGGTAATTTTGGCTATCCAAGCTTGAGAAAATGAGTGAGGGATGATCCTTATTTTTAGCTGATCATGATGTAAGGCTCAAGCATGTGAATTGGTTGCAAAATCAATGAAATTGTGTGAACCTTCTATGTGGGAAAAGTGTGACTTCACATGTCTAAAATTGCAGCAAAACAGATGGTTCAAGGGTCATTTCTCATTATGGCAAGTCCCTAAACATGGTTAGACGCAGAATTGATCCCTAAATAGGCTTATAATTAAGTTTAAGCTGATTTTCAAATCTGACTGAACATGAAACTTCAAATTCAAGATACCAACTTTGCACCATGGGGCACATAACTCAGGAGGATTTATCACACTATTCTTGAAGCATTTAAAAGATGAGTGTAATATAGTGGGAGAACTAACTTTTTTGGTTTGGTCCAAATGTGCGGATAGCTAGAGTCGTCACCGAGTTTTCTTTTATCCAATATTTAGGAAAGGTGAAAAGAACAAGAAAGACCTTTGATAGATTTTGAGTTCAAGGGGTAAGTTATGAAAAGGGAAGGTGTTAGCACCCTTTTCATCCGTAGTTATCTACGGGCTCTTAATTGCTTAGCTCACTTTAAAAACTTGCTTTGTATGTGTGTGTGTGTAATACGGTGGGAGAACTGACTTGGTTTTGCATTTTATCACAAATGTTGCGGATAGCAAGATTCGTCACCAACTTTTCTTTTATCCAATATGGAAAGGGTAAAAAGAACAGGAAAGACCTTGAGATTATTGAGTTTGGGGGTAGATTATGAAAAGGGAGGTATTAGCACCATTTTCATCCGTAGTTATCTACATGCTCTTAATCACTTAGCTCACTTTGTTTTAAAAATTGCTTTGTGTTCATGTGCTTGAAAATATTTTGAAATGCCTAAGTACGGCAACTTTGTAATGATTCTTGAATTGGTTAAGAATGCGTACAAAGTGTTTATTTTAAAATACTTTGAGAGTGTGATTGTGAGAAATGCTTTTGTTTTGAAAAATGTGAGCAAGCTATTAATAACTATCTACCTACTCAAGGTCTTTCATATTATTTTCCTCCTCCTTTAAATAGTGATATCCTACCATTAGTTAGTAGGAAGTCCTATCGTTTGATGTGAAGGGACAGGCGCGGGTCATCGTACAGTCATAAAGGCAACTCGTAGGGTTGCTTTAGCAATTTTATCGTAAGAGACTAGATCGTTTACTGAAGACAACATTTAAAAGGGTCATTGAGGGACTGTGATATTTTTAATCGAGGGACGGTGCTAAAGCATCCCCAAGTTCGAGGGACATGACTGTGTTTCTGAAGGCAACACGTGAGGTCACCCTAGAGGTGCAAGTGTGAAGAGTGCTTTGATTCCAGTTATTTATCTTTAAATTAGGGTTTTCTATGATTGTTTTTATGTCTTGCCATACAAAACCTATTAGCATACATCTAACAGTTATAGGAAAAGCCGTAAATACAGAAAAGTAAAATCCTACGCTATTACAAGGCTTCAAAAATGGGGGTACAAATAGTAAAATCTGGGGGGGGGGGGGGCAATAAAAAAACCCTAATTAAACTATTACAAATCGTAAGCAGATACATAATTGGAAAAATGCGAAATTATTAAAAATACGTGAAATGGAAAGAATAGGAAAAGGAAAACGAAAATTGCTTTGATGATTTTTGATAGAAAAAAGTTTAATGATGAATCTAAAAAACCTAATTAGTTTTAATTAAGAAAAATAATTAATTAATTTAAAAAAACCCTAAATTGATTTTGATTAAAAGAAAGTTTAGTGAAAAACCTAAAAAAATTAAGTTAATTGATTAAATGATAACCTAAAAACTAATTAGGGTTAATTAAATTAAAAACCTAAAATTAAATTAGGGTTTTTGAAAATGTTAGGGTTTTGAAAAAGGTTTTTTTTTGTAAAAAAAATAGGGAAAGGAAAGAGTAAGAAAAATAGAATTTGTGAAAAATAAAATGAATGGTAGGGGTGGGTGTTGAACCCACGCCCCTGGAACCCTCAGCCAACACCTTCACCACTAGGAGAAGCGCGCCTTGGTGACAATAGAAACCTCTAGCGCATTTTGTTCATCATCCTGCAAAAATATGAAAATATGAAGAAAATAATGGCAAAAGGTTGGATCAAACCCATGCCCTTTGACACAAATGACCTAACGTGCGCGCTTCAACCGTTGGGGCAGTGATACATCCATTAACTTAACTGAAACAATAAATATATAATATAAGATCTTTTCCTGAACCGGAGAGGCACCGGAACCCTAGCTCAGGCCGTCTTCTCCAGTTGCCTTCTTTTATCAAACCTGCAAAATAAATAGAATTAGTAATCCAAAAACATCCTACCCCCCTAAATTGAGGGTTGCGAGTTTGATGGGATGATTATTTTAGGCTAAAACAGTCTGGTTTAAGAGCTATGGAGAAAATGATGTAGATCGATATAGCTATGGTGCATCTCAATTCTGGTTGCATGGGACCCCCACGATGATCCAAACCTATACTAATGAACCTTAGGAACACGTCAATAATGTTAAATTCAATAAAAATAGTATGAAAACAAAATTATGAATGCATGAAACAATGATAAGGTGGTGCTACATGCAGGGGTGTTTTGAGACATTTAGATAGTTGTAATTGATCTCATCTTACCCTCTAATCTTCCTGGGAATGAATAGGATGATTAGTTTGTGATGAAAGGCACCGTGAATATGGTTTGAATTTTTAGGGTTCTTTGAAATTTTGTGAGATTTTTGACAAGTTTTGAGGCAAGGGTTTTTCGTGTGTTACTAGTATGAATGAAGAAGAATATATAGTGCTTGATTAGGTCAAAGATAGGATGGGCTTGGACTCTTGTAAGAAGATATGATTTTATCTTATTTTATTTTTACTTTAAATTAATAAAAAATAAAAATAAAAAAACAAAACAAAACCAAGGAGTGTATGAATGAGTTCTGAGGTGTATAAGGAGTATAGAGCATGTTTGGAATTTAAAACAATGGCCCATTAGCCCAAAACTCAAGTTTGCTCAATTTGAACTTTATGCATTTGTTCAAAAATTTTCAACTTGCACTAGTCATAACTATCTCAGTTTTCAACTTTTAAAGGTGATCTTTGACTTTTTGGAAATCTCAAGATATCTACAATCTCTATTTTTATAATTTTTTCATTTGGATACTTTATCTTGATGTAAGGTTCCTTGACAAAAAGTGTTTTTTGTTGACTTTTGAAATGGCCTGTAATGTATTGGCCCATATTTCTCAAATGAAGCATTTTTTGGACTTGTTATTAGAGAGACAAAGTGGAAGAGAATTGAATTTACTTCAAAATGAGCCTTTGTTGGGGCAAAAACAGATGAAGCATGTGAAAGTTATGCTTGGTCAAATTCAATTGACTTCTCCTAAGGAAACTTTAATTTGGAAACTTTTGACTTTTGATGATTTGAGGGCTTTTCTTGAGGAATAATGATCAAACCTTGATCAAATGATGAATATTACTTCAAAATGTTTATGTTGACCAAAAATATTGAAGTTTGACTGTATGTTGACCACAATTGACTTTTTACCCAATATAGTTGATTTTCAGTCATCTGAACCATTGCTGAGCAAACTTGTGATGTAAGGCTTGAAACTTGGTATGAGAATTATTGGAGACATATAAGAGACCATAAATTCAATTTAATACCTTTGAAACCCAAACTTCCTTGTGAAAAGTGAAACCCTAGTTGTGGACCCAATGCTTAGGAGGAGAATTTGTCTGATCAATTCTTGAGCAACCTTGAGAATTTGGGAACCCTATGAGGATATCTTGAATAAAAATGAGAGGGAAAATTTTGGGGTATAACAGTGTGATTTTTTTGGAAATATTTTGAAATGCAAATGTAAGGCAGACTTTGTAATATTTGTTTGAAAGTGTAGTGTGGAAAATGTTTTGTTTATGAAAAAGGTTGTGAGCAAGCATTTAAAAGTTCTTACCCACTAAAGTCTTTCTTAATATTTTCCTTCTCCTTTGGAGATAGTATTATCCATACCATTAGTTGGTAGGTAATCCTATATATTGGATGTGAAGGGACAAGTGTAGGGTCACCGTATGGTCATCGAAGGCCATATGTAAGGGTAGTTTAGCAATTATATCGAAGGGAATATCATCATTTTGCTCGTAAGGTCATCGAAGGGACTAGATCATTTTGTAGGAAACTCAAAGGGTCATTGAGGGATTATGATCTCTATTCGAGAGGGACCATGATGATATTGTTAAATCGAGGGTATTTTGCTAAAGTATCCCCACTTTCGAGGGATATGAACAATATTTGTAAGGCAATAAGAGAGGTAATCCTAAAGGTGCAAGTGTGCAAAGTGTTTGCTTTCAGTTATGTTAATCTTGAAAATTAGGGTTTTCTAGATTTGTTTTTAGTCTTGCTACAAACTCTAATTACTAACAGTTAAATATGTACAGAATGTAAAGTGAGGAAAAATAAACCTAACCTATTACATCCTGTGAGCAGTTACATAATCATAAAAAATGCAAGGAAAGATAAATCTACGCTATTACATCGGAGAATGCGAACCTATACATTTTGTCTAAGAAAATTAAATAGCAAAAAGAAATAAGAAAAAATGTTAGGAAAATGTTTAAAATGTTTTTGGCGTTCTTTTGGTGTTTTTGTAGAAAATGATTTAAGTTAATAATTAATAAAAAACCTAATTATTTCTAATTAATTTTAATATTAAGAAAAATCTAATTAAATTAATTAATTAATAAATAAAGACATGTTAAAAAATTATTTACTAACTAGAAAACCCTAATCCTTATTTTTTATGATTTAAATTTTTTTTAAGGTTTGTTAATGGTTAATTAGAATATAATTTGTAAAATAGAAAAAGAATCAGGGTTAGTGAAAATAAGGAAAAAAACAAATGCATGGAGTGGGAGTTGAACCCACGCCCTTCCCTTCACCAGCATGCCCTCATACCACCGCGTCGTGTTGTCTATTGTGTTATGGAATGAGAACCAATCTATTTGTTATTAACCTGTGTTAAAACCTGAAAAAGAAAAAACCAATTTCAAAACATAGGGATAGAACCCACGCCTCTCACGTCACAGGTCTCCGTCTCCAACCATCTGAGCTACGCTGGCTTTTTGTAATTTAAACACAAATAAAACATTATATAATACTGGACCAGAGAAGCGCTAGAGCCCTAGCTCCGGTTATCTTCTCTAGTAAGAATATTTTTGAAAACCTGCAAAAACATGTGAGTTGGATCATAACAGGGACCTAAGCCCCCTAATTTGGCCCTTGCGAATCCAATGGTGGCATTGGTTTGACTTGAAAATGCCTGTAGAGTGAGTTTCGAAGAAAATATTTCAAACTGCCCTAACAATGGAAGATCTTCATTCCTGTGTCAAAGCTTGCAAACGATGATTCTAAACAAGTCCAAACATCATTATAAATAGGTATATATGCAAAGAATCAATCAACAATGCATGAATTACGAGTTTAAAATTCAAGAAGTTTACCAAACCGGTGCAGTCAAGGGAGATGGTTCTAACGTGCTTCAAGCTTGAGTAAGGGTTGGGATAAACTCCTGGGAACCTCAAGAGGCTGATGGTATGGTTGGAATGGATTGGTGATGGCTGGAGATAAGAGTTTGAGTTTATCCTAGTTCTTGAAATTTTTTGAGAGCTTTAGGGTTCTTCTTGAGGCATCCTTGCATGTTCTTTTGTTGTCTGAAGGTGCCATGTATTTATAGGAGAGAAGATTAGGTCAAGTGGTGAGCTTGAACATCTTATGAAATCATATATTTGATTTTGTTTGAAAATAAATTGAAATCTTCCAAAACTAATGAAGACTCGTTTCAAATAAAGCCACACAATTTCTTCAGCTTCAAGGTAGATTTTTGGGCCTCTAACATGATTAAAAACATTAACCATGCGCCTTAATCCAATGTTTTTATATTTTATTTGATTTAATTTGCATTTAAATTAATAAAATCTAAATAAAAGAAATAAAAATCATAAAAAAATGTGTGAATGGATTTAGAGGTCTTTTATGAGCTCATGAACACGTTTGAACATAAAAACTTAGGCCCATTAGCCCAAAAATTCAACTTTGCTCAAAGTGGACTTTATGCATTTTCTCAAAATTGCTCAATTAGCACTAATCATAACTCTCTAAATATTTGTCATATGAAGATGATCTTGGACTTTTTGGAAACCTCAAGATGTCTTCTACAACTTTCTTGCTGGTCATTGTTTCATTTCAAGTCTTTGTCTTGATGTAAATTGCTTTGACAAAAAATGTCTTTTTGTTGACTTTTAAAATGACCTGTAATGTTTTGGTTCATATCTCTCAAATGAAGCATTTTTGGCCTTGAGCTTAGAGAGAAAAAGTTGTATAGAATTAAATTTAATTCAAGATAGGATTTGGTTGAAGAATTTCTGATGAAGTATGTGAAAGTTGTGCTTGGTCAAAGTTCAGTTGACTTCTCCTTAAGAAAACCCTAATTTAGTAACTTTTGACTTTTGATGAATCTTGAGTTTTATTGATGAATCATGATCAACCCTTGATCAAATGATGAATGTCACTTCAAAATGTTGTTGTTGACCAAAAATCTTGAAGTTTGACTGTAGATTGGTTAAAGTTGACTTTTTGTCCAATATAGTTGATTTTCAATCATCTTGCTAATTGACTGAGCAAATTTGTGATGTAAGGCTTAAAGCTTGGTATGAGGGTACCTTGAGACATATGAGAAACCATAAAGTCCATTTGAGGCATTAGAAACTCAATTTCCTTTGAGAGAAGCAAAACACTAATTGTAGGTCAATTTCTTAGGAGGAGAGTTTGTCTGGTCAATCTTTGATAAGTCTTGAGTACTTGAGACTCCTATGAGCATGAGGATGTGTCTTGAATCAATTTGTTTTAAAAATGGGAGGGAAAATTTGGGGTACAACAACTTCCCCTGTTCAATCTTCTTAAACCTAAGGAGTTAGATTGGCATGTCCGTCATTCGTGATCTGAAGGTGGAAGAGGATTGAACACTTAAGTGCCCAGAAATTTGAACTCATCGATGAAAGAAGTAAAAATGTTGGTTGATTACATTTCTTGAATGGGCTTAAAGATTCCATTTGGAAAGTTGACATAGTATCATCGGAGATCGGCTTATAGATGCCATCCAAAGTAATTGTTGGTAGGAGTATCAGAATGAATCTACACTTGACTTTATCTGAATAATGTATGATATGTGTATCAGAATTAATCTACGCTTGATTTTATCTGAGAAGTGTACCAGAATGAATCTATGTCCGACTATATTAGAATGAGTCTATGCCCGACTGTATCTAAAAGTGGATCAGAATGAGTCTTCGCCCAACTATATTTGAACAATATGTTGGAATGAGTCTACGCCTGAATGTATCCAGAAGTGGATTGGAATGAGTCTTTGCCTGACTGTATCTGAAAAAGTACTAGAATGAGTCTACGCTCGACTGTATCTAGAAATAGATCAGAATGAGTCTTTGCTTGTCTGTGTCTGAGCAATGTATTGGAATGAGTCTACGCCTGACTATATCCAAAAGTGGATCATAATGATTGTTCGCTTGATTGTATCTGAAAAATATATTAGAATGAGTCTACGCTTGACTGTATCTAAAAATGGATCAAAATGAGTATTCGTCGACTTTATCTAAACGAATACCAAAATGAATCTGCACTTGATTTTATCTGGATGACGTACTAGAATGAACCTATATCTGACTTTATCTAGAAAATATATTGGAATGAGTCTACGTCTGACTTTATCCAAAGGAGTATCAGAATGAACCTTCGTCTGGTTTTATCTGAATGATGTACTAGAATGAGTCTATGAATTTATCTAGAAAATATATTGGAATGAGTCTACGTCCGACTTTATCCAAAGGAGTATCAGAATGAACCTTCATCTGGTTTGATCTAAATGATGCTTTTCAGAATGAATCTATTCGATTTTATCTGAGGGAAATGCTTTTCAGAATGAATTTATCTGATTTTATCTAAGGGAAATGCTTTTCAGAATGAATTTATCCGATTTTATCTGAGGGAAATGCTTTTCAAAATGGATCTATCTGATTATATCTGAGGGAAATGCTTTTCAGAATGAATCTCTGAAGGAAATGCTCGTCAAAATTAGTCTCTAAGGGAAATGTTCATCAGAATTAGCCTTTAAGGGAAATGCTTTTCAGGATGGATCTCTGAAGGAAATGCTCGTCAGAATTAGTCTCTGAGGGAAATGCTTTTCAGAAAGGATCTCTGAAGGAAATGCTCTCCAGAATTAGTCTCTGAGAAAAATTCTTTTTAGAATGAAACTCTGAAGGAAATGTTTGTCAGAATTAGTCTCTGAGGGAAATGCTTTGGTCGTGCAGATAGTCGCCTCATCCTGTTTCAGGAATTGATCTACAACCTATCTATAAATTGCTGATAATATTCGTATGTTTGCAAACTTAACCTGAAAACAAAGTTAACTTCATGCAATGTCATGATACATGGAATGTATTTTGTAGTGATGTTCTCAAAAATAAATGAGAATGTTATATATGCCATGATATTTTGTGAATTATGTATGGATGCAATATGTCATTGGAGCGTATCGGTAGCTTCTTGTAACAATGTCTAGCTTGGGAAAATAAATCCCTAACTGTTGCTGGGGATGAAGAAACTAATTCTTCAATTTTGTTTAGAATGATTTTACTAGGGATTTCCACTTTTTGTTTAGGGACACTCTGTTGGGGATCTCCGACTTCTACTTGGGGATAGAAGCATTCAAGGAGAGTCGATTGTTTGTCGTTATTTTTTATTGAAGGATTTGATTCTTATGTACCGTGAATGGGGATAAAAGAGATGAATATTCCTCTGATGTGCTATCTGCCCAGGTTTCATATATGGGTATAAACTCTTTTGGGGAGGAAAACATTGAATGGCATTTGACTGGAGAAGAGAATTATGTCAGGGAATTTGCATTATGTAGAAATAAACTGCATTGGGGAATTAAATCCTGTAGACTATATTGAGGAAATAATCTCTGATGGGGATTAAAAATTCTTAGGCTGCGCTGAGGAAGTTTCCACTGTATACTGGGGACATGATCAAACTTCCTTATCTGCTAGGGGTCCTATTGGGGAAGATAATCATGTCGAGCTATCCATCAAGGATATGGAGGTGAACTACTAGAGGATGCCCTAATTTTTGTCTGAAGGAATATTAGATTTATTGGGGAATATATCTCTGTTAGGGATAAGCTTGTGAAGATAACTCTGTAGAGATAGTTCCATGGAGATTGCTCTGTGGGGATTTATGGATAACTTGAACATTATCCCAAATCCTAGAGTCTTTAGTAAATTCTATTCAGTTATAAATCTTCTACTGATAAACGGGATATAGTCGTACGCTTTAATCCCTAACTTTTGCCTGGACCGTCTTTTTGGATTTTCAGTCCACCGAGATACCCTTTTTTGCCCAAGCCACCTTTTCAAGTTTTCAACTTTCCAGGTGTAAAATTTTATTTATACATCCCTAATTTTTGGCCGAACTCTTTTAGTTCATTGGGATGCCCTTATTTTTTCCTAGGATATCAACCTAGCGGGTCTCTTTTTTCATGCATAGTATTTTTGACTATGTCCGTGTTCACAGGGTGCGGAGAATTTCCACTGTCCATGGTAGTAAGTGTTGTAGCACTGCCAGAAAATATTTTCTTGATCATACGTGGATCTTCGTATGCGGGAGTCCATTTTCCCATGGGATTAGTCTGGTGCACCCAATGTTTGAAGTTATTGATCAACCATTGATTGCCAACTTTCAAATACTCTTGACCTTCCTTAGTATTTTTCTAAGAACTGTCATGGCAGAATGACACCATCTGATACTACTGACATAGACAAGAAATTTGGTGATATCAAAGATTCAATTTTCATATTGGCTTTTGTTGAAACTCATGGTCAATGTAACATGCCCCAAGTGATTCAGATGGAGATCTGCCCATGATTACTCAACACTTTTAAGAGATTCTTTGAATCTTAACTTGACTTCCACAAATGAGTTGGACAATAATATGTCATGCCCCTTGATTTATAACCAATTGGGTCCACGAAAGGCCTGTTACTGGAAGTGTCTTTCTCTTTGACACATCATCTGAAGTAGTTCTGTCCATTGGGAGGAATTTCATTCATTGAATATTCCTCATGCAAAAGTCTCTACTGTGAAACACTTAGTCATATGCAAACAGTGGTATTAAAATGCAAAGCTTATGTATGTCTTGAAGTTTAAAAAATCATTTTTTAGTAAAAATTTTTTTTGTAAGGATGTGATATCAACTCAGGATTTATAGTAAGCCTTACAGGAGTCAGGATACCTTTTTGTAACAATATGTTTTTGAACTAACCCATGCTTCAGTTAGGACTTTTAAGGGTTGTAACATGGCCTAGTTATGGTTTAAGAAACAAAGGATGAGGGCTCAAAGTTTATTTATACCTGACCCGTTCTCCATGATGTTCTTCAGTCCTATTGATCGCACTAAATCGCACTATGTTTCTGACTCAAATATCACATGTTTTCCTTAGTTTTTATTATCATTTTCTCGTATTATGTTCCTTTTTCCTTTGTTTTCAGGATTCTTGTCATTTCAGAGCTTTATGTGAAGAAACGAGCCAAAACGCCAAGAAATTAGGGTTTTTCAAGATATTCTGCACTTATGGCGTTCAGCGCCGCGCCGGCTACAGGGAACGCGATGACGTGGCCCACTTTCACCCAGAGACCAACTGCCACGTTCCCACGATCTGGCAGTTCCAGCCACCGCGCCCGCGGCCACTGCCACCGTGCCCGCGGCCTTCACAAAAGTTTCCCGCTCAGAAGAAGTTGAGGGGCATGCTGGTCTTTACGCATCTCAAGGATCCTCTATAAATAGTTTTCGATTTTCATTTTTTAGTTTCATCCAAGCTTAGTACAATCTTAAGCCATATACTATCAGTTTCTGTAAAGTAATAATCTCTTCACATCGGGGAGTTATTACGGTGTAGATTGAGTTGTAATCGAGTCTTGGAGCACTTTGGTTGAAGTTCATCATACCAGCCTTACCATTCCGCAGATTTGTATCAGATTCAAGTCTCCGACTGGAGCAAGGTTCTATTTTATTGCATTTCTTTACTTATAAATGCTCTTACCATAGTCTACACGTTTTATAGACTCTAAATGCTCTTACCATAGTCTACACGTTTTATAGACTCTAAATGCTCTTACCATAGTCTACACGTTTTATAGACTCGCACTCTTTTACTTACTCGCTCTTATCATAGTCTACACGTTTTATAGACTCGCACTTATTATGTCTGGCTAAACTATAAAGGTTTGGATGTAATGATTGTCATCATGGTCGTGTTCCAATTATCATGCTAGTGAAAATACTCTGGGGATGTTTTGCTTTTAACTTAAGTCAATTATGTTTAAATGTTTATTGGGTAAGATCGAAAGCCGTCCAAACTAATGATACGACTTGATTATTATTTAACCAAACAAAAAGAGCGAAAGCCGTTGATTGGTTAAATAGGAATCATTGACCTTTTTAGAAAACGATTTTGAAACTATTTTCGGACGCGTTTGTAGGTTTGAAATCTGACTCTTGGTCAAAAGCCAAAATTCTCTTTAAGTTAATCTTTCCAAGTAAAATTACTTTTCTGTTAAGTCAAAACTATCAATTTCTTAAAAATAGGTTTACCTCTTTAACGCGGAAGGCACCCTTTATATGTGACAATAAAGGAATTTAATTTAAAGAGTAAATTCGGTTCTTAGTAGTCAAAAGCTACAAGTTCCCGTTAAATTGATTCTTTGCTATCAATAGAAAATACTGCCCCATAAGTAGTTTCATCTACGCATGACCGGACCAATATCTGATTACATGATTTACATTCCAACCTGTCTTTTAAACTGTTATTTACCTCGCTCATTTACTTTGTTGCACTGCACTCACATCAATATTCTTGTTCACCTTAGATAAGCACCTTAGCAATAGAGTTGATAGATTGACAATTGGTCTCTGTGGTTCGATAATCTTATATATTACTTCGATAGGCTGTGCACTTGCAGTACTATATTTAGGCTATACGTTACAGATCCCCATCAAGTTTTTGGCGCCGTTGCCGGGGACCAACTTCGTCAAATTTCGTACCCTATTGTTATCCCGTTTAGACTAAGGCTATTCTAGCCGGTAGATGCGTAGAAATCGTAGCACCGGTAACCTAATAGATCCTTTAGTAGAACCTGAACGTTACGCTCGTGCCCGTCTTTTTATACGCAAGATAAGAAGAGCTATGGTAGAAGATCGTAACCAAAGACCACTCAAGGAATTCGCCCAACCATCTAACGAGGAACCTAGTTCTAGTATAGTAAACCCTACTATAACTACCAACAACTTTGAACTAAAGCCCTCATTATTACAATTAGTACAACAAAACCAATTCGCTGGTCTCACTACCGAGAACCCGAATCAACATTTAAAGGTATTTATCCAGTTAGCTGACACCCTTAAGGCAAATGGAGCCACACCCGAAGCCATCCGTTTAAGACTGTTTCCTTTTTCCCTTAGAGGTAAAGCTCACGACTGGTTAGACGCCCTTCCAGCTAACTCAATAACAACTTGGGAAGACCTTAGGAGAGCTTTTCTTGCGAGATATTTTCCACCAAGCAAGACCGCTGTTCTTAGGAACCTGATCACTTGTTTCACCTAAAACCAAGGAGAATCACTTTTTGATGCCTGGGAGAGATATAAAGAACTTTTAAGAGCTTGTCCGCACCATGGCCTGGAGCAATGGTTAATCATACATACCTTCTATAATGGACTCCATTACAACACAAAGATGTCCATAGACGCTGCCGCTGGAGGAGCGTTGATGAACAAACCTTACCCTGACGCTTGTGCCCTAATAGAGGACATGGCCCAAAACCACGCCCAGTGGGGATTAGAACGAGCGACAGTAGAGAAAAAGGAGAGCCATGGAGGAAAGCATGAGGTAAGTTGCATGGACATGATTAATGCCAAGATGGACGCCCTAGCTTTGAGAGTCGAGAACATGTCTCAAAACCCAACCACAGTAGCAGCAATCCAATCGGAATGCGAACTCTGTGGAACTCAAGGACATCAAACCGTTGACTGTAACCTTTTGAACGAATCTAGATCAGACCAAGTTAACTATACCCAAGGGAACCCTTTCTCGAATACCTTCAATCCTGGATGGAGGAACCACCCGAATTTCTCTTACAAAAACAATAACCCTATCCAAAATCCCGGACCTTCGAGACCTCAAGGATTCCAAACGCAAAAACAAAACCAACCTATGCAAATAGTGCCCCCAAGACCAAACCTTAAAGAAACCATAGACACCTTTATTCAGACTCAAACTCAGCAAAATAAGGAGTTTATGAACCAACACATTCACACGAACGAACTAGTTACTCAACTGGCAACCAAGTTTGACCAGATGATAACCCACACCAAAATGCTTGAGACTCAGATTTCCCAAGTAGCACAAAACACCTCTGTACAAGTTGCACCTGGAGGACAATTTCCTGGACAAACTCAACCAAATCCAAAAGGCCAAGCAAATTCTATCACCTTAAGAAGTGGAACTGCTTATGAAGGGCCTAGAAATCCTAACTTAAGCACATCAGAAAAACCTATGGAAGATGCTACACCTAAAGACCAGGTAGAGGAACCAGAGAAACCAGAAAAGCAATCAAAACCAGAAGTAGGGAATAACACTCAACAACCTTATAAACCACCTATTCCGTTCCCACAGAGGCTGAAAAACACCAAAGTAGAAAACCAGTACCAACAGATTATTAAGGTAATAGAGAAACTCCATGTAGAGATTCCTTTTACTGAAGCTATAACCCAGATACCATCATATGCTAAGTTCTTGAAAGATATTTTGACCAATAAACGGCGACTCGATGATCCCAAGCCTTTAGAATGTCATTCTATATCCGAAAATAAACTCGCCAAGAAAGATAAAGACCCTGGAAGTTTTTCTATCCCTTGCATCCTAGGTAGCCATATGATAGACAAAGCATTTTTAGACTTAGGAGCAAGCGTAAGTCTGATGCCTCTGGCCGTCTGTAAGAGGTTAAAATTAGGAGAACTTCAACCTACTAAGATGTCCTTACAACTAGCTGATAGATCTGTCAAATATCCCATGGGTATTTTAGAAGACATACCTGTCAAGATTGGTCAGTTGTACATTCCGACCGACTTCGTCGTAATGGATATTAAAGAAGATGAAGACATCCCAATCCTCTTAGGAAGACCATTCCTATCGACCGCCGGAGCTATAATAGATGTTAAGAAAGGGAAACTGACTTTCGAGGTAGGAGATGAAAAGATTGAGTTCATTTTATCAAAGTTTCTAATGGCACTAGTGATAGGAGATGCGTGTTATGCCATCGACGTCATTGACGAATGTGTAAATGAGCTCGAACAAAACGAATCTTTAATCAAATTACCATCAACCCCTATTTTAGAGGATGACAGATTTAAGAGTATCGAACCGTACATTGACGACAACCTTTTCGAATGCTTAGCTCTTACCCCTGACCTTATGCCGCGTACTGAGAAACCCACTATAGAACTTAAGGAACTACCCAAGAATCTAAGATATGAGTTTTTGGATGAGGAGATGAATAGACCTGTTATAATTAGCACCGCTCTAAGCCAAATAGAAACAAATCAACTCTTAGATACCTTGCAAAAATATCCCTCAGCTTTAGGGTATAAAGTTTCAGATTTAAAAGGTATAAGCCCATCCGTATGCATGCATCGGATTATGCTAGAAGAAGATTCAAAACCCTCAAGAGAACATCAAAGAAGAATAAACCCTATCATGAGTGATGTAGTCAAGAAAGAAGTTCTTAAGTTATTAGAAGCTGGTATCATATACCAAATTTCGGATAGTGAATGGGTAAGCCCAGTCCATGTGGTACCCAAGAAAGGAGGTATCACTGTTATGGAAAACGAGAAAGGTGAGCATGTGGCAAAACGAACAGAAGGAGGATGGCGTATGTGTATAGATTACAAAAAGTTGAATAAGGCAACGAGAAAAGACCATTTCCCTCTCCCATTTATAGATCAGATGCTTGAACGTCTAGCAAGACACTCATATTTCTGCTATCTTGATGGGTATTCAGGGTTTTTCCAAATCCCTATTCACCCAGAGGACCAAGAAAAAACCACATTTACTTGCCCTTATGGAACATTCGCTTATAGACGAATGCCCTTTGGACTCTGTAATGCACCTGTCACTTTCCAACGTTGTATGATGTCAATTTTCGCAGACTACCTAGATGGAATTATGGAAGTATTTAAGGACGATTTTTCAGTGTGTGGGTTTGATTTCAAAAAACTGCCTCTCAAACTTAGAGAAAATCTTAAAAAGATGTGTGGAAGTAAACCTTGTGTTGAATTGGGAAAAGTGCCACTTTATGGTAAATGAAGGGATAGTCTTGGGACACATTATTTCTGAAAGAGGTATAGAAGTTGATAAGGCCAAGATAGAAGTTATAGAAAACCTAAACCCACCTAAGACCGTTAGGGAAGTAAGAAGTTTTCTAGGACATGCCGGGTTCTACCGACCTTTTAATCAAGAATTTTTCCGGAATAACAAAACCTTTAACTAACTTATTGATGAAGGATGTCGAGTTTGAATTCGACCAAAAATGTCTTGAGGCCTTTGAAGTTTTAAAGCAAGCTCTTATTTCAGCACCTATCATAAGACCACCTGATTGGACACAACCCTTTGAAATCATGTGCGATGCTAGTGATTTCGCTGTAGGAGCTGTACTAGGGCAAAGAAAAGACAAGAAACTGCATGCTATTTACTACGCTAGTAGAACACTAGACGCTGCCCAGCTAAATTATACAACCACAGAAAAGGAATTGCTAGCCGTAGTTTTTGCTATTGATAAATTTCGATCTTATTTGGTGGGAGCAAAAATAATAGTATACACAGATCATGCAGCAATCCGGTACTTGTTAAGTAAGAAAGATGCTAAGCCTAGATTGCTCATATGGGTTCTTTTACTCCAAGAATTTGACTTGGATATTAAGGATAAAAAAGGAGCTGAAAACTTAGTAGCTGATCATCTCTCTAGGTTAGAACACCTTAAACCTGAACTTATACCTATAGACGATCACTCTACTTATGAAAGATTAATAGCTGGGATAAACTCAACTGAAGAAGAGACCTATGAGGAAATCTCAACCTTGAACAACATACCATGGTACGCAGATATTGTGAATTATCTGGCCGCTGATATCATACCCCCTGACTTAAGCTACCAACAGAAGAAGAAGTTTTTTAGTGATGTTAAACACTTCTTTTGGGATGAACCCCTCCTATTCAAAAGAGGAATAGATAATATATTCAGACGATGTGTGCCGGAAGAAGAAGTAGGCAACGTCATTAAACATTGTCATGCTGCACCTTATGGTGGACATGCAAGCACATCTAAAACATGCGCCAAAATATTTCAAGCAGGTTTTTATTGGCCTACTGTATGGCGCGATGTCCACACTTACATTACAAAATGTGACCGATGCCAACGCACTGGGAACATCTCAAGACGTGATGAAATGCCTTTAAGTAACATCCAAGAAGTGGAAATATTTGATGTCTGGGGTATAGATTTCATGGGACCTTTTCCTTCCTCAATGGGTAACAAGTATATCCTAGTAGCTGTCGATTATGTCTCAAAGTGGATAGAAGCTGTTGCATCACCCACAAACGATACCAAGGTAGTTATCAAACTGTTTAAGAATATTATTTTTCCTAGGTTTGGAACCCCGAGGTTAGTCATAAGTGATGGAGGATCGCATTTTATATCTAAGATATTTGACAAGCTTCTAAGCAAATACGGAGTAAAACATAGAGTAGCAACACCATATCACCCGCAAACCAGTGGCCAAGTAGAAGTATCGAATAGGGAGATTAAGCAGATCCTAGAGAAAACCGTATCATTATCCAGAAAAGACTGGTCTGGAAAACTTAAAGACACCTTATGGGCTTATAGAACGGCTTATAAAACCCCTATTGGAACAACTCCTTATCAATTGGCTTATGGAAAGTCCTGTCATTTACCCTTCGAACTAGAACATAAAGCCTATTGGGCCATTAAATCCTTGAATCTAGATTACCTAAAAGCCGGAGAAAAACGTATCCTGGACATTCACAAGCTGGAAGAGCTTCGCTTGAATGCCTATGAGAATGCCATCATATATAAGGAAAGAACCAAGATGTGGCATGATAAAAAAATCATCAAGAAAGATTTCAACATTGGTGATCCTGTTCTCCTATTTAACTCAAGGTTACGACTTTTTCCTGGTAAGCTTCGTTCAAGATGGACAGGTCCATTTGAAGTGTCAAAAGTTCTAAAGTCTGGAGCAGTAGAAATCAAAAACAATTCATGCGCTCCATTTGTGGTAAATGGACAAAGACTGAAGCTATACAAAGGAGGCGATTTGCCTGTTGACTACTCTAGTCATATTCTTATAGACCCACCAATACCCACATAAAGTAAGATCTAATCGTCAAGCTAAAGACGTTAAACAAGCGCTGCATGGGAGGCAACCCATGGTTTATTCTTAATTTTATTTTATTTTAATTTATATATGTTTTATCTGGACTAATTTCTTGTGTTTATATTTTCAGGATGCATTACCCCGATGGTATGGTTGTGATTTTCAGGGATGAAGCACAAAAAGCCCGATTTGCTACCTTATCTGCTAGACCTATGGTACCCACTAGGTACCCCGATCAGAGCTGCATGGAGGCACTCAGGATTGAGCCAAGTATTAGGTATCTGTGCAACCAACTTGGCTAGGATTATTATGCTGATGATGTCCATAAAACCTACAGGAACCTTACTCTGGAGTTTCTTAGCTCTGTGGATTATAACCCATGGGTGGGTGAAGGAGATGAGCGAGGATGCCTAAGTTTCAGATTGTTTGGTACCGAGTATACCCTGACCATCAAAGAATTTGGGGATTTGCTTGGTTTCCAAACTGGACCGACCGCTATCACTGAGTTACCATTGAGTTACTATATGGACAGAGATATTGATAAATTTTGGCAGGACATTACTGATGGAGCCAGCCTTGACCCCTCTACCCAGCTGTCCAGGAAGATCCATAACCCGGCTTTCCGATACTTCGAGATGATTCTGTGCCACACTTTCTTTGGGAGGAGTTACTGTGACCACTTAGTCACCGCTGAGGAGATCCTTTTCCTATACTGTGCCAGTCAGTCCAGACCTATATCTAGTGGAGGTTTTCTGATAGAGAGCCTCGAGAAGACTGCTCGATCCGCTGTAGGACTCATTCATTCCGGAGGGAATGTGACACAGATAGCTTCTGCTTTGGGTTTGGACAGTATGATAGCACAGCTGACCCCATACTGTGGATATACTTTCCTGGATTTAGACTTTTGCATGGATCGTAGGCTCATGAGGAGGGCCTCTTTCCACCCATATCAGTACAGATTGCTCATCGATGACCAGACAGTTTACACCTTCACACTGCCAGACCCTCAGATAACTTGTGTTTCCAACCCTGCTAATTGGAACTATTCTGTAGAAGGTTGGGGTGAGATATCAGAGTATGCCCCAGAATATACTCCTGCTTCCGAAGATCCCACTCCAGAATACACTCCTGCTTCCGAAGATCCTACTCCTGAATACACTCCTGCTCCCGAGGACTCTACTCCAGATCACACATCCCGACCCGAGGTTACACGCACTACTGTTCTTACTAATAACCTCAGCTTGCAGGAACCTGATATTCGCACTTTGTTGATTGCTATGTGCACTGAGATAGCCACTCTCCGCAATGAGGTGGCTGACCTTCATTTACAGTTGGAACTGAATGATGTTACCTTTGCTGGTGAGTTAGATGAATTAGCTCACGAGGTGGCAGAGATTCGACGCCAGCTGACTGAGCTGCGTGGCCCAGACACTCCTGCAGAGCATCCTCCCGGTTGGCGATAGATCTGTGTTATTCACAAGATCTCTAGTTCTAGTATTATTAGTATTATGTTGATTTCCTTTTCAGACTCATTTTTATTTGCATTATCTGTTTCCTGCATTATTAATAACTATTTTGGTGACCCGATGTCCGTACCTATATATATATGCATATGTGTTTTTTTTCTCTATATATATCTTTCATTTACTAATGTTTTTGTTTTTCTGGTCACCATAATGAAAATTTTGATATAAAAATAAATAAATATACATGTATATATGTATTCACATACATATATGCACGTTCGTAAGAAAACTAGGTACACCTCCAAAAATTGAAGCTAATGGCAAGGAAGGAAAAGCCCAATGGAAAGGAAGCAAGACCGGCCCAACTTGGCTCGCCCTGACCGCGCCCGCGGTGATCCCTGCCGCGCCCGTGGTGACGTAACGGTCACCTAACGGCTAGTGGCTCGGTTTTCCCCCCATTTTGCCTCTTTTTCCACTTCCAATCCCATTTTCTTCCATTCTTAACCCCCCATAACTTCCTTTATTATCCATACCTACCCCACTACATTTATTCCCATCATAAATATTCATCAACCACCATTTTTCTTCACTACCTATAAATACCCCCACTATTTCATTTTCTTCCTCACACCTTCACTACTTCTACATCCCATTCTTTCTCTTTATATTCATCCACAAGAAAATCCTATGGAGTATCACGGCTACATTTTGCGAGATGGCCAACCTGGAGAAAGACAACAAAAGCTGCTTGAGAAATTGCTGACAACACCAATACACTCTACCAGGTATATCGATGAAAACTGTCTATATTCATTAGGTATATACCATAGTGTATTTTTCCTTCTCGACAAACTAGGCATGCATGATATTTTTGCTACTCAAGCACTAACCTACCCTAGGCTGACGTTCGAATTTTTGAGTTCTTTAATTTATAACGTCTCTCCTAACACTGCTAGCACCGTAGGTGGAGTAAAATTTAGAATGTTTAATGTTGAATATGACTACTCCACTGACGGTCTAGCTGCCATGTTAGGATGGCCTTATGGGGATGGTGCCGTTTGTGAAGCACCTTTAGACACGGATTGGGCATTTGAAGCATTTTGGGCCAGGATTACTAAACAAAATGCAACATCTTTTGATGGCCTACTTGCTTCTCATATCCACAATCCTGCCCTTCGTGTTTTTAGATTTCTTTTAGCATCCACCATCTTTGCTCGGGAAAACCCAAACAAGGTGAATGCTAAAGAATTAATTATCATGCAGAGCTGCCTCACAGACACCAAAGTTAATCCAGTCCCATTTATGATTGCCCACATGCACCATGTTTTAAGAAAAGGTGGGCCGATTTCCTTTGGTGGACTGATTACTACTATTGCCCGTGCCATAGGATTGGATACAGAACTTGCCACCCTTGAGCCACTTCCTCCTCGTATTGCAAATCTTAAATTTTTAAAGGATATGCGTTTATGCAAGACGAGGAGGGAAGGTGGTTACTTCCTCATGGTTGGAGGTGCCGCTGTACCCAGTGTTGTTATTCCTTGCACCCGTCGTACTGATATCAGATTTGAGCGTAACTGGACCTACGATCTCAACGCTCCTGCTTTTATTGGTCCGTTGCCCCCAAATCTACCTTTAAATGAGGGTAACAACACTGATGATGAGTACGATTTCCGTACGGAAGAACCACCCCACTTTTCACCACCACACACGACACCATCTACTTCTAACCCACATGCAGGTACAACTCCTAGTTTCCATGTCACTGAGGACATGTGGCGTGAGCATATGGCCCGAGAGGCCCAGAGGGACACCCTCCTTGCTACTTTGCAGCAACAGGCGACCGATAACATGGCCTTCATGCAAGCATCCCAACAGCAAAATGCTAGCTCTCTGCGCACTATTATGGAAAGTCAGCTGGCTTTCCAGAGAGAACAGCACCTTAACCAGACCACATACGCTCGTCACTTCCAATTGATGGAGGCAACCCAAGGCACCCTCATTGGTAGGACCCAAGAGCTACAAGCGGCAAATGCCGCCTTGACAGAGAGAATGGAGCAGCTAGTTTTGGACCGAGAGAGCCGCCGTCGCAGCCGTAGCCGCCGTTCCGGTCGTACCAACCAGGATGGTGAAGGTCCTAGTGGCCCCCACTAGCGTTTTCAGGTACCTCCTCCTACCTTATTTTGGAACATTGAGGACAATGTCCGATTTAGGTGTGGGAGGAGCATTTATCGCTTTTATTTCCCGTTTTTCCTGCTTTTATTTCCCTTCCGCATTTTTCCTTTTAGGTATGTTATATTCGTAGTTAATAAAATGCATGTGATAGGCGAGTCTTTCTACGTAGTGTACCCTTTCATTTCCCCCACTTTTTAGCCTTACAAAATTTTTACAAAATCTTTTTCAAAGAATTGTGGTTGTTTTTAAGGATTTGGGCTATGAGACAGGTCCTAGATAGGGTCTATTTCTTGGGCACTCACTTTTTGAAAAATTCGTTATCGTTTTAACACCGTAAGCCTTTTTGAACATTTAGATTAGATCCTTTCTTCCCAATATGCTATGATTTTGAATAAAACTGTACAAATAGGTCTTCAAGTAGTTTATCTTAGCAGTCAGCTCCGGCCTAAGCATGCTCTAAGTGTAGGATCGAT
Organism: Vicia faba; assembly: GCA_948472305.1. NCBI lineage: Eukaryota > Viridiplantae > Streptophyta > Magnoliopsida > Fabales > Fabaceae > Vicia > Vicia faba. The sequence continues at coordinate 1,605,930,798 of OX451738.1, read as the reverse complement.
GAATATAAGTGGATGATCTCTATTTTGCCTTAAAAGTTTATAAAATAAAGTATGAATACGACTACGAGTTGGGTGATCCTCACAAAGATTACTCAACTCAAGAAAGTTGTAAGCACTAATAAAAACAAAGAAAAAAAATATATATAAGGCACATTCGTTGTAGTTGGTCCAGAGGTATCTGGTGCTGGACTTGGTAGGGCGGACTACGGTCCGATCCCCCGCAACTGCAAATGGGTAAAATAAAAAGGGGTTAAACCAACTCTTGTACCAGAATCCCATCACTTGAGATCAGAGTCACTAACCGGTCACTACACCATGAGTATGTACGGATAACGGGCTTAATGTGATTGCGCCTGAATGAAAAAGGACCTCGTACAAAAAGAAGTCTTAGCATAGTAAGGATATTAGGATCGATCTGTATACTTATGAGGTTTATGTCCGCATTTCTGCGAGTAGTGTAATTACGATACCCTTGGTTCAGATAGTTAGTGCCTGACAACACACCCTTACTCGAACTTAGAAGCCCTCTTTGCCCAAAACCTGTATACACCATAATTTTCTTTCATCTACTTCTAAGAGTTGTTGCTTGAGGACAAGCAAAGGTCTAAGCGTGGGAGGATTTGATCGCACTAAATCGCACTATGTTTCTGACTCAAATATCACATGTTTTCCTTAGTTTTTATTATCATTTTCTCGTATTATGTTCCTTTTTCCTTTGTTCAGGATTCTTGTCATTTCAGAGCTTTCTGTGAAGAAACGAGCCAAAACGCCAAGAAATTAGGGTTTTTCAAGATATTCTGCACTTATGGCGTTCAGCGCCGCGCCGGCTACAGGGAACGCGATGACGTGGCCCACTTTCACCCAGAGACCAACTGCCACGTTCCCACGATCTGGCAGTTCCAGCCACCGCGCCCGTGGCCTTCACAAAAGTTTCCCGCTCAGAAGAAGTTGAGGGGCATGCTGGTCTTTACGCATCTCAAGGATCCTCTATAAATAGTTTTCGATTTTCATTTTTTAGTTTCATCCAAGCTTAGTACAATCTTAAGCCATATACTATCAGTTTCTGTAAAGTAATAATCTCTTCACATCGGGGAGTTATTGCGGTGTAGATTGAGTTGTAATCGAGTCTTGGAGCACTTTGGTTGAAGTTCATCATACCAGCCTTACCATTCCGCAGATTTGTATCAGATTCAAGTCTCCGACTGGAGCAAGGTTCTATTTTATTGCATTTCTTTACTTATAAATGCTCTTACCATAGTCTACATGTTTTATAGACTCTAAATGCTCTTACCATAGTCTACACGTTTTATAGACTCTAAATGCTCTTACCATAGTCTACACGTTTTATAGACTCACACTCTTTTACTTACTCGCTCTTATCATAGTCTACACGTTTTATAGACTCGCACTTATTATGTCTGGCTAAACTATAAAGGTTTGGATGTAATGATTGTCATCATGGTCGTGTTCCAATTATCATGCTAGTGAAAATACTCTGGGGATGTTTTGCTTTTAACTTAAGTCAATTATGTTTAAATGTTTATTGGGTAAGATCGAAAGCCGTCCAAACTAATGATACGACTTGATTATTATTTAACCAAACAAAAAGAGCGAAAGCCGTTGATTGGTTAAATAGGAATCATTGACCTTTTTAGAAAACGATTTTGAAACTATTTTCGGACGCGTTTGTAGGTTTGAAATCTGACTCTTGGTCAAAAGCCAAAATTCTCTTTAAGTTAATCTTTCCAAGTAAAATTACTTTTCTGTTAAGTCAAAACTATCAATTTCTTAAAAATAGGTTTACCTCTTTAACGCGGAAGGCACCCTTTATATGTGACAATAAAGGAATTTAATTTAAAGAGTAAATTCGGTTCTTAGTAGTCAAAAGCTACAAGTTCCCGTTAAATTGATTCTTTGCTATCAATAGAAAATACTGCCCCATAAGTAGTTTCATCTACGCATGACCGGACCAATATCTGATTACATGATTTACATTCCAACCTGTCTTTTAAACTGTTATTTACCTCGCTCATTTACTTTGTTGCACTGCACTCACATCAATATTCTTGTTCACCTTAGATAAGCACCTTAGCAATAGAGTTGATAGATTGACAATTGGTCTCTGTGGTTCGATAATCTTATATATTACTTCGATAGGCTGTGCACTTGCAGTACTATATTTAGGCTATACGTTACAGATCCCCATCACCTATACACAATTAATTATGCATTTAAGTTCCATTATAGTTTGGAATTATAGAATTGATACTTTGGTGATGGTTTAGAAACTGGAAGTTTATTTGGGAAGGCAATCATTTTTTTGTAACATCTTTCTTTTTTTGAGGATTTGTAGTGACCTATTTTTGACTTTATTATCCCTATCTTTTGCCTGAAATCCTTCGTTTGAGATTATAGTCAGCGGGATGCCCAAGTATTTTCCTAAGTCTCCATCATAGGTTTTGACTTAGTAGGATTTTATTTTGAAAGATAATAACTGTCTGACTCAATTACTACGGGGAACCATCACTAGTTTTTAATTTAGAAGAGTATCTTTGATACTAATCATCGTGTATGAAGGTAAAGCTTGTGAATGCACAATTGATTTAACTGAGAAACTACCCTGCCCCAGGTTATGTTACAGGTTTCAATTTGCGTGAAAAAGAAAACTCCTACTTCTTAGGCTCAAAGGGGTTGGCTAGGGATTACCTTCCTTATATCTCCATTGTTTAGGAATTGAAGCAATGCCTGTACACCATCAGCAAGGTCTGTTCAAAAGCATACTGTACAAGATTATGGTATCTTTTTTGTCATCCTCCCTCTAAAGGCTCACATCTTTAACGAAAGTAAAACATAGTTTAAATACAGTGATAAAGAATGGATTAATTCAAGACAAATATATGCAATGCGTTAATGGGAAAAACAAAAGTTTAACATAACAGTAATTGTTTGAATCAACCAAAGGAATTACAAATAAAAATTCAAATGATCTTAAAGCTTCTCCACCTGAACTTGTCACTTCAGATGATGTGCCTTGCAGTTTAGATATTTGAGGAATGATAGAAAAACTCAATATGACCATCTTGTGTGAACTCAAAAACTCCTTCGTCAATCAAGTCCTGAATCTTATGTTTCAAAGCATAACAATTTTCAACATCGCAACCAAGACTATTAGAGTGGAAATCACACCTTGCATTGGGATCATAATTGGGAGAAGACGTATTGGGATTCTAAGGAGGTTTTTTCAATGTAATCAACTCCATCTTCAACATGTATTGCAAGGCTTGAGACAATGGCATGTTGATTTTGGCAAATTGTCTTTCGGTCTCTTATTGCCGCTGATTATCTCATTGTTATTGATGAGGTCGTTGTTGAGCTTGTGATGTAATAACAATTTGGAAAGACCCTCTTCCATTAACTGAAGTATTAACAATATCAACTTGTCTCTTTCCCTATCTTATTCTCGTCCTACTTTCAACCAATTCAGTTTCCATTCTCATTGGAGGGTGGTTAGTAATTGGATCCCCAATTCTAGCAGTTCGTCCCATACGGTTGTATCCAACCTGATGAAGCTTTCTGATGAGGATTCTCAACTCTTCTTACCCCCAAGATAAACTTTGGATAAGAGTCATCTGATCAATGATCTGGATTCTCATCTTTTCCATCTCAACTTGTAGTTGTTCTAATTCGTCATCCTTGTTGTCTTCAGGATTCTTCTTGGTCATGTCCTCAGCGAGGAGTGATTTTAATCATTATTTCCCCTTGGATAAGTTTAGAACCAATTCATGAGAGTGAGCATTCTGAGACTGAAGATCCTTCATTGTTGGTTCAAGAGCCATTTTATGAGGAATAACATAGCAAGAAGGTGAGAAGACATGCATTGATAATACCTGTTATGCAATGACATGGTATATGGATGCGTATGCAATGTTTTCGAGGACCTCGTGGAATTTAAATATGTTAATCAAAGGGAACAGAAACAAAGAATCTTATTAAAAAGTTCAAATTGACAGCCTCTTAGGCTTACAATGAAAACAAAAAAGGTTACAAGGGAACAAATTATGACTCAAGTCTCCCACGGACGCTTCCTCTTTGTGTTGACATATGCATTAAGGCTCTTCTCTTCGTGAAGTCATTTTGACAGATCTAATACTTTCTTCTCACTAGCATAGAACTGAGTCTCAAAGGTGTCCCTTTCTTCTCTCAACTGAATCCAATACTTTTGTAGCTCTTCAAGGTCAGTAGGCATATATGGATGAAGAATTGCATGAGGAATATCTCCTTCAATAACAGGCTCCACAATTACTGGTAGGACAGTAGGATATGACATTATAATATTTTGAGCATGAGATCGCACCCATATAAGGTAGGGCTCCAAAGGGGTAGAGTTTTTATGTCCCAAAGTCTTGCTATCAATCTTATTCACCATTCCCCAAGCACGTATAAACCTTTGACGATAACCTTGAGGATCATTCTCGTAATCGAATACAATACCCTGGATAAGCATATCATGAGGACCGTGTCTTCGAGCATAACCAAATTGATGTAGATCTAGAGAATGGTTGTAAGTAATACCTCCACTTATGCCAAGGAGTGGAACATTGGGGAATTCCTCGTAGCGATCAATAATAGTGATGTTCTCCTGAGACCGGGAACACCAATAGATATCTGAATGAGAGAGTGACATCATCCTTCAAGACCACTTCAAACCTTGTTCATTATTCATCACTGATCGGGGAAGGTGCAAAATAAAACACCTAGATAGTAAAGGTATACAACACATGAGAGTCCCTCGCTCTTTCATAGTACGAGTGTGAAGAGAGTGCAAAATATCTCCAAGCAAAGTAGGCACAAGATTATTAGTAAGAAATATTTTGATGGTGTTTACATCTATGAGTTGGTCTGGATTGAATAATACCAAACCATAGATCAACAGAGCCAAGATCTCATCAAAAGCATGAAAAATCATAGCATCTAGAAACAACTGAGCCTTATCTATCATAAATTTAGCAAGAAGACCTTTAACTCCACTTCTTGTTTCCCAATTAGACAAAATGTCTGACCATTTCAGATGTAAAGTTGTTGAGATAACTTTAAATTTTGGAACTTTCTCTAAACTGGTGAATGGTGTCTGATCAAGAATAGGTACTCCAAGTAGCTTAGAAAACTCTTCCATTGTGGGTACCAACTAATAATATGGGAAGGTAAAAAAATGATTCTTTGGATCAAAGAACTTGAACATAACACTCATCATGTCTTCTTCAGAACCTGAGGTAGTCAAACTGAGTAGATAACCATGCCCCTTGGTGAATTAAGAGTTTCCGGGAACCTTTGAAACTAACTCCTTAAGCTTGGAAGGTAACCTTACAAAGTTGATTCAGATAGTATTTTTGCGAGTGGAGACCATAACCTGCAACAAGGAAAAAAGATAAATCCCTAGGTCCTTGAAATGTTTAGTGAAAATGTTATGTTATAACGATATGATGTTATGATGTTATGTTCATGTTTAAATAAGTAGAAAACACCAACAAGTCACACAAGAGCCTTAGGTTTAAAGGCTTGCATGAAGTCCATAAGTAAATACCCTTCCCACTGAAGTTAAGTTGCCTCAACCTATCATAAAATAGTAACCGGGTTCTAGGAATCTCATATCATAGATCTTTCTCGCAGGCTTTATTTTAGCACAACAACCGGTTTGCCACCAAAATATCATGAAAGTCGAATCTCAATGAGCGTAGCCTCGAGAATCAACCAACTTTGGACTGCACCAAAGTTGGCTATCTCACTACTTTCTAATTGCCAAGATGGGTCAATTAAGATTCTAAAAGCAAGTTAGTGTTAAAGACACCACACGGAAGCCTAATTGTAATACGGTGGGAGAACTGACTTGTTTTGTGTTTTATCACAAATGTTGCAGATAGCAAGAGACACCACCGACTTTTCTTTTATCTAATAATGAAAGGGTGAAAAGAACAGAAAAGACCTACAAGATTTTTGAGTTCGGGGGGTAGGTTATGAAAAGGGAAGGTGTTAGCAACCTTTTCATCCATAGTTATCTACAGGATCTTAATTGTTAGTTCACTTTTTGAAAATTCTTTGTGTCGCGTGTTTGAAAATATTTTGAAAAGTCACCAATGTAAGGCGAGACTTTCTAATGATTCTCGTATCTTTCCTCGAGAGTGCGTACAAAGTGTTTATTTTGAGAATATTGTGAAGAGTATGATTGTGAGAAATGTTTTTGTTTTTGAAATGTTTGCGAGCAAGCGATTAACAAAGGTCTACCTACTCAAGGTCTTTCTTGTATTTTCCTCCTCCTTTAGATAGTACTATCCTACCATTAGCTAGTAGGAAGCCCTATTATTGGATGTGAAGAGACATGCGTGGGTCATCTTACAGTCATTGAAGGCAACTAGTAGGAACCCTTTAGCAATTATCATGAGGGACTAGATCATTTACCAAAGGCAATGTCGAAGGGTCATCGAGGGACTATGATCTTTGTTTTCGAGGGACTTTGCCAAAGCGTCCCCACTTTCGAGTGACATGACAGTTTTTATCGAAAAGAAACAGGGAGGTTACCCAAGAGGTGCGAGTGTGAGAAGTGTATTATGTTCAGTTATTTTAATCTTGAAATTAAGGTTAGATATCATTTATTTTTATCTTTCCATACAAGACCTAATTACTAATAATAACATAGCAAAATTGGAAAGCGGTAAATGTGCCGAAAGTAAAAAGCGAAAAATAAAACCCTAGACTATTACAATGCTTTGGGGCAGTTACATAAGTAATAAAAATGCGGGAAAAGTAAACTCTAATTACTATTACAAACCGAGAATAGTTACAATAATGATAAAAAAAAGTGAGAAAGAGAAATCACGCAAAATGTAAAAATAGGAAAAATGAAAGCGAACATGTTTTTGGTGTTTTTTTGATAAAAAGGTTTTAATGATGATTAACCCTAAAAACCTAATTAATTTTAATTAAAAAGTTAATTAATTAAATTAAAAACCTAAATTGATTAATTAAATTAAAAAAAACCTAAAAAAAAAATTAAGGTTTATCAAAAAAGGTTTTGAAAAAATAATAGGTTTTGAAAAAATTAGGTTTTCAAAGGAAAAGAAGGAAAAAAGTAAAAAGAATAGTGAATAAACCAAAATTTCCAAGGGTGGGTGTTGAACCCACGCCCTTAGCATTCCCATCCAGTGTGCTCATCACTAGGCAAGGCATGCATTGGTGATTTAGAATGGAAACCAATGCACTATGTAATCTCCAAAACTGGAAAAATATGAAAAAAATCTCAAAATGCCAAAAGGCTGAGATCGAACCCACGCCTTGGCATAGTAATGTCTTTAGCACATGCGTTTTAACCACTGGGGTCGTGATACCTCTAGTGTTTAAACTGAAATGTAACATATATAATGTAAAATAAAATGCATGAACCGGAGAGGCGCTGGAGCCCTAACGCCGGTCGTCTTCTCCGGTAAGTATCTTTCTTGTTCCTGTGAAACAAAAAAATATTAGTAATCTAGAGGGACCCTACCCCCCTAAATCAAGCCCTGTCAATCCAATGGAATGATTAGTTTGGGATGAATCACAATGGTTTAAGATGTACAACAAAAATATCTTAAATTGGCATGAACATGACAATGCACTATTCAGCCATCACAGGGCTTTCACAATAGGTCGTTCTTGCATTATTGAACATCAGGAACATGTTAAATGAGTTAGTATATATTAAAACGCAAGAAAAACAAATGTATGAAATTCATGCAATATCAAAGCCGATGCGGCATGTATATATGTTTTTATGCCCTTTCGATCATGGAAATCGTTCCAACCTTACCCTCTTGTGTTCTTGGAAGTGAATGAAGGGGTTAGTAGGCCTCAAGAGTGGCTCAAGCCAGGGTTTCAAGTTGCCCAAGTTTGAATGATTTTTGTGACTGTTGGAAGATGATTTTGTTGTAAGGGTTTTGTGGCCTCCTTTTGATGTCTGAATGCATGCAATATATAGCTTAAATTTAGGTCAAATGTTGGGCTTGGACTCTTATAATAAGCCTTGATCTTATTTTGATTTATTTTGAATTTTAAATAAATAAAAATAAAAAATAAAACAAATAAAAACCCAAGTGGGTGTATGAGTAAGATCTGAGGTGTATATGAAGTGTAGAACACACATGGATCTTGAATCATAAGCCCACTAGCCCAAAAATTCAAGTTTGGTCAAAATTTTCTAAGTTTCACCAATCATAACTCTCTCATTTTGATCGTTTGAGGGTGAACTTAGACTTTATGGAAAGCTCGAGATGTCCTCTACAATCTCTATGTTAATCATTATTGCATTTGAATACTTTATCTTGATGTAAGTTGCCTTGACAAAAAGTGTCTTTTTGTTGACTTTTGAAATGTCCTATAATGTTTTGGCCCATATCTCTCAAATGAAGCATTTTTTGGACATGAGCTTAGATAGAAAACGTTGTAGAGAATTGAAATTCCTTCAAGATGAGCTCTGGTTGAGGAAAATCTGACGAAGCGTGTGAAAGTTATGCTTGGTTAAAGTTCAGTTGACTTCTCCTAAAGAAAACCCTAATTTAGTAGCTTTTGATTTTTGATGATTTGAGAGTTTTTATTGATGAATCATGGTCAACCTTTGATAAAATGATGAATATGACTTAAAGATTCCATTCGAAGAGGTGACAGAATGACGTCAGAGATGGGCTTATAGATGCCATCCAAGGTAACTATTGATAAGAGTATCAGAATGAGTCTATGCTTAACTGCATCTGAAGAATGCTTTCCAGAATGAACCTCTAGGGAAGGTGCCTAAATTGCTGCTTGTTAGATTTAGTCTCTGAGGGAAATGCTTGTCATTTAGATAGACGCCCCGTCCTATTTTGGGAATGGATCTATAGTCTATTTTTGTTGGTAAACCCATCCTGTTTCGGGAATTCATACCACCTGGCCTTGTTGATAGTTTCCCCATCCTGTTTCGGGAGTTAATATCTTCCTAGTTATATAGATAGTTTCCCCATCCTATTTCGGGATTTAATCTTTGCTCAGTCATACAGATAGTTTCCTTGTCCTGTTTCGGGAGTTAATCTTTTCTCAGTCATACAGATAGTTTCCCTGTCCTGTTTTGGGAGTTAATCTTTGACCCGCTTTCTGTTGGCAAACCCGTCCTGTTTCAGGAATTTATACCGCCTGGTCATATAGATAGTTTCCCTGTCGTGTTTCGGGAATTAATCTTGGACCTGGTCATATAGATAAGTGCCACGTTATGTTTAAGGAGTTAATCTGTGACCTGTTTGAGAATTGTTGATGATGTTCGTCTGTTTGTAGACTTTTACCTAAAAGGACAAAGTTAGTCTTTATGCAATGTTATGATGTATTTAATTCATTGCATAATGATGTCCTTAAAGTAAATAAGAGTGTCATATGCATTTTGTATGCATATGCTATGATATTTGTAAATGATGTATGGATGTAAGATGTCGTTGGAGCGCATTGGTAGCTTCATATAACATCTCTGGTTGGGGAAAATAAATCCCTGACTGTTACTAGGGATGAAGAAGATGAATCTTCACTCTTGTTTAGAATGTCTCTGTTGTAGATTCCTACTTTCTGTTTTAAGGGTACTCTGCTGAGAATGTTTGACTTCTGCTTGGGGATAGAAGAGTTCAGGAGTATTGGTCGTTCATCGCTCTATTGGAGAATTTAGTTCTTATACACCCTGGTTAGGGATAAAAGAGATGGATAATCTTTAGAGGTGTTGTATAACCGTGTTTTCGATATGGATGCTAACTCTTCTGGGGAGGCCAAGGTTAAATGATATCTGGCCCAATTACAGGCTCCATAGCAACTCTCTAGGGATAACAACCTGGACTACACTTTGCTGGAGAAGAGGAATCTATCAGGGATTTGTAATTACTCAAAGGAATGAACTCTGCTTGGGAGATTAAATTCTGTTGAGGAAATAAACCCTGCTGGGGAAATAAACCCTGGTGGAGAAGAGAGATCAATAGGAGATTTTGCAGTGTTGGAGAAATAACATAGTTGGGGAATCAAATTTCCGTGAACTGTACTAAGGAAATCATTTCAGATGGGAATTGGAATTCCGTAAGCTGTGCGGAGGAAATTCCCACTATATGATGGAGAAATGATCAGACTCATTTATCCGCTGGGGGATTTGTTTGGGAGTACGATTATATTAATAGCTGGAAGATGCCCCAATTCATTTGTGAAGGCATATTAGACTTGCGGGGGAATGTATCTTCGCTGGGGATGAGCTTGTGAAGGTAACTCTGTGGGGATAATCCTATAGAGGTTGCTCTGTGGGGATTTGTGGATGACTTGAACATTATCCCAATTCCTAGAGTCTTGAGTAAATTCTTATTCATGTTCTTATGCATATATTTGTTAACAGTAATCATATTCATGTGCATATGTTCATTCAATTTAGTCATTGGACGTTTTTGCAAACAAAACAAAGAAAGTAAAACAAAATTTGAATTTTGAACTTGTATTGATAATTGTATTGAAAATTTGCCTATAAACAGATAATTTTATACAGAGAAATAGAAATCCTAGTAAGAGGAAATCGTCATGAAATGAAAAGAGTACAAAGTAAAACAAAACATATAGATATGTGTAAACGACCACATCGAGTTTCAAATCTGCTATTGCTCTCATGTCTTCAAACATCTCATCCTTTGCTGTCGGAAGAAGTTGACTGAATTGATCGGTACCATTTGAACTTGACGTTAATAATAAAGCTTTCGTAAGTGAATGATCCAAAGAGACATAGTCGTACGCTTTAACCCCTAACTTTTTCTTGGACCGCCCTTTTGGGTTTTCAGTCCACTAGGATACCCTTTTTTGCCCAAGCCGCCTTTTCAGGTTTTTGACTTTCCGGGTGTATAAAATTTATATATATATCCATAATTTTTACCCGAACCCTTTTGTTTCACCGGGATGCCCTTATTTTTGCCTAGGCCAATCAACCTAGCGGGTCGTTTTCATGCGTAGTATTTTTTTACTATGTCTGTATTCACAGGGTGTAGAAAATCATCACCGTCCATAGTATTAAGTATCATAGTGCCGCCAGAGAATATTTTCTTGATTACAAATGGACCTTCGTACGTAGGAGTCCATTTTACCCTGGGATCACCTTGTGGTAGGATGATGCGCTTTATTACCAAGTCACCTGCCTGATATATCTGATGCTTAACTTTCTTGTTAAAGGCGTTGATCATATGTTTCTAATACATCTGACAATGACAAACAGTTGTAAGTCTTTTCTCAACAATCAAATTTATCTGGTCCAATCTATTATGAATTCATTCGTCTTCGTCTTTGTCTAAATCTGAATCTTTCATAATCCTTAGAGAAGGAATCTAAACTTCGACAGGTAGGACAACTTCCATGTCGTAGACTAGAGAGAATGGGGTTACCCCAATTGATGATCATACTTAAGTGCGATAGCCATGAAGAGAAAATGGTAACATCTCATTCCAGTCTTTATATGTTACCGTCATCTTCTGTATAATCTTCTTGATGTTCTTATTAACGGCTTCCACTGTGCCATTCATCTTTGGTCAACACAAAGAAGAACTATGGTGCTTGATCTTGAACTGCATGCAGAGTTCCGTGATTATAGTATTGTTGAGATTGGTACCATTGTTTGTGATAATCCTTTCGGGGATGCCATACCGACAGATAAGGTTACACCTAATGAATCGGGCCACAACATTCTTGGTAACTGAAGCAAATGATGTTGCTTCAACCCACTTTGTGAAGTAATCAATGGCGACCAGGATGAAACAATGTCCGTTAGAAGCCGTAGGCTTAATTTCTCCAATCATATCAATGCCCCACATTGCAAATGGCCAAGGTGCCGTCAAGACATTCACATGAACCAGAGGAACATGTACTTTGTCAGCATAGATATGGCATTTGTGACAAGTTCTTATATGGTGGTGGCAATCGGTTTCCATAGCCGACCAATAGTAACCCGCTCTCCGAATCTTCTTAGCCATTGTATGCCCACTGGAGTGAGTACCAAAGATACCTTCATGCATATCTTCCATGATTTTCTCCACTACCTTCTTGTCTACATAACGAATCAGAGTCGAATCATGGTTGCACTTGTACAAAATTCTGTTTCTCAGGAAGAACTTAGCAGAGAAACTCCATAGGAATTTCTTGTCATTCATAGATGCTCCCTCAGGGTACTCTTGAGCCTCGAGGTACATTTTCACTTCATGAAACCAAGGCTTCTCTTCTACTCCGTCAGTGTCAATTTCATAGCAATGTGCTGGTTCGTCTTGTCTTTCAATAGTAATTCGAGGAGCTTCGTTATTCCATCTGAATTTGAACATAGACGACATGGTAGCCAATGCGTCTGCCAACTGATTCTCTTCTCTTGGAATGTGATTAAAGATGATCTCTTTGAAGTATGGGATTAATGTCAACACATGCTCCCAGTAAGGAATGAGATTCAGATGCTTCGTATCCCACTCTTCCTTAATCTGACTGATTACCAGGGCTGAATCCCCGTATACATTCAAGAACTTGATTATTAAATTAATGGCAACTTTGATACCCATGATGCATGCTTCGTATTCAGCCATATTATTGGTACAGTCAAAGCATAATCTAGCGGTGAAGGGCGTATGGAAACCCTTGGGAGAGATAATTACAACCCCGATTCCGTTCCCAAGTGCGTTAGAAGCTTTGTCGAAAACCATAGTCCATCGAGGTCCTGGCTCAGGTCCTTCATACGGTCCAGGTTCTTCACAATCTGTAATTAGCATAATGTTCTCATCCGGGAACTCAAAATTCATAAATTGGTAGTCGTCTACGGCTTGATGTGCCAAATGATCTTCCAATACACTTCTTTTAATTTCCTTCTGAGTGGTGTAATGAATGTCGTATTCTGTTAAGAACATTTGCCATCGGAATATCCTTCCGGAGAGAGTTGGCTTCTCGAATATGTATTTGATGGGATCCATTTTAGAGATCAACAAAGTAGTATGGGTAAATATATATTGTATTAGTCGGAGAGCAACCCATGCCAAAGCACAACACGTTTTATCGAGAAGTGAGTATCTTGTTTCACAGTCGGTAAATTTTTCCCATGGTAGTATATTGCATGCTCTTTTCGACAAGACTCGTCACGCTGGCCGAATACACACCCCATTGAATTCTCCAACACTGTTAAGTACATGATTAGAGGACTTCCTTCAAGTGGTGGCATTAGAACCAGAGGTTCTTGGGAGTACTCCTTGATTTTGTCAAAGGCTATATGACAATTATTGTTCCACTTCACTACATGGTCTTTCTTCAGCAACTTGAAGATTGACTCACAAGTAGCAGTCAAATGAGAAATAAATCGAGCAATGTAATTCATTCGTCCCAAGAAACCTCTGACTTCCTTCTCAGTACGGGGAACCGACATTTCTTGAATAGCTTTAACCTTGTCGGGATCAACTTAAATACCTTTACCACTAACAACGAAACATAGGAGCTTAACGGATCTCACCCCAAAAGTGCACTTATTCGGATTCAACCTCAACTTATACTTCTTCAGTCTCTCAAATAGCTTGTGTAGATGGTCAAGATGATCTTCTTCAGTCTGGGGTCTAGCTATCATGTCATCAACATAAACCTCTATCTTGTGATGGATCATGTCACGGGATAGAGCTACCGTAACACGCTAATATGTTGCATCGACATTCTTTAAACCAAAAGGCATAACCTTGTAACAGAAAGTGCCCCTTTATGTGACAAAGGTAGTTTTCTCCATGTCTTCAGGCGCCATCTTGATTTGATTATAACCAGAGAAACCATCCATGAAGGATAATACCTTGTGCTGAGTGGTGTTGTTGACCATAACATCAACATGTGTAAGCGTAAAGATATCCTTAGGGCTTGCCCTGTTACAATCCCTGTAATCTACACACATATGCACCTTGACATCCTTCTTAGGCACTGACACCATATTTGCAGCCTACTGAGGATATGCTGTAACTGTTAAGAAACCTATGTTAAATTTCTTCATAACCTCGGCCTTGATCTTTTCCGACATCTCGGGATGCATACAATGGACCTTTTGCTTTATTGGAGAACAACCCTCTTTCATCGGCAGATGGTGAACCACAATATCAGTGTCAAGCCTTGGCATGTCTTCGTATGATCAAGCAAAGATCTCAACATAGTCATACAACATCTTGATTAACCTGTTCCTGACACTGCCTTCTAGTTTGGCACTTATCTTAACTTATTTCCTATATGTTTCAGTACCCAAGTTTACAACCTCAACTGGCTCTTCACGTGGTTGTATATCCTTTTCCTCTTGCACTAACAGTCTGGAAAGTTCTCCAGGTATTTCAAAATCTTCCACACCTTCGTCCTCGGCTTGGTAGATCAGATTTTCAAAGTCATAAGCGACAATAGCAGAATTGTTATCAACGGGATCCAAAGTGGATTTGGATCTGCAATTTATTGTGAGGGTGTATGTAAGAACACATCTATTTGAAAGTGATAAAAATAAAAGAAAGACAAAGAGTGCAAAATTTGAATGCAAAACGCCCAATGCTTTATTAAATGAAAATATGTTTTTGAAATGACAACCCTTAACAAATGAACCGTTGTGCCCCGGGTAAGACACAAGGCTTAAAGTCATTGTTTTAAGATTACATAACCAAAACTTTGAAAATAATAAAAAAGAAAGTATCATTTACTCCTGATTAAAGGAGATTGAGATAAGGTCTTCGGTCTTCCAGTTGCTGATCCCGTTTCCAATGGTGGGAAAGATCCAACTGTCTAGGTCATAGTCACCGTCAGCATCTTCTATCGCGTTGACTCTGTGGTTGCTGACACGGAATGGTGGTCTTCCAGTATGAGCATAATTCACAACCTTCTGAGCCTTTTCTTCTACTACAAATCTAGCATCCTTCAAAGAAGCCATCCTGGGTGGAACCCTGGTAACCTTGGGAATATCAGAAATGTCTTCGGTAGCAGCAGGAGTGATAATTTCAAAAGTATGATAGGGAGTCTCGATGAATTTGCCATCCATCTCTACATACTTGAATGAGTTTAAGTGACTCACCATATAATCTTCTTCACTACAAACTGTAACAATCTTCCCTTTCACAGGATATTTCAACTTTTGATGTAGGGTTGAGGTAACAACGCCTACCCCATGAATCCAGAGGCGTCCTAGTAGACAGGAATAAGCCGGTCGGATTTCCATGACATAGAAGGTAGAATCAAAGACTTGTGTACCTATTTTGATCGGACGATCCAACTCTCTATTCACCATCCTTTTCAATCCATCAAAGGCTCTAACCACAATATCATTGGGTTTCAATACAACCCCTTCCCAGTCAAGTCTATCTAGGGCACCCTTCGATAGAGCATTTAGTGAGGAACTCGTGTCAACAAATAAATGAGCTAGAGTAGTGCCCCTGTATTCAATAGAGACATACAGGGCCTTGTTGTGTTTTTTTCCCTCAGGTGTCAAATCAGCGTCAGAAAATCGTAGCCCATTATCAGTAGTTAGGCTAGAAACATAACATCCAAATTGATCTACAGAAATTTCTTGTGGCACGTGAGCAGATTTTAAGAACTTTACTAAAGCCTGTGCATGGGCTTCTGAACACAGTAACTGGGATATCTTAGAGGGAGTATGTCCAAACTGTTCGACAATCTTGTAATCACTTTTGTGGATAATCCTTAATACCTCCTCCAACTCTTGCTTGGAAGTATCATCAATGGTAACTTCTTTAGGGGCCTCCATCTGGGCAGGCTCATTCATTTGTTCTTTCCCCCGATTGTCAGTAGTTGACTCGGTTGCAGTAACTCATATCGGTGTAACAACAGTCTTTGGAGAGGTTTCAAGAGAGAAAACCCTTCCGCTTATAGTAACCTTACTAGTCCCAACAATATTGTCGACGTGGGGATCAGAAACTTCAATATCTTTATTTTCAACAGTCAACGAATCTTGCTTGACGGCATGGTAGTAGTTGTCGGCTCCATAGTTCCAAGGGACAACCTGGTCTGAGGAATACATAATTGGTCCGAGTGAAGTGATTATCAGGGGGAAACTTTGGGCTTGGCAATGATCCTTACAGGACCCTTAGAAGTGATCCTAATAGGAGTGTCAGATATTTCATATACCTCTTCCAGTGCCAAGCCTTGCAACAAATTCTCAATAGACGTAATACCTTCTTCCAGCAACTTGTAACCATTGGGTTGGGCTGCACAACAATAACATCTTTCAATACAACCCGAAAATAAACCGGCCTACAACAGATTCTTCTTGATAATTGGGAGGCGATTAGCCAATTTACTTACAGTAGAAACATAAAGAACATCACCAATATCACTAATTACTTTGTCGTGTTTCGACATAGGTGCGGTAATCACGTTAGGGGTCTCGGGTGGATCAAAGTCAATCTCTTTGTTGTCAATCATATCCTGAATTTTGTTCTTCAAAGCCCCGCATCTATTGGTGTCATTCCCGGGGAAATTGGAATGGTAGGCACATTTCAAATTTAGATTAGAGCGAGGAGAGGAGGTGTTGGGATTCTGAGGAGGGTCCCATAATGTTATTAGATCTGCTTTCAAAAGATGTTGCAATTCCTGAGATAGTGGCATGCTGATCTTAGTAAATTGTCTTCTTAATGCATCTGACCTACGCTGATTGTTTTGTTGTTGTTGTACAAGCGCCGAATTAGAAATTAACACAACTCCTACAAATTGATTATGATCAATTCTAGCATGACCCTTCTGGCCATACACAACATTTGTTTCCTTCTTATCGTTGAACGTCTTCTTCACAGTACTTGAAAGTGCAACCATTTGAATCTTTCCACTTTAGATACCACTTTCAAAATGTTCTCCTGTTAGTATTAACTCGGTAAATCCAGATGTCAACATGCCCATGAACATATCAACCAACTCCCTATCACACAGAGGAGGTTGAACTCTTCCAACCATATCTCTCCATTTCTGAGCATATTCTTTAAACCCTTCATTCAAGCCCATAATCATTCTTTGTAGTTGCACATGAGTTGGTGTGAGGTAAGCATTGTATGGATATTACCTATAAAAAGCAGCAATCGAGTCTTCCCAAGTATGTATATTGGTTCCTTCCAGCTAATAGAACCATTCCAATTGTGTCCCAGATAAGCTCTCTTGAAAAAAGTGAACCCATAACTTCTGGCCAGCAGTATGAGGTTAGATCTTCCAGACATAAGACCTCAGATGAAGCTTAGGGCAACAAACACCATCATATTTGGAAAAAGTAGGGGACCTTGAACTTGTGAGGGATAACAATCCCCAAGACTAATCCCATCTCTTCAAAATCTAACCCAAACACTTTCTGGATTTCCATGGCATTCAAACGATCTTCCAACTGTTTGTATCTATCGTAAGTGGGAAGATATTGTTCATCAGAGTAGTCTTCTTCATCAGGAATTTTACCAGAACCAAGGTTGCTCCCCTCCTCAACTTCGATACTTCGGCCGTCTTCTTCTTGATTGTCATCTTCATCTGATGGAATATCAGAAGCTTGAACTTGTTTGGCAGGACCTTTGAATTTTCTCCCCATGTTGAGGATACCATCCGGTTTCCTAGTCTTTTTCTTCTTGGTGATGAGCGCCATCGGTTCTTTCTCCCCTTGGCTAAGTTAAAGAGTGTCTCTTGGAATTGAGCATTTTGAGCTTGAAGGTATTTTATGGTTTGTTTGAGAGCTATCTTTTACTGAAATAAACATCAAGAATATGAGAAAACATGTCTTGGGAAATACCTGTTATGTAATGACATATATGATATGTGGATGCGATGTTTTCAAGGATCTCGCGGGATAAACAAAATGAAATGTTAGAAGTTGAGTATGGTTGCATCTTTGAGTGAAGAACTTTGCGTCTTTGAACGTCCTTCTATGAGAATCAAGCTCAACATGTCGAGTGGGTCCTAGCCTTTGACTCAAGTAAAAGTACTTTGAACTTTGATGGCATTAGTGGAAAATAAACCCCCTTGCCCCTTTCTAGACGTCTGGTTCACGATAAATCTGCATTACAGGCCCTTGAGATCATTGAAATGATCAGTGAAAATGATATGGTATGATGTCATGATGCTTATGATGCCATGTTCGAACAAATAATTAACATAAACAAAGCATACCAGAGCCTTTGGTTTAAGTCTTTCATGGGGTTCGTAGTTAAGTACCCTCTTGAAGTTTAGTTGGCTCAACCTGTCCTAAGAATAGTAACTGGGTTCTAGGAATCTCATATCACTGATCTTTCTCACAGACATTGTTTCAGCAGTGCAATTGACTTGCCACCGAAATATCCAGAGAGTCGAATCTCGATGAGTGTAGCATCGAGTATCAACCAACTTTGGACTGCACAAAAGCCGACCATCTCACTACCTTCTAATGGCTAAGTTGGGTCAATTAAGGTTCTAAAGGTCAATTAGTACTTATGACACCACACGGCAGCCTAATGTTATCCTCAACTGACTCAAGGAACACCAGTACAAACCAATGTGTCGCACTAACATAGCCATCACTTCAACCATACTGGTCTATGCCATATAACTTCCATGATATATAGTGTTGTACCCTAATTTTTGCCCCTAAGATCCTTTCATCATACCATGTTGTTTCACTCACAACAAGATCACACTAGGATTCTTGGTTCCCCTCCCTACATTTAGCTTTGCTCTTTTTGAGGAGTTACCAAGCACCTTGACTTATGTTCCTTTTGTGATCATGAGTATTGTTTTGATTTCTTCACTTAACTAATTAAATACAATGTTGGCTTGTTTTGCTTGTTATCCATATAGGTAAAGGCAATGAGATTTATCAAGTTACTCCATGGGTTCATGAGTTTATTTCCATGCCCTAGTCAACATAGCTTGAGAAGTTCAAACCTCACCATTGTATTGGTTTTGGAAGATTTGGCATTGCAAAGTTGCTTTGGTTCATCACATTTCAAGGTTATTAGATTTGACTCAAAAGTACAAAGGGGTTGATTGGAGAAGTTGTCATGTTTGGACAAGGCCTTGTTCCTATTGGTCACAAGAGCATATTTATCTCAAATTTCAAGATATGGAAGTGGTTTTGGTGGCTATGAGTCCTCCTTATCATCCTCAACAACTTCTATTCACAAAGCAAGAATTATGGCACAAGAAGTTTGTTCAAACTTGTCAAAGTTCCTCAAAGCATTCTCTTGATCTAGAAGCTAGGGTTTTGAACTTCAAAGGAGAATATATTGCTCACCTTTTGGTATTTTTAAATGATTCAAAAGACATCTTTCTCTTCAAAGGGTTAGCAACAAATCACTTCAAAAGTTCCAAGGAGTTTTCATGTGGAAGGAACTTGGTGAAGAAGAAAGATTACAAGTCATCCAGATGAATCCACAATTTTCCATATGTGACTTCAAATGGCCATAACTTGGTCAATTTTTATCATCTTGAGTCCATTACTTTTCCATAATGATCTTGAAGATGTGTAATTTATGCCTTCTTTGATGTGAAAAGTGAGAAAATGGATGGAAGTTTCCTTAAATATGCAAAAGATTATAGGTCATTTCATGATTTTTGGCCAACTTCAACAAGTCATAACTTGCTCACTTTTTGGAGATTTTGAGTGGTTCAAGTTTCAAAAGGTCATTTAAGAGATCTAATTCATTCCATATTTTTTGGTCAAGAGCAAATTCCAAGTGAAGGGCAATGTTTGGATGCAAAATATTATAGGTCATTTTTGATGAAGAATTTGAAATATTTCCAAGTATGGAAAGTCAACTCTTTTTCTTCAACTTTGACTCCATGTAACTTAAATCTCAAGCATCCATTTGATGCCATTATTTTTTCATTGCAAAGATTATAACCACATCTTTCTAAATCATCAAGAATCATGCCCTAAGACCCCTTGAGTTGGAAATGCCATGGACTTGAATTTGGTAACTTGAAACTGATTTTTTCACAAAGTCAGAATTTTGAAATCCATAATGTGACTTCTAAACATAAGATTTATGCGTGTTTTTAATTTAAACTTGATTATCAAACTTTCCAAAAGTGATTAGCACCCCAAAACACAAGATTTGGTTGAGTTTTGATGGAAATGAAGTCACACTTCACTCGTGCTCGACCCTCACTCAATTTCCCTTCAAACTTACTTGTTTCTTCAAATTTTCATTCCCATTCACTTCCCTATAAATAGAGGGTCATCCCCCATCCTTTTTCTCAAGCTTTGAGAGCCAAAAACACCCTGCCAAAACCTCACACAAACCCATCTTTTTTTGAATTCAGTTTCTGAGATTTAAGCTCCCTTTTCCAAAATTCTTTGCGCATTCATCATCCTTGATCATCATATAAACTCTCCAGCACTTAAACCAATCAAAACGAGCCATAATTCAAGCTACAGAAGTCCAGTTTCAGAGCTTCTTCCTTGAACTTCGAAAAGGTAAAATTCTCCACCATTTGGATCCAATTCAAGCACTAACCTATTCTACTCCTTCTCCTGATTCTAATGCTGCTTACAATTTTTAAATCCATTGAGAATTGAGAGAGAAATCTCAAATTGAAGGTGCTCCCTATTTTCTGGGTTTTTGATTCATATATCTCTCCATACTTTATATAAATTTGGTGCGATGGTTGTGTTAGAATCGTCTTGAAGAGACGAGTTCAATGATGCTAGCCTGAGATCCTAACTTTTCCATTTGAAGGATCTCACAAAATCCCCATTGCAAGGTGTCTGGAGGTTGAAGACGATGACATGTCTCGTCTCAGCCAATGATAGCGTGCCAAACGTTTTAATTTCATTGGTTGCCCTTTTTCTGATCCCATGTGTATCTCACTGAGGTCCATATCAAGCACAGCGCGTCTGGTCCACTGGATTAGCTTTCTAACGCGTTTTAACTATAATCTGATGGCCCACATCTTTTTGGTTTTATTTTATTTTCTGATTTTATATTTATATTGGTTAAATTTTCAAAAATTCATAACTCTTTTATTTTTTATCCAAAAATTATGAAAAAATTCACAAAAATACTTTGAATTATTTCTGATCTCATGACTATTTTTTCACATTTTTATTTTGAAATTTGTTATTTTTTTATATATTTTTTGTATTATTTGCTTTTTTTAATTACTTAAAAAATACTTTCTGACATTTTTTAATTCTGAAAAAAATCATAAATGTTATTTTGCATATTTTTGACTTTCTGAAAATTTTATGAAATTTTATGTTGAGGTTTACTATTTTTGACCTATTTTATGTTTGTTTGGGCAATTTTAAATAGTTTAAAAATAGTTTATGACTTTTAAAATTTACCAAAATTTTTATAAAAATATTTGGATCCGTTTCTGATTTTTCTATGGCCTTACTCCTCATTTCTTGATTAATTTGAACATAATTGATATTTTTCTCATTATTTTCTATTTTTAAAATATTTTTTAATCCTTTTTTATTAAATGTGATATTATTTTGTGATTATTTTCTGGCTAATCTTGGGTTAGGTTTTGGATCATAAACTTTATTAACATCATTGAATCCATGGTGTTGAGTTTAACTCCACAAAAATGGATGAATAATTTTATTAATAGTTTGATTAAAATTTAATTCAAATGTGGTTGGTACATTTTTTCCCCATCCTTCTTCATCTCATCCCTTTTTTATTGCACTAAATGTTGTTGGAGCATGATCTCTATATCATGTCTCAAAACAAATGGTGCATAGATTGCTATTGACCGGCCTCAAAATAGGTGCGACTTCTATATAAGTCCACTTACGATTGCTTAACATAGCACTAAATTTTATCCTGATTCGATAAAATGATCATTCGTGGCCCAAACTTATGATTGCAATCCCAAGTATGTTAATTTGATCTCTTTGATCCAATAACCTTGAGATTCATTGTGTGGAGGCTTTGGTTCTACCAATCCTCTAATGGATCTACAACACCTTTGGTCAACGCGGATCACTTAAACATCGTTGATCATTAAATGGTACTTATGTGAATTCCAAATGGATGATATACTTGACAAAAAGCAAATGCAACTTGTTGTGTGGAGGCTTTGGTTCTACCAATCCTCTAATGAGTTCCAAATGGAAGTTTCAAGATGGTCATCCAACTAACCACTAATTATTTGACTTGTTTTATCTTATGCTTTTATTCTTTTTTATGCTTTATGTACTATTTATTTTTTTAGAATTTACGTTTCATGCCATTTTCATCTTTGCTCATTTGAGCATTTATTTTTCTTGCCATTTTTACTTTGTTCACTTGAGCTTTTCTTTTTCTTTATTAAGATACTTAATAATCAACATAAACCCTAAAAAGTATTTAATGGTACTTGGACTATTTGGTTACTATCCTTGGCATTATGGAGCATGGGACTTTTTCTTGGACTTAGGATTAGGAACCTTGGCCTATCTTGGAGACCTTGTGATCTTATCTAATTATTTTATCTGGAGTTCTTGAGGTTTACCTCAAGACATTGGGTTGCTTGTTTGTTTTTGTGTGCATGTTTTTTTGTGATTACATTCTCTGTTTGTAATCTGGAATTCACCCGTATACAGCCGTTACTCTGCCCATTTTTTTAGTGAAGACTTAATACACTTGAAGTTTGGTTCTCTCAAGAGGTCTAGTATCTTTGCTTGCTTGATTTTAATCCAAAGAATGGGAATTCTATCTTGGCTCATAATGTCAAGTTTTAGCTTCCTGTTGGTTAGATGATTCTTATCCCTAGCTTTTACCTTATGCTTTAGGATAGCCTCTTCTTCTCCTCCCATCTTCTTTAATTTCAAAATCTTCTTCCTCCTTTTGAAAAATCTTCTTGTTTTGAAACTTAAACTACTTTCATAATAAACTTGGACTTATGTCCATGCATTTTTAAAACATTTTCATAAATAAACTTCAATCAATTTAATAATACCTTGACATTTTTTTGTGAGAAGACTAAAAGTCAATTAATCTCATTTCAAACTATTTTGCTACTTTGGATTTTTATCTTTAAAGTTTTCTTAAAAGATTAAACTCTTGTAAATCCTTGTAGTGATGCAAATAACTATACTTCTACAATATGTAGTGAAGAGAGATATTTTCCACTTGGGTGTTAAGTGAGGCATTGTTGATTTTAAAATCCAAGCCATATCCTCCACTTTGAGATGATGCAGATACTCCTTTCTCATAATTGTGGGTAGTAGGCATGTTTTCCACACAGACAATGGCGATGATGTTTTATCTCATAAAATTGACCAACGCATTTGTGTTTCAAATTTTTAAAAGAGGAATTACGTGTACCCTGATCCCCTATTGCACGAAAGGTGGTACGTAGGCACTAAAGGTTCGTAACCGCGGCGGGTGCAAAAAATCATAAAAAATACTTCTCCAGCAGAGTCGCCAGTTTTGTAATACAGTGGGAGAACTGACTTGTTTTGCCTTTTATCGCAAATGTTGCAGATAGCAAGAGACGCCACCGACTTTTCTTTTAGATAATAAGAAAAGGGTGAAAATAAAAAGAAAGACCTTCGAGATTTTTGAGTTCTGGGGGTAGGTTATGAAAAAGGAAGGTGTTAGCACCCTTTTCATCCGTAGTTATCTACAGGCTCTTAATCGCTAGTTCAATTTTTTAAAATGCTTTGTGTTCCGTGTTTGAAAATATTTTGAAAAGTCACCAATGTAAGGCAAGACTTTCTAATGATTCTCGTATCTGTCCTCAAGAATGCGTATAAAGTGTTTGTTTTGAAAATATTTTGAATAGTGTGATTGTGAGAAATATTTTTGTTTTTGAAATGTTTGCGAGCAAGTAATTAACAGCGTTCTACCTACTCAAGATCTTTCTTGTATTTTCCTCCTCCTTTAGATAGTGATATCCTACCATTAGTTAGTAGGAATCCCTACTGTTGGATGTGAAGGGACAGGCGTGGGTCATCGTACAGTCATTGAAGGTAACTGGTAGGGACACTTTAGCAATTATCATTAGGGACTAGATCATTTACCAAAGGCAATGTCGAAGGGTCATCGAGAGACTATGATCTTTGTTTTCGAGGGACTTTGCTAAAGCGTCCCCACGTTCGAGGGACATGACTGTTTTTATCGAAAGTCAACATGGATGTTACCCTAGAGGTGCGAGTGTGAGAAGTGTATTATGTTCAGTTATTTTAATCTTGCAATTAGGGTTAACTATCATTTGTTTTTATCTTGCCATACAAGACATAATTACTAATAATAACATAGCAAAATAGGAAAGCGGTAAATGTGCGGAAATTAAAAAGAGAAAAATAAAACCCTAGACTATTACAATGCTTCAGAGCAGTTACATAAGTAATAAAATACGGGAAAGGTAAACCCTAATTACTATTACAAATTGGGAACAATTACGATAATGATAAAAAATGCGAGAAAGATAAACCACGCAAAATGTAAAAATAGGAAAAATGAAAGCGAACGTGTTTTTTGATAAAAATGTTTTAATGATGATTAACCCTAAAAACCTAATTAATTTTAATTAAAAAGTTAATTAACTAAATTGAAAACCTAAAAACCTAAATTGATGAATTAAATAAAAAAACCTAAAAAACTAATTAGGGTTTATGAAAAAAGGTTTTGAAAAATTAATAGGTTTTGAAAAAATTAGGTTTTCAAAGGAAAAGAAGGAAAAGAGTAAAAAGAATAGAGAATAAACTAAAATTGCCAGGAGTGGGTGTTGAACTCACGTCCTTAGTATTCCCATCCAACATGCTCACCACTAGGCCAGGCGTGCACTGATGATTAAGAAAGGAAATCAATGCGCTATGTAATCTGCAAAACAGGAAAATTTGAAAAAAATCTTAAAATGCCAAAAGGATGGAATCAAACCCACGCCTTGGCATAGTAGTGTCTTTAGCGCGTGCGATTTAACCACTAGGGTGGTGATATATCCAATTTTTAAACTGAAACCAAACATATATAATGTAAAACAAAACGCATGAATTGGAGAGGCGCTGGAGCCCTAGCTCCGGCCGTCTTCTCTGATAAGTATCTTTCTTGTTCCTGCCAAACAAATAAATATTAGCAATCCAAGGGGACCCTACCCCCCTAAATCAAGGCATGCGAATCCAATGGAATGGTTAGTTTGGGATGAATCACAATGGTTTAGGAGGTACAGTGAAAATATCTTAAATCGGCATGAACGTGGCTATGCACTATTTATCCATCATGGGGCTCTCATAATAGGTCGTTCTTGCATTATTTAACATCAGGAACACGTTAAATGAGTTAGTACATATTAAAACACAAGGAAAACAAATGTATAAAACTCATGCAATATCAAAACCGATGTGATATGTATATACGTTTTTATGCCCTTTTGATCATGGAAATCGATCCAACCTTACCCTCTTGCGTTCCTGGAACCAAAGGGAAGGGTTAGTAGGACTCAAGAGTGGCTTCAAGCTAGGGTTTCAAGTTTCCCTAGTTTGAAATATTTTTGTGACTTTTGGAATATGATTTTGTTGTAAGGGTTTCGTGGCCTCCTTTTGATGTCTGAATGCATGCAATATATAGCTTGAATTTAGGTCAAATGTTGGGCTTGGACTCTTGTAATAAGCCTTGATCTTCTTTTGTTTTATTTTGAATTTTAAATAAATAAAAATAGAAAATAAAACAAATAAAATCCCAAGTGGTGTGTATGAGTAAGACCTGAGGTGTATATGAAATGTAGAACACACATGGATCTTGAATCATAAGCCCACTAGCCCAAAATTTCAAGTTTGGTCACTTTAGGTTTCATGCATTTGCTCAAAATTTCCTAAATTGCAGCAATAACAACTCTCTCAATTTTGATCATTTTAGGGTGATCTTTGAATTTTTGGAAATCTCAAGATGTCCTCTACAATCTGTATGTTAATAATTTTTTCATTTGAAGAATTTATCTTTATGTAAGTTTCCTTGACAAAAGGTGTCTTTTTGTTGACTTTTGAAATGACCTGTAATGTTTTGGCCCATATCTCTCAAATGAAGCATTTTTAAGACTTGAGCTTAGAGAGACAAAGTTTTAGAGAATTGAATTTCCTTAGATATGAGCTTTGGTTGAGGAAAATCTGATGAAGTGTTTGAAAGTTATGCTTGGTCAAAGTGTAGTTGACTTCTTCTAAAGAAAACTCTAATTTAGTAACTTTTGACTTTTGATGATTTGAGAATTTTTCTTGATGAATCATGGTCAACCATTTATAAAATGATGAATATGACTTTAAAATCTTGATGTTGACCAAAAATCTATAGGTTTGACTGTATGTTGACAATAATTGATTTTTTACCCAATATAGTTGATTTTCAGTCATCTGGGTCATTTACTGATCAAACTTGTGATGCAAGGCATGAAACTTGATATGAGCATTCCTTGGGACATATAAAAAACCCTTAAATCCACATGAGAACTTAGAAACCAAAACTTCCTTGAGAAAATTGAAACCATATATGTAAGTCCATTGCTTTGGAGGAGAATTTGTCGGATCAATCCTTGAGCAACCTTGAGCATTTGAGAACCCTAGGAGAATGTCTTGAAGAAACGGGAGGGAAATTTTTGGGGTACAACACTAATGTTATCCTTGAATGACTCAAGGAGCATCAGTACAAACCCAAGTGTGACACTAACTATAGCTATCATGTTAACCATATCGGTCTATGTCGTACAATCTTTATGATTTATTGCTACTTACCTAAGGAATCACTAGATCCGGGTGTAGGATCTTTCACACAAGCACTAATACCCAAGCATGAACCATTAAAGTAAATCAGACAAAGCATACAATAAAAGCAAGTAAAGTGATCTAACTCTTAAGGTAACCCATCTTTTAGATTTAATTCCCCAGCAGAGTCGCCAGTTCTGTAATACGGTGGGAGATCTGACTTTTTTGGTTTTATCCAAATGTGCGGATAGCTAGAGTCACCACCAAATTTTCTTTTATCCAAAATTTAGGAAATGTGAAAAGAACAGGAAAGAACTTTGATATATTTTGAGTTCGGGGGGTAAGTTATGAAAAGGGAAGGTGTTAGCACCCTTTTCATCCGTAATTATCTGTAGGCTCTTAATTTCTTAGCTCACTTTAAAAACTTGCTTTGTGTGTGTGCGATTTGTTTGGAAATATTTTGAAGTGCCAATGTAAGGAAGACTTCGTAATAATTCTTGTATCAGTTCTCAAGAATGTATACAAAGTGCTTTTTTTTTTAAATATTTGTTTGAAAGTGTAGTGTGGAAAATGTATTGTTTGTGAAAAAGGTTGTGAGCAAGCATTTAAGAGTTCTTGCCCACTAAAGTCTTTGTTATTATTTTCCTTCTCATTTGAAGATAATATTATCCATACCATTAGTTGGTAGTTAATCCTATCTATTTGATGTGAAGGGACGAGCGTAGGGTCATCGTATGGTCATCGAAGGTAACATGTAAGGATACTTTAGGAATTATATCAAAGGGTTTATTATTATTTTGCTTGTAGATTCATCGAAGGGACTAGATTATTTTGTAGGAAACTTAAAAGGTCATCGAGGGACTATGATCTTTATTGGAGAGGGGCCATGTTGATACTATTAAATCAAGGGTCTTTTGTTAAAGCATCCCTACTTTCGAGGGACATGGCCAATCTTTGTTTGGAAATAAGAGAGGTTACCCTAGAGGTGCAAGTGTGCAAAGTGTTTATTTTCAGTTATGTTAATCTTGAAAATTAGGGTTTTCTAGATTTGTTTTTAGTCTTGCCATACAATCCCTAATTACTAACAGTTAAATATGTACAGAATGTAAAGTGCGGAAAATTAAACTTAAGTTATTACATCCTGTGAGCAGTTACATAACCAGAAAAAATGTGAGGAAAGATAAATCTACGCTATTACATTGGAGAGTGCGAACCTATACATTTTGTCTAAGAAAATTAAATAGCAAAAAGAAATAAGAAAAAATGTTAGGAAAATGTTTAAAATGTTTTTGGTTTTTTTGGTGTTTTTCTAGAAAATTATTTAAGTTAATAATTAATAAAAAAACCTAATTATTTCTAATTAATTTTAATATTAAGAAAAATCTAATTAACTTAATTAATTATCTAATAAAAATATGTCAAAAAATAATTTACTAACTAGAAAACCTTAATCCTAATTTGTTATAATTTAAAAAAAAAATGAAGGTTTGTTAATGGTTAATAAGAAAATAATTAGTAAAATAGAAAAAGAATTAGGGTTAGTGAAAATAAGGAAAAAACAAATGCATGGAGTGGGAGTTGAACCCACGTCCTTCCCTTCACCAGCATGCCCTCATACCACTGCCCCATGTTACCTTTTGTGCTATGGAATAAGAACCAATCAATTTGGTATTAACCTGCGTTGAAACCTGAATAAGTAAAAAAAATTAGAAAACATAGGGATCGAACCCACGCCTTTCATGTCACAGGTCTCTGTCTTCAACCATCAGAGCTACACTGGCTTTTTTTATTTAAACACAAATAAAACATTATACAATGAAACACTAGATCAGAGAAGTGCCGAAGCCCTAGCTCCGGTTATCTTCTCCGGCGAGAAGATTTTTGAAAACCTGCAAAAACGCGTGAGTTGGATCATAACAGGGACAATGTCCCCCTAATTTGGCCATTGTGAATCCAATGGTGGCATTGGTTTGACCTGAAAATGCTTGTAGTGTGAGTTTCAAAGAAAATATTTCAAATTGTCCTAACAATGGCATATCTTCATTCCTACATCAAAGCTTGCAAATGATGATTCTAAACAAGTCCAAACATCATTATAAACAGGTATATATGCATAGAATCAATCAATAATGCATGAATTATGAGTTTGAAATTCAAGAAGTTTACCAAACCGATGCAATCGAGGGAGGTGGTTCTAACGTGATTCAAGCTTGAGTCAGGGTTGGGATGAACTCCTGGGAACCTTAGGAGGATGATGGAATTCTTGGAATGGATTGATGACGAATGGAGATAAGGGTTTGAGTTTTCTCTAGTTCTTGAAATTTTTTGAGATCTTTAGGGTTCTTCTTGAGGAAGCCTTACGTGTTCTTTTGATGTCTGAAGGTGACATGTATTTATAGGAGAGAAGATTAGGTCAAGTGGTGGGCTTAGACATCTCATGAAATCATATCTTTGATTTTGTTTGAAAATAAGTTAAAATCTTCCAAAACTAATAAAGACTTGTTTCAAATAAGGCCACTTTATTTCTTCAGCTTCAAGGTAGATTTTTGGGTCTCTAACATGATTAAAAACATTAACCATGTGCCTTAATCCAATGTTTTAATATTTAATTTGATTTAATTTGCATTTAAATGAATAAAATCCAAAAAATAAATAAATTAAAATCATAAAAAATATGTGAATGGATTTAGAGGTATTTTATGAGGTCATGAACACATTTGAACCTAAAAACTTAGACTCATTAGCCCAAAAATTCAACTTTGCTCAAAGTGGACTTTATGCATTTTCTCAAAATTGCCCAATTTTCACCAATCATAACTCTCTCAATTTGTCATATGAAGATGATCTTGGACTTTTTGGAAATCTCAAGATGTCTTCTACAACTTTTATATTGGTCATTTTTTCATTTGAAGTCATTGTCTTGATGTAAATTGCTTTGAAAAAAATATCTTTTTGTTGACTTTTAAAATGACCTGTAATATTTTAGTTCACATCTCTCAAATGAAGAATTTTTGGCCTTGAGCTTAGAGTGAAAAAGTTGTAGAGAATTGAATTTACTTCAATTTAGGCTTTGGTTGAATAATTTATGATGAAGTATGTGAAAGTTGTGCTTGGTCAAAGTTCAGTTGACTTCTCCTTAAGAAAACCCTAATTTAGTAACTTTTGACTTTTGGTGAATCTTGAGTTTTCTTGATGAATCATGATCAACCCTTGATCAAATTATGAATCTGACTTCAAAATGTTGATGTTAACCAAAAATCTTGATGTTTGACTGTAGATTGGTCAAAGTTGACTTTTTGTCCAATATAGATGATTTTCAATCATCTAGCTAATTGACTGAGTAAATTTGTGATGTAAGGCTTGAAGTTGGTATGAAGGTACCTTGAGACATATGAGAAATCATGAAGTCCATTTGAGGAATTAGAAACACAATTTCGTTTAAGAGAATCAAAACCTTATTTGTAGGTAAATTGCTTAGGAGGAGAGTTTGTCTGGTCAATCTTTGATAAGTCTTGAGTACTTGAGACTCCTATGAGCATGAGAATGTGTCTTGAATCAATTTATCTTGGAAATGGGAGAGAAAATTTTGGTGTACAACAATGAGATTACCAACTTTATAATGTTCCAAGAAAGACATCATTTAGAGATCTGAGCAAAAAGTTATGATCAATTGAAATTGGAGAAAACACACGGGTTTGTAGACTTAGAAAAATTTCTAAGTTTTGAGTTCAAAAGTGACTTGTAATCTCTTGCCTTCAAACATGGCTTTTCATTCAAAATTATGTTTTGATCAATGAAGATGGCATGAATTAGACTTCTTAAAGAGCATTGTGAAACTTGAATCATCCAAAAACTCCAAAATTTGGGAGAGTTATGACCTTATGAAGTTGATGAAAATCCATGAAGTGACCTATAATATTTTAACTCTTAAGGCATCTTATTACTTTTTTCAAGATTTGCACATAAAAGAAGAGTTGAATTTCACACTCAAAAGACCATTATGGAAAAATAATGGGATCTAGGAGATAAAAATTGACCAAGTTATGATCATTTGAAGTTAAACCCTAAAATTCAAAGGCCTTTCAAGGAGACTTGTAATATTTCTCAATCATTAATGATCTTCCATTCAAAATTAGCCTTAGCTTTATGAAGAAAGCTTGTTAATGATCCTTTAAAGAGAATCATATATTTTTAGTCACTCAAAAATCTCAAAAAATAAGTAAGATATGGTCCTTCGAAGTCAACAAACCCTAGCTCAGAGAGTGCCAAAAATGAGTTGAAACCCGTTTCAATTCTTGATGATTTTTCTTGCACAATTGGATCTTTTCATGTGAAGAGAAGTTGTTTTCGATGATGATAAGAATCCATATAAAAAATAACCAACTCAAAATGTTTAAAATTGAGGGAGTTATGCACTTGTGATCACCGGATCAAACATTTGCTCAATTAGGTCAAACTTGTTGAACCATACTTTGAATATTTTGATCTTTCTTGGTAATATTAAGCATGGTGAATCATAATAGGTCTTGAAATGAAGTTTTCTTGAAGCATACTAAAAAATGGAGCTTAAGTCTCAATGAAGCTTGTTGAAGAAGGCATGGAAATAAACACATGAACCCATCTCTTTGATGAATGTCAATACTAACTTTGAAGAAAGTTTGACCTTAATAAGGTGAGGGAAATCTTTGAATCAAAAATCTTTGATATCATGGATATAGCCTTGAAAATTGAGCTCTTGGAATCCATTGAAAAGTCAATTGATTGATAACCAACCCTCAACCCTAGGTTAAATGGTGTGATGAATGCAATTGTATCTCCACCTATAATATGAACATTCAAAGAAACATATATACATATTTTGATGTTATTTTAAATAAAAACTGTACAAGATACACACTTCAAGGTGCTTGGTGATCCCTCAAGAGTAAACTTGAATATAAAATGAAGACACTGAGAGCCACCCCTAATGTGTGATCTTGTTGTATTGATAAAATTGAGATGATGAGAAATCTTAGGGGGGGAAATTGGGGTATAACACTCTGGTTCAGGTCCTTCGTCAGGCCTTAGTATTTCATATTCTCCTATAACCATGGAATCTTCATCTAGAAATTCGAACTTCGTTGGTTGATATTCTGATAATGACTGATGAGCTAGATGGTCAGATAGTACACTACCCTTGATGGACTTTTGAGTAACATATTTGATGTCGTGTTCTGATAATAACATCTGCCATCGGGAAATACTTCTTATAAGAGCTGGTTCTTTGAACACATATTTTAAAGGATCCTTTTTTGCTATTAACCACGTGGTGCGAGTTAACATGTATTGCCTCAATCTTTTAGTAGCCCAAGCCAATGCACAATAAGTTTTCTCGAGAAGTGAGTACCTGATTTTGCACTCAGTAAATTTCTTGTTGAGATAGTAGATTGCATGCTTTTTTACCTGTTTCTTCATGTTGTCCCAATACACATTCCATTGATCCTTCAAGCACCATCAGATACATG
Source organism: Vicia faba (assembly GCA_948472305.1). Lineage (NCBI taxonomy): Eukaryota > Viridiplantae > Streptophyta > Magnoliopsida > Fabales > Fabaceae > Vicia > Vicia faba. The sequence continues at coordinate 1,605,898,620 of OX451738.1, read as the reverse complement.
ATGAATGGTCTTCTGGGAACTGGTGGCATTAAGATTGGTGTCTCTTGTAAATATTGCTTTATTTTCTCAAAGGTTGTTTGACAATCATTATTCCATACCACCGTCTGATCTTTTCACAGTAGTTTGAATATAGGATCCCATGTAGCAGTTAGGTGCGATATGACCCTTGAAATGTAATTCAATCGTCCTAAGAAACCACAAACCTCTTTCTCTGTCCTCAGAACTTGTATTTCTTGTATGGATTTTACCTTTTCGGGGTCTACCTCAATACCATGCTGACTTACAATAAAACCCAGTAACTTGCCTAATCTAACACCAAATGTACATGTGTTTGGGTTCAACCTTAATTTGAACCTTCACAGATGCTCGAATAGATTTTGTAAATGTATGATGTGGTCCTCCACCGTATGTGATTTGGCAATCATGTCATCTACATACACCTCCACTTCTTTGTGAATCATATCATGGAATAGTGTGACCATAGCCCGTTGATAAGTTGCCCCTACGGTTTTTGGACCGAACGACGTTACCTTATAACATAAAGTCCCCCAAGGTGTCATGAAAGTAGTCTTTTCAATATATTTGGATTCCATTTTGATTTGATTATAACCCAAGAAACTGTCCATGAATGAGAATACTAAATCTTGAGCTGTATTGTACACCAAAACATCTATGTGAGGTAAAGGGAAATTATCCTTGGGACTTGCTTTGTATAGATCCCGATAATCCACAGACATGCGTACTTTTCCATCCTTCTTGGGTACCGATACAATGTTATCTATCCAAGGTTGATAATCTACAACTACTAAGAACCCTACGTCAAATTGTTTAAGGACCTCTTCTCAAATATTGTTGGACATGTCTGGACGAGTTCTTCTGAGCTTCTTCCTAACTGGAGATCAATCTTCCTTAAGAGGTAATCTATCCACGACAATGTCTGTATCTAATCCTGGCATATCTCTGTAAGACCAGATGAATATATCCACATATTCATATAGCAACTTGATCAACCTTTCTTTGACTCTTTTCTCCAATATTTCCCCTAGCTTGATATCTTTCGGATCTTCTTATGTGCTAAGGTTAATGGTCTTAATGGATTCTTGGTATGGTTGTATATTGTCAGCTTTTTGCTCTATCTCTTTTGCCAATTCTTAAGAAATTTCAAGATCTTCATCACCCCCCTCTTCAGCTTGGTTGATGGGTGCATCAAATTATATCAGATATAAGTAGTAACATTATCAGTGATTTTGGGCATGGATCTGCATACTTATCATGTTTTGGGTGCAGTTTTTAGTATGTGAATTTCGAAAATGTATATGAAGAAAAGTATTGCCATTTTTAAATATGAGAGATAAATGCAAGAGAAAGACAAGGATCTTAATTGAATGTGAAATATAACTTTTATTAATTATGAATACTATGTGAAACAAATTAAAGAACCCTTACAAGAAACCCCTATGCCTTGATCTTGACATAGGTTCTTTCAAAACAAGAAAAAATACTTTAGAAAGAAAAAGATCTCTGGAATCTCCACAATTGTCCAATTCTTGAGTTTTTCTCATGGGGCACATTCATGGATGAAATCAGATGCCTTTTTGATGTTGCTCTTGTCAGATATCATTGCCACCTGTCCACCATGTCTACTCCTTTATTGATGAAGGTCTCCTGGATTGGAGGGAATCATGCTTGCATTTCAGATCATCCTTTGATAATTCGTAACTCAAACCAAAATGATTCTTCTTCTCAGGTATTTTCGGGAGCTTTCCCCAACCCTTTGAGGCACCACTTTCCACTGTTATTTGCAAATCTCTCCATGAAGTCATAGTAGGTTTCTTAATTTTTTCACCAGTAGGGTTACCATTGAGGAAACCTCTAAGACTTGAAATGGTGTTGCTACACAGTCTTCATCAAAACTGATATACCTATAGGATTCTATGTGACTTACAAAGATGTCTTCTTCACCATAGATTATGATCAATCTTCCTTCAATAAAGAACTTCAATGTCTGATGTAAAGTTGAAGTGACTGCCCCTGCTTCATGAATCTAGGGTTGCCCGAGTAAACATGTATATGCTGGTTCTATATCCATGACTTGAAAAGTGATATAGAGCATATGTGGGCTGATCTTGATAGGAAGGTCCACTTGTCTAAATATTGAAATTTGAGAACCGTTAAAAGCTTTAACTATCATATAACTAGGCCTTATTACAACACTATCTAGTGTTAATTTCATCAAGTTGGATTTTGGTAGTTCATTAAGGGCAGAACCAGTATCAGTGAGTACCCTGGACAAGCTTGTAGTACCTATCAAAATGGAGATGTGAAATGCTTTGTTGTGAGTTCGTCCTTGTAGAGGTAACTCACTGTCATTAAAACCCAGGTATGATCCAGACATCAGATTTTCTACCACATTATCAAATTAGTTTATAGTAATTTTCTCTGCGACATGAGCAGAACTTAGAACATTCATTAGAGAGTATCGACACGCTTCTGAATTAATGAGCAACGAGAGTATAGAAATCTTTGTTGGGGTTTAGTGAAGCTGATCCACCACCCTATAATCTCTCCTCTTGATTTTCTTAAGATATTCTTATGCCTCTTACTCAGTAAAGTTTTTACTCGAAGGATCTCCTCCACCACTACTATTCCTTTATCTTTCACAAACGTATCATTTTTACTTTTCACCATAACATCATTCTTATTTTGCGGTTCAGAGCCAAAGATTCAACCACTATGAGTCATGCCCCCTATTCCTGCTATATTTGAGATTCCAGGTCCTTGACTTGACGATAGCTCACATTTCTGTTTTAAGCCGTTGACGTATACAATCAAATCTTAATTTCATGGTACTGCTTTGTCACTTACGTAAGGGGTAGGATATGCCCCCTAATTACCATCGTAGTCTTTGGTATCACTGGTATCCTCGGAGTTTGTCTTGGTGTTATTATGGGTGTTTCTATTGATTCACCCCAAGGAATCACAAGGGTCTTCTTATTAAGGTATGTCCCTTGGAAAGGAATTACCAACGACTTCTTGTATTTCATTCGATCGCAGCTACATACTCTCCTTTAGGGTATGATCCAAATTGGACTATTCCCTTGTCCACCAATTTTTGCAATGTCTTTTCAAAAGATTCATTATGTTCCAAGAGGAACCCACAATCCAACATATATTCCTTCAACAAGTTTATTGGGGCCTTTACTCGCTTGGCTGCCCCAAAGTCAGTGACTACTTCAATCACATTTATTGTTGGTCCACCATGTGGAGGCATGGGGTTTGACTTGATATTTGGTTTTCAAAAGTGATATCTTGAGAATCCAACAAATCTTGAACTTTATGTTTCAAGGCCCAACATTTTTCTATAGTATGCCCAGGAGAATTGACATGATACTCGCATCTGGAATTGGCATCATATCTTGGTGGGGGTGTCCTATTGGAGGAGCTAGAGGTCTTAGCTCTACCAAAGACGCCTTGACCAAGTGTTGTAATAATTGACTGGGTGACATAGGGAGTAGGTCAAACTTTCTTGGCGGCCTTTCAAATTTGTTCTGTTGTTGTGCTCGTGGAATTTTTAATGGTTGTTGTGCCCTTGGTTGTGAGGCTACAACATTAATTTCTCCCTCCTTCTTTTTCGAGAAGTTAGGAAAATGTCTTTTTGCATTATAAGGGGCACCGAATGATCCCCTTGTATCTTTCCGCTTTTTATTCTAGCTTCAATCCTTTCTCCAATAGTTACCAAATTTGAAAATCTGGAAGAGATGCTTCCTACCATCTTTTCATAATAAAATCCTTGCAAATTTCCCATGAACATATCGACTAGTTCTTTCTCCAAAAGTGATGGTTGTACATGAGCTGCCATTTCTCTCCACCTTTGGGCATATTCCTTGAAAGACTTTTCTTTCTTCTGAGACAAGTTCTGGAGTTGCATGCAGGTAGGCGCCATGTCCAAGTTATATTTGTAGTGTTTCAGGAAAGCGTTAGCAAGATCTGCCCATGTCTGGATATGAATCCGTTCCAACTACATGTACCAATCTAGAGATACCCCACTTAAACTGTCTTAGAAACAATTAATCATCAGCTTCTGGTCTTGAGCATAGGCATGCATCTTCCAGCAATACATACACAGATGGTTCCTTGGACAAGTGATCCCCTTGTATTTTCCAAAGCCAAGTACTTTGAATTTCGGCGGGATCACCACATCAGGAGCTAGACCCATTTTGAGAGCATCTACATCGAAAGCATCGTAACCCTCCACAACTTTTAACCTTTCTTCTATTTATTCGTACTGGTTGAGCGCCAGTGGATTTTCAGTAGCATGAGTTTGGGTTTTTCTTTGAGGTGCTCAATTTACATCCTCTAAGTCATGGTCTCCATATTGCAAGTATAAGTAGTTGTCTGCATTGTTAATCGAAATCTGCAAGGTATGAGATGCCCATACCTTTGGTGGAGGTGGGACAAACCCTTCAGTATCAGCTTGTCTTGTTTCCTATTGAGCCATAGTTTACTTTTGAGGTCCTTCTTTTGGTTCTTTCCTTGGTTGGTGATTGCTCGATGCACCAATGGTTTGGGCTACTTCTTCAAAGGCTTCCTTAGGGATTTTCTCTTGTCTTTCAATGATGTTCTTCAAGGATAGAAGAACTTGACTCATATATCCTCTCATTGAGTCGACGTTTCCCTTGACTTGCTCAAGATCTTCCTTGAATGTAGCTTGATTCTCTTCAATTTGTTCCATAACTTTTTGTTGATGGGCTCTTGTCTGATATGGCGGTAGAAGAGGCGACACTTTTCTAGCTCTTCTACCAATGGTTTAACTGAAGAGGGTTTTGAAAAATTATAAGTTTTTTCGTTATGAGTTAATGAGATGCAAATGTTTGTGAATGCATGAATTTGTATTAATATGCTAGGAGTTTCGTCTTTGAATGTCTTATTCACTTGGATATACATTTTTTTAATGTATTTTTAGGTTTCTCTTTTTATCGTTGAGTATCTAAAAATAATGACGCAAACGAGACACAGAAACAAAAGGCCTTTATTAAAATTTTAATTGTCTTTAAAAAAGAATACATTTCAGATATTGAAAAATATTCAAACTTAAAACATTAAACTTGTTGAAAGAAATAAACAAAGGGACAAAGTCTTCTAAGTGCGTCTGCAGATTTATGCTCTAAAGCCATCGACCATCGTCCTACAAAGCTTGAGGAACTCTTCAACATATTTCAGGAGAGGGACCATGTTCTACCTCAAAATTTTCCCTCTCCCTCAATTCAAAAGATCCCCTTCATGCTTCTAGGATTTTCAACCGCTTCAGGCTATCCAAGTTTTCTAGACCTTAGGATATCACACTGATCCTTTTATTTCGTCAAAAGGTTAGAACTGTAAGAAGAATCTCTGGGAAAATCAAGGTTCACTTCTCAGTTACCATCTTCAAAGATGTCCAGTCATAAATTAGGGTTTTGACCCCTCTCAAGTAGTGAGCTCCATTTTCAGATTTTTATGGTCAAGAGGTTTTTTGGATTACTTGTTGGTTCATTTTTTAAGGATGAATTTTGGAGTCTATCGTGCAAGAGTTTGTCTCGGCTTTTTTTATATAGTGCATCATTTTGGGCTTTTAGGAGTTCAAGCTTTCGAGTTTGGATATTCATTCTTTTTTAAAATAATTTTATCTAGAGACCAATTGGTGTTACTTCTGTTTGATTTTCAAGTTTGTTTTCATCTTTGAATACTTTTGAAGGGGGAACTATAAGGCATCGTGATGGTTCAAATTTTGATGTTCATTCAACATTCACTAAGGAAGTTTCAATTAGAATTTAATTTTCTAAATTGACAAGTTATTTTGTTCCAAGATTTCTCTTCAAAATGCAAGCATGATTCAAGTCCCCATGACCTAAGTTCCAAGTTTGTATTATGGACAATGCAATAATACCAAAGAACTCTTGGATTTTTCTTTCAACATTACAAATTGCATCACACTATTATTCTTTCAACACATTACATTATTCATTTACATCTATAACTCTTTGAACATTCAATTTCCAAAAATTACATCACATTCATCATAACAAATATTCATCACATTATTCAATGTTTCGAACCTATTTACAAATTCATACAAGTTCCTACCAATTACAAAGCTTTACAAAAAGACAATTACAATTTTAAAGCATAAACTATAGTTTTCCTATTTTTGTTCTATACAAAGCAAAAATATTTCTTCATCATCCATCTTCAAGTGTCTTCAAATATTCCTCTTTGATCTTCAAACTCATCGTAATACACGAAAAAAAGAAAAAAGATTAGTTGGCAAACAATCAAATTTGAATAAATTTTTTGCAAGGTATTGTAAAGTCATCATTAGGGTTTGGTCAAGGAATCATATTTTAGGGGCCTGAATCTATTACAAATCACAAGTGGATTGGTTCACAGTAGGACAATTTCAGAAAAATTCAAAACATAAGTTCACCGACAAGCAGCCCAATTACAGCAAGCACGGGTTCAAAGGCCCAAAGAGATATAAATTCAAAAGTCAGAATTCACTATCAAGCCCAACAAAGGCCTCAAACAATTTTGTTCTATCATTATCCTAAAAACATATTTTGCAAATCATAAGATAAGTTCGGTTCACAAAAGACAGAGAAAAATCAAGATAAATCTAAATTAAAATTTCAAAACTCAGCATCATGTTTCACGCAAAAGGCCTCATATTTATCTTGTTTCAACGAAAAGTCAGAATTGCAAACTCAAATCATAGGCCTAGCCCTACTGCAAAATAAAAAACAAATTTGTTGGTTCACAGTAAAGTTGAAAATTCAAAAAAAGCAATGTACTGCATAAGTACAAATTCAAAAGAGGCATAACAGAAAATTAGATATCAACAAGTGTTGTACCCCAAAATTTACCCTCTTTATTTCGACCTTTTTGGCTTACATTTCATTATTACATACATGTATATCACTGGTTTTATGGTTATGGAATCAAGGTATACTTATCAAGCTTCTTAAGGTTACAAGTGATGTTTATTTCGTCAATGGATGTTCTCAGAGTATTTTTCGTGTTGAAGATCGGTTCGCCGTTTCGCAACGATTCGGGGTTCAAAGATTCACGAGTCCAACCCAGCGCGTCATATTCAGGTATTCTTTTTCCAAGGTATCCCTGATAACATATTCTCAAATTCAGGTTCGACTCGAGAGCCAATTCTTTAAAGAAGGTTTCCGAATATGCGATTTTTCTCGAAGAAATATTGTGAAAAAGTATGCTGAAAGTGCAGTTTTTATGCACTAAAAAATTCATAACTTGAAGATCGTGGCTCATTTTGAACCCGTTCCAGTGGCCAAAATTTCATCTTGACGTCATCTACGTTTTCATCTCTCCTGGATGGAAGCCAATTTCGATCAGAAGGTCTTCAAAAATGCGGATTTATCAAATATTTTCATACAAAAAATTTGTGACAGAAGTTTATTTGCGTCATGTTCAGAAAATCATAACTTGGTCGATTTTCATCGTATCGAGCTGGTTCCGGCGCCAAAATTTCAAAAATTGGGTTGGCTACATTTTCAAAGGAGGTATCAAGTTCGAACGGTATCCAAGAGGCCTTCGTTTCTTTCCCATAGTGCACGTGACGTGTCGAAAATCCTGAATGCTGAATATTATTTCACTTGGGTCAAAACTTCAAAAATTCATATCTCGGTCAATTTTTATCGGATCAGACTCATCTTTTTACATAAGGTCACTTAATCAGAGATCTACAAATTTACTTTCAAAGTCGAGACTGGGTTCTTCTCCAATCAATACCTGTTTTTTTATTGAAGAACGTGTCAGAGTTGACACTGGAGCCCAAAATAAGTTTGTCTGAGGTAAAACTTCAAAAATTCATAACTAATTCACCGTTTATTCGTTTGAGCCTATTTTCGGGCAAGAGTTAGTTCTCAATGTCGGCTACATTTTGTTTTCATATTTCAACTTCAAAATTTTCACTTAAGTCCCTGAGATTTAGCCTGGAATATGACGGACTCAAGTGAATAAAAATCTGCACAATTGCTTGTGGTTATTGGAGGCCCAATTGCACATTCAAAGCCCATATCTTTACTCTAATTTCCATTATATAATCTCATTCTTTTCACACAAAGAGGACACAATTTTTTTTTCACAACTCTGTCAAAATATCAAATTCTTTCAAGAACCCTAAAAATCTTGAAATCCTTGTTACAAACACCATCTCACTACAAACAAGCTACCCTCGTTACAAATTCACATTTCACTAATTTCACTATTTCTCCAGTAAGGGTTTATTACAGAACGTTGAGGCCAAAATAATAAAACATAATAAAAACCAATGTATGGCTCATGGCAAGGCAGGCATCCTGAGAAGGTTAAGGGCGTGAGTTCAACACGCACCTTTATTGGTTTTGGTTTTCTTCCTTTTTATTTATCCTTTTACCAATTTTCCTTCTTTCTGTTTAAAACCATATTTTTCATAAAACCTAACATTTTTCACAAACCTTTGATTTTTTTATAATAAACTCGAATAATTAATTTCAGGTTTTTTTTTAAAATTTAACTTTAGGTTTTAAATTAATTTTTGGTTAAACACCCACCCTGACATTTGTATTATTTGTATTTTCTAACCCTATTTTTCATTGATGTGTCTTCCCCTATCTATTTTTTTGGCAAACTTAATTCTTTCTTGTTAATCATTACACATAAACTTTTTTTTTAAAAACCTTTTATTTAATTAAAATTAATTAGGTTTTACGTTTTTTTAATTAATTAACCTTTTTTTTTCAAAATTAACCTTTTTTTAATTAAAATTAATTAGGTTTTAGGTTTTTTTTATTAATCTTTTTCTCAAAATTAACCTTTTTTTTATTATTAATTAAAACTAATTAGGATTTAGGTATTTTAATTAACTTTTTTTCAAAATTAACTTTTTTTTAATTAAAATTAATTAAGTTTTTAGGTTTTTTTAATTAACCTTTTTTTTCAAAACTAAATTTTTTTAATTTGAACTAATTAAGATTTAGGTATTTTAATTAACTATTTTTCAAAATTAATATTTTTTATTAATTAAAATTAATTAGGTTTTCTAGGTTTATTTAATTAATCATTATAAATCATTTTTTTCATAAAAAATCACCAAAACATTTTCTTTGCTATTTTCATCTTATTTTCTTAGATAAAGTGTATAAGGCGCGTTCAATTGTAATGAACTAGCTTTATTTTTCTGCTTTTTTTTCATCATTATCATGTAATTGCTTCCAGGATGTAATAGTTTTATGATTTCTTTTCCGTATTCTTCACTATTATGTAACTGCCCAAAAGCTTTGTAATAGCTTAGGTTTACATTTCTGCCTTTATCTTCAGCTACTATATTTTATGCAATGCTTAGATTAATAGGATTGTATGGAAAGATAAAAATGAACGATAGAAAACCCTAATTGCAAGATAAATAACCGAACTGAATCATTTGCACACTCACAGCTCTAGGATAACCTCACTTGTTTCCTTCAGAAAAACAATGGTCATGTCCCTCGAACGTAGGGATACCCTTAGCAAAAGACCCACAATATAAAAGTCATCATAAAGATCATAGTCCCTTAACATCCCTCGAGTTTCATACGAGAAATGATCTTGTCCCTCGATGTTGCCTACAAATATATGATGACAGTCCCTTCGAACTGCTAAGGTATCTTTACATGTTGCCTTCAATGACCATTACGTCCCTTTCGATTGTCCCTTAAACTCCAACGATGGAGTTACCTACTCCTTAATAGTAGGATAGCGCTGTCTAAATGAAATAAGAAAATGAACGGACTTCTTTTTTCGAGTAGGTAGAAACTTTTAGGTACTTGCTCAAAACAACAATTTTTACACATACACTTCCAAACAAGCTTTTCAAAAACATTTTATCACACCCTTGAGGACTGATACAAGGGTTACCATAAAGTGAAATGCCGCACTAAGGAAGATTTCAAAACTTTTTTTTGAAATTATAAACACACGAAAGCAATTTCAAAAAATGAGCAAGTACCTAAGAGCCCATAGAAAAACATAGATAGAAAGGGTGCTAACACCTTCCCTTTCTATAATACTTAGAAACATCTCGAAAATGGTTTTTTTTGTTCTTTTTCCTTTTCCTTTGTTGGATGAAATAAAAGCCGGTAGAGACTCTTGCTTACCGCGACATTTGCAAACAAAAACCGCAAAACCAGTATTAACAGTCGGTTCTGCCACCGTATCATAGAACTGGCGACTCTGCTGGGGACGAATAATAAAGTGGGGTTTACCTTAGGATCTAGGTCATTCTTAAATTTCTTCTTTGGCTTGTCTTGCTTGATTTATTTTTAAGGGTATATGTTTGGGCTTGTTTGGATCCTAAACCCGGATCGAGGAATTCCTTTTAGGTAAGTAGCAATAAACTGTGAGGGAACTGTGTGGGATATACCGAGACGGTTCAAGCAATAGCTACGTTGATGTGACACTTTGGTTGGTACCGATAGCCCTTGAGTCAATCAAGGAGAATGCGGGGCTGCTGCATGGTGTCATAAAGCGTCGAATGGCCTTAGAACCTTTAATTGCACAACTTGGAAAGTAGGACATAGCGAGATGGCCGACTTTGGTGTATTCCTAAGGTCGACAGATACTCGATGCTACACTCATTGAGGTTTGACTCCTGGATTTTGTTTGGTTGCGAGTCAATCGCCTATTGAACGAAGCTTGGAGGAAAGATCAGTGATATTGAGACCCCTTAGAACCCTATTACTTTTCTAAGACAGGTTTGAAACCAACTAAATTTCAAGTTGGTACTTACCTATGGAATCTATGCAAGCCTAAACCTAAGGCTACTTGTGTGACTTGTTTGCTTTCTGTTCCTAACAATTTGAACTCATTGTAGGGCTTTGTTTGTATTCCTTGAAGGACCTTGTTTGTATAAATCCAATAAATTGGTTTCTTACCCTGCATCTTTGCTGGATGCATAACATACACATCATAGCATCATACCATAGCATTTCCTTAACCATTTCAAGGATCTCGAGGGCTTGTGATGCTGGTTATGATGAACCAGACGTCTAGCAAGGGGCATGGGGATTTATTTTCCTCTAGCCAATGCCACCAAAAGATCAAAACACGATAACTAGAGTCAGGGGCTATGACCCACTTGATATGGTGAGCTTGACTCTCATAGAAGGACATTCGACGATACGAAGTTTTTTAATCAAAGCTGCAAATCTCAACTCCTGACATTTTCTTATTTACCCCGCGAGATCCTTGAAAACATTGCATACATATATCATACATATCATTGCATGCACAGGTTTCAAAGTAGGTCTCTCCTGTTCTCGCTGTTTATTTCAGCAATGGCTCTCAAACAAGACAACATAGATCTCCAAATTCAAGAGGCTCAGTTCATGGAAATGTTCCTAAACCTATACAAGGGACAAGAAGAGTTGAAAGCACTCCTCGCTGGGAACCTGGCCAAGAAAAATCCTGAAGACAATAAGGACAAACGGTTGGAACAACTGCAAGCTGAGGTTGAAGCAATGAGAACCCAGATGCTGGAGCAGGTGGCTCTTATCCAAGGCCTAGCCCGGGGACAAGAAGAGCTGAGAACCATTATCAACAAACTCCATCAAGATGGATACAACCATATAAAGCAAGTAGTCGAGGCTGGGGACCAAGTCATTGATCAACCTCCAAGAAGACAAGAATTTGGTTTGGTGAAGAGTGGACCTTTATAAATTTCTACTACCTCACGGGTCCAACAACAACCTTGCCAAAAACAACGGGTTAATCAGAGTAAGCCAGATACACCCAAGAGGCAGTTCACCCAAGTCAGCATGCCATTGTCACAAGCATTGCAACACATGTTGAAGATGAATCTGATTACGGTGATAAACCCTCATCCGAACCCTAAGACTTCCTCTCCTAACTACAATCTGGATGCAAGGTGTGCTTATCATTCTGGCAGCCCGGGGCACGATACTAACGATTGTTGGGCACTGGAATACAAGATTCAGAATATGATTGATGACAAGGAGATCGAATTTGACCCTCCTGAGACTCCCAACGTGATTACTGCTCCCCTGCCAAAATATGGCTAGGATTGAAATCATTTTTGTTCATTTGAATTCTCAAGTTGTATTTTCTTTTTTTATTCAAACAATTATTGTCAGGTCGAAACTTTGTTATTTCATTAATGCATTACACATGTTTGTCTTAAATTAATCTGTTTTCACTATGCTTAAACTGCTTTATATTTCCTTTTCGCGATTTTCAACTCTCGATTAAAAGCTCTAAGCCTTAGAGGGAGGATGACGAAATTGATACCGCAATCTCTACAATATGCTTTTGAACAGACCTTGCTGACGATGTACAAGCATTGTTTCAAATCCCAAACAGTGGAGTTATAAGAAAGATAATCCCTAGTCAACCCCTTTGAGCCAAAGAAGTGGGAGTTTTTATTTCACACAAATTAAAATCCTTAATCATAAACTGGGGCAGGGTAGTTTTCTCAGTTAATTCAGGTGCGCATTCAGTCGCAATCTTCCGCTTCGTACACAATGAATGGTATCGAAGACGTCCTTCTAAAACAAAAGACGGTGATGGTTCTGTATAATCGTCAAGACAGGTAGTCATTATCTCTCGAAATAAAAGCCTATAAAGTCAAAACCTATGAAGGAGACTTAAGAAAAAAACTGGGGCATCCCGCTGACTGTAATCACAAAACGAAACAGTTCAGGCAAAAGAAGGGATAATAAAATATATAAAAAATAGGTCCTACAAATCCTCGACAAAAAAGATGACTTCCTATTCAAAATAAACTGTCAGTATCCGAACCATCACCAGAACATCAAGGACAGTACTCCAAGACTCAACTGGGATTCTAAATGCACAATTAACTGAGCGTAAGACTGAAGGACATCACGAAGAATGGGTGGGTACAAATGAATTTTGAGCCTTTATCCTTTGTTTCTTAAACTGTGAACTAGGCCACGTTATAACCCTTAAAAGTCCTAGCTGAAGCATGGGTTAGTTTGGGAGCATACTGTTACAAAGGTATCCTGACTCCTGTAGGACTTGTTACGAATCCCGAGTTGATATCACATTCTTGCAAATTTTGTTTTACTACACAAAACACATTTAAAAAAAAAATTTCAAGACAGACATGAGTTTTGCATTCTTTAAATGACATTGTTTGCATATGACTAATTGTTTGACAGCAGAGAAATCCGCACAATGGATATTCAATGAAGAAACATCCTCCCAATGGACAGAGTCACCTCTGTGGTAAAGAAACTTCCAATAACAGGTCTTCCATAAGCAAGGGGCATGACATGATGTCTAACACACCTAGGGTAGTCTCTCAAAAAGTGCCAAATAACCAGGGGAATATCTCCATCTGAATCACTTGGGGCATTCGACATGAATTCCGACAACAAATCCTATACGATCAAGCAAGAACCTTCTAGCAGTGTGACAACACTTACTACTAAGGACAATGACAATTCTCCGTACCCGGTGAACGTGGACATAGTCAGAAAATACCACAAATGAAAAAGAGCCGCTAGGTTGACTGGCCTAGGCAAAAATAAGGGCATCCTGGCGAACCAAAAAGGTTCGGGAAAAAGTTAGGGATATACATATGAAAAGACTGTTCAACTGACAAGTCGAAAACCTAAAAAGCCGGCTTGGGCAAAAGGGGATATCCCGGTGGACTGAAAATCCGAAAGGGAGGTCCAGGCAAAAGTTAGGAATCAAAGCAGACGACTATGTCCCATCATCTTGTCACTTGCCTATCAGTAGAAGACTCATCATTCTGATCGGCAGTTACCAAGCACCTCATGAGTTAGGATAACACTCAAGCTATCCAAAAAGACGTCACAGGTACTTTCTCCAGCAGTTACATTGGCAAAAAAGTCCTGATTCGAAGTCATTGCCGTATCATTAGCATGCGTCCCAGTGAAATATAAACTCCCCATGAAGTAGAGGCAACTAAAGCTTTAACATTGGCTTCCCCAAACAAGAGCTACGTTCCCCAACAAATCTCCTTTAAAGAGCCAACGTCTACACTCCCCAACCAATTTTTATAAGTCGCAAGCTGTTCATAAATTTGTCTCTTGAGCAGAGTTTATTTCTATGAATACAGAAGCTCAATCCCCGACAGAGTTTATCCCTTCAACTATGGAAGTTCATCCTCCAACAGAGTCATTCTCCCGCAGAGTTATTCTCAAACAGAGTCTCTCCCCAGAAGACTATTCACAAACAGGAGTAAATCTAAAGCATAGTCATCTCCGTTCTCCATCCCCAGCGGGAGTAGCAGAACCACATTTTCTATGAGGTCAGGAATTCAATTTCCAGTACTCTCTAATAACAGTCAGGGATTTATTTTCCCAGACTCGAACATGTCACAATAGCATTTCATGTTCATACGTCATGACGTGTGCACACATATTGCATACAACATAATCTCATTTATTTTGAGAACATCACCACACAATGCATTTCATGCATCACATATAATTAACCATGTACCTTTTCAGGAAAGATGGTTACTATCAACAATTTCCATCAGGTCCAGGATTAGCTCCTGAAACTAAACAGAGTAACTATCTGCGCGACCAAATGAAGCTTTACACGGGTCTCTCCTAAATGCAGCTCCACACAGGCTTATCTTGAAAAATATCACACGGGCTCCTTCTCATACATTTCCAAATAAAGTTTTACAAGAGCTTATCCCGAAATAACCTTACCCAGGTTCCTTCTGAAGTTTTACACATACTCATCACAAAGAAACCTTACCCAGGTTCCTTCTGAAGTTTTACACAGACTCATCACAAAGCAACCTTACCCAGGTTCCTCCTGAAGTTTTACACAAAATTATCCCGAAATAACCTTAGCCAGGTCCCTTCTAAAATTCTACACGGACTTAGCCCGAAGTAACCTTACCCAGGTTCCTTCTGAAGTTTTACACGAATTTATCTTAAAGCAACCATACCTAGGTTCCTCCTTACAATTTCCCGATGGAGTTTTACCCAAACTCCTCACGAAGCAACCTTACCCAGGTTCCTTCTTAGTTTAGATGCAGTTTTACCCAAACTTATCACGAAGCAACCTTACTCAAGTTCCTTCTCGGTTCAGATGCCGTTTTACCCAAAATCATCACGAAGCAACCTTACCCAGGTTCCTTCTCGGTTCAGATGAAGTTTTACCCAAACTTCTCATGAAGTAACCTTACCCAGGTTCCTTCTCGGTTCAGATGAAGTTTTACCCAAACTCCTCACGAAGCAACCTTACCCAGGTTCCTTCTCGGTTTAGATATATTTTTACCCAAACTCCTCACGAAGAAACTTTACCCAGGTTCCTTCTCGGTTCAAATGCAGTTTTACCCAAACTCCATGCGAAGCAACCTTACCCAGGTTCCTTCTCGGTTCAGATGCAGGTTTACCGAAACTCATCATGAAGCAACCTTACCCAGGTTCCCTCTCATAGCCCTGCTATCCAGGCTTTCACCTCGAAGTAATCCTACTACCCAGGTTCCTTCCCATAATCCCTACTATCCAGGCTTTCACCCCGAAGTAACCCTACTATCAAGGTTCCTTCCTAAAATCTCTACTATCCAGTATTTTATTTCGAAGCAACCCTACGACCCAGGTTCCTTCCCATATGCCCTACTATCCAGGCTTTCATTTCGAAGCAACCCTACGACCCAGGTTCCTTCTCATAGCCCTACTATCCAGGCTTTTATCTCGAAGTAACCCTCGACCCAGGTTCCTTCTCATAGCCCTACTATCCAGGCTTTCATTTCGAAGTAACCCTACTATCAAGTTTACTTCTCTCTTATCTCCAGACAACAGTTTACAATGCTGTAAGACCTGGACCCGACTAGACACAGAGGATTTCACATTTCTCCAGTAAGTCATTGTGCAGCCTGGACCCTAACCAGATAGGCAACTCACTTGTGTTTCATCAATCAAGAGTTAATTCCCCAGTAGAGTAATGGGCAACCGAAGCTCTTAGACTCTATTTCCCAGGGTATAAATTAACATTCCATGGAGAAGTCCTCCTCAACGGCAGGTACAGGGATTCTCGCAAAGGAATCTCTTATGCGACCGATATCTTTTCTGGATGACATCTTTAAGCCCATCTCCGACGATTCTCCATCGCCTTCTAAATGGCATCTGTAAGCCCATTCCCGATATTATCGATCGACATTCACTTCATGCGAGTGAAAATTTCTGGGCACTCTAGTGTTCAATCCTCTTTCACCTTCAGATCACGAAAGACAGACAAGCCAATCTAAATCTTCAGGTTTAAGAAGATTGAACAGGGGCAGCTGTTGTACCCCAAAATTTATCCTATTTATTTCTACCTTTTTGGCTTACATTTCATTATTACATACATGCATATGATTGGTTTTATGATTATGGAATCAAGGTATATTTAGCAAGCTTCTTCAGGTTACAAGTGATGTTTATTTCGTCAATGGATGTTCTCAGAGTATTTTTCGTGTTGAAGATCGGTTCGCCGTTTCGCAATGATTCGGGGTTCAAAGATTCATGTGTCCAACCCGGCGCGTCATATTCAGGTTTTCTTTTGCCAAGGTATCCCTGATAACATATTCTCAAATTCAGGTTCGGCTCGAGATCCAATTCTTTAAAGAAGGTCTCCGAATGTGCAATTTTTTCTTGAAGAAATATTGTGAAAAAGTGTGTTGAAAGTGTAGTTTTTACGCACTAAAAAATTCATAACTTGAAGAACGTGACTCGTTTTGAACCCGTTCCAGTGGCCAAAATTCCGTCTTGACATCATCTATGTTTTCATCTCTCACGGATGGAAGTCAATTTCGATCAGAAGGTCTTCAAAAATGCGGATTTATCAAGTATTTTCGTACAGAATTTTTTTGACAAAAGTTAATTTGCGTCATGTTTTGAAAATTATAACTTGGTCAATTTTCATCGTATTGAGCTGGTTCTGGCGCCAAAATTTCACAAATTGAGTTGGCTATATTTTCACAGGAGGTATCAAGTTTGAACAGTATCTAAAAGGGCTTCGTTTTATTCCCAGAGTGTGCGTGACGCGCCAAAAATCCTGAATGCTGAATATTATTTCATCTGAGTCAAAACTTTGAAAATTCATAACTCGGTCAATTTTTATCGGACCGGGCCCATATTTTTACACAAGGTTATTGACTCATAGATCTAAAATTTTGCTTACAATGTCGAGACCAGGTTCTGCTCCGATCAATACCAGTTTTTAATTGAAGAAGGTGTCAGAGTTGACACTGGAGCCCAAAATAACTTTGTCTGAGGCGAAACTTCAAAAATTCACAACTAATTCACCCTTTATCCGATTGAGCCCATTTTCGGACAGAAGTTAGTTCTCGATGTCAGCTATATTTTGTTTACACATTTCAAATTCAAAAATTGCACTTAAGTCCCTGAGATTTAGCCTGGAACTTGACGGACTCAAGTGAATAAAAATCTGCACTATTGCTTGTGGTTATTGGAGACCCAATTGCACATTCAAAGTCCATATCTTTGCTCTAATTTCAATTATATAATCTCATTCTTTTCACACAAAGAGGACACGAAAAAAAACATTTTCCACAACCCTGTCCAGACATCAAATTCATTCAAGAACCCTAAAAATCTTGAAATCCTTATTACAAACCCCATCTCACTACAAACAAGCTACCCTCGTTACAAACCCACATCTCACTAATTTCACTACTTCTCCAGTAAGGGTTTATTACAGAACACTGAGACTAAAATACTAAAATAAAACAACAACCAATGCACCACTCATGGCAAGGCAGGCATCCTGAGAAGGTTAAGGGCGTGGGTTCAACACCCACCCCTATTGGTTTTGGTTTTCTTCATTTTTATTTATCCTTTTACCTATTTTCGTTCTTTCTGTTTAAAACCACATTTTTCATAAAATCAAACATTTTTCACAAACCTTTGATTTTTTTCTAATAAACTCAAATAATTAATTTTAGGTTTTTTTAAAAAAAAATTTAATTTTAGGTTTTAAATTAATTTTTGGATCAACACCCATCCCTGACATTTGTATTATTTGTATTTTCTAACCCTATTTTTCATTGATGTTTCTTCTCCTATCTATTTTTTTAGAAAATTTAATTCTTTCTTGTTAATCATTACACATAAACTTTTTTAAAAAAAACCTTTTTTTAATTAAAATTAATTAGGTTTTAGGTTTTTTAATTAATTAACCGTTTTTTTTATTAAAATTAATTACGTTTTAGGATTTTTTTCTTATTAACCCTTTTTTTCAAAATTAACCTTTTTTTTATTATTAATTAAAACTAATTAGGATTTAGGTTTTTTAATTAACTTTTTTTTCAAAATTAACCTTTTTTTAATTAAAATTAATTATGTTTCTAGGTTTTTTTTAATTAACCTTTTTTTTTCAAAACTAACTTTTTTTTAATTCGAACTAATTAGGATTTAGTTATTTTAATTAACTTTTTTTTTTAAATTAAATTTTTTTAATCAATTAAAATTAATTAGGTTTTTTAGGTTTATTTAATTAATTATCATAAATAATTTTTTTCACAAAAAATCACCAAAATATTTTCTTTGCTATTTTCATCTTATTTTCTTAGATAAAGTGTATAGAACGCGTTCAACTGTAATGACGTAGCTTTATTTTTCCGCTTTTTTCATCATTATCATGTAATTGCTTCTGGGATGTAATAGTTTTATGATTTCTTTTCCGCATTCTTCACTATTATGTAACTTCCCCAAAGCTCTGTAATAGCTTAGATTTACATTTCCACCTTTATCTCCAACTACTATATTTTATGCAATACTTAGATTAATAGAATTGTATGGAAAGATAAAAATGAACGATAGAAAACCCTAATTACAAGATAAATAAGTGAACTGAATCATTTGCACACTCGTACCTCTAGGGTAACCTCACTTGTTGTCTTCGGAAAAATAATGGTCATGTCTCTCGAACGTAGGGATACCCTTAGCAAAAGACCCTCAATATAAAAGTCATCATAAAGATCATATCCCCTTAACGTCCCTCGAGTTGCCTACGAGAAATGATCTTGTCCCTCAATGTTTCCTACAAATATATGATGACAGTCCCTTCGAACTGCTAAGGTATCTTTACATGTTGCCTTCAATGACCATTACGTCCCTTTCGATTGTCCCTTAACCTCCAACGATGGAGCTACCTACTCCTTAATAGTAGGATAACACTGTCTAAAGGAAATAAGAAAATGAACGAACTTCTTTTTTCGAGTAGGTAGAAACTTTTAGGTACTTGCTCAAAACAACAAATTTTACACATACACTTTCAAGCAAGCTTTTCAAACAAAGTTTTCAAAAACATTTTATCACATCCTTGAGGACTGATACAAGGGTTACCATAAAGTGAAACGCCACACTAAGGCAAATTTCAAAACTTTTTTTTAAAAACATAAACACATGAAAGCAATTTCAAAAAATGAGCAAGTACCTAAGAGCCCATGGAAAACCATGGATAGAAAGGGTGCTAACACCTTCCCTTTCTAACACCTTCCCGTACTCAGAAACATCTCGAAAAAGGTTTTTTCTGTTCTTTTTCCTTTTCCTTTGTTGGATGAAATAAAAGTCGATGACGACTCTTGCTTACCGCGACATTTGCAAACAAATATCGCAAAACCAGTATTAACAGTCGATTCTGCCACCGTATCACAACAAGCAATAAGTATAAACATTGTACTGCACAAGTACAAAAGCAAAAAAGACCAGCAAGCAACAGGGACGGTTCATGGAAAAATAGACAGCCATAGAACACATAAAGGTTGTTCTCTCTCATCAAATTAAACAAATCAAAACCTTCATAAGCAAAGTCACAGTATAAAACCAAACAAAGTTCACATCAAAGAGAGATAAAAAAAAACCGGGGAGGGAGGATAGCCACAAAAAACCTTTCCAATCTGTTCATAGAAAAACATACAGAAACCAAGAGATACAGAACTGAGAGAGCCTTAGCAGTATATCAAACCCTTGAAACTTGTCTCAACAAACCAAACCCCAGGTTCAAAATTTTTTTCCAAACAGTTCACAAAAACAGAGCCGTAGCCACTAAAACCCTTTCAAAATTCCTTCAGAAGATACACAGAACCAAGCCACAGTCTCAAAACCCTAAACCAACATCACCATTTTCGCAAACCAAAACCCTTTCAGAAAAGAAAGATATACAAACTGAACTATAAAACCCTCAAAACCCTAAAATTTACTCATCATTTTCCTAAAGCCTAAACCCTTCAGAAATTAAAAGAGAGGAGTAGATCAAAACAAACTCATCGAAACCTCGTGAAGAAAATCAAATCGGAACCCCTAGGGTTTCGTTCATCCCTTTTAATATCTACGCAGAAACATTAACAATCTATAAAAATCTACTACAGATTAATACTCAGGAGAAGGAGACGAAATAGAATATGTAAAAAAATGAGAGTTTGAGCTTCGCAGCCGCCGTCTCCGCTGCAAGGGCGATTTTTTGCGCGACGATTTTTCTTCTCCAGCGAGCTTTTGGACAGAGAGAACGAAGAGACTGCGAAGGGAAGAAACAAATGTTTCTCTATCTGATTATTTTCTTTAAAAAATATTTCAATTTGTTTTTCTTTTCTCTTTTACTTATTTGTTTGTTTGTTTTTGTTTCAAGGACAAACGGGCCTCAACCAGGCTCTTATCAATTAAAGAAAAAATATAAAAAATATATTTTAAAATAGTTAAATTTATTTATTTTATTTTCCTACGTTTTTCTTCCAAACAAATATAAATATAAATATACATATATATATTTATAAATATAAAAACAAATATGTAGTTCTTTTTATTATTTAATAACAAAGCTAATCTTTTTTTATCAATTAAGCCAATCGACCCTTTCTTTTTTTATTTATCTTAATTTAGTTTATTTAGGTTTTAATTAATTTAATCTTCATAAATAAAAATTGGTTGTACCTTTATTTTATTTTCTTTTCTTTTCTATTATTATTATTATTATTATTATTATTATTATTATTATTATTATTATTATTATTATTATTATTATTATTATTATTATTATTATTATTATTATTATTATTATTATTATTATTATTATTATTATTATTATTATTATTATTTTATTGAAATGAAAATACCAAACAAATTTTTATACTTTTATTAAAGAGAATTATATTTCTCTTTACTTTATTTTTAAACATAAAACCCTAAAAATATTTCCTAACAAATTTAATTTCTTTTTTTTCTACTTAAATTTAATTGAATTAATATTAGACTTATTTTTATTTTTATTTTCTTTTAATTTAGAATCTAGCAGTTTAATTAATTATTTTCTTTCTCTTTTACTAGTTTAATTAGAACATTTTTCATACAAAAAACTTAAAAACATAAAAACAATCTCCTTCCTAATTTCCCTTTATCTTTACATTCTATTTCGTATTTATTTGATATGGTTGTATTAGTAAATAGGTTTTAATTTCTTGTCATCCCCATTTGTAATTTATATCCCCATCCCCTAAATATTGTAATAGCGTAAGACTTTAAATTTCTGTAATTTATCGCTTTCAATATTATTGCTAGTAATTAGGGTTTTTATGGCAAGATTTAAAATCAACAAGTAGACAACCCTAATTCAAGACAAAATTCATGAAAACAAAACACTTTGCACACTTGCACCTCTAGGGTTAATCCACACTTGTTGCCTTAGAATAAACAATCATGTCCCTCGAACGTGGGATACTTTAGCAAAGACCCTCAATTACAAGATTATAGTCCCTCGATGACCCTTTGATGTTGCCTTCAATAAACGATCTTAGACCCCCGTGACAAATTGCTAAAGTATCCTACAATGTTGCCTTCTATGATTGTATGATGACCCACGCCCGTCCCTTCACATCCAATGATAAGGCTTCTCACCAATCAATGGTAAGATAGCAATATCCAAAGGAGGAGGAAAAGAACTAAGACTTTTTAAGTAGGTAGAACGCTTGTAGTTTCTTGCTCACAAACTAAAACCATTTTCACACTCACACTTTCAAAACATCTTTCCAAAAACAAACATCTCTTTGAACTATTTTCAAAACCAACACTTTGTATTCATTTTCGCCGAAACGAGAATCATTACAAAGTTTTCCAAAACAAAGGCATTTTTAAAATATTTTCAAATGCACCAACACTTTTCAATAAAATATTTTCAAAAGTCAACACTTTGTATACATTCTTATAGTGACGAGAATCATTACAAAGTTCGCTTAAACAAAGGCACTTTTCAAAAATAATTTCAAACAAATCACTAACACATTTTACAAAGTATTATAAAGTGAGCTAGCGACTAAGAGCCCGTAGATAACTATGGATGAAAAGGGTGCTAACACCATCCATTTTTCATAACCTACCCCTCGAACTCAAGAAAATTCTCAAAAGGTCTTTCCTGTACTTTTCACCCTTTCCTTTATTGGATAAAAGAAAAGTCGATGGCGACTCTTGCTATCAGCAACAATTGCAATCAAACGCAAAACACCCAAGTCATTTCTTCCATCGTATTACAGACCATTACATTCTCCTCATATCTTAAGCTTCTAGGGATGTTGCTGATAAGATTGTTGGCTAAGAAAGAGAGTCTTGCATGCCTGTCTTTGTAGAATCTGTATTCTCGGTAGAGATCATGAATTATCTTATGATTATCTTTCCCTTCTTTGGCGATCTTTACATACTTCTCTTCCCAGTATCAATTTTCAGCCCTCATCTCCGTGTAGAGTTTCCGTTGTATTAGGAAATCCTTTCGGAGTCCTTATAACTCAAGAGACACTTGCTCATGTTCATCAGTCTTTTGGGCGAGAAATTTTTCTGCCATCATCCTTTTAAGGCGTTCTCCTACCTTTGATTCTTGGCTATCTCGGAGTCTGGTGGTAAGATACTTCATTTGTTCTTCTTGATCTAAATAAGCTTGCACAAACTTTGGATTTGAGCCTTTAGATTTTCTTCCATCTCCTTCTTATCTTGCATTGCCTTTTCATACCATCTATTTAATCTCCCAATTTGAGCCATACAATCTTCTTCCTTCTCCCTTTGAGCTTGTTTCAAAGCATTATTCAAATCGTCTATCTCTTCTAATGACATAGGCAGAGAATCTAGGACATCTGGCTTGTACTCAGGATCTACGTCAAATGGTAACTTAATAGCTCGTACCCTAACTAAAACCCATAGAGTGTAAGGTTTTTTTGCCACAACATTCTTCCTTTCATCCTTTCTTTTATTAACCCTATTCCAAGCCCAGATGATCTTATGGAGAAAATCTTGGTCTTTTTTGCCCATGTCGTGAATGATCAATTGTTGGAGTTATTCATCTGAGGGTTTATCCTCCAAAGGATACCCTAGTTGTCATAGGGCAAAGGTAGGGTTGTAGTTGATACAACCTCGTGATCCGATCAATGGAACATTAGGAAAGTCTCTACAGATATAGATGATATTTCCAATGTCCAAATTCCACGCGTACCACAACATATAATTAGCAGTAAAAGACCTTAACTTTTTAGGCCACCTGTATCTCGTCAGATTTGGAATCATGTAATCTTCTTTGTAGAGATGAGTCATAAACTAAAAATGCAAGAGGGGGATGCAACAATTTAGTGTACCGCTTCCCTTTTTGTACCGGGTATGAATGAAGTGTATAATAAAGGGTTAAATAAGTTTTTGGTCCCTCCAAATATCTCAAATTTCATTTTTAGTAGTCCCTCTAAAATTTTCCTTCAAAGATTGGTCCTCCAAAAAAAATTAAATTTTAACTTTTGGTCCCTCCTGAAATTTAGCGACGATTTCAGCGACAATTTTTATTTAGTGACGGAATTAGAGACTATTTTAGCTATGATTTTGTTAGGAGGGACCAAAAGTTAAAATTTAATTTTTTTAGGAGGGCCATTATTTGAAGAAAAAATTTAGAGGGACTAAAAACAAAAATTTGAGATATTTAGAGGGACCAAAAAATTATTTAACTCTATAATAAATATCAGCAAATAAAGCGGGAGTTGGGTCCGTATTGAAAACTTTTGCGCCCAAATTATGCTAATAGTTGCAGAGTCAATATAGTCCAAAGTCCGTGGAAATAAGATTACACCAAACACAAGAAGTCATAAACAATCGATACAAGATTCCCATTCTTTGTTATTTGCAAAATCAAAAGCCTTAGTCTCCAAATAACATCTCTTAATCCCTCGTGCGTCACCTTCTTTTTTATAATTAAGTGACAATTCATGATAAGGGAGCCCTAAACCCTCCGCCAAGATTTTGACATCAATAGTCTTCCCGATTCCCACATAAGCTTTCTCTTTAGAAAAGTTTAAAAGTCTATCAAATTCTTCGAGAGTCGATACTAGCGCAAAGTCTTGAAAGGTGAAACACCTCAATGGAGGGTCGTAGAACTGAATTAGGGCAGAAACAACATCCAATTGTACCTCTACTTTTGTTAAGTCAAAGGTATCTCCATAACGACGAGTGAACATCTTCAGAGCCCTTTCAGAAAGCTTCCCTTTTATAGCCTTGATTTTCGGCATATCTGTTTTGATGGTGTTAATAGGGACAAGTTGTTCCCCTTTGGCATTCATTTCTAAGAAACTACACCAAAAACCTTTAATCATTATTTTTTGAACTTGTGAATAAGACAAACAAAAAAATAAATGAAGGGTAATGAATATATGAAATGAAAAATGTATGAATGCATAATTGTAGGGGTTAGTGACGAGATTTTATGAATGGTACCCTTAGAAGGTGGACTCTTAGTTTTGGCCTGCGTATATTCTACCCTCCCTATAAGGTGGTTTCCTTAAGGTTATCATGAATAACACTAGATGGAAAGGCACAAGGGCCTCCCTTAAGTGGATCCTCTTTGCAGACCGAAACTTTTATCTCTAGGTCATGAAAGGTCTCGTCACGAGAGTTTGGTTTAAGGGTTATACAAAGAGTCATAAATCTTATTCCAATGTCCCACCCCCCAAGAGGATATCTCTTGAGACGTATTCCTTTCGAGGAATTTCACTGATTCTAGGCGAAGTCGTCACATAAACTCATATGACTGATGTATCCCCTTGGATAATAGACAAACCTTCTTTCTAAGGGTTTCGTAAAAAAAATTTTTGAAATAATAAAATTCCGCCAATAGATGAATAAATAAAATAAAGATAAATAATATATAAAAAATAAATAAGCCAAAATAATAATTAAATGTAAAGAGATAACAAAATATAAAAACCCTAAAATCCTAAATCCCAAGAATAGCTTCTAACCTTAGGGTTGATTCCCCAACAGAGTCGCCAACTGTTGTAACCGCTTTTAAAATGAGATTCGCCACCCTTAGTTTTTATCTTTAGAAAGGGAATATAAAGGATAACCCTAATTTGGTCAGACATTCTAAGTTGTTTGACTCATTTTAGACGAAAGGAAGGTTTTAGGCACCCGTCATCTACCTTGTTCACCAGGATACTAGGGTTTAGAATTACGGCTTAGGAAATAGGGTTTTGATTTTTATTAGGATAACTCACCACGATTTTAGTCATATACATACGTATCCTCTTATGAGGAATCAGAGTCCCAATTTGTAGTTCGCAGTTGGTTGGTGTTTTTTATGGATTACGAAGATATTTTGAATTCTCCTTGAACCAAGTCTGAGTGTGTAAATATCAGAGTTATTAAATGAAGTGCACAGTCGATTAAAATATTTTCGTAATCCTTTTTGAAAATAATCTTGGATTTAATTAAATTAGTAAAAAAAATTGGTGTTGGTTAAGTATTTTATAAATTTATTTAATATTTAAAAATATTATTAGTGCATGGTTAAAAATAATTTTAATGCAATAAATAAATATTTGGATGAATTAGAAAATAAATATTTGATTTTATAATAATAGTAAAATAATATTATAATTTATAAATATATTAAAATATAAAAAAAAATAATAATTGTAAATAATAAAAGAAATTAAAAAAATATAAGGGGTGTATTTCGTGTTGGGCTAGCAAAATAGGGGGGGGGGGTGTGGAAAGTAGGGATTTGAATTCAGAGATTCAATTTAGGCCCAGACACAGAGGGGGTGTATATTTGAACTACGTAGCAAAAATGGGGTGTGTATGGAGTAAGGGTCCAAGTCCAGATGTTGGACTTGGCCCATTAGGTTGGTGGTGGTGTAGGTATGTATCGTGATGGTAAACAGAGCACCCTGGGGTGGGGGGGGGGTTTAGCAACTAGGCCTGACCCAAAGGGTGTTGAGGAGTCCACTTGGTCTCCATGTAGATGGGTGTATTGTACTACGATGGACGTGTGTTTCTGGAACGCTTGATATTGATCACGTGGTCATGACGGAGGATGCATGGTAGCGACCATGGAATTGCGTATACCAGATCATCAAGCAATTATATTTTTTTTTACAAATTATTCCGTAATTTTCATTATCTCTCTCTACTCTATCTCTCATCTCTCTCTTCTAACAACAACAGAGAAACCCTAACGCGAAACCCCTAAACAACGACGGCCAACTCCGATCGCCTTCTTTTCTGATATAACAACAACAAAAATCAACCCAAAATAACCCCAACTCCTAAATATCCATACAACAATATAAGATCAAATGCAAAAACTTCAACAAAAAAATAGAAACCCTAAAGCTAAGTGTTCTACGGATTACCTCTTTGTGTGTGAATTTGCTTGTTCTCTTCTGGTTTCCTTTTATCGTTAATCCTTCTTCTCCGTGTCTCTCAGGTATGGTGGAGATGGTTCAAGGATCTAGGGTTTCAGATTTTGAAACCCATATCCCAATTGGAGGCACGCTGATGAAGATCCAAGTGAGGGTTCTGCAATTCCTAATACTTCTTATGCTCCTCTCCAAATTCTTCTATCTCTGTAGAATTTCCCCTTTTTCTCTTTCCCTCTCTTTGAATTTTAGGCCTTTTATAGCATTTAGGTTTAGACAAATTAGGCAATTTTCGTGTGATAGTCGTTACTTTCTGAAATTGATAAAAGATTACACTAGAAATTAGATTAGATTAGGGATTTAGAGATTTATTTGTTATTTTGGTATGAATCCGTATAATAAGATTTGATTTAGTTATGATTTTATTTGATTTTGTCTTAAGTTTGATTTTAAAATGTGTAAAATTTCTGAACAAATCAATGTGTAAATATTTGATTTAAATAGTAATCGTATAGCCTTAAAACATGGGTTTCTCCTTCTTGATTTGAACAATGCATGTTTGGGCCTGGGTAATTCAGGGAAGAAGATGAATAGTGGGCCCTTGACGAGAATTAGGGTTTCTCATGCCTCTCTTGACTCAGTCAATGAAAAAAGTAAATAATAATAATATATAAAATATAATATATAATAATTAATAATAATATTTATAATAAGATCTGAGAAAAATGTCTAAAACAAAAATAAGAGAAAAAGTTATAATAAGATGGTAAGTTAACTCGGTTAACCAAAGTTGATGGGCCCTTAAGAACAAATTGACACGGGCCTTCAGATTCAACCTTGATTGGGAGCACAACTTCCATTCCATACACAAGGGAGAACGGGGTTTCTCCTGTTGAAGTGCGGACAGATGTTCGATATCCATGCAAAGCAAAAGGGAGCATTTCATGCCAATCCTTATAAGTAAGAACCATTTTCTGGATAATCTTCTTGATATTCTTATTAGCAGCTTCAACAACCCCATTCATCTTCGGCCTGTACGGACATGAATTGTGATGGACAATCGTGAATTCCTCACAAAGTCATGTCATCATGTTATTGTTCAGATTTGAGCCATTTTCGGTGATGATTCTGCTTGGCACACCATACTGACATATGAGATTATTCTTAATGAAGCGCACAACTACCTGCTTAGTAACACTAGCATATGAAGCAGACTCCACCCACTTGGTGAAGTAATCGATTGCTACCAAGATAAAGTAGTGTACATTCTAAGCATTGGGTTCTATCATCCCAATCATGTCAATACCCCACATAGAGAAAGGCCATGAGGAAGAGATCACATTGAGAAGTGTCGGAGGCACATGAACCTTGTCCGCATAAATCTGGCATTTATGACACTTCTTTTCAAATTTGTAACAATCATATTCCATTGTCAGCCAATAGTAACCTTCCCTTAGTATCTTCTTAGCCATCGAATGTCCATTGGCATGAGTGCCAAATGAGCCTTCATGAATCTCATGCATCAAAATGTCTGCTTCTTGTTTATCCACACATCTGAGCAGGACCATGTCATAATTTCTCTTGTACAACACATTTTCACTGAGGAAGAAGCTGTCAGCCAATCTTCTCAATGTCTTTCTATCTTTATTCGAAGCACCAATCCGGTATTCCTGAGTCTGAAGAAAATTCTTGATATCATAATACCAAGGTTTCTCATCTGCTACCTCCTCCATTGTAAACACATGAGCGGGCCCATCCAATCGCCGAACCATAATTCAAGGTATATCATCCCAAGTATTTACTTAATACATAGAAGCTAGAGTTTCCAGAGCATCCGCAATTTTGATTTTCATCTTTGGGGATGTGATGGAATTCAACTTTATTAAAGAAGGGTAACAATCTTCTAGCAGAATATTTGTAAGGGATCAAGCCAGGGTGACGAGTATCCCATTCTCCTTTAATCTGATTTATTACAAAAGCTGAATCTCCATACACATCTAGAATTCTAATTCTGAGATCAATAGCTTCCTCGAGGCCTATGATGCAAGCCTCATATTCTTCCATATTATTAGTACAATCAAATGTCAACCTTACAATAAAAGGAATGTGTGCTCCATGTGGAGTGACAATCACAACACCAATTCCTTTACCATAAGCATTCGTAGCTCCGTCAAATATCATACTCCAACGAGATTCAGGATCAGGACCTTCCTCAGGCAATGGTTCATCACAATCTTTAACTTTCAGAAATATCACATCCTCATCGGGGAAATCATACTTCATAGACTGATAATCATCAACTGGTTGGTGAGCAAGATAATCTGCCAACACGCTGCTTTTAATAGCTTTTTGAGTGCGGTATTCAACGTCATATTCAGATAGCAGCATCTGCCAACGGGAAATTCTCCCAGTAAGATCAGAATTTTCAAAAATGTACTTGATTGGATGCATTTTGGAGATCAACCAAGTAGTGTGATTCAACATATACTGCCGCAAACGCTTTGCCGCCCAGGCCAAAGCACAACATGTCTTTTCCAGCATGGAATACCACAACTCTCAATCGGTGAATTTTTACTGAGATAATAAATGGCGAAATCCATCTTCCCTGTTTCATCTTGTTGTCCCAGAATACAACCCCTGGAATTATCTAACACTGTCAGATACATAATCAACGGTCTTCCTTCGATAGGAGGGAGCAAGATAGGAGGTTCAAGAAGATATTCTTTAATACTTTCAAATGCCCTTTGGCAGTCATCCATCCACACACAACCTTGATCTTTCTTTAAAAACAAATATCGGTTCACATGTTGCAGTCATGTGGGAAATGAATATGGAAATATAATTCAAACGCCCGAGGAAACCTATGACTTGCTTTTTAGTTTTCGGCGCTGGCATCTCTTGAATTTCTTTGACTTTATCAGGGTCAACTTCAATTCCTTTCTGGCTAACAATGAAACCGAACAATTTTGCTGATCGAACATCGAAGGTGCATTTATTTGGATTCAAGCGGAGACGATACTTCCTCAAACGCTGAAACAACTTCAACAAATACTCTACATGCCCTTCTTCATTCTGGGATTTGGAAATCATATCATCAACATATACTTTGATTTCCTTGTGCATCAGATCATGGAATAAGGTTGTCATAGCCCTCTGGTACGTTGCACCAACGTTCTTCAACCCTAAGGGAATCACTCTGTAACAGAATTTTCCCCAAGGTGTGATAAACATTGTTTTTTCCATGTCCTCCGGAGCCATTCTTATTTGATTATACCCGAAAAATCTGTCCATGAATGAGAATACTTTGAATTTTGATGTGCTATCCACTAACATATCAATGAGTGGCAATGGAAAATCATCATCTTTTGGACTAGCTTTATTTAGATCTCTGTAATCTACGCACATGCAGACTTTTCCGTATTTTTTCGGTACTGGGACAATATTGGTGATCCATTGAGGATACACTGACGTCACAAGAAAACCGACATTAATCTGCTTTAGAACCTCCTCTTAGATCTTCACTTCCATATCTAGGTGAGTTCTTTTCAACTTCTATTTGATTGGCGGACACTCTGGCTTCAACGACAAACAGTGCTCTACAATATCTGTATCTAGACCAGACATATCTTGATAAGACCAAGCGAAAATATCCACATACGCTTTCAACAACCCAATTAACCTGCTTTTCACATCAGGATGCAGCAATTCTCCAATCTTGACTTCTTTAGGATCTTCTGAACCCAAATTGATTACTTCCAATGGTTCTTTATATGGCTAAATGGCACTCTCCTCGCGCTCAAGCAACAATGATACCTCTTCTGGAATCTCATAATAGTCTTCTTCTTCGGCCCCATACACAGGACATTCAAAATTGGGTGAGGGTGCAGGGTCATTGTATTCAACGAGTTTTTTAATTAATCTGCACATATGATTTATGATTGCATTTAGAAACTGACACATATCACAAGTGATCATGCAGATTGAATTTCAGTGATTATTTATTTTGAAAGGTTTTTTTTTCTTCTGATTATCATTTTTCAAGAAAAAGTAGAAAATAAAAAAAACACAATTTAGGAAACAATGACAACTTTTATTATTGATCTTAAAGATCAAAGCAAACAGATAAGCCCATACAAGATTAATACTTCCACCTTGGGCAGAGTGAATGATTTTCAAAAAGATTAACAAAACAAATTACTTTGAAACATGTATTCAAGAGGGAACATCAATGGTGATCCAGTTCTGAACCCTAACTTCGTGTGTCACGTAATTTGGCATTTCTGGCTCTGCTTCATCTTCAACAATGGCGTCAATCCCGGAAACAGTTGGGTGAAGATAACCCTCGCTACATAAGATGTCTTGATACTTGCCTGCAACAAACTTCGGCTTCGTGCTCTTACCTTTGTCATTCTTCAAAGAAAACCCTAAGCCAACTATGTTCTTGTTTACAGTGGGATCCACAATCTGTCCCCATACCTCACTATGACCCTTACGCATAACTTGTTGCGCATCCTTAAGCAAAACCATGGAATTCTCATTTCCTCTTATGTTATCAATGGATAAGGCTTGGAACTGGGTTCCAAGAGCAGCTTCATCCGCCTCCACAATGCTGAAATAGGACAAATGAGATATCAATAATGCATGCTCTCCATATATAATCACCACTTTTCCTTCACGTACAAACTTCAGCTTTTGGTGTAAAGTTGAAGTGACGGCCCCTGCCTCGTGTATCCATGGCCTTCCTAGCAAACAGCTATAAGCGGGTACAATGTCCATGACCTGGAAAGTAATCTGAAACAAATGTGGGCCTATATGAATAGGCAAGTCCACTTCACCAATAACAGATTTCCTTGATCTATCAAACGCTTTCACAATAATACCACTTAGGCCCATGGGCGTCCCTTGATATTAAAATTTCATAAGTGTGCTCCTCGGTATAATGTTCAATGGAAATCCATTATCAATCAACACATTGGATATTGAATCGTTCTTGCAATTCATAGAGATGTGGAGGGCCAGGTTGTGATTCCTTCCTTCATCTGGCAATTCACCATCGCAGAAACTCAGGTTATTACATGCCGTAATGTTCCCTACTACACTGCTGAATTGATCTACAAGCATATCACTCTCCACAAAAGCTTGGTCCAATACCCTCATCAAAGATTCTCTGTGAGCAGAGGAGTTCATCAACAAAGCCAAGATAAATATTTTTGAAGGAGTCTGTACTAGCTGATCTACGATTCTGTAGTCGCTCATCTTGATTATATTCAAAATATCATCCACTTCTTTCTCTAACGTAGCTCCACTAGATTCAGCCGTAACCTTCTTGGGTTCAACATTCTCAGCAATTTTCTTTCTTGCACAAACATCTCCACGAACAACTGGTGCAAACACACGACCGTTGCGGGTCGCTATGCTAGTCTCAACTATATTTCGAACATCAGGAATTGGCTGGATGGGAACTTCCACACCATACTCTAAGATTGTAGCGTTATATTTGTAAGGTACAACCTTATCTGACTTGTAGGGAACAGGACCCGGTAAACTAATCACCAATGGGGTAACAACTGGCTTGCTATAATACCCAACTTCGATATGGGCGGGTGCACCAAAATAAGGCACAATGAAGTTTACCCCTTCTTCAACACAATCAGTCACTATTGAGTCATCTCTGGAAAACAAATCCTCATCTGAGGAGAAATACTCATCTGCAGAGGCATACTCATCATCCGACTCTTCTTCAGCCAAATAAACCTCAATCATACCAACTTCATGGTAATCATCCCTTTAACCCGTAACCTTAATAGTTCCATTGTCCAATAACAATTGAACACCTTTCCTCGAAATAGAACATCCTCAGGAGTCTCGATAGAAAATTCGGCAAGATCCATACTGATGTTCCACTTGACCATCCAAGTGGCAGAAAGTAGAATGCAATTTCACAAGGTCTTCATCCATATATTCCACATCAAAAATTCTGAACTCTCCAGGATATCCAGAAACCATATTCACCCCCTCTTCATACTCTGCCCTAGGCTTGATTATGTGGATGAGGCCCTCATCCATCATCTCCAGCAAATCAGCCTTTATCTTATCGCAACCCTGTACGATTGTACTACAAATAGCACAACTGGAATGGTCATACGTATAGTAGCTAAATTCATAGAGCTCTGCATGCATTTTCACCAAATCTCCTCTAACTAGATGAATATCAAAAGTTCGGAAGTCTCTTGGAAAACTGGCCACCATATTCACAACATTTGCTCCTCCATGCTTGGGTAGAGGATTGTCTTTCACATTAGGACCCACATCCTTGAAATATAGAATACCAAGATTCACCAATTTCTGTACCCCAGTCTTCAAAGTATAACAATTCCCAACATTATTCCTTGGTGCTCCCTGATGAAAAGCACGTGTTTGGTCTGCCTTGTAATACCAAGGCAAAGGTGACGGCACAACGGGAGGTGGTCGGGTCTGAACCAACTTCTTCTAAATCAATGCTGGTAGTAACTCTGTATAACTCATAGGAATAGGGTCATAACTCTCCATCTGCATCTTGTCAAACTACTCTTGAAAATCATCCATTATGTCATAGATACCCAAGTCTTCACTTGGTGGAGGAAAAGGACGACACACATCATCGTTAACAAACAGAACCATATTCATCGAAGGAGGTGCAGCAGAAGCAGCATGCACCACTGGAGGTGCAGGAGTAACAATAGTCTGAACAACTGCAGTATCTTGAGGACCAAGATTGAAATCGTCAGGTGCAAAGTTCTCTGGAATTACCCATGGATAACCTTGAGGCATGCGATTTTGAGTGACAGCTGGAGTAGCAGATACAGGAACATCCGGAGCTTCAGCAGTAGCCCTTGTTGATTGAGATTGAACACTCGGTGGCTGATTCTTAGCAGCCACCCGAGATTCCACCAGAGCATTAAGATTGGCCATGCCGACCTTCAAAGTAAAGAAGCTTGGTAAGACACCTGGATATGCATAACAAATGCAAGAAATATGTACAATATGATGCATGATATGCAATGCATATGATTTTATTTAGTATTTCAAGGGATTTAAAGTTTATAGACATATTGTAAATATCAAAGTAATAACGCATTTAAAATACTGGAATTTTTATTATAATAACTTCAAAATAGGTTACAAGTATCAACAATCCCAAGTACAAGATGAAAATAAAGTCTAAAACCCTGAGAAGTAAAGCTGTCAGAGATTACTCTACACGCTAGCGCTTCCCTGTAAGCCTGGCAATCTGAGCCTTCAACCTCTGATTTTCTTCCGTATACCTGGTGGCAACCTCCTTCCAATCACCTGAATCAGGAAGTGAGCAACTAGCATCTGACTGAGGCTTAGGAGAAAATAAATCCCCTTGCCTCTCCATGGTCTCTACAGCCGACTTTCAAGAATCTCAATCAAGTCGTCTTTCTCCTTCAAGTCTGCTCTAAAGGAAATCTCTAAAGTTTGGCACTTGTTCTTCCAAGCATCCTTTTACTGCTGCATCCTGACCAAAGTAAGATGTAACTCTTCTATATCATCCAATAATGGAGGAATGGTCTTCAAAAATAAATCAGACATAGGTGTCTCCAAAGTAACAGCTCCCCTAGGTCCCAAGTCTTTCCTACTCTTCTTATGAATGTGACGCCAGGTCTTCGCAATCTGCTCCCTAGATTCCCTATGGTCTTATCCCTCTTTTAGAAAGAAACTACTCAAATGAATACTATTTGGTTTATCCCTCATCGGATAACCAAGATGTCATCTTGCAAGAACAGGGTTATAGTTAATTCCTCCATTTATACCAAGAAGAGGTACATTGGGGAAACTATCACAACTGTCAATAATCTCTATATCCTGGTAAGCTCGATGATACCAATAAATATCTGAGTGAGTAAATGCCATGATCTTAGGAGGCCAACGGGGTTCCTTCGTGACATCCTAGAAAGCATCAGACTGAGGCATATGAGATATAAAGCACGGGTATAACAAAGGCGTGCAACAGATAATCATCCCTTCTTGATAAGAACTCCGAAGATGAATAGAGTAATAAGAATCACCCAACAATGTAGGAACTGGGTTTCCAATCATGAAGATCCTAATAAAATTGATGTTAACAAACTTGTCCACATTAGGAAATAAGAACAACCCGTATGCAAGTAGAGAAAAGATGGCCTCAAAAGCGACTGTACTCTTCATCCTGGAAAAGTAATGAGCTTTCTCCAACAAGAACTAAGCTGGTAATCCTCTAATCCCTCATTTAGTAGTCATATGGGCTTCCACCTCATACTTCCCCAGATGAATCAAAGTAGCAATCTCCCGTGGTTTTGGCTCACCCTCGAAACCAGTAAAAGGAACACGATCGGTAACAGGTTAATCCAATAGATAAGAATACTACGCCAATGTAGGCATCAACTGATATTCAGGAAAAGTAAAGCAATGATACATCAGATTATAGAACTAGACCAAGGTTAAGAGAATACCCTCCTTCATCTTCACCTTCATAAGAGGAATGATGGATCCATACTCCTTCCGAAAATCTGCAGAACACTCAATCTCGAGAATTAGACTGATCAACTCATCTATCTTGGGATCCTTGAAACTGTATTTAATGGTCTTTCTTTTTCCAGAATCCATGGTCAAAAAGTACCTGAGATATTCACAAATGGTCAACTTTTAAGTCCCTTGAAATAAGATTTCTTCAAAAGATGCTTATGAGTGCATGGATACATGATGCAACAATCACACACAAGATCACACATATAGGAATCATAGGTTCAATGTCACGAGCATGAGGTTGAACGTACTACCCATAAGGTGTTGGTCTAAAAGTTATCACCTGCCAAACAAGGTTCTAGAGGTTCCCAGATTCTACACCATTCCTTCAGATATTACCAACTTCTCGATTAACTCGGTAATTAGTAATATTCTCAAGAAAGACTCGTCCGAGCATAGTATTGTGTGACAATTATTTCCGGATTACTCCGTCATAGCTTCCGCACTACACCTAAAAAGGCCAAGATGGGTTTGGTATTCTATGGTCCTAAGTCTCAGCAGGCTCCCAGGTCGAAAGCAGTACATCTTCCCGATTACTCGGTAAACAACACTACAGTCAAAGAGGCCTCCACTGAGTGGCGGATCTCATGCCTTCTTTTTTAGGATTACTCCCTCAAAGTTAACATGACTATACCGTCCGTCCTATCTTAAAGTTTTCCCAAGTCCGGGTATAGGACTTATAAGTAATCACCAAGCACCCTGGAAACCAGGAAAATCTAGAAAAACATATATATAACATATAACACATAAACAACAATAGCACATATACGAATATAAATAAAGATAGGTTCAACCCACTTAGGGATGGACCAGCAAGAGGTAAATCTTTCCTCAGTAAATTCTCCATTTTTTCTGTAGCGGTAGAAATGTTTAAGACTAAGCCATTGGATTGACTTGACTTATACATATCAAAATAAAAATTGCCACCGCACTTTATTGTTTCCAAAGGAATGGGAAAAGAGCGAGTAACCCAAAAAGAGGGGGAAAGATTCAAGGTAAGGGGGTTGGTTATGCAAAGGGAAATTATTAGAACCCTAAACATCTACGGTACTCCGCAGGAACCTCTTTGAAAAATCTGTATATTTTGGCTATAAAATGTTGTATAAAAATGGATGGTGGAGGTGAGAAAAGAAATATATTTTTTATGGTATTTGCACTCGCTGCGGTTGTGAACCTTTAGTGCCTACGTACCAACTTTCGTGCAATAGGGGATCAGGGTACACGTAGTTCCTCTTTTAAAGTATTTTAAAGCATAAGTGTGTTGGTTAATTTTATGAGGTAAGACATCATCATCATTGTCCGTGTGGAAAACATACTTACTACCCACAATCATGAGAAAGGAGAATTTGCATCATGTCAAAGTGGAGGATATGGCTTGGATTTTAAAATCAACAATGCCTCACTCAACACCCAAGTGGAAAGTATCTCTCTTCACTACACATTGTGGAAGTATAGTTGTTTGCATCACTACAAGGATTGACAAGAGTCCAATCTTTTGAGAAAAGTTTTAAAGATAGAAGCCAAAGTTGAAAAATAGTTTGAAATGAGATTGATTGACTTTTAGTCTCCTCAAAAAAATGTCAAGGTATTATTAAATTGATTGAAGTTCATTTATGAAAAGGTTTTGAAAATGCATGGACCTAAGTCTAAGTTATTATGAAAGTGGTTCAAGTTTAAAAAAACAAGAAGAGTTTTCAAAAGGAGGGAGAATATTTTTGAAATTAAAGAAGATAGGAGGAGAAGAAGGGACTATCCTAAAGCATAAGGTAAAAGCTAGGGATAAGAACCATCTAATCAACAAGAAGCCAAAACTTGACATTATGAGTAATGATGAAGTTCCTATTCTTTGGATTGAAACCAAGCAACCAAAGATACTAGACCTCTTAAGGGAATCAAACATAAAGTGTATTAAGTATTCACAAAAATTGGGCAAAGTAATGACTGTATACGGGTAAATTCCAGATTACAAAAAAAATATGTAATCACAATAACCTACATACAAAACAAACAAAGCAACCCAATATCTTGAGGTAAACCTCAAGAACTTCATACAAAATATCAATCAAAGTCATAAGGTCTCCAACATAGGCCAAGGTTTCTAATGCCAAGTCAAGGAAGTCCAATGCTCCATAATGCCAAGGATAGTAACCAAATAGTCCAAGTATCATTAAAGATTTTTATGGTTTATGTTGATTATTAAGTGTCTTAGAAGAGAAAAGAAAAGCTCAAATGGGAAAAATAAAAATGACATGAAATGTAATGCTTAAAGTAAATGGTACGTAAAGCATAAAAAATAAAAGGGCACAAAGTAAAAATAATTTAATAATTAGTGGTTAGTTGGATGACCATCTTGAAACTTGCATTTGGAACTCATTAGAGGATTGGTAGAACCAAAGCCTCCACACAACAAGTTGCATTTGCTTTTTGTCAAGTTATTCATTCATTTGGAATCCTCAAAAGTACCATTTAATGATCAAAGATATTTAAGTGATCCGCGTTGACCAAAAGTGTTGTAGATCCATTAGAGGATTGGTAGAACCAAAGCCTCCACACAATGAATCTCAAGGTTATTGGATCAAAGAGATCAAATTAAAATACTTGGGCTTGCAAACATAGGTTTGAGCCATGAATGATCATTCATTCGAATTGGGACAAAATTTAGCCCTATGTTAAGCAACCGTAAGTGGACTTAGAAGTCGCACCTATTTTGAGGCCGGTCAATAACAATCTATGCACCATTTATTTTGAGATATGATATAGAGGTCATGCTCCAATAACACTTAGTGCAATAAGAAAGGGATGAAAGGAAGAGGGATATGAGAGAATATACAAACCATTTTTGAATTAAATATAAATCAAACTCTTATTAAAATCATTCATCCATTTTTGTGGAGTTAGACTCAACACCATGAATCCAATGATGTTAACAAAGTTCATGACCAAAAATTTAATCCAAGATCAGCCAGAAAATAATAAAAAAATAATATTGCATTTAATATATACATAAAAAGGTTTTTTAAAAAGTTTTAAAATACAAATAAAGGATAAAAATATCAACTATATTCAAATTAATCAAGAAATAAAAAGTAAGACCATGGAAAAATCAGAAATGGACTCAAATATTTTTATAAAATTTTTGGTAATTTTTTAAAGTCAGAAACTATTTTTAAA
The DNA here is from genome assembly GCA_948472305.1 of Vicia faba. Classification (NCBI taxonomy): domain Eukaryota; kingdom Viridiplantae; phylum Streptophyta; class Magnoliopsida; order Fabales; family Fabaceae; genus Vicia; species Vicia faba. The sequence goes on along the minus strand of OX451738.1, from coordinate 1,605,860,183 downwards.
ATTAAAAGAAATGAGTAAACTAAGCCAAATATGATAAAAAAATACCAAAGTCAGAAATAAAAAATAAGTGAGGTCACCAATATTTGTTACAATATCATTGGATCATTCCATATTTTTTTCAGAATTTAAAAATGCATGAAAGTATTTTTAAACATTTAAAACAAATCAAATAAAGTGAAAATTTATAAAAAATACCAAAACACAAAATAAAATTGTGAAAAAATAAAAATTAGAAAGAGAAAAATTAAAAATATTTTTCATAATTATTTTACATTTTTTGGACTAAAAACGAATTTTCTATGATTTTTTGAAATTTAAATACATTTAAATATAAAAATAAGAAAAGAAAATAAAAACCAAAAAAATATGGACCATCTGATAAATGTCAAAACGCGTTAGTAAACAGATTAAGTGGACCTAGCGCGCTGTGCATATTATGGATTTTAGTGGATAATGCATTGGATCATTAATTAAATCAGATTTAAAAAAACAAGTGGCGTGCCATCATTGGTTGGAAGATGACACGTTGGTCATCTTCAACATCCAGCCAACGTGAATTGCAGGTCTCTCAAACTGTAAAATCAAAAGCTCAGACCTATTCCATTCGCTTCGTCTCTTCAAGACAAAGACAACCACACCTTCGCGACAAATTTATATAAACTGTAGCTCAAGCAATTTGGAAGGAAAGTTTTGAAAAGGGATTTGAAATTTCATGGTCAAAACAAGTTTCCAGATAAAAGTAAGTGTTGTGATTAGAACCAGGGCAATTAGAGCATCACAATGATATCAAAGTTTTGAAGAATTGATGAAGGAATCTACCTATTGAAGTTGAGTTGCAGAGCTCTGAAACTGGACTTCTATGGAGCAATATAGGGCATGATTCTTGAATGTAATTATATGATTAGCTTCAGGGAAGATCAAGGAAGGTGAATTGATGGAAAATGGATTAAAAAGGCTTGAGAATAGATTTCGAATTAGCAGAATTTTGAGTTATGGAGCAAGTTTGGCAGGGTGATTCTGGCTATCCAAGCTTGAGGAAATGAATAGGGGATGACCCTCTATTTATAGGGAATCAAATGGAATGTCCAAGCATGTGAAATGATGAAGTTTGGAGTGAAATCGTGTGAAGTTACAAACAAGAAAAGTGTGACTTCTAATTTGATCAAAACCCATCCAAAATGTGCATTTTGTTGTGCTAATCAATTCTGGAACTTCACTAAACATGTTTAGAGGAAAAAACGCGTGGAAAACTTGTGATTAGAAGCAAAAACAAAGATTTCAAATTTTGACTTATGAAGAAACTTCAGTTCCAAGTTACCAAGTTCAATCCAATGGAATTCTTAGCTAAAGGTGTCTTAAGGCATGATTCTTGATACTTAAGAAAGATGAGGTTACAAGCATTGAAATGGAAAAATAATGGAATCAAATGGATGCTCGAGCTGAAAGTTGCATTGAGTCAAAGTTGAGAAAAAGAAGTTGACTTTCCATACATAGAAATATTCATCTTTTCCTTCAAAAGTGACCTATAATGTTTTGCATTCAAACATGGCCTTCCACTTGGAATTTGCTCTTGACCATAAAATATGGCATGAAATAGACCTCTTGAATGACATTTTGAAACTTTAACCATTTAAAATCTCCAAAAATTGAGAGAGTTATGAGTTGTTAAAGTTGGCAAAAAATCATGAAATGACCTATAATCTTTTGTATCCTTAGGGCATCTTTCATCCATTTTATCACCTTGCACATAAAATAAGGAATAAAGTTCATATCCTCAAGATCATTGTGGAATAAGAATGGGCTCAAGGTGATAAAAATTGACCAAGTTATGATCATTTGAAATCACACATGAGAAATTGGGGGTTCATCTGGAGGACTTGTAATCTTTCTTCGTCATCAAGTTTCTTTCACATGAAAACTCCTTGAAACTTTTGAAGTGATTTGTTAATAACCCTTTGAAGAGAAGGATTTTTTTGGAATCACTCAAAAATACCAAAAGATGAGCAAGATATAGTTCTTTGAAGTTCAAAACCCTGGCTCTTAGATCAAGAAAATGCTTTGAGGAACTTTGACAATCTTGAACAAACTTATTGTACCAACGCTCTTTCTTTGTAAATAGAAGTTGTTGAGGATGATAATGAGAAATTATAGCCACCAAAACCACTTCCATATCTTGATAATTGAGAGAAATATGCACTTGTGATAAATGGGAACAAGACCTTGTCCAACCATGACAACTTCTTCCATTAATCCCTTGCACTTTTGAATCAATCTTGATAACTTTGAAATGTAGTGAACCAAAATAACCTTGCCATGCCATCCTTTCCAAAACAACTTCAATGGTTAGGTTTGGACTTCTCAAGCTTTATTGACTAGGGCATGTAAATAAACTCATGAATCCATGGAGCAACTTGCTAAGCCTCATTGTCTTTACCTACATTAGTAACAAGCAAGATAAACCAACATTGAATTTTATTAATTAAAATAAAAATCAAGACAAAATATTCATGATCACAAAAGAAAACAAGTTAAGGTGCTTGGTGATTCCTCAAAGAGCAAAGCTAAAGATAGGGGGAGAACCAAAAGCCCTAATGTGATCTTGTTGTAATTGAATCAACATGGTATGATGAAGGGATCTTAGGGGAAAAATTGGGGTACAACACCTGCATGTATCTATTGAGTGCATGGGCACTACATTATCTCATGTGTTGGTGGACATAGATTCCTATTTGAATGTCTTTCCAAATGCTGCTTTAGATAAACTTGATTTTGAAGGGATTGTCCTAAAACCCAATGTCATTGCGGTGAGAGCTTTTGACGGTTCAAAGAGAACAGTGCATGGAGAGGTGGATCTTATGATCAAAGTGGGTTCCCAAGTCTTCGAATCTACTTTATATGTAATGGATGTTTGGCAAGCCTATCCATGAGGGGACGCTCTTGGATCACCATGGGGCAGGTGCCGTCACTTCTACCTTACACCAGAAGTTGAAGTATCCCATGAGGGGAAAGATTGTTATAATTTACGACAAAGAAGAATATATAGTGAGCCATTTGTATTCTTTCAAGTATGTCGAGGTGGATGGTGAATTCGTCGAGACTCCTTGCCAGAACTTTGAAGTTGTTTCTCAGACAACCTCAATTGATAAAAGCTACATTTGTTGTTCCTAAGACTCCATTAAAAATGGCTTCTCTGAAAGATGTTGGGGCTGTGGTTGAAGAAAGTGGTTACGCTATTTGGGGTCAACTTCCCTATATTCCTTATAAATCTGAAAAGTTTAGTTTGGGTTTCACTTCTCTAGCTCAGAGGGTTATCTGTCGTGCTCGTGCCAATTTTGGGAGACCACCATTCCGCATCAACAAGAATGGAGTTCACAACAATCATGTTAACACTGTGGAAGACGATGATAGTGGCTGCAACCTAGACAATTGGATCTTCCATACTACCAACAATGGGCTAAATAATTGGAAGGGTGAAGACTTTATACTAATCTCTTTTAGTCATGACTAAATACTATTTTCTGTTTTTCTTGCTTTCAAATTTTGGTTATGTAATTTAAACAATGACTTTAAGCCTTGTGCCTTACCCGGGGCACAATGGTTCATTTATTAGGGTTGTCATTATTCATAAGCATATTTTCATTTAATAAATCATTGGACATTTGCACTCAAATTTTGCGCTCTCTGTCTTTCTTTTTATTTATTATTTTCAAAATAGTTATGTATTCTTACACACACCCATGCAACAAATTGCACATCCACACCGACCCTAGATCCCATTGATAACAGTCCTGCTATTGCCAATTATGACTTTGAAAATCCGATCTACCAAGTCGAGGACGGAGGTGAGGAAAATTTGAAATACCTGGAGAGCTTACTAGGTTGTTAATGCAAGAAGAAAGGGCCATACGGCCACCTGAAGAGTTGGCCGAGATGGTGAACTTGGGTACGGAAAAAGACAATAAAGAAGTCAAGATAGGTGACAACCTAGAAGACAGTGTCAAAAAGAGGTTAATTCAAATGTTGCATGATTATGTTGAGATCTTTGCTTGGTCTTACGAAGACATGGCAGGGCTTAATACTGATATTGTGGTTCACCATCTACCGATGAAGGAAGGTTGCCTCATTATAAAGCAGAAAGTTCGTCATATGCGTCCTGAGATGTCAGAAAAGATCAAGGCTGTGGTTATGAAGCAATTTAATGCAGGGTTCTTAGTTGTTACATCCTATTCTCAGTGGGTTGTAAATGTGGTGCCTGTAACCAATAAAGATGGTAAGGTGCATATGTGTGTAGACTAAAGGGATTTGAATAGGGCGAGCCCCGAAGATGACTTTCCCCTTCCACATATAGATGTTTTGGTTGACAATATCACTCAGCATAAAGTATTTTCCTTCATGGATGGTTTCTCCGATTATACTCAAATCAAGATGGCATCTGAAGACATGGAGAAGACTACTTTTGTCACACAGTGGGGCACTTTCTATTACAAAGTTATGTCTTTCGGTTTGAAGAACGCCGATGCAACATATCAACGTGCTATGGTAGCTTTGTTTGATCCATCACGAGATAGAGGTTTATGTTGATGACATGATAGCCAGATCTCAGATTGAAGAAGAACATCTTGACAACCTGCACAAGCTGTTTGAAAGATTGAAGAAATATAAGCTGAAGTTGAATCCAAACAAATGCTCCTTTGGGGTAAGATCCGATAAGCTCCTAGGTTTCTTCGTCAGTGGTAAAGGTATTGAATTTGATCCCACTGAGGTTAAAGCTATTCAAGAAATTCAGCTCCCCGTATTGAGAAGGAAGTCAGAGGTTTCCTGGGATGATTGAACTATATTGCCAGATTTATTTCCCATTTAACCACTACTTGTGAGCCAATCTTCAAGTTACTAATGAAGGATCAAGTAGTAAGGTGGAATGATGATTTTCAGATAGCCTTCGATAAAATCAAGGAGTACCTCCAAGAACCTCTAATTCTGATGCCACTGGTTGAAGGAAGACCTTTGATCATGTACTTAACATGGTTAGAAAACTCAATGGCGTGTGTACTGCAGCAGCATGACAAGTCTGGTTGAAAAGAGCATGCAATATACTACCTTAGCAAAAAGTACTGTTTGGGAAATAAGATGCTCACTGCTCGAGAAAACTTGATGTGCTTTCGCATGGGCTGCTTGCCGACTAAGATAGTATATGTTGACACATACTAGCTTGTTGATCTCTAAGATGGATCCAATAAAATACATATTCAAGAAGCCCAGTCCCTCCAGAAGAATAGCAAGATTGAAAATGGTCTTGACAGAATACGACATTCAGTACACCACTCATAAAGCAATCAAAGGAAGTGTATTGGCAGATCATTTGGCTCATCAAGCCGTATACGTCTATCAGTCTATGAATTTTGAGTTCCCGAATGAGAATATTATGCTAGTTACTGATTATGAAGAACCTGGACTGTATGAAGGGCCTGAGTCAGGATCTCGATGGACTACGGTGTTTGATCGAGCTTCCAACGTGCTTGGTAATGGAATTGGTGTTGTGATTGTCTCTCCCAAGGGTTTCCGTACGCCCTTCACCACCAGATTATGTTTTGATTGTACCTACAACATAGCAGAATAAGAAGCATGCATCATGGGTATCAAGGCTGCTATTGATATGAGAATTAAATTGTTGAATGTATATGGGGACTCAGCCCTAGTAATCAGTCATATTAAGGGCGAATAGGATACGAAGCATCCAAATCTCAGTCCTTATCGAGAGCATGTGTTGATGTTAATTCCATACTTCGAATAAATCACTTTTGAACACATTCAGTGAGAAGAGAATTAATTGGCAGATGCATTAGCCACCACGTCGTCTATGTTCAAATTCATATGGGATGATGAAGCTCCTCGAATTACTATTAAGAGATTAGACGAACCAGCACATTGCTACAAAGTTGATACTGATGGAGTAGAGGAAAAGCCTTGGTACCAAGAAGTAAAAAGATACCTCGAGACTCAAGAATATCCTGAAGGGGCATCTATCAATGATAAGAAATTCCTATGGAGGTTCTCTGCCAAATTCTTTCTGAGTAATGGAATTTTGTACAAGCGCAATCATGATTCGGCTCTGCTTCATTGTGTAAATAAGAAGGAAGCTGGGAAAATTATGGAGGATATGCATGAAGGAGTTTTGGTACTCACTAGTGGGTATACGATGGCTAAGAAAATTTAGGGAGCGGTTTATTATTGGTCTACCATGGAAAATGATTTCCATCGTCATTCTAGAACTTGTCACAAGTGCCAGATTTATGCTGACAAAGTACACGTGCCTCTGGTTCCTCTGAATGTCTTGACTACTCCATGGTTGTTTGCAATATGGGGCATTGACATGATTATAGATATTAAGCCTACCGCGTCTAACGAGAATCATTTCATCCTGGTTGGTATGGATTATTTCACGAAGTGGGTTGAAGCAGCCTCGTTTGCCTCCATTACCAAGAATGTTGTGGCTCGGTTCATTAAGCATAATCCCATATGTTGGTACGGCATACCCGAGAGGATTATCATAGATAATGGTACCAATCTCAATAATACTATGATCACGGAACTCTGCATGCAATTCAAGATTAAGCACCACAATTCTTCTCCGTATCGACTAAAGATGAATGGCACAGCGAAAGTCGCTAACAAGAATATCAAGAAGATTTTGCAGAGGATGACATTGACATACAAATATTGGCGTAAAATGTTACCATTTTCTCTTCATGTCTTACCTGTTGAGGTTCAGATTCCTTCTCTAAGGATTATGAAGGATACAGAATTGGACGAAGACGAGTATATACAAACTAGACTTGACCAGATAAATTTAATTGATGAAAAAAAGGCTTGCGTCTATTTGTCATGGTCATATGTATCAGAAGCTCATGATTAAGGCCTCCAACAAGAAAGTCAAACATCAGATGTATCGGGTTGGTGAGTTGGTCGTAAAGCGCATCATCTTACCACAAGGTGATCCCAGGGGAAAATGGACTCCAACATATGAAGGGCCATTTATGATTAAGAATATATTTTCTGGCTGCGCCATGATACTTACCACCATGGACAGTGAAGATCTTCCACACCATGTGAACGCGAACATAGTTAAAAAATACTACGCATGAAAAAAAGACCCGCTAGGTCGACTGGCCTAGGCAAAAATAAGGGCATCCCGACGAACCAAAAGGGTTCGGGAAAAAATTAGGGATATATATATATATATATATATATATATATATATATAAATTTATAAATTGTACATCCGACAAGTCGAAAACCTAAAAAGGCGGCCTGGGCAAAAAAGGATATCCCGGTGGACAGAAAACTCGATAGGGAGGTCCATGTAAAAGTTAGGGATTAAAGCATACAACTATGTCCCGTTGGATCACCCATCTTCCTACAGTCAGCATAATTACCAACGTCAAAGTTTAAATGGTACAGATTAACTCAATCAACTTTTTCCAACAATGAAGGATGAGATTCTTAAAGATATAGTGGCAATAGCAGAGTTGAAACTCGATGGGATCATTTCCACATAGCTGTTTTTCTTTGTTTCTCTTTGTACACCTTTTTATTTTACGATGATTTCCTCTTACTAGGACTTTTGTCTCTCTGTATAAAACTGTCTGATTATAGGCAAACTTTCCAAATCAATATAATCAGTTTAAAATTCAAAGGCTATTTTTACTCTCTCTGTTTTGTTTGCAAAACCGTCCAATGATTATATTGAATGAACATATAAATTTGAATATGATTACCGTTTACAAATGTATGCATAAAAACAAGATTAGCATTTACGAGAGACGCCAGAAGTTCAGATAACGTTCGAAGTTCCCCATAGAGCAATTTCATCAGATATTTCTCCTACAAGTTAATCCCCATCGAATATTATTTCCTCAGTGAAGTCACCACAATCTATAGAGTTTATTTCCTTGACAAGATTGTCTTCTCGGGCCAGATGACATGCAATGTTGTCCTCCCCAGAAAAGTCAATATTCATATCTGAAACATGGTCAAGAGGTAGATCAGATAATTTCAGTTCTTTCATCACCAGTCAGAATACAAATCTTACAAAGAACGATGAATGACCGACTCTCGTTGAATTCTTTTATCCCCAAGCAGAAGTCGAAGATCCCTAGCAGAATGTCCTCAAGCAGAAAACAAAATTCCTCAGTAAAAGTCAAATTGAAGAACTACTATCTTCATCCCCATCAACAATCAGAGATTCATTTTCCCAGTAGACACTACTATACAAGGCTAGTGATACACTTCAATAACATATTGCATCCAAATATAATTTACAAAAGAATCATAACATATGCATACGAAACACATATAACATTCTCATTTATTTTGAGAGAATCATTATACAATGCTTTACATACATCATGACATTGCACATAACTAAATTTGTCTTTTTAGGCTGAGTTCGCAAACAGAAAGATATTACCAGTAATTTACATACATGTTATAGATCAATTCCTAAAACAAGACGGGATGGATACCTACCTGACCAAGTGATTTCCTTCAGAGGAGTTCTGAAACGCATTTCCCCTTCAGCATCTCATTCTGAAAAGCATCTCCCTTTAGAAGTTTATTCTGAAAAGCATCTCCTTCAACGCTTCATTCTGAAAAGCATGTCCCCTTCAAGGATGGAACCCTGAAAATCATTTCCCCTGGAGACCAAGTTCTGGCGAGCATTTCCTTTAGAGGAGTTCTGAAACACATTTCCCCTTCAGCACTTCATTCTGAAAAGCATCTCCCTTTAGAAGTTTATTCTGAAAAGCATCTCCTTCAGCGCTTCATTCTGAAAAGCATGTCCCCTTCAGAGATGGAACCCTGAAAAGCATGTCCCCTAGAGACCGATTTCTCGTGAGAATTTCCTTCAGAAGAGTTCTGAAATGCATTTCCCATTCAGAACTTCATTCTAAAAAGCATCTCCTTCATAATTTTTATTTTGAAAAGCATCTCCTTTAGCGCTTCATTCTGAGAAGCATGTCCCCTTCAGAGATGGAACCCTGAAAAGCATTTCCTCTAGAGACCGAGTTCTGGCGAGCATTTCCTTCAGAGGAGTTTTGAAACGCATTTCCCCTTCAGCACTTCATTATGAAAACCATCTCTCTTCAAAATTTTATTCCGAAAAGCATCTCCTTTAACACTTAATTCTAAAAAGCATGTCCCCTTCAGAGATGGAACCCTGAAAAGCATTTCCCCTAGAGACCGAGTTTTGGTGAGCATTTCCTTCAGAGGAGTTATGAAACAAATTTCCCCTTCAGAAATTCATTCTCAAAAGCATCCCCTTCAGAAGTTTTATTCTGAAAAGCATCTCCTTCAACACTTCGTTCTGAAAAGCATTACTCCTTCAGAGACGGAATCCTAAAAAGCATTCTTTAAGAAATAGTCAAGCGTAGACTTATTTTGATACTCCTATAAATGATTAATTTAGATGGCATATGTAAGCCCATCTCTGACGACACTCTATCACTTCTACGAATGGCATCTTTAAGCCCATTCAAGCAAAACAATCAACCAACGAGCATTACTTCGTACACATACGAGTACAAATTCCGGGTCACTTAAGTGTTCAATCCTCTTCCACCTTCAGATTTCGAATGGCGAGCATGCCAATCCAACTCTTCAAGTTCAAGAAGACTTTCTCATGCTCTTAAGGTTATCAGTTATTCAAAACTACTCAAGAATGATCAGATGATCCTCCTCCTAAGCAGTGGCCTACAATTAGGGTTTTGGTTTTCTCAGAAGAAATTGGACTTCTAATGCCTCAAGTGGACTTCAGGTTTCTCATATACTTCAAAGAATCCTTATTTCAAGTTTCAAGCCTTACATCATAAATTTTATGGTCAACTTACAGTCAAACTTCAAGATTTTTGGTCAACATCAATATTTTGAAGTTACCTTCACTATTTGATCAAGGGTTGATCATAACTCATTAAGAAAACCCAAGATTCATTAAAAGTCAAAAGTTGCTAAATTAGGGTTTTCTTTAGGAGAATTCAACTAATCTTTGACCAAGCATAACTTTCACATGCTTCATCAGAAAATTATCAACCAAATCTCATTTTGATGGAAATCCAATTCTCTACAACTTTGTCTCTCTAAGCTCGAGGCCAAAAAATGATTCATTTGAGAGACATGAGCCAAAACATTACAGGTCATTTTAAAAGTCAACAAAAAGACACTTTATTCCAAAGCAATTTACATCAAGTTACGATCTTAAAATGGAAAAATAACCAACATAGAGATTGTAGAGGACATCTTGAGGATTATAAATAGTCTAATATCACCTTCATATGATAAAAATTGAGAGAGTTATGATTGGTGCAAGTTGGGCAATTTTGAGAAACTGCATGAAATCCAATTTGAGCAAACTTAAATTTTGGGACAAATGGGCTTATCTTTTAGAGTCCAAATGTGTTCTTGACCTTACAATCGACCTCTAAATCTATTCATAGACCATTTTAATTTTTAATTTCATTTATTTTGTTTTTATTTATTTAAATTAAAAATTAAATCAAATAAATGTCAAAGGGAGGTGCAAAGCATAATAGGCCTTTGTTTCAAATCTATTGGAGGCCCAAGATGGTATAAAAATTGTGTGGAATTCACTTGCAAAACAAGTCTTGATATTTTGTCTTATTACAATTTCTATTTTTCAAACAAAATCAAAGGTTTCGTACAAAGTCCAACCCCATGCCTTAACCTAAACTCTTCATCTATATATAGCCAGCATATTCACACACTATAGAGATGAAACCTTACAAGAAAAATTCATCCTAAAAACTTCAAATTTTGTCAAAGTTAGGGCAAACTTGCAATCTTAGTTTCAGCCCTTTTCAAAGCAAACCAACCACTCAAATCAATCCTTGAGACATTACAGAGTAGGTTGGGATCATCCTTGATGATCAAAGAAGCCTGAAACACGTATCCCATGCATCATCGATTTTCATACTTTTTCCAATTTTGATTTTTTATTTTTACCATGCTTTGATCCATACTAATGCTTTAATTGTGTTTCTGAGATGTAAATATACAGGTCTGAATCATCACATGAACCCCATTATGCTAGAATCATGGGTTGTCATTCTTGAACCGATTGATAATATTTTCTTCATATTCATTATGCAGGTAGAATTAGCCAAAACTAAGGGCATCATTGAATTTGCAGCCCTCGATTTAGAGGGATAGGGTCCTATTTGGTCACTAATATGCTTTGCTTCGCAGGTTTTAAAAAATTTCTCACCAGAGAAGACGACCAGAGCTAGGGCTCTGGCACTTCTCTAGTCCCTCTGATCAGGTCTATCTTATATTTATTTTGTTTGGTTTTATTAACGGATGAACAACCACCCCACTAGAAGGAGTGCGCGCATTAAGGAATTACTATACAAGAGTGTGGGTTCGATACCTGCCTTTTGCAATCTTTTTTGCATATTTTTCCAATTCATGCAGGTTTCATATATTATGCAGCACGCTTGTATTTCTAACACAACAAGCAGCTTGGCGCTGTGGTAGAAGGATACGTTGGTGAAGCCAAGGGTGTGGGTTTAACACCCACCCCATGCATTATTTTTCTGCCTTTTCACTAACCCCATTTTTCTTCTTTTTCACTTATTTTCTTTTAATTAAAACTCTAATTTTTATTAAACCTAATCTTAGTTAGACCTAATAATTTTCTAATACTAATTAAATTAGGTTTAGTTTTTTTTAACAAATAAAATTTTGACTTTTGTTTTTATTAATCAATTAAACCTATTTTTTTAAAAAAGATATTAAAATCAATTAGAAGTTTTAGGTTTATTAATTATTTTTATCAATAAATATTATTTTCTAAAATACCAATACTTTTTCTCATATTTTCTTTTCTTTTTTTGTATTTTAATTTTTAGATAAAATTGTATAGGTCACATTATTTGATTGTAATAATTTAGGTTTATTTTTCTCACACTTTTTCTCTATTATGTATCTTCTCCCATGATGTAATAGTTTTAGGGTTTTATTTTCCGTGTATTTATTAAGTAACTACCCCGAAGCCATGTAATAGCGTATGACATTATTTTCCGCACATTTATATTTCTATTGTATTGTAGGTTGTTAATAATTAGGCGTGTATGGCAAGATAATAATCAACCGATAACATGACCGTAAATACAAGATTAAATAACTGAATTGAATGACTTTCACACTTGCACCTCTAGGGTAACCTCTCTTTGTTTCCTTACGAATAATTGGCCATGTCCCTCGAAAATAGGGATACTTTAGCAAAGTCCCTCCGAATAAAAGATCATAGTCCCTCGATGACCCTTCGATGTTGCCTACGAAAAATGATCTAGTCCCTCCGATAAATTGCTAAAGTATCCTTATTTGTAGCCTTCGATGACCATACGATGACCCTCGATTATCCCTTCATATCCAATAGATAGGACTACCTACCAACTAATAGTATGGATGTCAGTATCTCTAAAGGAGAAGGAAAAGAATAAGAAAGACCATATTTAGTAGGTAAGGACTCTAATCGCTTGCTCATAACTTTTCTCAAAAACAAAACATTTTTCACACATCACTTTCAAACAAATATTTTCAAAAAATACTTTGTACGCGTTCTTGAGGACTGATACAAGAACCATTACAAAGTTATCCGTAATTTGGCTTTTCAAAATATTTTTCAAAACACTTACACAGAAAAGCAAATTTTTAAAAGTGAGCTAGCGATTAAGAGCCCGTAGATAACTACGGATGAAAAGGATGCTAACACCTTCTCTTTTCATAACCTACCCCCTAAACTCAAAATATATCAAAGGTCTTTCCTGTTCTTTTCACCCTTTCCTAAATATTGGATAAAAGAAAAGTCAGTGGTGACTCTAGCTATCCACACGTTTGCGATAAAACACAAAAGTCAGTTCACCCACCATATTACAGTGATGCTTGATGATTGTATCATAGGCGTAGGTGCGGATTTCTTTTGATATTTTTCTAACCAAAGTGCTTTTTGATATTTTGTCAATGCTTTTATTTATTGTCAAATCCCCAAAATAATTTCGACGCAGTGTTTACAAGAAATAATCATACTATTTTGCAAATAAAACGGAAAAAGAAAACACAATTGAAAAATTATTTAAAAAATAAATTTTTTTATTAATGAAAATGCCTTTGAATAGGCTTGAATACAAGATGAAATTCCTAGAAAGATGTAATTACAAAATAGAAAATAGAAAATGGCAATGAAAATAATAATTGATACTGCTATTTTCCAATGTCCTTCAATAACTCCAATCTCCTTGCTTCTAAGAAAGATGATTAGATCAATTCTTCCCCTTCGTAGTCGTAGCAATGTGATAAATTCTCAAATCGCATTTTATTTTATTTTTCCGTTTTTTTGAATAAAATCCCTATTTTTTTTCGGGACCATCCTTTCGGGTTTTCAATCCACCGGAAAAATGATTTTGTTGATATGTCCCTAATTTTGCCAGGATCGCCCTTTTGGGTTTTCGATCCACCGGGACGCCCCTTTTTTCCTAGGTCGCCTGTTTGGGTTTTCGATTTAGCAGGTTTTTTTATACAATGTATTTTTGATTGCACCAGAATTCAACAGATGTGGTAGTTCTTCTTCATCCATTGTTGTGAGGATAAGAGCTCCTCCTGAGAAAGCTGTTTTAACCACATATGGACCTTCGTAGTTAGGTGTCTATTTTCCAGGAGAATCTAGATGAGGTAGCAAAATTTTCTTGAGAACCAGATCTCCTTCTTGGAACACTCGAGGAAGAACCTTCTTATCAAATGCTTTCTTCATCTGCTTTTGATATAGTTCACTGTGGCACAAAGTTGTTAAGCATTTTTCTTCAATGAAGTTGAGCTGGTCAAGCCATGTCTGGACCCATTCTGATTCTTCAAGCTTAGTTTCCATGAGAACTCGTATTGATATAATCTCAACTTCAACAGGGAGTACAACCTCCATACCATACAAAAATGAGAAAGGAGTTTCACCTATCGAAGTATGCACTGAGGTGCGATAACCATGTAGTGAAAAGGGAAGTATTTTGTGCCAACCCCTATGTGTCTTTACCATTTTCAAGATGATTTTGTTGATGTTTTTATTAGAAGCTTTAACGGCCCCGTTCATCTTAGGTCGGTAAGGTGATGAATTATGATGCTCGATCTTGAAGTCATCACATAACTCCTTCATCATTTTGTTGTTTATGTTGGACCCGTTGTCTATAAAAATTATGCTAGGAACCCCATATTTGCATATGATGTTCTGTTTGATAAATCAGGTGACCACTTGCTTTATGATATTTTCATAAGACACAATTTTTACCCACTTGGTGAAATAATCAATGGAGACTAGTATGAATCGGTGTCCATTAGAGGCCTTTGGTTTGATCATTCCTATCATATCAATTCCCCATATTGAGAATGACCATGGTGAACTTAGGACATTTAGAGGAGTTTGTGGCACATGCACCTTGTCAGCATAGATTTGTCACTTGTGGCATGTCTTTCTATAATGGTAGAAGTCAACTTCCATCGTCAACCAATAATAACACGCTCTCAATATTTTTCTAGCCATGGCATGTCCATTTGTATGAGTCTGGAAGGTTCCTTCGTGGATCCCTTTCAAGAGTTTGTCTACTTTGTGTTTTTCCACGGACTTGGGTAGAACCATATCATAGTTTCTTTTGTATAATACATCACCACTTAAGAAGAACTTCGCAAATAGCTTTCGTAGAGTTCACTTGTCTATTATTGAGGCATCTTCTAGATATTCTTTCTTTTTTAGATACCTTTTGATGTCGTAGAACCAAGGTCGATTAGCCAGCCCTTCTTCATTTGCGAGGCAATGTGCAGGCTCTTCGAAATGTCTGATTGTGGTGCATGGTTCATGATTAAGCCAAGTTACTTGTAACATGGCTGGAAAAGTTTCTAAGGCATCTTCCATCTAACTTTCTTCTCAGGGAATGTGAGTGAAATAAATCCATGTAAACTCTACAGCTAGCTCCAAAACATAATCCTGATATGGAATTAATTTGGGATGTTGAGTGTCCCATTCACCGTTGACTTGGTATATGACTAACACTAAGTCTTCGTATACTTCGAGGTATTTAATCCTTAGATTAATAACAGCGTCCAATTCCAATATACAAGCTTCATATTCGACAATATTGTTGGTGCAATCAAAACATAACCTCACAATATAAGGTTTATGAAAGTTCTTTGGAGAATTCAATATGGCTCAATACCATGTCCTAGTGTGTTTGAAACACCATCAAACATGAGTGTCCATTGTGCCCCTGGTTCAAGCCTTTTGTCGGGTCCTGGTATTTCGTAGTCACTTATAACCATGATGTCTTTGTCAGGAGAGTCAAACTTCATTGGTTGATATTCTGCCAATGGTTGTTGAGCTAGATGATCAACTAGCACACTGCCTTCGATGGCCTTTTGAGTAACATATGGGATGTCGTATTCAGATAACAACATCTTCCATCTGGAAGTTCTTCCTTTGAGATATGGATTTTCGAACACGTACTTTAAAGGATTCATTATTGATATTAGCCACGTGGTGTGAGTTAGCATATATTGTATTAGTCGTTTAGCCCACGCTAGAGTGTCATACCCCAAAATTACCATACTATATTAATAATTAATTCATTCTTTTTTACTAATATTAGTGTTATTATATTTCTTTGGGTAAAATTAATCTATATTACACTAGTTATTATTTTAAAATTTGCTTCTAGATACATTGGGGTTCAAATAATAAAAGGGGTGTATTGTCTCAAAATGGACCATCAAAATCTGATGACCCATTAAGATTTTGCTTATAATTATAAAGGGGATGTATTTATTGTTTTGATTTCAGCCCATTAAAATTTTGTTTAATAATAGAAAGAGGGATGTGTGTTTTGATAAAGGGTTGTCGGTTTTTCTAAATCAGAAAGGCTCATTACGTTTTTGAGTTTGTGCATGGCTGCTTACAGGATAAGGAGTGGCCCAAAATATTTTGAGGCCCATTTTTATAATGGAGAGGGGAGTATGTTGGGATACAAAATTCGTTAAGATATGAGGCCCATTTTATTTTTAGTCCACTATCATTTACTTTTTTTTTTGTCATTTTTATATTTATTGCTATCCATTGTTTTCCAAAATAAAACATTTTTGTTAATATTATTATTATAAATATCATTGTTGAGACTTGTTGACCAAAGTCAAACAAGGTTAAAAAACCCTAATCAATCAAACCCAGTCATCAGGCCCAAACCCAATGAACATGTACTGTACAGATCTAAAGAAACACATATTCATCAAAGATTAAAACAAATTAAATCTAGAAATTAATTTACAAAGCAATATCAATCCAAATTCAATCGAATCTTTCCCTAATTCTTAATACATAATCATCCACTATACAAATCAAATGAATTACAACCTAAAAAACAGAATTAAATCTTCTCTAATTTCTAAATCAATCAAACAACTACTAATGTAACGACAATCAAACAAAAATTTCCTAATTGAATCCAAAACCTAAGCTATATAAACCTAAGATTTCTAAAGAGAAAGGGGAAGGAATAAATTTGGAGAAGCAGACTCAAAGCCGAGGGAAGAAGAAGAAGTGGTTGAAGCCTTCGAAGTTTCCTCTTGATTGAGATCTAGGGTTTCAATTTCTGAAACCCTAAGATCTACACATGAAGCAATCACCGCGACGCCGTTGCCTGAGAGCAAATAACAAAAAAAAGGAATCAAAAAGAGATGAAGAGGAAAATCAAATTGCAAGAAACACTGCAGGGGAGGTAAGCCGAAAATCACTTAGCTTAGGGACTCATATTTGTTGTTATTTGCATAATCTCTGTTTTAGTGTTATATTGTTGCAGGTTTGGTAATTTGGGGTTTTTCTGGGTTTTCTAGGGTTATGGTTCTTCCTTAGTGTTATGGTTCTTCAATCCTAGGGTTAGGGTTCATACACATGGACTTAGGGTTCTAAGAGTTTGCGCTTCTAGGTTGGATAGAGGGTTAGGGTTCTTAGGGTTGTTTGAAGATCAGGGTTAGGGTTCTTATGGCTTTAGGGTTCTGGGTTTGAATACAGTGGTAGGGTATGAATGTTTGAAGTTTCCGGTTGAATGTCAACCAGAAAGCTGTGCAGAAAGGGTGATTTATGGTGACTCAAGGTGGTGACCACTGGCAAAAGGGATTTCTGGTCAGCGGGGAAATTTCTTATTGGCTAAAGAGAAGCTAGAGCTTCTCTCTCTAAAAGTATAACGTATTTGTGTTTTTTGTAGACAGAGGAAGGAAAGAGAGAGAAAATAGACCTTCAGTCCAGGGTTTTACTTATATAACACCTCTCAATCTGGTGTGTTTCCTGTTACCGTGTGCTTCCCATCACAACCCTTGGATCAACATCAAACGTCCCTGAAATGCATGTCCAACACAACTCTGTGATCTCTCCCACACCTTTCCCAACGGATCCAACAATGTTTTGGGCCTAAGCCTATGATATTTACACCCTCTGTTTACTTCGCCCAACACAATCCTCACCCCCTAGCGTTATTGGTTCCAATTCAATATCTAAACTTGGGACCTTGCTTCACGTACCCCCCAGTTTCCTTCCTTGTTCAATAATACGCCCCTCCTATGTTTGGGCCTGAATCCAATATATGGATTAAGGACCCTACTTTGTGCACTCCCTGTTTTACTTAACCCAAGTAAAATACACCCCTTGCATTTTTAATTATTATTTTTTATATTATATATTTTATTCATTTATATTATTAAAATTATTATTCTATTTTCCTTATTTAATATATATTACTATTATTATAAAATTCCTTTTTTTACTAACTCATTCTTAATTAATTTTTTATTGCATTAAAATTCTTTTTTATCATGCATTAAAAACTTATTTTCTAATATTCTTTAATATATTTAAAAAATATCTAACCAATATCAAAAAATAAATTTTTCACTAACATAATTTAAAACTCAAGATTATTTTCAAAACGTATTACGAAAATAGTTTTAATCAACTGCAAACTTCGTCTAACAACTCCGCTATTCACACACCCAGACTTAGTTCAAGGAGAATTCCAAATATCTCTGTAATCCATAAAAAAACACCAACCAACTGCGAAGTACGAATTGGGACTCTGATTCCTCATAAGACGATATGTAGGCATACGACTAAAATCGTGGCGAGTTCCCCTAATAAAAATTAAAACCCTATTTCCTAAAAATTGCAATTCTAAACCCTAATATCCTTGTGAACAAGGTAGATGAAGGATGCCTAACACCTTCCCTTCGTCTAAAACGAGTCAACAAATTAGAATATCTGATTGAATTAGGTTATCCTTTATATTCCCTTCCTTAGGATAAAAATTAAGGGTGTCGACTCTCATTTTTAAACCGGTTAGAACAGCTGGCGACTCTACTGGGGAATCAACCCTAGGGTTTAGAAGCCTTTCCTTTTGGTTTTATGGTTTTATAGGGTTTTCTTATTTTTGGGTTTTTATACTTGCTTATTTAATTATTATTTTTTTTTTATTTTTTTATTATATTATTTATTATCTTTATTCATCAGCTGGCGGGATTTTATTATTTCAAAAATTATTTTCAAAAAAACCCTTAGAAAGAAGGTTCATCTATTGGCAAAGGGGATACATCATCCCTATGAGTTTTTGTGACGACTTTGCCTAGAGTCGGTGAAATTCCAAAAAAGAAATATGTATCAAGAGACATTTTATTAGGGGTAGGATTTTGGAACGAAACCTATGACTCTTTGTATAACCCTTAAACCAAAATCTCATTGTGAGACCTTTCATAACCTAGAGACGAAAGTTTTGGTCTGCAAAGAGGCTCCGCTTAAGGGATGCCCTTGTGCCTTTCCCTCTAGTGCTATCCATGACACCCTTAAGGAAACCACCTTATGGGCAGGGTAGAATATACATAGGCCAAAACTATGCCATTCATACATCTTGCATTTCACATGTTCATTTCCCTCCATTTCTTTTTGTCTGTCTTATTTATAAAATCAAAAAAATAATCAAAGGTTTTCGGTGAAGTGTCCTAAAAATGAATGCCATAGGGAAACAACTTGTCTGTATCAATGCCATCAAGCCAGATATGACAAAGATCAAGACTATCAAGGGGAAACTTCTTGAAAGAACTTTGAAGATGTTTACTGTCTTCTATGGGGATACCCTTAAGCTAACAAAAATGGATGTATAATTAGACGCTATCTCGGCCTTGGTTCAGATCTACGATCCTCCATTAAGGTGATTTACCTTCCAAGACATTAAGATAACACCAACTTTAGAAGAATTTGATAGACTCTTGAATTCTCTAAAGGAAAAGCTTATGTGGGGATTAGGCAGACTATTGACATTAAAGACTTAGCAAATGGTTTAGGGATACCTTATCCTGAATTGTCACTTAATTACAAAAAAGAAGGTGATGTACAAGAGATTAAGAGATGCTATTTGGAAACTAAAGCTATTTATTTTTCCAATAACAAAGAATGCAAGTCTTGTGTTGATTGTTTAGGAATGCTTGTATTTGGTGTAATCTTATTTCCATGGACTTTGGACTGTATCGATCATGCAACTATTAGTGTATTTTGGGGCGCGAAAGCTTTGAATACGGACCCAACTCCCACTTTACTTGTTGATGTTTATAATGCACTTCACACTCGGTATAAAAAGGGAGGGGTACTCTAAATTGTTGCATCCCACTCTTATATTCTTGGTTGATGAATCATCTCTATAAGGAAGATTACATGGCTCTGAATCTGACAAGATACGAGTGGCCTAAAA
This sequence comes from Vicia faba, assembly GCA_948472305.1. Taxonomy (NCBI): domain Eukaryota; kingdom Viridiplantae; phylum Streptophyta; class Magnoliopsida; order Fabales; family Fabaceae; genus Vicia; species Vicia faba. Next base: position 1,605,840,354 of record OX451738.1, on the reverse strand, counting down.
AATTAAGGTCTCTTACTGCTAATTTTGTGTTGTGGTATGCGAGGAAGCTAGACATCAGAGATATCATTTATAATTGAAAAGACTTTCCGAATGTTCCATTGATTGGATCCTGTGGTTACATCAACTACAACCCTACCTTGGATCTATGATAACTAGGGTACCCTTTGAAGGATAAACCCTCTGATGAACAACTTAAACAATTAATTATTCGTGACATTGAAAAAAACGATCGAGAGTTTCTTAACAAGATCATCTGAGCTTGGAGTAGGGTTAATAAAAGAAAATCCTAAAGGAAGAATGTTATGGTGAAAGAACTTTACACTCGATGGGTTTTGGATAGGGTGCTAGTTGTTAAGTTACCATTTGACATTGATCCTGAGTACAAGCCAGATGTCCCAGATTCTTTGCTTGTGTCCTTAGAAGAAATAGACAACTTGAAGAAAGTCTTGAAGCAACCTCAAAGAGAGAAAGAAGAATTGGAGCTTAAAATCCATAACTTAGCTAAAGAGAAAAGATAAATGAAATGTATAATTGAATCAAAAGATTAACATATTCAAAAAGATCGTTAGGCATTTGAAAAGGAGAGTCTTAAGCAAAAGTGTTCGACTGAAGGGTTGTTAAGTGATACTTTCAACATGGACTCCCAGAACCAATGGGTGGAGGATGCTGCTAGCAAGATCGGGAAACTAAGTAGGTGGTAAAAAAAGTCAATGCCAGACAAAAAGGTGATGAAAGAAGATTTGAGGGCTCAATTCCAAAGTTTGGTGCAAGCTTCTTTAGATCAACAAGAACAAATGAAGTATCTTACCATAAGACTCTAACATAGCCAAGAATCAAAGGTAGGGGAACTCCTCAAAAGGATGATAGCAAAAATATTTCTTGCCCAAAAGACTGATTAATACGAACAAGTGTGTCTTGAGTTAGAAGGCCTCCGAAAGGATTTCCTAATACAGCTGAAACTCTATACAGATATGAGGGTAGAAAAGTTATATTGGGAAGAAGAATATGTTAAACTCGCCTATTTAGCTAACAATCGTATCGGTGACATCCCTAGAAGTTTGAGAGTGTAGCGGTAGAAATGTTCAAGACTAAGCCATTGGATTGACTAGACTTATACAAATCAAAATAAAAATCGCCTCCGTGCTTTATTGTTTCCAATGGAATGGGAAAAGAGCGAATAACCCAAAAAGAGGGGGAAAGATTCAAGGTAAGGGGGTTGGTTATGAAAAGGGAAGGTATTAGCACCCTAAACATCTACGGTACTCCATAGGAACTTCTTTGTAAAATCTGTATATTTTGGCTTCGAATCATGTTGTATAAAATAGATGGTGGAGGTGAGAAAAGAAATATATTTATTATTTTTGCACCCGCCGCAGTTGCGAACCTAGTGCCTACGTACCACATTTTCGTGCAATAGGGGATCAGGGTAGCCGTAGTTCCTCTTTTTAAAAAAATTAAAAAAAAAATGTGTTAGTTAATTTTATGAGATAAAACGTCATTGTCATTGTCCGTGTGGAAAACATACCTACTACCCACAATCATGAGAAAGGAGAATTTGCATCATCTCAAAGTGGAGGATATGGCTTGGATTTTAAAATCAACAATGTCTCACTCAACACCCAAGTGGAAAATATCTCTCTTCACTACATATTATAGAAGTATAGTTGTTTGCATCACTACAAGGATTGACAATAGTTCGATCTTTTTTTGAGAAAAGTTTAAAGATAAAAGCCAAAGTGGAAAAATGGTTTGAAATGATATTTTTTAACTTTTAGTCTTATCACAAAAAGGATGTCAAAGTATTATAAAGTTTATTGGAGTTTATTTATGAAAATATTTGAAAATGCATGGACCTATCTCCAAGTTTATTATGAAAGTGGTTCAAGTTTAAAACAAGAAGGGTTTTCAAAAGGAGGGAGAAGATTTTTTAAATTAAAGAAGATGGGAGGTGAAGAAGAGGCTATCCTAAAGCATAAGGTAAAAGCTAGGGATAAGAACCATCTAACTAACAAGAAGCCAATACTTGACACCATGAGCAAAGATAGAATTCCCATTATTTGGTTTGAAACCAAACAAGCAAAAATACTAGACCTCTTAAGAGAACCAAACTTCAAGTGTATTAAGTCTTCACAAAAATTGGGTAGAGTAACGACTGTATACGGGTCAATTTCAGATTACAAACAAAGGGTGTAATCACAATAACCTGCACACAAAACAAATAAATAACCTAATGTATTGAGGTTAACCTCAAGAGCTCTAGACAAAATAATCAGATAAGATCACAAGGTCTCCAATCATAGGCCAAGGTTTCTAATCCTAAGTCCCAAAAGTCCAATGCTCCATAATGCCAAGGGTAGTAACCAAATAGTCCAAGTATTATCAAAGATTTTTAGGATTTATGTTGATGATTAGGTGTCTTTAAAAGAAAAGAAAATCTCAAGTGAGCAAAATAAAAAATGACAAGAATATAAAGGGGATCAAGTGAGCAAAGATGAAAAATAGCATGAAATGTAAATGCTAAAAGTAAATGGTGCATAAAGTAAAGAACATAAAATAAAAACATAAAATAAAATCAATTATTAGTGATTAGTGGTTAGTTGGATGATCATCTTGAAACTTGCATTTAGAACTCATTAGAGGATTGGTAGAACCAAAGCCTCCACACAACAAGTTTCATTTGCTCTTTGTCAAGTATATCATCCATTTGGAATCCTTATGAGTATCATTTAATGATCAACGATGTTTAAGTGATCCGCGTTGACCAAAGGTGTTATAGATCCATTATAGGATTCGTAGAACCAAATCCTCCGCACAATGAATCTCAAGGTTATTAGATCAAAGAGATCAAATTAACATACTTGGGCTTGCAAACATAAGTTTGGGCCACGAATGATCATTTATTCGAATCGGGAAAAAATTTAGCGATATGTTAAGCAATCATAAGTGGACTTATATAGAAGTCGCACCTATTTTGAGGCCGATCAATAGCAATCTATGCACCTTTTATTTTGAGACATGATATAGATATCATGCTCCAACAACATTTAGTGCAATAAGAAGAGGATGAGATGAAGAGGGGTAAGAGAGAATATAGAAACCACTTTTGGATTAAATTTAGTCAAACTATTATTAAAATTATTCATCCATTTTTTTGGAGTTAGACTCAATACCATGGATCTAATGATGTTAATAAAGTTCATGATCAAAAATTTAACCCAAGATCAGCCATAATATAATCACAAAATAATATTATATTTTAATATATACAAAAAGGTTTAAAAATAATGTTTAAAAATAGAAATAAAAGAGAAAAAATGTCAACTATGTTCAAATTAATCAGGAAATAAAAAGTAAGACCATAGAAAAATCAGAAATGAACTAAAATAATTTTATAAATTTTTGGTAATTTTTTAAAGTCAGAAACTATTTTAAAATTTAAAGAAATGGGTGAAATAAACCAAAAATGATAAAAAATAGAAAAATCAGAAAATAAAATAAAATAAGGTCACAAATAATTATCACAATATCATTGGATAATTCCATAATTTTTTCAGAATTTAAAAATGCATAAAAGTATTTTTAAACATTTAAAACAATTCCAATAAACTATAAATTTATAAAAAATACCAAAACACAAAATTAAACTGTGAAAAAATAAGAATCAGAAAGAGAATAATCAAAAATATTTTTCATAATTTTTTCAGATTTTTTGGACTAAAAATGAATTTTCTATGATTTTTTGAAGTTTAAAACAATTAAATATAAAAAATCAGAAAAGAAAATAAAAGTAAAAAATATGTGGACCATTGGATGAGAGCCAAAAAGCATTAGTAATGAAATCCAAGGGATCTGGCGCGCTGTGCATATCATGGTCATTAGTGAATAAAGCACTGAATCAGAAATAAAATCAGAATTCAAAAATAACAAGTGGCGTGCCATCATTGGTTGGAAGATGACACGTTGGTCATCTTCAACCTCCAGCTAACGTGAATTGCAGGTCTCTCAAACTGTAAAATCAGAAGCTCAGACCTATGCCATTCGCTTTGTCTCTTCAAGACGAAGACAACCACACCCTCGTGCCAAATTTATATAAATTGTAACTCAAGCAATTTGGAAAGAAAGTTTTGAAAAGGGATTTTAAATTTCATGGTCAAAACGTGTTTCCATTAAGAAGTAAGTGTTGCAACTAGAACCCAGGCAATGAAAGTGTGATACGGTGGGAGAATTGACTTGAGGTTTTGCGTTTGTGTTTGCAAATGTTTCGGTTTAGCAAGAGTCGCCACCGACTTTTTATTTTATCCTAAGGAAAGGTCAAAAAGCACAGGAAAGACCTTTGAGATGTTTTCTTGGGTTCGGGGAGTATATTATAGAAAGGGAATGTATTAGCACCCTTTCTATCCATGGTTATCCATGGGCTCTTAGTTACTTGTTTAGATCACTTGCTTTGCTTTTCAATTGTTTGAAATGGTGCTCTTCAATTGTTTGAAATGGTGCTTTGTGTGTGGTTTTGAAAGATATTTTGAAAAGAGGCCATCATTGTGGCAACCTTTGTAATAATTCTTGTTTGAATGTATACAAAAGTGTTTTTGTCTTTTGAAAAGTTTTCAATGTTTGAAAGTAGGGTTTTGAATTTGTGTTGTGAAGTGTGTTTTGAAAATAGCAAGGATGTTTTTGCAAGCTTTGATCAAGTAACTAAGAGCTATCTACCCTATTTTACTCAAAGATCTTTCTTATGTTTTTAACCCTTTTAACAGTGTTGTTTCACCATTGTATTTGATGAACAAACTTGTGTTAGGATGTTAAAAGGGACAGGCGCGGGTCATCGTATAGACCATGATAGCAATTGTGTCAAGTATTTTTGGCAATTTTCTTGAGGGACTTGATCATTTTGTTTAGGCAGCCTAGATAGCGTCATCGAGGGACTATGATCTTTTTTTTTTTGCCAAAGTACTTGACATGCATACCATGGCCCATTTTTGAAGGCAAAAAGTGGATTGTAACCCTAGGGGTGCAAGTGTGTATTGTGTTTGATTTTCATGCCTTTTGTCTTTGATTAGGTCAAACTATTTGTTGGTTTTGATTTTTGCATACAAACCCTAATTCTCTAATCATGACATAATTGAAAGCTTAAAGGTGCGAGAATTTAAATTCTAAACTATTACAACATGATATAGGGAGGGGGCTATAAATTTGAATAGGGGATTATTTTGCAAGAAATTAAACCCTAAATTATTACAACCAAATTGAATTTGCAAGGCATAATACTTAAATGTACAATATTTAAATAAATACAATAAATAAATATTAAATAAAAAGTATTATGCAAAATAGATTTTTAGGTATGTAAAGTATTTTCAATGGAAAGAAATAAATAAAAAGTTAATTTTAATTTTTTTTTAGGGTAAACCCTAATTTCTTAAAGAAATGGTATTATTTAATATTTATATACAAATGTATCAATATGTACAAAAATAAAAGTATATTGAAAAAAAAAGTATTTTTCTAGTATAAAATATCAATAAAAATAAAAATGTATTATTTTTGTGTTTTTTATTCTATGTTTTTAATAAAATAAAGTATATATATATATATATATATATATATATATATATATATATATATATATATATATATATATATATATATATATATATATATATATATATATATATATATATATATATATATATATATATATATATATATATATATATATATATATATATATATATATATATATATATATATATATATATATATATATATATATATATATATATATATATATATATATATATATATATATATATATATATATATATATATATATATATATATATATATATATATATATATATAGTGCGTAAAAAAATAAAATAAATTATTTACAAAAATGTATATATTTCAAGAAAATATTTTCAAATGTGAATAAAAATAATAAATGAAAATAAAAGTATTTTATTTTTACATTATTTTTAAGTTTAAACAAAATAATATAAAGTATTTAAACATTTTTATGTTTGAAATAACTAAAATAAATACCAAATAAATGTAAAAATTTATGAAAATATTTTTTAGCCATTTTTTATGTTTGAAAATAAAATAATAAAGTCAGAAATGAAATTAAAATGCAAAAATAATAAGTATACAAAGAAATGGGCCAGGGGGGTGTGAAACTGAAAAAGGGGGTGTCAAAAGTAGGAAATAGCCAGGCCCAGCCCAGCTACTTCATCTTCTTCCTCTGTCCAACAGAAACACGCGCATGTCCAGTTCAAACTTGTATTTCCTGTTTCAGTGTTTTTTTGACAAAACTCTAAACATGAAACTTGTAGAGCATCAAACAACGATTTCAACCATATAAAACATTACATCTAACTCTCAAAGACCAGAGAGAATTTCTCTGGCCCTAATTTCTAACCTAGTTTTTTCAGAAAGTTCATGGATGAAATTCTCCTAGCACGATTAATATAAATGAAAACTAAGCACATGTATAGTTTAAGGGCAATAAATACAACATCTTTCATTCACAAACCTAAGTCTAAATGTTCCTAAATAGAGAGATAGAAGTTCATGAAATACCTGTTTCAGTTGAGTTCGAGCTGGACAATGCAACAACTTTCAATGGGGCCTGAGGTTCTTTTGAGCTTGCTTGATGTCCTTTGAACCTTTCCCAATGCTTAGTTTGTTTTGAAGTGGCCTGAATCATGCTACATAACTCAACTTGCAAATCTTCCAAACAAAAATGATGATGTGTGTAAATGGAGTTACAGCAACTTGTGAATGGTCTGGACAACTTAGGTGTATTGTTTAGAATGTGTTTGAAGTGATTTTGGACAAAACGCACGAGGGGATTTGATTGTGGCTTGTGATTTGCATAATTGGCCCTGTTTTGGGCAAAAATGGAGATTTTGTGCACAAGGGGTTAGAGAGGATAAAGACTCGTGTTTCTGGCTTACAAGGATATGAGAAACTTGTTTGAAAACTTTTCTTGAGTTCAATATATCAGATGTGTGAGTTATGAGCTTTTCGCCATTTGACTTGTTTTGAAAGCAAAGATGTGAAGTGACCAAGCTATGGCCTGTATAGGCTAGTTACAAGCATGCTCAAGTTGGTGTACTATGCCTGAGATTAGGGAACTTGTTTGCTGCAAGGAAAAAAGTCCAAGGCTCAAGAAAATGCAACTTGACATAAAGTGGCCTTTATGCAAATGAAAGTGTGAACTTTATGCAAATGAAAGTGTGAACTTTATGCTCAAAATGGAAATGTTCATTGTACAATCCTCTCTTGATCAGAACAATTGCAATGTCCAATGTATTTGCATTTAATTTTTGAGTTTAAATTGGTTTAGAGGCCTGTAATTATGTACTAATCTAGTTTGGTCACATTTGGCAAGTGGTATGAACATGTATTGGCCATGGTTACAAAGTGAGTTTTTGCCAACTTCAATCATTCGATTCTCCATAACCACAAAGGTGTTTGAGGAGTTCTTTGACAATTTGGAAAGCTTGAAACATGTACTATAATCCATCTTTGAAATGCAACTCAATACTCCAAGTTTAACTATGTGAAAAATGGCCAAGAAGATGGGTCAAAAACCTGCCTAAACTAGGGCAAAATTTCTCTAAGTTAAAAGTTTTAGGTACCCTTGTTCCAAAAATAATAACTTGAGATACAAGCTTCTTTTGAGAAATATTTGTAAATAAAAGTTGTAGAATTTGTGATGGACTACAACTTTCCTGTTGTAAGTTTTGTTTGAATCCATTTGCATCTTGGTGAAAAAATGAGACAAAGTTAGGAAAAAATAAGAAAATTTTATCTTAGAAAATTTCTAAGTTATGAAATTTTTCCATTTTAAACCCTAATTTGCAATTTTGGGTTTCTTGATGAACAAGTTTCATAATTTGACATGTCTTGATGAAAAATGACCCTTGGCACTTGATTTTGACCAAAAAGTCAAAGTTTGACTTTTCAGTGTACAGTCAATTTTTGATCAGTTAACTGAAAAATTTATCTGTCAATCTTATGCATTTGAGATCTTTTGAACTTGTTGAATGGGTCAAGATGTTGTCATTGAGTTCTTGAGTCCATGGTTGGGCTTGATTGGTCATTGGCTAGGTCAAACAGTCAAAAATTGCCTTTGTACAGTCAAAACCCTAAAAATGACCATTTTGCCCTTTTGGTGATCTGATCAAATTTCTTGTGGAATTGTGATCCAAACTTGATAAAATGGTTCATATGAGTTCATAATGTTGATGTGGGTCAAAATTCATAAGGTTTGACTGTCAATTGGCCACAATTGACTTTTTCCCTAATACAGCTGATTTCTAGGTCAACTGTCCAATTGATTGGGCAAAAATTTGATTCAAGGCTTGAAACTTGGTTTGGACAAACTTATGAGTCCAACATGAAGTATGAAAGTCACTTTGGGCATTGTAGGTCAAAACATCCCTGTGCAAACTCAAACCCTAATTTAGGTCAACAGTGTAAGGAGGTGTCTTGAGCAGAGCAAACCCTAGCTTGATCTTGAGTTCCAAGAGTCTTGTGATGAGAAATGTTTGATAAAATGAGAGGGAAAATTTTGGGGTACAACAGCTGCCCCTGTTCAATCTTCTTGAACCCGAAGAGTTAGATTGGCAAGTTTGCCTTTCGCGACTAGTTTGCCTTTCGCGACTCGAAGGTAAAAGAGGATTGGACACTAGAGTGCCCGTAAATTTGCACTCGTCAAAATATAGCTGAGGAAATGGGCTTAAAGATGCCATTTGGAGATGGTGGAATCTTGATGGATATGGGCTTAAAGATGCCATCCAATAATGTTTGTTGAATTGCAATGTTGTAAGTCAGGAGAATGAGCATCAAAATGGTATTCATGTCTGGAGTGCATTTGAACTGTATCTGGAGATTGAGTCTGTATGAGCAAAAGAATGGTGTCCGTGTCTGGAGCGTATCCGAGCTGTAACTGTATTTGATTTTTGAATGAATATCAGAATGACTGCCGTGTCTGGAGTGTATCTGTATTCTGAATGGGTAACATAGAAACATCTGTAGGTGGAGAAACTATGTGCTGGGAATAAGTTCTAAATAAGTGGCAGAATGGCAACCGTGTTTGGAGCGTATTTGGACTGTATCTGAAGTTGAGATATGTATGAGTAGCAGAATGAGTTCCGTGTATGGAGTGTATCTGAAACTGTAACTGGGATCTGAATAAGTGACAGAATGACTACCGTGGCGACTGCACTGGGGAGAATCAAACTTTTGGTGTAAGGGCCAGAATGGCATCTGTGTTTGGAGCGTATCTGAACTTGAAGTTGATAGTTGAATCTGAATGAGAGATAGAATGGTTGCCGTGTCTGGAGCGTATCTAGTCTATATCGGATTGCTGAAGTCTAAATGAGTAGTAGAATGACCGCCATGTCTGGGGTGTATCCGTACTGTATTTTGACTTGAAATTATGAATGATTAATAGAATGACCGCCGTGTCTGGGGTGTATCCATACTGTATCAGAAAAATTGTTAACGATAGCCTTTTAATCTTATCCTGAAAAGGGTAAAATGTTAGCTAAAACACAAAGTTATGTTGCATGATATGTATGATGCAATGAACTGTGTTTCATCAATGTTTATGATATATGAATATAATGGATGGGCATGTTTGCTGAGTGGTTGTCTTGCTGAGGAAAATAAATCCTTGCTAACTGGAGATAATGAAATCTTTGACTGTCGCCGGGGAAAGTAAATCCTTGACCAATGTTGAGGATTCAAAAAAAAAAATTGATTGTTGAAGATGAGAAATCCTTGCTGACTGCTGGGGGATTAAAGATCTTTGACAACTTCTGTGGGGAATGAGAATCTTTCATGACTTTCCTGGGAGATAAGGAAAACTCCGAAAATCTCTACTGGGGAGTTAAAACCTGGGAGGCTTCTGCTTGGAGAAATGAGACCGAGAATCTTCGATCTTGTTGGGAGATAACTCTGTGGGGAAAATGTTTACTCGGCCAGTGAAATCAGGAGCTTTGGGTTGTATGCCAAACTACTGGGGAAGTATCCTATTTGGGGATAAGCTAAGAAGTTAACTGTTATCTGCTTGGTTTTCGGGAAGTTGAACAGTTCCCACTGGGGGTTGATAGTTGGAAATTTGACTTCTCTGGGGAAGAAGGTTTAGAATATTCTGGCTCCACTGGGGATAGGTTTTTTAGAGTTTTCGGGCTCTGCTGAGGATCTTGAAGTTTAACTCTGCTGGGGAAATATACTTCAAATTTTCAGCTTTGTTGAGGATCTGAAAGGTGTGCTGTAGGGGATTTCTTCTGGAATAACACAAGGAGATCTTCCTATACCTTCAACCTAACATTAATTGTCCTTTCTCAATTTCGTTTTATTTGTAAGCAGTGATTATATTCAAATGCATATGCCTATTTAACAAAAATTTGGACATTTTCAAATAAAAACATAAGTGTAAAAAAGAAAGAAAGGCAAGCAAATTTTTGCATTTTGAACTATCTTTGTATTAACTTTTGTAAGTATCTTTGTACAAAGGAGACAGACATCCTAGTAAGAGAATTTTGTCGTAAAAATTGAAAAATTTTATTTAAGAGAAAGATGGCTATGTGTAACAATTCCATGGGATTCCCATTCTGCTATAGCCTTCACAACTTTGAGTATCTTGTCCATTCGCTGCTTCGTCCGCCGATGTTTGGATTGATCAGTAGCTTGGAGCTTTGTTGGTGAAGAGATTGTTCTTAAAGTGATCCGACGAGACATAGTCATACGCTTTAATTCCCTAACTTTTTCCTGGACCGCCCTTTCGGGTTTTCGATCCACCAGGAAACCCTTTTTTTCCCAAGTCGCCCTTTCGGGTTTTCAACTTGCCGAGTGTACAGTTTTTTTTTGTTTTATCCCTAATTTTTGCCTGAACCGCCCTTTCGGGTTTTTGATTCACCGGGATGCCCTTTTTTGCCCAAGTCGCCCTTTCGGGTGTTTAACTTGTCGGGTTATTTATGCGTAGTATCTTTTGACTATGTTTGCATTCGCAGGGTGCAGCAAGTCGTCATCGTCCATAGTGGTCAGAATCATTGCCCCACCAGAAAAGATGCTCTTGATCACAAATGGTCCTTCGTAAGTAGGAGTCCACTTGCCCCTGGGATCACTTTGCGGAAAGATGATCCGCTTGATTACAAGATCTCCGACTTGATATACCTGGCGTCTGACTTTCTTGTTGAAAGCCTTGATCATCCATTTTTGATACGTCTGACCATGAAAAATAGCAGTAAGTCGTTTCTCGTCGATCAAATTAAGTTGATCAAGCCGAGTCTGAATCCAATTGTCTTCACTCAAACCGGCATCTTTCATAATCCTAAAGGAGGGAATCTGAACCTCCATAGGTAAAACAACTTCCATTCCATATACCAACGAAAAGGGATTTGCCCCTATTGAAGTACGTGCAATGGTACGATATCTATGCAGAGAAAACGGTAACATCTCGTACCAGTCCTTGTAGGTGACCATCATCTTTTGAATGATCTTCTTGATATTTTTGTTCGCGGCTTCAACATCACCGTTCATCTTCGGCCGGTAGGGAGATGAATTGTGATGGTAAATCTTGAACTGCTCGCACAGAGCGGTGATCATAGTGTTGTTCAAATTTGTATCATTGTCTGTGATGATCCTGTCGGGGATACCATACCGGCATATGAGGTTCTGCTTGATGAAGCGGGCAACCACATTCTTTGTAACTGAGGCATAGGAAGCTGCTTCGACCCACTTGGTGAAGTAGTCAATAGCCACCAGGATGAAGCGATGCCCATTGGATTCCGTAGGCTTGATCTCTCCAATCATGTCAATGCCCCACATTGCGAATGGCCAAGGAGCTGTCAGAACGTTGAGAGGAACGGGAGGAATATGTACCTTGTCGGCGTAGACTTGGCATTTGTGACAAGTGCGGGAATGTTGATGACAATTAGCTTCCATGGTAGACCAGTAGTAGCCTGCCCTTAGAATCTTCTTAACCATCGTATGTCCGCTTAAATGGGTGCCAAATGTGCCAATATGTATATCGGTCATGATCAACTCCGGTCATGATCAACTCTGCTTCAACCTTGTCCACACAACAAAGTAGAACACAATCATGGCTGCGCTTATAAAGGATGCCATTGCTTAGGAAGAACTTGGCAGCAAATATCCTTAAGAACTTTTTGTCATTGACGGAAGCTCCTTCAGGGTATTCTCGAGTCTGGAGATACCTTTTAATTTCATGAAACCAGGGTTGTTCCACTACTTCTTCGGTGTTAATCTCATGACAGTGTGTAGGTTCGTCCATTCGCTCAATGGTAATTTGGAGAGCCTCGTTATCCCAATTGAGTTTAAACATGGAAGACATTGTAGCCAGAGCATCGGCTAACTGATTTTCTTATCGCGGGAAATGCTCGAAGGTAATCTGCTCGAAATGAGGCAACAATGTCAAGACATGTTCTTTGTATGGGATAAGATTAGGATGTTTGGTGTTCCGCTCTCCTTTGACTTGACTGATAACCAAAGCCGAGTCCCTAAATACGACCAAAGACTTGATTCCCAAGTCTATAGAAGCCTTGAGACCAAAGATGCAAGCTTCATATTCAGCCATGTTGTTGGTACAGCTAAAGCAAAGTCGGGAAGTGAAGGGTGTATGGCAACCTTCCGGCGAAATGAGTACCACACCGATACCGTTGCCAAGTGCATTTGAAGCACCATCAAAGTACAGGGTCCATCGGGATCCTTGTTCAGGTCCGTCATACGGTCCGTTACCTTCAATGTTGTCCAATGTCATGATGTCCTCGTCAGGGAAGTCGAATCTCATAGATTGGTAATCTTCGACGGCTTGATGAGCTAGATGGTCAGCTAGTACACTCCCCTTTATAGCTTTTTAGGTAGTATACTGGATATCATACTCAGTCAGGATCATTTGCCATCTAGCGATTCTTCCAGATAAAGCAGTTTTCTCGAAGATATACTTGATCGAATCCATTTTGGAAATCAGCAGAGTGGTATGAGTCAACATATACTGCCTTAGCCGGCGAGCAGCCCATACCAAAGCGCAACAAGTTTTCTCGAGCAGTGAGTAGCGAGTATCACAGTCGGTAAACTTTTTGCTAAGGTAATAAATGGAATGCTCTTTTCGACCAGACTCGTCATTTTGGCCCAGTACGCACCCCATTGAGTTATCCAAAATAGTCAGATACATGATTAACGGTCTTCCTTCGACGGGTGGCATCAAAATAGGAGGTTCTAGTAAATACTCCTTGATCTTATCAAAAGCAACTTGACAATCATTGTTCCATTCAACTACCTGATCTTTCTTCAGCAGCTTGAAGATTGGCTCATAGGTAGATGTCAGGTGAGAGATGAACCTCACAATATAGTTTAAGCGTCCCAAGAATCCTCTAACCTCCTTTTCAGTGCGGGGGGAAGGCATTTCTTGTATAGACTTTACTTTAGCCGGATCAACCTCAATGCCTTTGTTGTTGACAATAAATCTCAAAAGTTTACCAGACCTAACTCCAAAATTACACTTTCTTGGGTTTAATCTGAGCTTATATTCCTTCAACCTGGAAAACAGCTTTTGCAAATGATCAAGGTATTCTTCTTCTGTCTGTGATCGAGCTATCATGTCGTCTACGTAGACTTCAATCTCATGATGTATCATATCATGAAATAAAGCTACCGTGGCACGTTGATAGGTTACCCCGACATTCTTCAGTCTGAATGGCATCACTTTGTAGCAGAAGGTACCCTATTGCGTGACAAAAGTAGTTTTATCCATGTCCTCGGGGGCCATTTTGATATGGTTGTATCCCGAGAATCCATCCATGAAGGAAAATACCTTGTGTTGAGCTGTGTTGTCAACCAAGATGTCGATGTGTGGCAGTGGAAAATCATCTTTAGGGCTAGCCCTGTTTAAGTCCCGATAGTCCACACACATTCTGACTTTGCCGTCCTTCTTAGGCACGGGAACAATGTTAGCAACCCATTATGGATAGGACGTAACATCTAGAAAACCAGCGTTGAATTGCTTCATTACCTCAGCTTTGATCTTCTCAGATATGTCGGGCCTCATTCGGCGGACCTTTTGCTTGATCAGTGGGCAGTCTTCTCTTGTAGGGAGACGGTGGACCACGATATCTGTGTCTAGTCCCGGCATGTCTTCATAAGACCAGGCGAAAATTTCAACATATTCGTTCAACAACTGCATTAAGCGCTCTTTGACACTTGGTCCCAGGTTAGCACCCACTTTTAACTCTTTCTTGTCTTCCTCTGTTCCCAATTTGATGGTTTCTAACAACTCTTCATGAGGCAGAATAGCCCTCTCTTCTTGTTGCAAAAGTCTGGCTAACTCTCCCGGAACTTCACAGTCTTCGTCAACTTCGTACTCAGCATGATTGACCAAATCTTCAGAGTTGATGAAGGCTAAAGCAAAATAGTCACCCATGGAATCCGAAGTGGATGGGTACCTGCATTTGTGAGTGTGGGTGTGTGTAAGGGATAGCCATCCTTAAACAAAACAAAATGCAAATGGAAAGAAAATGAACACAACAGTTTATAGATGAAGACGTCCAATGATTCATTAAAACATGGCATATGATAATGAATAAAATCAAGCCCTTACAAATGGACCTATATGCCCCGAAAAAGGCATAAGGTGAAAATAGTGTACGAATTGTTTAGTTATTACAGACCAAAATAGAAAATTGTTCAAAGATAAATTTACTGGTTGATAAAGGTGATGGGAATAAAATCCTTTTCTTCCCAGTTGCTTAAACCCACTTCGACGGTTGGAAAGATCCAACCTTCAAAGTTGTCCTCTTCATCCTCATCTTCTACAACATTAATTCCATGGTAGGTGATTTTGACGGGTGGTCCTCCAGCCTTGGAGCGACGCATAGCCTTTTGTCCTGCAACAGTAAACCCTAATCCAAACTTGTCCGTCTTATGGGGAAAATCAGCCAGTTGCCCCCACATTGTACTCTTTCCTTCTTAGATTACTGCCTCTGCGTCCTTGAGAGATTCCATCCTAGATACATGCTTGGGAACGATAGGCACCTCAACCATTATCTTCGCAACTGTGACCTCAGGAGAAACTTCCTCAAAATGTTGGAAAGGCGTTTCGATGAATTCGCCATCCAAATCCACATAGCGGAAGGAGTTGAGGTGACTTATCATGTACTCTTCCTCACCGTGCACCGTTATAATCTTACTCTTAACAGGATATTTCAGCATTTGGTGTAAAGAGGAGGTAACTGCCTCAACATAATGGATCCACGGTCTTCCCAACAAACACGAATATGAAGGACGAATGTCCATCACATAAAAGGTGGAGTTGAAAACTTCTGTGCCCACTTTGATAGGAATGTCAACCTCTCTGTGAACCATTCTTTTGGACCCATCAAAGGCCCTAACAACGATGTTACTGGGTTTGAGGGTCAATTCTTCGCAGTCCAAACGGTCTAATGCTTTCTTCGGCAACACATTCAAGGAAGAACCAGTATCAACTAAGACATGGGAGAGGGTGGTTCCCCTGCATTCAACTGAGACATGTAGCGTGCCGTTGTGTTTCCTTCCCTTGGGAGTCAAATCAGCATCAGAAAAGCCAAGACCATTATCAGCAGTAAGACTGGCCACGCACTCCTGAAACTGGTCAACCGAAGTTTCTTGGGGCACGTGTGCCGTCTTTAAAATTTTGATTAAGGCCTTAACATGGGCCTCAGAGCAGAGTAGAAGAGCCAACATGGATATTTTGGAAGGGGTCTGCCCTAGTTGTTCCACGACGTCGAAATCGCTCCTTTTGATTATTTTCAAGATTTCTTCCATTTCTTTCTGGGTGGTTTCGGGGGTAACCATAGTATGAGCCTTCGTCCTGACAGGCGCTTCTAGTATCCCCTTACCCTTATCGATAGTATCAACATATGGTCTTACTTCAGGAGTATCCAATTCTTCAACTATCGGGTCTTGCACAGATGGCTTAACAAGCACAGAAGCTTTCGAGGGTTCGAAGATTGCTCGAGGAGGAGCAATCTCCTGAGAAGTAATCCGGCCGCTGTGAGTTATCTTGCTTGTTCCCGCAATGTTCCCTATATCAGGGGTTTCCTCTTCAGAATTCTCTTGGACTTCTTCAATCTGTTTGATACCATGATAGAATATTTCTCCTCCGTAGTTCCATGGTATCGTTTTGTTAGATTGATACGGGACAGGCCCCGGCATGGTGATTTTTAATGGTACAAACTCAGGATCAGGTGTAATCTTGACAGGCCTTTTTCAAGCCTTGGGAAGATTGTCGAAGATGGTTATTATTGCAATATCATTGGTTGAAGTAGAAAAAGTAGCAAGAGTAACAAGAGTGAAGGTATCAACAGGGGTCTTTTGGAAGAGTATCTCTTGGGTATCCATTAGGCGTTGATACCTGACTTCAACATTAGGCAGTCAGCTCGTATGTTTAAACAAAAGTATAAATCTTTACCACAGCCTGGGAATATCCCGGCTCTCATCAAATTCACTTTAAGCACTGGTAAGGGAGTCAAAAGTTCAGCAACATTGGTAACATGAAGGTCTTCCATAACGACATGAACATTATGACCGTGCTTGGGCATTGGGGCAGAAATCACATTTGGCTTTTCGGGCGCATCGAATTCTACTTCCTTGGCGTCAATCAGGTCTTGGATTTTGTTCTTAAGAGCCCAACAATTGTTGGTATCATGCCCTGCACTGTCAGAGTGGTAAGCACACTTGGCATTGGAGTGGTAGTATGGATAGGAGGTATTAGGGTTCTTTGGTGCTTCCTTCAAATTGGTAAGATTCAGCTTTAACAAATGAGGGAGTACTTGAGCTGGAGTCATGTTGATTCGGGTGAACTGCCGTTGTGGCCTTTCTACCCGTTGTTGATTAGGTCTTGGCTGATTGCCGCGAGGTTGATCATCTAAAGAGTTTTGAATCATCATAACCCCTAAAGTTGGCCGGCGCTCGGTTCTCCCTTGACTTTTCTGAGAATAAAAAGCAGAGGCTTCCTTCTTAGATGGGAAGGTTATCTTAATAGCAGTGGACACAGAGGTATCTTTCTGAATCTTACCACTTTTAATATCGGCCTCGACCCTTTCGCCGGTCAAAATTAGTTCGATGAATCCTGCGGAAGAACTCCCGATTAAATGATTGAAGAAAGGGCCAGACAGGGTCCCTAAAAACATGTCAACCAGCTCTCTATCCAACAATGGTGGCTGCACCCTTCCAGCCAGATCACACCACTTTTGGGCATACTTTTTAAATCCTTCATTGGAAGCCATCCCCATACTTTGTAGCTGAGTACGAGTGGGCACCAAATCAACATTGTATTGGTATTGACGGTAAAAAGCAGCAGCTAAGTCTTCCCAGTTATGAACCTCAGATCTCTCAAGTTGATAGAACCAGTCCAATTGTGTGCTTGACAAATTGTCTTGGAAAAAGTGTACCCAAAGGTCTTTATCAGATGAGTGGCGTTGTATCTTTCTGACATAGGATCTCAGATGCATGTTTGGGCAGGACAGACCGTCATACTTAGCAAATGTTGGTACTTTGAACTTGGGAGGAATGACGATCCCAGCGACCAACCCTAGTTCTTCAAAATCTAAACCAGGTACCCTTTGCAACTCCATGGCTGTCAATCTATCCTCAAGATTTTTATATTTATCATCTGCCGGGGGATGTTGTTGTTCGGAGTAGTCTTCGTCTTCTTCCTCTTCCTCCTCTTCAACTTCAGATTCAGAAGGCCCCGTAGCTCCTTTTCCTTTACCAGCCCCTTCATCAGACGTTGAGGGGAACACGAGAACCTTTCTAGCATTGCTTTCAAACCTTCTTCCAAAAGTGGCTATTCCGGGACTTTTCTTCTTTTTCTATTTATTTTTCTCCAACAGTGCTTTAAGGTCCTCCTGACCCTTTGCTAAGGTCATGAGGAGTTGCTGGAATTGAGAATTCTGTGCTTGCAGATCCTTAACCGTCTGCTCCAAATCCATCTTGCTGAAATGAACAACAGAAAGATAAGGAAACCCGGTGTGAAGACCTGTTTATGCATATGATGAATGATGTATTATGCATGTAATGCATTCAAGGATTCAGAAATTCAAATTTGTTGCAAGCAAAAAGAACACACGTCATATTAAGAAGAAATTTGTTAGTACATAAGTGCCCCATGGGCAAAATATTACAAAATTCTTAATGTAAAAATACATTGCACATCCTCTTTGGTGCAATGTAAGTGTTGAGAGTTTCCTCCTCATGAAGTCGGCGGGTAAGCTCCAAAACCTTCTTCACACTGGCATAGAAGCTGGCTTCAAAAGTATTCCGTTCTTCCTTGAGTTGGATCTAACTCTTTTGTAATTCTTCCCATGATGTTGGCATGTCAGGATGTAGGAGGGTGTATGGAACCTCTCCTTCCATCACAGACTCTTTGATCACGGGGAGAATGTGAGGGTATGGCATCATAAGATTTTAGGCGCGGGTTCGTACCCACTTGAGGTAAGGCTAAAGGGGGATGGAATTCTTGTGCCCCAATGTCTTACTATCCACATTGTTGGGCATCCTCCAAGCTCTGATGAACCTTTGTCGAAGTCCTTCACATCGTTGTCGAAGTTAAAAACTAGGTCAGGAATCAGCATGTCATGAGGGCCATCCCTCTGAGCATATCCAAACTGTCTTAGAGCTAAACAGGGGTTGTAGGTAATGCCTCCCCTAATTCCAAGTAGTGGGACATTAGGGAATTCCCCACAACGATCAACGATGATGACATTTTCTCTGGACCGAGAACACCAATGTACATCAGAATGTGTGAGGGTCATCAACCGTTGTGACCACCTTAAACCCTGCTCATTATTCAAAATTGATTGTGGAAGGTGAGAAATAAACCACCTTGCTAGGAGAGGAGTACAGCACATGAGAACACCTCTTTTCCTCATTGTTCGTGTGTAAAATGAGTGTAGGCATAGGATTCAGAGATATGAAAATCTTGACAGCATTCGCATCTATAAGTTGATCAGGGTTTGGGAACAAGACCAACCCATAGATAAGGAGTGCCACAATCTCTTCAAAGGCTTGTAGATCAAGAGAATTCCAACAGTCTTGTGCCTTCTCAAGCAAAAACTTTGCCAAGAAACCCTTGGCACCACTTCTGGTTTCCCAATGTTCCTTGATGTCAGATGGTTGCAAGTGTAATGCTTGAGCAACATCTTCAGGCTTTGGTTCTTTTTCCGTACCGTTGTAGGGTAGTTGATGAAGAATAGGAATTCTCAGGAGTTGAGAAAATTCCTCCAAAGTAGGTACTAGTTGGTAATCAGGGAATGTGAAACAGTGGTGTAGGGGTTCAAATAATTGGAAGAGAACTTTCACCATGTCTTCTTCAATGTTGGAGTTGACCAAGTTGAGAAGCCTACCATGTCTTTCACTGAAGAGAGAATTATTTGGAATCCTGGAAGTGAGCTCCTTAAGTTGAGGAGGGATTCTCACAAGGTTGACTTGAATTGTTTTCCTGCGAAGAGATTCCATGACCTACAAGAACAAAGATGAAGATCCAAACCCTTGAAATGGTTAGTGGATGCATATGATGCTTTATGATGTTCATGATGTATGCACAAACACATGTACAAGCAAGTCACACGAAACCCTAGTTTCAGGCTTACATGAGGTTTCATAGGTAAATACCCTCTTGAGTTTAGTTGGCTCAAACCTGTCCTATAAATAGTAACCGGGTTCTAAGGAGATCAATATCACTGGATTGTTTTTTATGTTCATTGTTTTGGTTTAGCCACTTAACTAGCGACCAAAATATTCCAAGAAAACAACCCTTAATGAGTGTAGTATCGAGTATCTACCAACTTCGGACTGCACCAAAGCCGGTCATCTCACTACCCCTAATAAAAGGCCAAGATGGTCAAGTAAGGTTCTAAGAGTCCATTAGTGCTTTATGACATCACTCAGCGGCCCTGTATTCTCTTTGATTGACTCAAAGGCTACCGGTACTCACAAATATGTCACATAATATAGCTATTGCTTCAACCATGTCGGTGTACCCCGCTCAGCTTCCACAATGTATTGCTATTTACCTATGAATGTTTCCTAAATCCGGGTAGAGGATTTCAAGCCCAAACAAGAGAACCAAATGTAAAGCAATCAAAGAAAACAAGATAATCATGCAAAGGGTGATCTAAGCCCTAAGGTTACTCCACTTTTAAGATATTCCCCAGCAGAGTCGCCAGTTCTATGATACTGTGGGAGAACTGACTTGAGGTTTTGCGTTTGTGTTCGCAAATGTTTAGGTTTAGCAAGAGTCACCACCGACTTTTTATTTTATCCTAAGGAAAGGTCAAAAAGCACAGGAAAGACCTTTGCGATGTTTTCTTGGGTTCGGGGAGTATATTATAGAAAGGGAAGGTATTAGCACCTTTTCTATCCATGGTTATCCATGGGCTCTTAGTTACTTGTTTAGATCACTTGCTTTGCTTTTCAATTGTTTGAAATGGTGCTCTTCAATTGTTTGAAATGGTGCTTTGTGTGTGGTTTTGAAAGATGTTTTGAAAAGAGGCCATCATTGTGGCAACCTTTGTAATGATTCTTGTTTGAATGTATACAAAGGTGTTTTTGTCTTTTGAAAAGTTTTCAATGTTTGAAAGTAGGGTTTTGAATTTGTGTTGTCAAGTGTGTTTTGAAAATAGCAAGGATGTTTTTGCAAGCTTTGATCAAGTAACTAAGAGCTATCTACCCTATTTTACTCAAAGACCTTTCTTATGTTTTTAACCCTTTTAACAGTGTTGTTTCACCATTGTATTTGATGAACAAACTTGTGTTAGGATGTTAAACGGGACAGGCGCGAGTCATCGTATAGACCATGATAGCAATTGTGTCAAGTATTTTTGGCAATTTTCTTGAGGGACGTGATCATTTTGTTTAGGCAACCTAGATAGCATCATCGATGGACTATGATCTTTTATTTTGTTTTTGTTTTGCCAAAGTACTTGACATGCATACCATGACCCATTTTTGAAGGCAACAAGTGGATTGTAACCCTAGAGGTGCAAGTGTGTATTGTGTTTGATTTTCATGCCTTTTGTCTTTGATTAGGTCAAACTATTTGTTGGTTTTGATTTTTGCATACAAACTCTAATTCTCTAATCATGGCATAATTGAAAGCTTAAAGGTGCGAGAATTTAAATTCTAAACTATTACAACATGATATAGGGAGGGGGGGGGGGGGGGGGTACAAATTTGAATAGGGGATTATTTTGCAAGAAATTAAACCCTAAATTATTACAACCAAATTGAATTTACAAGGCATAATACTTAAATGTACAATATTTAAATAAATACAATAAATAAATATTAAATAAAAAGTATTATGCAAAAAATATTTTTTATGTATGTAAAGTATTTTCAATGGAAAGAAATGTAAAGAAATAAATAAAAAGTTAATTTTAATTATTTTTTAGGGTAAACCCTAATTCCTTAAAGAAATGGTATTATTTAATATTTATATACAAATGTATCAATATGTACAAAAATAAAAGTATATTGAAAAAAAAAGAATTTTTCTAGTATAAAATATCAATAAAAATAAAAATGTATTATTTTTGTGTTTTTTATTCTATGTTTTTAATAAAATAAAGTATATATATATATATATATATATATATATATATATATATATATATATATATATATATATATATATATATATATATATATATATATATATATATATATATATATATATATATATATATATATATATATATATATATATATATATATATATATATATATTAAGTGTGTAAAAAATAAAATAAATTATTTACAAAAATGTATATATTTCAAGAAAATATTTTCAAATGTGAATAAAAATAATAAATGAAAATAAAAGTATTTTATTTTTAAATTATTTTTAAGTTTAAACAAAATAATATAAAGTATTTAAACATTTTTATGTTAGAAATAACTAAAATAAATACCAAATAAATGTAAAAATTTATGAAAATATTTTTTAGGCATTTTTTATGTTTGAAAATAAAATAATAAAGTCAGAAATGAAATTAAAATGCAAAAATAATAAATATACAAAGAAATGGGCCAGGGGGTGTGAAACTGAAAAAAGGGGGTGTCAAAAGTAGGAAATAGCCAGGCCCAGCCCAGCTACTTCATCTTTTTCCTCTGTCCAACAGAAACGCGCGCATGGCCAGTTCAAACTTGTATATCCTGTTTTAGTGCTTTTTTGACAAAACTCAAAACATGAAACTTGTAGAGCATCAAACAACGATTCCAACCATATAAAACATTACATCTAACTCTCAAAGACCAGAGAGAATTTCTCTGGCCCTAATTTCTAACCTAGTTTTTTTCCAGAAAGTTCATGGATGAAATTCTCCTAGCACGATTAATATAAATGAAAACTAAGCACATGTATGGTTTCAGGGCAATGAATACAACATCTTTCATTCACAAACCTAAGTCTAAATGTTGCTAAATAGAGAGATAGAAGTTCATGAAATACCTGTTTCAGTTGAGTTCAAGCTGGACAATGCAGCAACTTTCAATGGGGCCTGAGGTTCTTTTGAGCTTTCTTGATGTCCTCTGAACCTTTCCCAATGCTTAGTTTGTTTTGAAGTGGCCTGAATCGTGCTATAGAACTCAACTGCAAAGCTTCCAAACAAAAATGGTGATGTGTGTAAATGGAGTTACAGTAACTTGTGATTGGTCTGGACAACTTAGGTGTATTGTTTAGAATGTGTTTGAAGTGATTTTGGACAAAACGCACGAGGGGATTTGATTGTGGCTTGTGATTTGCAGAACTGGCCCTGTTTTGGGCAGAAATGGAGATTTTATGCACAAGGGGGTTAGAGAGGTCAAAGACTCGTGTTTCTGGCTTACAAGGATATGAGAAACTTGTTTGAAAACTTTTCTTGAGTTCAATATATCAGATGTGTGAGTTATGAGCTTTTGGCCATTTGACTTGTTTTGAAAGCAAAGATGTGAAGTGACCAAGCTATGGCCTGTACAGGATAGTTACAAGCATGCTCAAGTTGGTGTACTATGCCTGAGATTAGGGAACTTGTTTGCTGCAAGGAAAAAAGTCCAAGGCTCAATAAAATGCAACTTGACATAAAGTGGCCTTTATGCAAATTGAAGTGTGACCTTTAAGCTCAAAATGGAAATGTTCATTGTACAATGCTCTCTTGATCAGAACAATGCCAATGTCCAATGTATTTGCATTCAATTTTTGAGTGTAAATTGGTTTATAGGCCTGTAATTATGTACTAAGCTAGTTTGGTCAGATTTGGCAAGTGGTATGAACATGTATTGGCCATGGTTACAAAGTGAGTTTTTGCCAACTTCAAGCATTTGATTCTCCATAACCACAAAGGTGTTTAAGGAGTTCTTGGACAATTTGGAAAGCTTGCAACATGTACTATAATCCATCTTTGAATTGCAACTCAAGAATCCAAGTGGAACTATGTGAAAAATGGCCAAGAAGATGGGTCAAAATCCTGCCTAAACTAGGGCAAAATTTCTGTAAGTTAAAAGTTTTACGTACCCTTGTTCCAAAAATCGTAACTTGAGATCCAAGCTTCTTTTGAGAAAACTTTGTGCATAAAAGTTGTAGAGTTTGTGATGGACTACAACTTTCATGTTGTAAGTTTTGTTTGAATCCATTTTCACCTTGGTTAAAATATGAGACAAAATTAGGAAAAAATAAGAAAAGTTTATAACTTAAAAAATTTCTAAGTTATGAAATTTTTCCATTTTAAACCCTAATTTGCAATTTTGGGTTTCTTGATGAACAATTTTCATAATTTGACATGTCTTGATGAAAAATGACCCTTGGCACTTGATTTTGACCAAAAAGTCAAAGTTTGACTTTTCAGTGTACAGTCAAATTTTGATCAGTTGACTGGAAAATTCATCTGTCAATCCTATGCATTTGAGTTCTTTTGAACTTGTTGAATGGGTCAAGATGATTTCATTGAGTCCTTGAGTCCATGGTTGGGCTTGATTGGCCATTGGCTAGGTCAAACAGTCAAAAATTGCCTTTGTATAGTCAAAACCCTAAAAATGACCATTTTGCCCTTTTGGTGATCTGATCAAATTTCTTGTGGAATTGTGATCCAAACTTGATCAAATGGTTCATATGAGTTCATAATGTTAATGTGAGTCAAAATTCATGAGGTTTGACGGTCAATTGGCCACAGTTGACTTTTTCCCCAATATAGTTGATTTCTAGGTCAACTGTCCAATTGACTGGGCAAAAATTTGATTCAAGGCTTGAAACTTGGTATGGACAAACTTACGAGTCCAACATGAAGTATGAAAGTCACTTTGGGCATTATAGGTCAAAACATCCCTGTGCAAACTCAAACCCTAATTTAGGTTAACAGTGTAAGGAGGTGTCTTGAGCAGAGCAAACCCTAGCTTGATCTTGAGTTCCAAGAGTCTTGTGATGAGAAATGTTTGATAAAATGAGAGGGAAAATTTTGGGGTACAACAGAGAGCATCACAATGATATCAAAGTTTTGAAGAATTGATGAAGGAATCTACCTATTGAAGTTAAGTTGCAGAGCTCTGAAAATGGACTTCTATGGAGCAATATAGGGAACGATTATTGAATGTAATTATAAGGTTAGCTTCAGGGAAGATCAAGGAAGGTGAATTGATGAAAAAATTAGATTGAAAAAGGCTTGAGAATGGATTTCGAAGTTGCTGGATTCTTAGTTAGGGAACAAGTTTGGCAGGGTGATTCTGGCTATCCAAGCTTGAGAAAACAAATGGGATAGTTCATGTATTTATAGGAGAAGAAAATGGGATCAAAAGGAAGAGCGAATGATGCATTTTGGAGGGAATTCGTGCAAACTTGATGCACGAGTGAAGTGTGATCTAATTTTCACCAAAACTCATCCAATCCTTGCGTTTTGAGGTGCTAAACAAATCTGGAATTTCACAAAACATGTTTAGAGGAAAAAACGCGTAGAAATCTTGTGATTAGAGCCCACATTATGGATTTCAAAATTCTGACTTGGTGAGAAATTCAGTTTCAAAGTCCCAACTTCTGACCAATGGCATTTTCAACTCAAGGGGTCCTAGGGCATGATTCGTGATGCTTTAGAAAGGTGAGTTTTCAAGCTTTGCAATGGAAAAAGAATGGAATCAAATGGATGCTTGAGCTGAAAGTTGTGTTGATTCAAAGTTGAGGAAAAAGGGTTGGCTTTCAATACTTTGAAATATTTCAATTTTTTCTTCAAAAGTCACCTATAATGTCTTGCATCTAAACATAGCCTTCCACTTGGAATTTGCTCTTGACCAAAAGAGATGGCATGAAGTAAATCTTTTGAATGAAATTTTGAAACTTGAACCATTCACATTATCCAAAAATTGAGAAAGTTATGACTTGTTGAAGTTGGCAAAATTTCATAAAATGACCTATAATCTTTAGTATCCTTAAGGCAACTTCCATCCATTTTCTAACTTTGCACATAAAAGAAGGCATAAAGTTCACATCTTCAAGATCATTATGGAAAAAGAAAGGGCTCAAGGTGATAAAGATTTACCAAGTTATGATCATTTGAAGTCAAACTTGAGAAATTGGGGGTTCATCTAGAGGACTTGTAATCTTTCTTCATCATCAAGTTTCTTCCACATGAAAACTCCTTGGAACTTTTGAAGTGATTTATTGATATCCATTTGAAGAGAAGGATGTCTATGGAACCACTCAAAAATACCAAAATATGGGCAAGATATACTCCTTTGAAGTTAAAAACCCTAGCTCCTAGATTAAGAAACATGCCTTGAGGAACTTTGACAATTTTGAACAAACTTCTTGTACCAAAACAAATGCTTTGTAAATATAAGTTGTTGAGGATGATAATGAGTACTCATAGAAACCACAACCACTTCCATATCTTGATAATTGAGAGAAATATGCACTTGGGACCAATGGAAACAAGACCTTGTCTAACCATGACTATTTTTCAACCAACCCCTTGTACTTTTTGGATCAAATCTTGAAAACTTGGAAATGTAGTGAAATAAAATAACCTTTCCATACCGTCCCTTCCAAAACAACTTCAATGGTGAGGTTTTAACTTCTCAAGCTTCATTGACTAGGTCATGGAAATAAACTCATGAACCCATGGATCAACTTGTTGAATCTTATTGCCTTTACATACATGAGTAACAAGCAACACAATCCAACCTTGCATTTTATTAATTAAAAGAAGAAATCAAGACAAAAATATTCATGATCACAACAGAACACAATTCAAGGTGCTTAGTGATTCCTCAAAGAGCAAAGCTAAGTATAGGGAGGGGAAACAAGAGTTCTAATGTGATCTTGTTGTGATTGAATCAAAATGATATGATGAAGGGATCTTAGGGGCAAAAATTGGGGTACAACAGCTGCCCTTATTTAAGTTTCTTCTATCTGGAGATACGAAAGTTAAAAATCTTCGTGTCGGCGTGATCGAAGATACTTAAATATAAAACAAACCCTATTTTTGGCCCTAAGATGCCATGCAAATGTTTATGATCATGAATGCATATAAACAAAATCAAAGAGACAAAGAACACCATTGGGGATGTAACAATCATAAAGAAACAAGAGAGCGACCCGACCCATAGAGGATGGTAAAATGGTCAAAGGATACACCAACTCCTACTTGAGGTAAAGCTACCAACGTTCACTGAAGGTAGAAAGAGGAAAGAAATAACAACACTGATGTTCATTGACGATGAGCTACCAACTTTCACTGAGGGTAGTAGGAAAAGAAATATCATAGCATCGTCATTCACTGATGATGAACTACCAATGTTCACTGAGGGTAGCAAAAAGATAACAATCATCGATGTTCACTGCCAATGACCTACCAACTTTCACTGAAGGTAAAAAGAAAATATATCATAACACCGCCGTTCACTGACGATGAACTACCAATGTTCACTGAGGGTAGGAAAAAGATAACAATCATCAATGTTCATTGCCAATGACCTACCAACTTTCACTGAAGGTAGAAATAGATGAATCATAGCACCGCCGTTCACTGGCGATGAATTACCAACATTCATCGAGGGTAGGAAAAAGATAACAAACACCAACTTTCACTGATGGTGATCTACCATCTTTCACTGAAGGTAGAAAGAGAATATATCATAGCACCGCCTTTCACTGACGATGAACTACCAACGTTCATTGAGGGTAGCAAAAAGATAACAAACACCAACTTTCACTGATGGTGATCTACCAACTTTCACTGAAGGTAGAAAGAGAATATATCATAACACCGCCGTTCACTGACGATGAAATACCAACGTTCACTGAAGGTAGGAAAAAGATAATAAGCTTCCCTAAAATTCTGGAATTTCACCAAGAAAGGGTCTCAACTTCTTCTTTAACCGGGACACTCTGCCTGGAAAAGGTAATATGTAAGCCGTCTCAAATAAAGAGACTTCCACTTGAGAATATTTCACAGTGAGCTGAATCTGTGAATTTGAAAGTCTTGCCATCCACTAGCGTAAACTGACGACGGACTGCAAACTATCCACTCATATAGGAGATAACAAAAAAAGTTACGTCGACTTTTATGGGGAAGCACAATTTGCTCAAATAAAGAGACCTGCTACTTGTTGACATGGAGGACTTTAAAAAGAAATAACTTTCTAGGGATAGGAATATGGCTTCCTGGGGAAAGAAATATGACTTCCTGGGGAAATTCCACGATATTCCTGTTGAGGAGATAAAGTCTTCTCGTGTAAAATAAATGCACAAAACAAAACTCGAAGCTTTCAAAAATCCAAAGTAAATAACATTGTTGTGGAACCACAGATTCAAACAAGAAATAAACTGGGGTGAAACAGTCAACCAAAATACATCCTTTGAGAAATAAACTCAAGATGGAAAACCAAATCCATCCAAACAAGGAGTTGTACATGAAGGATAAAGCAAAAATCTTCCACGAGGGACAACTCCATGGGGACATTGAAAGAATATACGCCTTCTGCTTAAGGCCAACACTATATTGAAGAGAGGACAACGTAACTCTGTAAAACAGGGTGATATGTCAACAAAAATATTAAAAAATGTCAATGAACAATGATTTGCCAATTTTAGCTATGCATGATGTATGTATGAATGTATGAGTGTTATCATGCGTATGTTGACAAAACAGATATACAACACTGGGAGTAACTAGGAAAAACCAACTTGGGCACAAACAACACTCGGCTAAGCCACATCCAGGATGATCATTCCAAGAAAAAGTAAATGCCAACTGAGGAAACAAAACCTACTGCCTGCTTTAGCTTTACTAGGGAGAAACATAATTCGAAAGTAAACAAAACAAAGTGACAGAATAGTACAGATACAGGGATAGAACATCCTTCTTCAGGCTTCTTTGGGCAAAGAAATGTTTTCAAAAGTAATACTTCTACTAGGGATTGCAAAACCAGTCTCAAGTAAAGCAGATGGACACCAAATCATCGAAACATTCACTGGGGAATTCAGGCCTACTTCATTGGGGAGGTTAACACCACATCCTCAAAGGGAGAACCACAATACGTTCTTCACTAGAGAAACCAGGGTCCTGTGTTCTTCAAGAGTGATTATGGTACCAACTTCTCGGGAAAATGAACTTCCATTAGATCGAATGAAAACTTCACTAGAGAAATCTCATATTGAGACTTCACATCATGAAAACTCAGAAAATAGGAGAAATGGATCCAAACTTGACCGAGGATACCGGAGTCACGAACCCAATATGTCGAATCATCCTGAGTAAACCTTCCCGAGGGGAACAAAAACTTCTTAAAACAAACTGGAGTTTGTCCATTCCTGGGATCACCATTTTGTTGTTGTTGTTGTTTTTTCGCATCACAAATTCTAAAGTAAAAGCAAATTGTAAATTCTTTTTGAAAAATCGATTTTGTTATTTAATATTTTTGCTTTGAAAGTTATTATCAATAATAAATGGAGTCTTTGCAAGCTAAATAAAATAATAAATACAAAGAATTGGGTAAAAGCTAAAATTTCATTAATAGAATGGTAGTCAGCGAATGGAGAGACTCCATGGATAATTACAAAGTTTGGAAAATGCTAAAATATAATGGAAAATATACATTGAGATACAATGACCACTATCCCTCTAACAACTTTTGAAATCCTGATCAACAACTTCTGTTGAAGTTGTGATGAGAATTCGAGAAGATTGTTGCTCCAATTATCAAGTCTTGTCTGATGTAGTTACTGGCCAAGAAAGTCCCTAACTTTTTCCTAAACTGCCCTTGTGGGTTTTCAGCTTAGCGGGAAATTTATTCTGTTTATGTCTCTAATTTTTGCCTAGACCTCCCTTTCGGGTTTTCGGCCTACCGAGACGCTCTTTTTTGCATAAGCCGCCCTTTCAGGTTTTTAACTTAGCGAGCTGTTCTTTTATTTCTTTAGGCGAAGTATTTCTTGACTGCATCAGCATTCATGGGACATGGGAACTCCTCGCCATCCATAGTTTCAAGAATTAATGCAGTGCCATAAAAGGCTTTCTTGACAACATATGGGCCTTCGAAATTGGGAGTCCACATGCCCCTAGAATCAGTGTTGAAAGACATGATCTTCCTGAGCATGAGGTCGCCTTCTATGAATTTACGAGGTTTGACCTTCTTATCAAAAGCTTTATTCATCCTTTCCTGATATAACTGTCCATGACATAAAGCTGTCATCCTCTTCTCTTCGATCAGATTCAATTGGTCAAACCGGTTCTGGACTCATTCAGCCTCTGACAACTTGGTTTCCATTATCACACACAGAAAGAGAATCTCAACCTCGACTGGGAGTACAACTTCCATTCCATACACCAGGGAGAACGGGGTTGCTCCTGGTGAAGTGCGGACAGATGTTCGATATCCATGCAAAGCAAAAGGGAGCATTTTATGCCAATCCTTATGAGTAACGACCATTTTCTGGATAATCTTCTTGATATTCTTATTAGCAGCTTCAACAACCCCATTCATCTTTGGCCTGTACGAAGAGGAATTATGATGGACAATCTTTAATTCTCCGCACAGTTCTTTCATCATTTTATTGTTCAAATTCGAGCCATTGTCGGTGATAATTCTGCTCGGCACACCATACCGACATATAAGATTATTCTTCATGAAGCGCACAACCACCTACTTAGTAAAATTGGCATATGAAACAGCTTCCACCCACTTGGTGAAGTAATCTATTGCTACCAAGATAAAATGGTGTCCATTCGAAGCTTTGGGTTCTATCGTCCCAATCATGTCAATACCCCACATAGAGAAAGGCCACGGGGAGGAAATCACATTGAGAAGTGTTGGAGGCACATGGACCTTGTCCGCATAAATCTGGCATTTATGACACTTCTTTGCAAATTTATAACAATCAGATTCCATTGTCAGCCAATAGTAACCTGCCCGTAGCATCTTTTTAGCCATCGAATGTCCATTGGCATGAGTGCCAAATGAACCTTCATGAACCTCATGCATGAACATGTTTGCTTCGTGTCTATCCATGCATCTGAGCAAGACCATGTCATAATTTATTTTATACAACACATTTTCGCTGAGGAAGAAACTGCCAGAAAATCTTCTCAGTGTCTTTCTATCTTTCTTCGATGCACCGATCGAGTATTCTTGAATCTGAAGAAAATGCTTGATATCATGATACCAAGGTTTTTCATCTACTACCTCCTCTATTGTAAACACATGAGCGGGCCTATCCAGTCGCCGAACCATAATTTGAGGTATATCATTCCAAGTATTCACTTGGTACATAGAATCCGGAGTTGCCAGAGCATCCGCCATCTAATTTTTATCTCTAGGAATGTGATGGAATTCTACTTTATTGAAAAAGGGTAACAATCTTCTAGAATAATCTTTTTAAGGGACCAAGTCGGATTGACGAGTATCCCATTTTCCTTTAATCAGATTTATTACCAAAGCTGAATCACCATACACATCTAGATTTTTAATTCTGAGATCAATAGCTTCTTCGAGACCCATGATGCAAACATCATATTCTGCCATATTATTAGTACAATCAAATGTTAACCTTGCAGTAAAAGGAATGTGCGATCCATGTGGAGTGACAATCACAACACCAATTCCTTTACCATAAGCATTCATATCTCCATCAAATATCATACTCCAACGAGATTCAGGGTTAGGACCTTCCTCAGGCAATGGTTCATCATAATCCTTCACTTTCAGGAACATCACATCCTCATCGGGGAATTCATATTCTACAGACTGATGATCCTCCACTGGTTGGTGAGCAAGATAATCTGCCAACACACTGCTTTTAATAGCTTTTTGAGTGCGGTATTTGATATATATTCAGATAGCAACATCTTCCAGCAAGCAATTCTGCCAGTAAGAGCAGGCTTTTAATAAATGTACTTGATTGGATCCATTTTGGAGATCAACCAAGTAGTGTGATTCAACATATACTGCCGCAAACGCTTTGCCACCCAGGCCAAAGCACAACATGTCTTTTCCAACATGGAATACCACGACTCTCAATCAGTGAATTTTTTACTGAGATAATAAATGGCGAATTGCTTCTTCCCTGTTTCATCTTGTTGTCCCAGAATACAACCCATGGAATTATCTAACACTGTCAGATACATAATCAACGGTCTTCCTTCGATAGGAGGGAGAAAGATAGGAGGTTCAAGAAGATATTCTTTAATAATTTCAAATGCCCTTTGGCAGTCATCCATCCATACACAACCTTGATCTTTCTTTAAAAACTTAAAGATCGGTTCACATGTTGCAGTCATGTGGGAAATGAATATGGAAATATAATTCAAACGCCCGAGGAAACCTATGACTTGCTTTTTAGTTTTTGGCACTGGCATCTCTTGAATTGATTTGACTTTATCAGGGTCAACTTCAATTCCTTTCTGGCTAACAATGAAACCCAACAATTTTCCTGATCGAACACCGAAGGTGCATTTATTTGGATTCAAGCGGAGACGATACTTCCTCAAACGCTGAAACAACTTCAACAAATACTCTACATGCCCTTCTTCATTCTGGAATTTGGAAATCATATCATCAACATATACTTTGATTTCCTTGTGCATAAGATCATGGAATAAGGTTGTCATAGCCCTCTGGTACGTTGCACCAACGTTCTTCAACCCTAAGGGAATCACTCTGTAACAGAATTTTCCCCAAGGTGTGATAAACTTTGTTTTTTCCATGTCCTCCGGAGCCATTCTTATTTGATTATACCCGGAAAATCCGTCCATGAATGAGAATACTTTGAATTTTGATGTGCTATCCACTAACATATCAATGTGTGGCAATGGAAAATCATCATCTTTTGGACTAGCTTTATTTAGATCTCTGTAATATACACATATGTGGACTTTTCCGTATTTTTTCGGTATTGGGACAATATTGGAAATCCATTGAGGATACACTGACGTCACAAGAAAACTAGCATTAATCTGCTTTAGAACCTCCTCTTTGATTTTCACTTCCATATCTGGGTGAGTTCTTCTCAACTTTTGTTTAATTGGTGGACACTACGACTTCAACGGTAAATGGTGCTCTACAATATCTGTATCTAGCCCAGGCATATCTTGGTAAGACCAAGAAAAAATATTCACATACTCTTTGAACAGCTCAATCAAACTTCTCTTCACATCAGGATGCATCAATCCTCCAATCTTGACTTCCTTCAGATCTTCTTCTGAACCCAAATTAATCACTTCCAAAGGCTTTTTATATGGATGAATGGTATTTTCCTCGTGCTCAAACAACCGTGATACCTCTTCTGGAATGTCATCATAATATTCTTCTTCAATCCCATACACAGGACATTCAAATTTGGGAGAGGGTGCAGGGTCATTGTATTCAACGGGTTTTTTAATTAATCTACGCATATGATTTATGATTGCTTTTAGAAATTGACACATATAACAAGTGATCATGCAGATTGAATTTCAGTTATTATTTATTTTAAAAGGGTTTTTTTTCATTTTCCGAGAAAAGAAGAAAATAAAGACACAATTTGGGAAACAAAGACAACTTTTATTATTGATTTTAAAGGTCACATCAAACAGATAAGCCCTACAACATTAATACTTCCACCTTGGGCAGAGTGAAAGATTTTTTCAAAAATATTAACAAAACAAATTACTTTGAAACATGTATGCAATAGGGAACATCAATGGTGATCCAGTTCTGAACCCTAAGTCTGTGCGTCACATAATTCGGCATTTCCTTCTCTACTTCATCTTATACAATGGCATTAATCCCGGAAACAATTGGATGAAGATAACCCTTTCTACGGAAGATGTCTTGATACTTGCTTGCGGAAGACCTCGACTTCATGCCCTTACCTTTGTCATTCTTCAAAGAGAACCCCAAGCCAACTTTGTTCTTGTTCACAGGTGGATCCATAATCCTTCCCCATACTTCACTATGACCCTTACGTACAACCTGTTGCGCATCCTTTAGTGAAACTATGGAATTATCATTTCCTCTTATATTGACAATGGATAAGGCTTGGAACTGGGTTCCAATAGCAGCTTCATCCACCTCCACAATGCTGAAAGAGGACAAATGAGATATCAATAACACATGTTCCCCATTTATGATCACTACTTGCCCTTCATATACAAACTTTAGTTTCTGGTGTAAATTTGAAGTGAAAGCCCCTGCCTCATGAATCCACGGCCGCCCCAACAAATAGCTATAAGCGGGAACAATGTCCGTAACCTGGAAAGTTATCTGAAACAAATGTGGTCCTATATGAATATGCAAGTCCACTTCACCAATAACATATTTCCTTGATCCACCGAACGCTTTCATAATGATGCCACTCGGGCGCATAGACGTTCCTTGATATTTCAACTTCATAAGCGTACTCCTCGGTATAACATTCAACGCAGATCCATTATCTATCAGCACATTGGATAGTGAATCATTCTTGCAGTTTATAGATATGTGGAGGGCTAAGTTGTGATTCCTTCCTTCATCTGGTAATTCATCATCGCAGAAACTCAAGTTATTACATGACGTAATGTTCCCTATTACACTGCGGAATTGGTCTATTGGCATATCACTTTCCACAAAAGCTTGGTCCAATACCCTCATCAAGGATTCTCTGTGAGCAGAAGAGTTCATCAATAAAGCTAAGATAGATATTTTTGAAGAAGTCTGTAGCAGTTGATCTATAATTTTGTAGTCGCTCATCTTGATTATCTTCAAAATATCATCCACTTCTTTCTCTAACGCATCCCCACTAGTCTCACACGTATCCTTCTTGGGTCCAACATTCTCAGCAATTTTCTTTCCATCACTAATATCTCTTCGAACAACTGGTGCAAACACACGACCGCTGCGGGTCACCCTGTTATTTTCAGCAATATTCCCAACATCAGGCATTGGATGGATGGGAACTTCCACTTCATCCTCTAAGATTATAGCGTTGTATTTGTAAGGCACAACCTTATCTGATTTGTAGGGGATAGGACCCGACAGACTAATCACCAATGGGGTAACAATTGGCTTGCTATAATATTCAACTTCAAGATGGGAGGGTGCCCCAAAACAAGGTACAATGACGTTTACCCCTTCTTCAACATAATCAGTCATTATTGATTCATTTCTAGAAAATGAATACTCATTTGAGGAGAAACACTCATCTGTGGAGGCATACTCTTCATCCGACCCTTCTTCATTCAAACAAACCTCAACCATATCAACTTCATGGTAATCATCCCTTTGACTTGTAACCTTGATAATTCCATTGTCTAACAACAACTGAACACCCCTTTTCACGATTGAACATCCTCTGGAATCTCGACAGCAAACTCGGCAAGATCCATATTGGTGTTCCACCTGGCTAGCCATATGGAAGAAGGTAGCATTCAATTGCACAAGGTCTTCATTCATATACTCTACATCAAATTTTTTGAATTCTCCAGGACATCCAGAAACCATATTCACCTCCTCTTCATACTCTTCCCTAAGTCTGATTATATGGATTAGGCCCTCATCCATCATCTATTGTAAATCAACCTTTATCTTATCGCAACCCTGTATATATGTACTGCAAATATCACAACCGGCATGGTCATGCGTATAGTATCTAAATTCATTAAGGGTTGCATGAATTTTCACCAAATCTCCTCTAACCAGATTAATATCAAAATTCTGGAAGTCGCCTGGACAATCGGCCACCATATTCACAACATTTACTCCCCCATGCTTGGGTAGAGGATTGTATTTCACATCAGGTCCCACGTCCTTGAAAGATAGAACACTAGACTTTACCAACTTATGCACCTCAGTCTTCAAAGGATAACAATTCTCAACATTATGCCCTGGTGCTCCCTGATGAAAAGCATTTGTTTGGTCTGCTTTGTAATACCAAGGCAATGGTGATGGTATGACAGGAGGTGGTCGGGTCTGAACCAACTTCTTCTGAATCAGTGCCGGTAGTAAATCTGCATAACTCATAGGAATAGGTTCATAACTCTCCCTTATCTGATTATACCCTTGATTCCCCTGTTGGGACGGTCTTTGATAAGAAACGGTAGTTGGAGCGGCACCCACAACTGGAGTAACTGAGGCGACTTGTTGATGACGCTGATAATTCCTTCTAGGGGTATTAACCCTCCTCTCTTGCATAACATCATTTGCATACCCTTCCTTCTTCTTGGTAAACCCATAAGATGGTTTCTTCACACCTCCAGAACTTTCAATCTTTGTTAAACGGACCTCTCTTACAGCCTCCTATAAGCGGATACCCATTCCTACCATTTCAGTAAAGTCATTTGGCACACTTGTTACCATCATCTCATAGTAGAAAGAACCCATCGATTTCAAGAAAATCTTAGTCATCTCCTTCTCTTCCATGGGAGGAATCACTTGGGCGGCTACCTCACGCCATCTCTGTGCATACTCTTTGAACTATTCCCTATCTTTCTGAACCATGGCCCTGAGTTGATCACGGTCAGGCTCCATGTCCATGTTTTACTTGTATTGTTTGATGAATGCTTCCCCCAAATCATTGAAAGTATGGATATTGGCATTGTCCAAACTCATATACCACTTCAACGCATCACCGGTCAAACTATCTAGAAAAAAGTGAATCAGCAGACGTTGATCATCAGTATGGGTAGACATTCTCCTCACGTACATTACTAGATGAGAACGAGGGCAAGTGTTGCCTTTGTACTTCTCAAACTCCGGGACCTTAAACTTAGCAGGTATCTTAACATTCGGGACCAAGCATAACTCATTCACATTCTGCCCAAATATCTCTTTTCCCCTGAGGGACTTCATCTCTCTTTGCATCTTGTCAAACTGCTCTTGAAAATCATCCATTTTGTCATAAAGACCCAAGTCTTCACTCGGTGGAGGGAAAGGACGACACACATCATCATTAACAAACAAAACCATATTCACCGAAGGAGGTGCAACATGAGAAGAATGCTCCACAAGAGGTGCCGGAGTAATAATAGTCTGAATAATCGAAGTATCTTGAGGACCAAGATTGAAACCTTCAAGTGTAAAATTCTCTGGCATTCCCTATCGATAACCTTGAGGCATGCGATTCTGATCAATAGTTGGAGTATCGGATGCGGGAACAGTCAGAGCTTCAGTAGTTGCCCTTATTGGTTGAGGTTGGAAACTCAGTGGCTGATTCTGAGCAGCCACCAGAGCTTCCATCAGAGTAGTCAGATTAGCCATGCTGGCTTTCAAAGCAGAAACCTCCTCGTGCAGCTCGCAATTCTCTTGTTCTAAGTTCTCCATCTTCTTTCTGAGATTAGCGCGAGTGTTGTAGTGCATAACAAATGCAATAAATATGTGCAATATGATGCATGATATGTAATTCACATGATTTTATTTTATTTAATATTTCAAGGGATTTAAAATTTAAGGACATATTGCAAATATCAAAGTAATAACGCATTTGAAATACTGAAATTTTTTATTATAATAACTCCAAAATAGATTACAAGTTTCAATGATCCCAAGTACAAGATGAAAATAAAATCTAAAACCCTGAGAAGTAAAACTAATGGATATCACTCTATACGCTGGCGCTTCCTTGTAAGCCTGGCAATCTAAGCCTTCAATATCTAGTTTTCTTCAGCATACCTGGTGGCAAACTTCTTCCAATCACCTGAATCAGGAAGTGAGTGATCAGCATCCGATTGAGGATTAGGAGAAAATAAATCCCCTTGCCTCTCCATAGTCTCTACCGCTCGACTCTCAAGAATCTCAATCAAGTCGTCTTTCTCCTTCAAGTCTGCTCTATAGGAAATCTCTAAAGTTTGGCACTTATTCTTCCAAGCGTCCTTTTCCTGTTGCATACTGAACAAAGCAAGCTGTAGCTCTTCTAGATCATCTAATAAGGGAGGAGTGGTCTTCACAAACAGATCAGACAGAGGTGTTTCCCGGGAATACGGCATCTTCAACTGAATAGCTCTCATTTGGACCCACTGAAGATATGGCTCCAAAGAAACAACACCCCTAGGTCCTAAATCCTTCCTACTCTTCTTATGAATGTGACGCCAGGCCTTCGCAATCTACTCCCTAGCTTCCCTATGGGCTTCTCCATCCTTCATAAAGAAACTACTCAAATGAATACTACTTGGTTTATCCCTCATCGAATAACCAAGCTGTCTTCGTGCAAGAACAGGGTTGTAGTTAATTCCTCCCTTTGTACCAAGAAGAGGTACA
This sequence comes from Vicia faba, assembly GCA_948472305.1. NCBI lineage: Eukaryota > Viridiplantae > Streptophyta > Magnoliopsida > Fabales > Fabaceae > Vicia > Vicia faba. The sequence continues at coordinate 1,605,802,617 of OX451738.1, read as the reverse complement.
TTGGGGAAACTACCACAACTGTCAATAATCTCTATATCCTAGTAAGCTCAATGATACCAATCAATATCCGAATGAGTAAGTGCCGTGATCTTAGGAGCCCAACGGGGTTCCTTCTTGACATCCCAAAAAGCATCAGACTGAGGCATATGAGAGATAACCACCGGTACAACAGGGGCGTGCAACAGAGAATCATCCTCCCATGATAATAATTCTGAAGATGAATAGAGTAATAAGCATCACCCAACAAGGTAGGAATTGGGTTTCCAATCATGAAGATATTGATAGCATTAATGTCAACAAACTTCTCCACATTAGGAAATAAGAACAACCCGTAAGCAAGTAGAGCAAAGATGGCCTCAAAAGCGACTGTACTCTTTATCCTAGAAAAGTAACGAGCTTTCTCCAATAAGAACTGAGCTGGTAATCCTCTAATCCCTCCTTTAGTAGTCATATGGGCTTCCACCTCAGACTTCCCCAGATAAATCAAAGTAGTAATCTCATGTGGTTTTGGCTCACCCTCCAAACCAGTAAAAGGAACACGATCGGTAACAGGTAGATCTAACAGATAAGAATACTCCTTCAGTGTAGGCAACAACTGATAGTCGGGAAAAGTAAAGTAATGATACATCGGATCATAGAACTGGACCAAGGTCGAGAGAATACCCTCCTTCATCTTCAGCTTCATGAGAGGAATAATGGATCTATACTTCTTCCGAAAATCTATAGGACACTCGATCTCGAGAATTATACTGATCAACTCATCTATCTTGGGATCCTTGAAACTGTACTTCCCGGTCTTTCTCTTTCCAAAATCCATGGTTAAAAAGTACCTGAGATATTCACAAATGGTCAACCTTCAAATCCCTTGAAATATGATCTCTCCAAAAGATGCTTATGAATGCATGGATGCATGATGCATCAATCACACACAAGATCACACATATAAGGTTCATAGGTTCAACGTCACAAGCATGAGGTAGAAGGTATTACCCATAAGGTATTGGTCTAAAAGTTATCACCTTCCGAACAAGGTTCTAGAGGTTCCCAGAGTCTACATCCTTCCTTTGGATATTACCAACTTCCCGATTAACTCGGCAATTAGTAATATTCTTAAGAAAAACTCATTCGAGCATAGTATCGCGTGACAACTATTTCCGGATTACTCCGTTATAGCTTCCGCACTACACCTAAAAGGCCAAGATGGGTTAGGTATTCTACGGTCCTCAGTATCAGCAGGCTCCCAGGTTGAAAGAAGTATGTCTTCCCGATTACTCGGTAAATGACACTACAATCAAAGGGGCATCCACTGAGTGGGGGATCTCATGCCTCCTTTTTTGGGATTACTCCCTCAAAGTTAACATGACCATACCGCCCGTCCTATCTTAAAGTTTGCCCAACTCCTGGTATAAGACTTATGAGTAATCACCAAGCACCCTAAAAACCAAGAAAATCCAGACAAACATATATACAACATACAACACAAAAACAATAATAACACATATACAGATATAAACAAAGATAGGCTCAACCACTTAGGGATGGACCAGTAAGAGGTCAATATTTCCCCAGTGATCGCCATTTTTCTGTAGCGATAGAAATGTTCAAGACTAAGCCATTAGATTGACTAGACTTATACAAATCAAAATCAAAATCTCCACCGCGCTTTATTGTTTCCAAATGAATGGGAAAAGAGCGAATAACCCAAAAAGAGGGGGAACGATTCAAGGTAAGGGGGTTGGTTATGCAAATGGAATGTATTAGCACCCTAAACATCTATGGTACTCCGTGGGAACCTCTTTGTAAAATCTGTATATTTTGGCTATGAAACATGTTGTATAAAATAGATGGTGGAGGTGAGAAAAGAAATATATTTATTATTTTTGCACCCGCCGCGGTTGCGAATCTTTAGTGCCTACGTACCACCTTTTCGTGCAATAGGGGATCAGGGTACCCGTAGTTCCTCTTTTTTTTTAAAATTTTTAAAAAAATATGTTGGTTAATTTTATGAGATAAAACGTCATCGTCATTGTCCGTGTGGAAAACATACCTACTACCCACAATCATGAGAAAGGAGAATTTGAATAATCTCAAAGTGGGGGATATGGCTTGGATTTTAAAATCAACAATGCCTCACTCAACACCCAAGTGGAAAATATCTCTCTTCACTACATATTATAGAATTATAGTTGTTTACATCACTAAAAGGATTGACAAGAGTTCGATCTTTTTTTGAGAAAAGTTTAAAGATAAAAGCCAAAGTGGAAAAATAGTTTGAAATGAGATTGATTGACTTTTAGTCTTCTCACAAAAAGGATGTCAAAGTATTATTAAGTTTGTTGGAGTTTATTTATGAAAATGTTTGAAAATGCATGGACCTATCTGCAAGTTTATTATGAAAGTGGTTCAAGTTTAAAACAAGAAGGGTTTTCAAAAGGAAGGAGAAGATTTTTGAAATTAAAGAAGATGGGAGGTGAATAAGAGGCTATCCTAAAGCATAAGGTAAAAGCTAGGGATAAGAACCATCTAACCAACAATAAGCCAATACTTGACACTATGAGCCAAGATAGAGTTCCCGTTGTTTGGATTGAAACCAAACAACAAAAATACTAGACCTCTTGAGAGAACCAAACTTCAAGTGTATTAAGTCTTCACAAAAATTGGGCAGAGTAACAGTTGTATATGTGTGAATTCTAGATTACAAAAAAAGGGTGTAATCACAATAACCTGCACACAAAACAAAAAAACAACCCAATGTCTTGAGGTAAACCTCAAGAGCTCCATACAAAATAATCATATAAGATCACAAGGTCTCCAATCATAGGCCAAGGTTTCTAATTCTAAGTCCAAAAAGTCCAATGCTCCATAATGTCAAGGGTAGTAACCAAATAGTCCAAGTATCATTAAAGATTTTTATGGTTTATGTTGATTATTAGGTGTCTTTAAAAGAAAAGAAAAGCTCAAGTGACCAAAATAAAAAATGACAAGAATATAAAGGGGCTCAAGTGAGCAAAGATGAAAAATAGCATGAAATGTAAATGCTAAAAGTAAATGGTGCGTAAAGTAAAGAGAATAAAATAAAAACACAAAATAAAATCAATTATTAGTGATTAGTGGTTAGTTGGATGATCATCTTGAAACTTACATTTGGAACTCATTAGAGGATTGGTAAAACTAAAGCCTTCACACAACAAGTTGCATTTGATTTTTGTCAAGTATATCATCCATTTGGAATCCTTATGAGCATCATTTAATGATCAACAATGTTTTAGTATTCTGTGTTGACCAAAGGTGTTGTAGATCCATTAGAGGATTGGTAGAACCAAAGCCTCCACACAATGAATCTCAAGGTTATTGGATCATAGAGATCAAATTAACATACTTGGGATTGCAAACATAAGTTTGGGCCACGAATGATCATTTATTCGAATTTGGACAAAATTTAGCGCTATGTTAAGCAATTGTGAGTGGACTTATATAGAAGTCACATCTATTTTGAGGCCGGTTGTGATCGGTGGGAATTAAAACTGACTGTTTTGGAATGCTGCTTCGCGTTTGCTTTTGTTTTCGCAAAATGTCGCGGTAAGCAAGAGTCGCCATCGTCTTTTATTTTATCCAACAAGGAAAGGACAAAAGCACAGAAAAATTCCTTTTTGAGATATTTCTCGGGTTCGAGAGGTAGATTATATAAAGGGAAGGTGTTAGCACCCTTTCTATCTGTGGTTATCCACAGGCTCTTAGGTACTTGCTCATTGTGTTTTCAAAAGTTTGCTTTTCTTTGTGTTTGTGGGTTTGAAAAGAGTTTTTGTTTTGAAGAGAGTGTAAGTGCGAAAAGTTTTGTTTTGTTTTAAAAGGAGCAAGTATTTAAGAACATCTACCTACTCAAAAAGGAATTAAATTGTGCTAATGTCCTTTAGACAATGCTATCCCACTATTGAGGAGTAGGTAGCATCGTCGTTGGAGTTTTCGAGTCAATTCGATTAAGGGACGTGTGGTCACTAAACCAATGTTAGGACGCATTAGTGGTAACCCTAATGTCTTAGATCATTTTATCTGAGGCAACCGTTTCGAGGTAACTATGATCTTTGGACAAGAGGGCGACCTCTAAGACTCTCTATACTCAATGACCACGTTCGAGACAACCAAGTGAGGCGTACCCTAAGAGTGGCATGTGCGAGTGTATTGTTTTTCAGTTATATTATCTTTGTACATGTTATGGTGAGCTACAGTTGATTTTAAATTAAAGGTTAATCTTGTCATGCATAGCCTATTGTTCAAACATCTAACAGTTAATGATTGCAGAAAATAAATTGCGGAAAATAAAGCTAAGCTATTACAAGGCGTCGGGTATTTACATCGCCAAAAACAAACCCTTAAAATTAAATGCGAAAAAGTAAATAAAAGCGATAAATAAAGGTCCTAAGTTAAAACTATTACATCCTCGGAGCAATTACAATATATGGATCAAAAATAATACGCGCGAGAAAATTGAATCGGATTGTCCTTTAGGGTTTTGACCCTTTTATTGAATAAAGCATATTTTTGTTATTTTTGATTTAAGAATTAAGTCTAACTAATAATTAATTAATTAATTAAAAGAAAATATTTTTTGAGTTTTATTTTAATTAAGGAAATAAAATTAGAATGGTAAAAATATTAAAACCTAATTCTAAATCAATTTTAATTTATTGCAAAATATATTATCATTAAACCTAATTTAAGCTAAATAAATTAATTAATGGTTTATTTACAAAAATAAAATAGTGAAATTAATAAATATTATTTTTTGTGTTTTCTGATTTTATGAGAAAAATTATTGGTTGGTTAATTAACAAAAAAATAATAATAAAACAAATTAAATAAAAGAAACATGGAAAAAAAGAATAAACCAAAGGGGGGTGTGGGTCTGATTTGGTGGTAAGATCAGCAATTTTGAGGCCCATCAACGTTTCAGCCTTGTTTGACCTTTCAGATTGCCTATGCGCTTGTTGACCAGAGTGTATGGTAGGCGTGCAATCTGGATCCTTGAATCTGCCTAGTGGGCCACCTGGCATTTGATGAGATGGGAAGTATGATGATCCACACTTTGGGGCGCTGCACCTGAGTACCTGAAATAAAATTGCATAAAGTTTTGGGGGACCTGGGATGTTGGACCTGCAAGGAAGTTTGTTAGAAATTGAAAATACAAGGCCTGTGATATTGGATCCTAGTCCCTTCGATTGAGCGAATTCCCTTTCACCCCTGAGCTGCTTGCTCATTCAAAAGGCATGACTCCTGCTTTTAGCCCTGGAAATTAGTCAATTCGGAACTAAACAACATAGAGAAACGTCTCATTCGAAATCAATTCCTGAACCAAGATCTGGGTTGGTTTCGATTTGTCACAGCCAAGATCATGGATTTAAAATGTAACCTGCTTTGAAAGAAACTTTATCCATGGGGGGTTCAAACGTATGAACACTGCAGCTTATACGCGCTTTGTTAAATCGCTCACAAGTAATAACAAAAAAAATCTTTGAATATGCAATTATGAGTAATTTTAAGATTAAGTGAGATTGAACATTATACCACTGGAGGCACCTGGATTTGGACGGAAGGTGCCTGCAATGGAGTCTAGACTTTCGTGGGGAAGGCTGGTGCTTTTGCGAGGCAAGGTATTTGTGGCCATCTTCGTGGGTTTTTCCGTTTCTGCAGAGTTTTGTGTGTCTTTCCCCCCGTGTTCTGTATGCTTGCCCTTGTATTTATAGGAGTATGATGGTCTAGTAACGGCAAGAGACAACCAATTAAACAGGCCTTTAAAGCCATGAGACAAGAATCAAACATATTAAAAGATTTCCTTTTTTGAAATATTCATGTCTCTTTGGAATCTTGAATGAACCTGGACACCTTTGATTTTCGAATGCCTCCAGGCCATGCTCTTCGATTGGTCTTGAGTTGCCTCCTTCGAATGGACTTCTTATGTGCCCTTCGAATGGGCCTTCTGAATGCTTCTTCAAATGGACCTTGTCCAAATATCAATCGAAGGGTATTTATCAATCGAAGAGTCCTTTGCTACGCCAATCGAAAGATCTTGTTCATGCTAATCGAAGGACATGGTTAACATGCATGTCGAAGCTGCCTTGACACAATGCTAAATCGAAGGATCCCTTGGCATGCCAATTGAAAGGCTTGGCCCAGGGTGCCAAATGAAAAGGTCTTTCAGAATTCCAATCGAAGGCCTTGACATAATGCCAATCAAAATGCTTGTCCATAATGCCAATTGAAGCATTTTTGGAATGTCAATCGAAAGGATTGGCCATAATGCCACTCGAAGGGAATTATCCATGCCAATCAAAATGCTCCTTCAGAATACCAATCGAAGTGTCTTTCAGAATGCCAATCGAAAGATACTTAAAGCACCACTCAAAAATTTTCTTTTTCCTTAGGCAAGGGTTTGTGACCAACCATGTAAGGGAAGACCTTTGAAAACATGAGAGGGCAAATTTTGGGGTACAACAGTTGCCCCTGTTCAATTTTCTTAAACCTGAGGATATAGATTGGCTTTCGAGCCTTTCGCGATCCGAAGGTGGAAGATAATTGAACACTAGAGTGCCCAGAAATTTGCACTTGCATGGTGTAGTATCAGCATTGTGATGTCGGGAATGGGCTTACAGATGCCATTTGGAGATTGTTGGTAGGTGTCTTGAGAGAAATAGAATTTTAGGAGCTTCAGTTGTCCGTTACTCTACTGGGGAATTAACTCTGGAGGTGAACTTCATATCTGGTCAGTGTATAGGCTACATCACGACCTACTGGGGAAAGGTGAAACCGATCGTGTTTGATCAGGTCCAGGTCTTACAGTATTGTGGACTGCTGTCTGGAGATAAGAGAAAAGAAACCTGGATGGTAAGGTTATGAGAAGGAACCTGGAAAGTAAGGCTTATGGGAAGGAACCCAGGTAAGGTTGCTTCGTGAAGAGTTTGGGTAAAACTGCATCTGAACTGAGAAGGAACCTGGGTAAGGTTACTTCATGATGAGTCCATGTAAAACTTCATCTGGAATGGAGGAACCTGTGTAGGGTTTCCTGATGATGAGTCCGTGTAAAACTGCATCTTGGAAAGAGAGGGAACCGGTGTAGGGTTTCCTGATGACAAGTCCGTGTAAAACTTCATCTTAGAAAGAGGGAACCTGTGTAGGGTTTCTTGATGATGAGTCCGTGTAAAACTGCATCTGAAATTTCCTGAGAAGGAACCTGTGTAGGGTTACTTCATAATGAGTCTGTAAAACTTCATCTGGAAAGGAGGAATCTGTGTAGGGTTGCCTGATGATGAGTCCATGTAAAACTTCATCTTTGGAAAGAGGGAACCTGTGTAGGGTTTCCTGATGATGAGTCCGTGTAAAACTGCATCTTGGGAAGGAGGAACCTGTGTAGGGTTGCTTGACGATGAGTCCGTGTAATACTGCATCTGAAATTTCCTGAGAAGGAACCTGTGTAGGGTTGCTTCATGATGGGTTTAGGTAAAACTACATCTGAACTGGGAAGAAACCTAGGTAAGGCTGCTTCATGAGGAGTTTAGGTAAAACTACGTCGGGAAATTGTAAGGAGGAACCTGGGTAAGGTTACTTCGGGATAAGTTTGTATAAAACTTCTAGAGGAACCTGGGTAAGGTTACTTCGAGCTAAGTTCGTGTGAAACTTCTGGAGGAACCCGGGTAAGGTTACTTTGTGATAAGATCGTGTAAAACTTCAGGAGGAACCTGGGTAAGGTTACTTTGATAAGTTCGTGTGAAACTTCTGGAGGAACCTGGGTAAGGTTACTTTGATAAGTTTGTGTGAAACTTCTGGAGGAACCTGGGTAAGGTTACTTCGGGCTAAGTTTGTGTGAAACTTCTGGAGGAACCTGGGTAAGGTTACTTTGTGATAAGTTTGTGTAAAACTTCAGGAGGAACCTGGGTAAGGTTACTTTGATAAGTTCGTGTGAAACTTATGGAGGAACCTGGGTAAGGTCGCTCTGTGATAAGTTCGTGTAAAACTTCAGAATGAACCGGGGTAAGGTTACTGTGAGATAAGTTTGTGTAAAACTTCAGGAGGAACCTGGGTAAGGTTACTTTGGGATGAGTTCGTGTAAAAACTCCATTCAGAAATATATGATAAAGGACCCGTGTAGGATTTTTCAGGATAAACCCGCGTGAAGCTGCATTTAGGAGAAACTCGTGTAAGATTTATTTGTGACGAACCTGTGTAAAGCTGCACTTGATCGTGCAGATAATTACTCTGTTTAGCTTCTGGAGTTAATCTTGAACTTGCAGGAAGTTGTTGATGATAACCATCTTTCTCGAAAAGGTACATGATTAATCGTATATGATGCATGACATGCATTGTATGATGATGTTCTCAAAATAAATGAGATTATGCTGTATGCGCACATCATGATGTATGAACATGAAATGCTATTATGGTATGTCCGAGTTTGGGAAAATAAATTCCTGACTGTTGTTGGAGAATAAAGAGTTTCACTCGCTGGAGATAATGACCGAATATGATTGGGAGAATAATCCTGCAGGAGAGAATAACTCTGCTGGGGAATGATTTTCCAATGGCGACTTCACTGGGGATAATCCTTTAGACTCTACTGGGGATAATCTTCCAGTGCTGGTGATAGATAATCTCTGCTTGGGGAGAATCTTGCCGACCCATTCGTGGTTGCGAGCCTCAGCTGGGGAGAATTAACACCAATGTCCTTTTCTTACTCTGCGGGGAGTGTAGATGTTATTGGGACGCGGGCTGAGGATATGACAATGACTTTGCATCGAGACTTTTCTTCCCCTGTATCTGCGGGAGAAGGTGCCTGCGGAGGCCTTGTGGATCGAGTATTATTCCAACCTATGAGGTGCTTGGTAATTTCCGATTGAAGTGACAAATCTTCTTCTGGTAGGCAAGTGACGAGATGACGGGACATAGTCGTACGCTTTGATCCCTAATTTTTTCCTGGACCGCCCTTTCGGGTTTTCAGTCCATCGGGATACCCTTTTTTGCCCAAGCCGCCTTCTCAGGTTTTCGACTTGCCGGGTGTACAAATCTTTTTGTTTTTATCCCTAATTTTGCCCGAACCTTTTTGGTTCGCCGGGATGCCCTTTTTTGCCTAGGCCAGTCAACCTAGAGGGTCTTTGATTATGCGTAGTACTTTTTGACTAGGTCCACGCTCTTAGGATGTAAGGAGGTGTCACTGTCGGTAGTGTTGTGTTGCCATACTACCAGAAGATCTTCGTTTGATCATGCAAGATTCGTTGCGGGAATCTATGTCTAATGCCCCAATTGATTCTGATGGAGATTTGCCCCTGGCTATTTGGCATTTTGAGAGATTCCTTAAATCTTGACTTGACTGCCCCAAATGATGGACAATGATCATGCCGTGCCCCTTGGTTGGAAGTGTTTTTTCCACTTGAGGTGACCCTTTTTACTGAGAAGGTTTTTGTTCACTAGATATTCGTCGTGCGAATTTCTCTGCTGTTGAACAAATAGTCATATGCAAACAATATTATTTTAAGAATGCAAAGCTTATGCCTGTTTTGAAATTTTTGAAAATGCATTTTTCAGTAAAACAGGCGATTTTTTTGTAAAATGTGATGTCAACTCAGGATTTACAGCAAGCCCTACAGGAGTCAGGATACCTTTGTAACAGTATGCTTTCGAACTAACCCATGCTTCAGCTAGGACTTTTAAGGGTTATAACGTGGCCTGGTTCACGGTTTAAGAAACAAAGGATAAAGGCTCAAAATTTATTTGTACCCACACGCTCTTCATGATGTTCTTCGATCCTAAACTCAGCTAATTGTGCATTTAGACCCCGTTTTGATTGTTTGCTTTGACATACTAGTGATGGTTCAGATATTGACAATTTAAATTAAACAGGCAGTCCTTTTTATGAGAGTTTGTAGGACCGCTTTCTTTTTGATTTCGTTATCCCCGTCTTTTTGCCTGAACTGTTTCTTTTGTGATTACAGTCACCGGGATGCCAAAGTTTTTTTTTTTTTTTTTTGTAAATCTCCTTCATAGGTTTTGACTTAGTGGGCTTTTATTTCGAAAGATAATGACTGTCTGTCCTTACGATTATACGGAACCATCACCGTCTTTTGGTTTGGGAGAACGTCTTTGATGCCATTCATTGTGCACCTGGATTAACTGAGAAAACTACCCTGCCCCAGGTTGCAATTAAGGGTTTTAATTTGTGTGAAAAGAAAAACTCCAACTTCTTTGGCTCAAAGGGGTTGACTAGGGATTATCTTCCTTATAACTCCATTGTTTAGGATTTGAAACAACGCCTGTACATCGTCAGCGGGGTCTGTTCAAAAGCATACTGTAGAGATTCTGGTATCATATTCGTCATCCTCCCTCTAAAGGCTTAGATTTTTTTCGAGAGTTGATCATCACAAAAAATGAAAGCAATTTGAATATAGTGAATACGAATGGATTGATTCAAAACAGACATATGCAATGCATTGATAAAGTAATAAAGTTTGACATGAATAAATGTTCGAACAATCAAAAGAAAATTACAAATTGAAAATCCTAATGAACAAAAGTCTTCTCGTCTCGGTACTTGTCACTTCAAATGGTGAACCTTGGAGGGATGGTAGAAGAACTCAGCCTGACCATCTTGTGTGAATTCCAATGCTCCTTCATCAATCAGGTCTTCAATTTTGTTGCTCAACGCCCAACAGATGTTAATATCATGCCCCAGGCTGTTGGAGTGATATGCACACCTTGCATCAGGATTGTACTTTGGGGAGGCTGTGTTGGGATTCTTAGGAGGGTCCCTTAACGTCACCAGATTCAATCTTAACAGGTGTTGTAAAGCTTGAGACAGCGGCATGTTGAGCTTGGTAAATTGCCTCCTGGGCATGTTTGGCTTACTCTGATCAAACCATTGTTCTTGGCAAGGTCTTTGTTGGACCTATGAGGTAGTAACAACTTGGAGAGGTCTATTCTTTGTCAAACCAAACCTTTGAATTCTCGGAAGTTGATTAATGACATGGTCCCCGGCCTTGACTGTTTGCTTCATGTTGTTGTATCTGTCTTGATGAAGCTGGTTGATCATGGTTCTCAACTCTTCTTGTTCCCGAGCTATGCCTTGGATAAGAGCCATCTGCCCCAGAATCTGGGTTTTCATGGTACTGAACTCAACTTGAAGTTGTTCCAACCGTTCGTCCTTATTGTCTTCAGGACTTTTCTTGACCAAGTCCCCAACAAGGAGTGTTTTCAACTCTTCCTGCCCCTTGGATAGGTTTAGGAAGATTTCCCTGAACTGAGTCTCTCGAGTTTGAAGATCTTGATTGTCTGGTTGGAAAGCCATTGCTGAAATAAACAGCGAGAACATGAGAGACCTGTACTAGATAACCTGTTATGCAATGATATGTATGATATATGTATGCAATGTTTTCAAGGATCTCGCAGGGTAAACAAGAAATAGTTAGAATTTGAATCTGGTAGCTTGATTGAAGGAACTTCATGTTGCTAAGAGTCCTTCTTCAAGAGTCAAGCTCACCATATCGAGTGGGTCATAGCCCCTGACTCAAGTTATCGTGTTTTGATTTCTAGATGACATTGGCTAGAGGAAAATAAATCCCCTTTGCCCCTTGCTAGACTTTTGATTTACCATAACCTGCATCACAGACCCTTGAGATCCTTAAAATGGTTAAAGAAATGTTAAGGCATGATGTTATGATGTGTATGCTATGCGTTTAAGCAAAAGTGTGAGGTGTTGTAAGTAAACCCTGCGATAAATCCAAATTATTGGATAAGGACTGTAAACAAAACCTGCAAGGAACTCATGTTGTCAGATAACAAGAATGTGCAAGTAGTTCAAGTTTGAAGGCACACAAGTCACACAAAAGAGCCCTTAGATTTCAGGTTGGCATGGAGCTTAGGTACTACCCTCTTTCAGTTCAGTTAGTTAAAACCTGTCCTAAAAATAGTAACCGGATTCTAGAGGATCTCAATATCACTAACTACCCTCAATCAGTCATAATTCCAGTTTAGCAACCTTTTCTTGCAGCCAGAATCATCGCGAGAGTTTAGTCTCAATGAGTGTAGCATACTGCTACTGTTCTATGGCCAAGTTGGTCAATTTAAGGTTCTAAGGTCATTTGGTGCTTAATGACTCCTTAGAAGATCCATATTCTCCTTGTTCCAACACAAGGGATATCGGTACAGACTAAGGTGCCACACCAACGTAGCTACTGCTTCATCTGTGTCGGTCTACACCGGACAGATCCCTCACAGTTTATTGTTACTTACCTAAAGGGTATCCCCAGATCCGGGTTATGATCTATAAAACTCCGATACAAGCCCACGAAATTAAAGCATACAAAGCATACAATTGAAAACAAGAGTGATCTAATCCTAAGATACACCTCACTTATAAGCATCCCCAGCAGAGTCTCCAATTTTGTGATCGGTGGGAATGAGAACCGACTGTTTTGGAATGCTGGTTCGCGTTTGCGTTTGTTTTCGCAAAATGTCGCGGTAAGCAAGAGTCGCCATCGTCTTTTATTTTATCCAACAAGGAAAGGACAAAAGCACATAAAAATTCCTCTTTGAGATATTTCTCGGGTTCGAGAGGTAGATTATAGAAAGGGAAGGTGTTAGCACCCTTTCTATCCGTGGTTATCCACGGGATCTTAGGTACTTGCTCATTGTGTTTTCAAAAGTTTGCTTTTCTTTGTGTTTGTGGGTTTGAAAAGAGTTTTTGTTTTGAAGAGAGTGTAAGTGCGAAAAGTTTTGTTTTGTTTTAAAAGGAGCAATTATTTAAGAACATCTACCTACTCAAAAAGGAATAAAACCGTGCTAATGTCCTTTAGACAATGTTATCCCACTATTGAGGAGTAGGTAGCATCGTCGTTGGAGTTTTTGGGTCAATTCGATTAAGGGACATGTGGTCACTAAAGAAATGTTAGGACGCCTTAGTGGTAACCCTAATGTCTTAGATCATTTTATCCGAGGAAACCGTTTCGAGGAAACTATGATCTTTGGACAAGAGGGCGACCTCTAAGACTCCTTATACTCAATGACCACGTTCGAGGCAACCAAGTGAGGCGTACCCTAAGAGTGGCATGTGCGAGTGTATTGTTTTTCAGTTATATTATCTTTGTACATGTTATGGTGAGCTACGGTTGATTTTAAATTAAAGGTTAATCTTGTCATGCATAGCCTATTGTTCAAACATCTAACAGTTAATGATTGCAGAAAATAAATTGCGGAAAATAAAGCTAAGCTATTACAAGGCGTCGGGTATTTACATCGCCAAAAACAAACCCTTAAAATTAAATGCGAAAAAGTAAATAAAAGCGATAAATAAAGGTCCTAAGTTAAAACTATTACATCCTCGGAGCAATTACAATATATGGATCAAAAATAATACGCGCGAGAAAATTGAATCAGATTGTCCTTTAGGGTTTTGACCCTTTTATTGAATAAAGCATATTTTTGTTATTTTTGATTTAAGAATTAAGTCTAACTAATAATTAATTAATTAATTAAAAGAAAATATTTTTTGAGTTTTATTTTAATTAAGGAAATAAAATTAGAAAGGTAAAAATATTAAAACCTAATTCTAAATCAATTTTAATTTATTGCAAAATATATTATCATTAAACCTAATTTAAGCTAAATAAATTAATTAATGGTTTATTTACAAAAATAAAATAGTGAAATTAATAAATATTATTTTTTGTGTTTTCTGATTTTATGAGAAAAATTATTGGTTGGTTAATTAACAAAAAAAATAATAATAAAACAAATTAAATAAAAGAAACAAGGAAAAAAAGAATAAACCAAAGGGGGGTGTGGGCCTGATTTGGTGGTAAGATCAGCAATTTTGAGGCCCATCAATGTTTCAGCCTTGTTTGACCTTTCAGATTGCCTATGCGCTTGTTGACCAGAGTGTATGGTAGGCGTGCAATCTGGATCCTTGAATCTGCCTAGTGGGCCACCTGGCATTTGATGAGATGGGAAGTATGATGATCCACACTTTGGGGCGCTGCACCTGAGTACCTGAAATAAAATTGCATAAAGTTTTAGGGGACCTGGGATGTTGGACCTGCAAGGAAGTTTGTTAGAAATTGAAAATACAAGGCCTGTGATATTGGATCCTAGTCCCTTCGATTGAGCGAATTCCCTTTCACCCCTGAGCTGCTTGCTCATTCAAAAGGCATGACTCCTGCTTTTAGCCCTGGAAATTAGTCAATTCGGAACTAAACAACATAGAGAAACGTCTCATTCGAAATCAATTCCTGAACCCAGATCTGGGTTGGTTTCGATTTGTCACAGCCAAGATCATGGATTTCAAATGTAACCTGCTTTGAAAGAAACTTTATCCATGGGGGTTTCAAACGTATGAACACTGCAGCTTATACGCGCTTTGTTAAATCGCTCACAAGTAATAACAAAAAAAATATATGAATATGCAATTATGAGTAATTTTAAGATTAAGTGAGATTGAACATTATACCACTGGAGGCGCCTGGATTTGGACGGAAGGTGCCTGCAATGGAGTCTAGACTTTCGTGGGGAAGGCTGGTGCTTTTGCGAGGCAAGGTATCTGTGGCCGTCTTCGTGGGTTTTTCCGTTTCTGCAGAGTTTTGTGTGTCTTTCCCCCCGTGTTCTGTATGCTTGCCCTTGTATTTATAGGAGTATGATGGTCTAGTAACGGCAAGAGACAACCAATTAAACAGGCCTTTAAAGCCATGAGACAAGAATCAGACATATTAAAAGATTTCCTTTTTTGAAATATTCATGTCTCTTTGGAATCTTGAATGAACCTGGACACCTTTGATTTTCGAATGCCTCCAGGCCATGCTCTTCGATTGGTCTTGAGTTGCCTCCTTCGAATGGACTTCTTATGTGCCCTTCGAATGGGCCTTCTGAATGCTTCTTCAAATGGACCTTGTTCAAATATCAATCGAAGGGTATTTATCAATCGAAGAGTCCTTTGCTACACCAATCGAAAGATCTTATTCATGCTAATCGAAGGACATGGATAACATGCCTGTCGAAGCTGCCTTGACACATTGCTAAATCGAAGGATCCCTTTGCATGCCAATTGAAAGGCTTGGCCCAGGGTGCCAAACAAAAAGGTCTTTCAGAATTCCAATCGAAGGCCTTGACATAATGCCAATCGAAATGCTTGTCCATAATGCCAATTGAAGCATTTTTGGAATGTCAATCGAAAGGATTGGCCATAATGCCACTCGAAGGGAATTATCCATGCCAATCGAAAGGCTCCTTCAGAATACCAATCGAAGTGTCTTTCAGAATGTCAATCGAAAGGTACTTAAAGCACCACTCAAAAATTTTATTTTTCCTTAGGCAAGGGTTTGTGACCAACCATGTAAGGGAAGACCTTTGAAAACATGAGAGGGCAAATTTTGGGGTACAACACCGGTCAATAGCAATCTATGCACCATTTGTTTTGATACATGATATAGAGATCATGCTCCAACAACATTTAGTGCAATAAGAAGAGAATGAGATGAAGAGGGGTGGGAGAGAATATATAAACAACTTTAGGATTAAATTTAATCAAACTATTATTAAAATCATTCATCCATTTTTGTGGAGTTAGATTCAACACCATGGATCCAATGGTGTTAATAAAGTTCATGATCAAAAATTTAACCCAAGATCAGCCAGAAAATTCACAAAATAATATTACATTTTAATATATAGAAAAAGGTTTAAAAATAATGTTTAAAAATAGAAATAAAAGAGAAAAAATGTCAACTATGTTCAAATTAATCAGGAAATAAAAAGTAAGACCATAGAAAAATCATAAATGAACTAAAATAATTTTATAAATTTTTTGGTAATTTTTTAAAGTCAAAAACTATTTTAAAATTTAAAGAAATAGGTGAAATAAACCAAAAATGATAAAAAAAATAGCAAAGTCAGAAAAATAAAATAAAATAAGGTCACTAATATTTGTCACAATATCATTGGATCATTCCAAAAAAGTTTCAGAATTTAAAAATGCATAAAAGTATTTTTAAACATTTAAAACAATTCCAATAAAGTGTAAATTTATAAAAAATACCAAAACACAAAATTAAATTGTGAAAAAATAAGAATCAGAAAGAGAATAATCAAATATTTTTCCTAATTTTTTCAGATTTTTTGGACTAAACCTGAAATTTCTATGTTTTTTTGAAGTTTAAAAAAATTATATATAAAAAATCTGAAAAGAAAATAAAAGTCAAAAATATGTGGACCATTGGATGAGAGTCAAAATGCGTTAGTAATCAAATCCAAGGGATCTGGTGTGCTGTGTATATTATGGTCATTACTGAATAAAGTACTGAATCCGAAATAAAATCAGAATTCAAAAATAACAAGTGGCGTGCCATCATTGGTTGGAAGATGACACATTGGTCATCTTCAACCTCCGGCCAATGTGAATTGTAGGTCTCTCAAACTGTAAAATCAGAAGCTCAACCTATGCCATTCGCTTCGTCTCTTCAAGACTATGATAACCACACACTCGCGCCAAATTTATATAAAATGTAGCTCAAACAATTTGGAAAGAAAGTTTTGAAAAGGGCTTTAAAATTTCATGGTCAAAACGTGTTTCCAAAAAGAAGTAAGTGTTGTGAGTAGAACCAGGGAAATGAGAGCATCACAATGATATCAAAGTTTTGAAGAATTGATGAAGGAATCTACCTATTGAAGTTGAGTTGCTGAGCTCTGAAACTGGACTTCTATGGAGCAAAATAGGGCACGATTCTTGAATGTAATTATATGGTTAGCTTCAGGGAAGATCAAGGAAGGTAAATTGATGAAAAAATTGGATTGAAAAAGGCTTGAGAATGGATTTCGAAGTTGCTGAATTATGAGTTAGGGAACAAGTTTGGCAGGGTGATTCTGGATATCTAAGCTTAAGAAACCGAATGGGATAGTTCATTTATTTATAGGATAAGCAAATGGGATCGAAAGGAAGAGTGAATTATGCATTTTGGAGGGAATTCGTGCAAACTTGATGCACGAGTGAAGTGTGGTATAATTTTCACCAAAACTCATCTAATCCTTGCGTTTTAAGGTGCTAAACAAATCTGGAACTTCAATAAACATGTTTAGAGGAAAAAATGCGTGGAAAACTTGTGATTAGAGGCCACATTAAGGATTTCAAAATTCTGACTTGGTGGGAAATTCAGTTTCAAAGTGCCAACTTCTGACCAATGGCATTTTCAACTTAAGGGGTCTTAGGGCATGATTCTTGATGCTTTAGAAAGGCGAGGTTTCAAGCTTTGCAATGGAAAAAGAATGGAATAAAATGGAGGCTTGAGCTAAAAGTTGTGTTGAGTCAAAGTTGAGGAAAAAGGGTTGACTTTCCATACTTAGAAGAATTTGAAATTTTTCTTCAAAAGTGACCTATAATGTCTTGCATCCAAACATAGCCTTCCACTTGGAATTTGCTCTTGACAAAAAAAGATGGCATGAATTAGATCTCTTGAATGACATTTTTAAACTTGAACCATTCACAATCTCCAAAAATTGAGAAAGTTATGACTTGTTGAAGATGGAAAAATTTCATAAAATGACCTATAATCTTTAGTATCCTTAAGGTAACTTCCATACATTTTCTCACTTTGCACATGAAATAAGTTATAAAGTTCACATCTTCAAGATAATTATCAAAAAATAATAGGCTCAAGGTGATACAAATTGACCAAGTTATGATCATTTGAAGTCAAACTTGAGAAATTTTGGGTTCATCTGGAGGACTTGTAATTTTTCTTTATCATCAAGTTTCTTCCACATGAAAAATCCTTGGAACTTTTGAAGTGATTTATTGATATCCCTTTTAAGAGAAGGATGCCTTTGGAATCACTCAAAAATAGCAAAAGATGGGCAATATATACTCCTTTGAAGTTCAAAACCCTAGCTCCTAGATTAAGAAACATGCCTTGAGGAACTTTGACAATTTTGAACAAACTTCTTGTACCAAAACAAATGCTTTTTAAATATAAGTTATTGAGGATGATATTGAGAAATCATAGCAACCACAACCACTTCTGTATCTTGATAATTGAGAGAAATATGCACTTGTGACCAATGTGAACATGACCTTGTCCATCCATGACTATTTTTCAATCAACCCCTTGTACTTTTTGGATCAAATCTTGATAACTTGGAAATGTAGTGAACCAAAATAACCTTATCATGCCATACCTTCCAAAACAACTTCAATGGTGAGATTTTAACTTCTCAAGCTTCATTGACTAGGTCATAAAAATAAACTCATGAACCCATGGAGCAACTTGTTAAATCTTATTTCCTTTACCTACATGAGTAACAAGCAAGACAATCCAACATTGCCTTTTATTAATTAAAAGAAGAAATCAAGACAAAAAATATTCATGATCATAAAAGAACACAAGTCAAGGTGATTGGTGATTCCTCAAAGATCAAAGTTAAGTATAGGGAGGGGAACCAAGATTTCTAATGTAATCTTGTTGTGATTAAATCAAAATGATATGACGAAGGGATCTTAGGGGCAAAAATTGGGGTACAACAGAGAGATGCAGAAAATGTGATGGTCCCTATCCCGAAAGATGTTGAAGAATTCCTCAAGATTTGTAGGACAATGGTCGATGCCTTTAGAGTAGAAATCCACAGGAGCACTTAGAAGACTTTGTTTCCCTTTGGTTATTTCTTTTAGCATGTTTTGATGTTTTAAAGTTTGAATATTTTTCAATATCTGAATTGTATTCTGTTAAAAGACAATTACTATTTAAATAAAGGAATTTGTTTTGTGTATCTCATTTATGTATTTATTTTTTAGATGCTCACCAATAAAAAAAGTAGAACCTACAAAAAATATAAATACCAATAAAATATATATAAAATCCAAGTGAATAAGACATTCAAAAACAAAAACTCCCAGCATATTTATACGCATCCATGCATTCACAAACATAGCATCATT
This sequence comes from Vicia faba, assembly GCA_948472305.1. Classification (NCBI taxonomy): domain Eukaryota; kingdom Viridiplantae; phylum Streptophyta; class Magnoliopsida; order Fabales; family Fabaceae; genus Vicia; species Vicia faba. The sequence goes on along the minus strand of OX451738.1, from coordinate 1,605,783,665 downwards.
GCATACCCAAACATATTAATTTTCAAAATCATTCTTCAGGTAAACCATTGGTAGAAGAGCTAAAAAAGCACCGCCTCTCCGACCACCATACTAGACAAGAGCCCATCATAGAAGGTGATGGAACAAATCAAAGAGAATCAAGCGACATTCAAAGAGGATTTGTAGCAAGTCAAGGGAAACATAGACTCAATGAAAGGAGAAATGAGTCAAGTCCTGCTAGCCTTGAAGTATATCATTGAAAGGCAGGAACAGATCCTTAGGGCAGCCTTTGAAGAAGTAGTCCAAATCGTCAGTGCATTGAGCAGTAACCAACCAAGAAGAGAACCAGAATTAGGACCTCTGTAGTCAATTGTAGAACAGGATGAAATTAGGCAAGTAGATACTAAAGGGTTTGTCCCACCTCCACCAAAGGTAGGGGCATCTCATACCTTGCAAATTACAATCAAGAACATGGATAACTACATAGACTTGCAGTACGGAGACCATGACTTAGAGGACACCAATCAAGCACATCAAAGAACAATCCATACTCATGCTACTAAAAATCCATTGGAGCTCAACCAGTACAAAGCTCTTGAAGAAAGATTAAAGGTTGTGGAGGGTTACGATGCTTTCAATGTTGACGCTCTCAAGATGGGTTTAGTTCCTGATGCGGTGATCCCGCCAAAAATTAAAGTACCTGAATTTGGAAAATACAAGGGACTCACATGTCCGAGGAACCATCTACGCATTTATTGCATAAAGATGCACACATATGCTCAAGACCAAAAGCTGATGATCCATTATTTCCAAGACAGTTTCCGTGGGCCATCTCTAGATTGGTACATGCAATTGGAGTGAATTCATATCTATACATGGGCAGATCTCGCCAAAGCTTTCTTGAGATAATATAAGTATAACTTGGACATGGAGCCTAACCGCATGCAACTCCAAAACTTGTCTCGGAATAAGGACGAATATTTCAAGGAGTGTGCTCAAAATGGAAGCCCACGTACAGCCACCACTCTTGGAGAAAGAACTAGTCTATATCTTCATGGGTACCTTACAATGGTGGTACTATGATAAAATGGTAGGAATCGTCTCTTCTGGATTTTCGGATTCGGTAACTATTTGTGAAATAATTGAAATTGGCATAAAAAGCGGGAACATACAATGGGGAATCATCTAGTACCCCTTATAATGTAAAAAGACATGTTTCTAACTTCTCGAAAAAGAAGGAGGGGGAAATTAATGTTGTAGCCTCACATATAAGGGTATAACAACCATTAACAATTCCACGAGAACAACAACATAACAAGTGTGAAAGGCCTGCGAGAAAGTTTGATCCTCTCCCCATGCCGCAAAGTCAATTATTGTAAGACTTAGTCAAGACATATTTGGTAGAGATAAAACCTCTAGCTCCTCCAATTGGGGCACTCCCACCAAGGTACGAAGCCAATTCCATGTGCGAGTATCATTCCAATTCTCTAGGGAATACTATAGAAAAATGTTAGGATTTTAAATACAAGGTAACTTATTTGTTGGACTCTCAGGATATCACTTTCGATAAACCAAACATTAAAGCAAACCCCATGCCTCTGCATGGTGGACTAGCGGTAAATTCAATTGAAGTGGTTACTTACTTTGGGGCGGCCAAACAAGTAAAGGCCCTGAAAAAACTTTTGAAAGAATGTGTATTGGAGTGTGGGTTCCTCTTGGAACATAATGAATCTTTTGAGGAAACGTTACAAAAATTAGTGGATCAGTGGATAGTCTAATTTGGGAAATGCCCTAAAGAGGAACATGTTGTTGCAATTGATGGAAATGCAAAGAAGCCATTGGTAATATCATGCCAAGGGTCGAACCTTAATAAGAAGACTCTTGTGATTCCATGGGGAGAGCCAACAGAAGCACCAGTGACGATAACAAGACATACTTTGAGGATTCCAGTGGTACCAAAAACTACGATGGTGATTAGGGGGCCATCTCCTACCCTTATGAAAGTAACAAAGCAGTACCTTAGAGTTATGATTCTATGGTTTACGTCAATGTTTTAAAGAAAGAATGTGAGCCATCGTCAAGTCAAAGACCTACAATTACAAATATTGCTAGAACATGGGTATGACTCACAGTGGTCGAATCTATGGTCATGAACGACAAAAGAAGAATGGTGATGTGGTTAGAGATAAAGGAAAAGTTGTGGTGGATTTAAATAGAGAACAAGAATCTACGAGAAATAATTTTACCAACCAAGAGGAGGAGGAATTCCTGAAAATAATCAAGAGGAGTGATTATAGGGAGGTTGATCAACTACACCAAACCCTGCCCAATATTTCAATACTTTCGTTACTCCTCAACTTAGAAGCACATCAATATTCTCTAATGAAAGTTCTAAATTCTGCTCATGTTGTAGAAGAGATTACACTAAACCAGTTTGACAATGTTGTAGAAAATCTAACATCTAGATCATATCTAGGTTTTAATAACGTTGAGTTGCTTCCACAAGGCAGAGCTCACAACAAGGCGATGCACATCTCTATTAAGATAAGTACTACAAGCCTATCCAGGGTACTCACTGATACTGGTTCAACCCTTAATGTGTTACCAAAATCCAACTTGATGAAGTTAACATTGGATGGTGTTATAATAAGGCTGAGTTCTACGATAGTCAAAGCTTTTGATGATTCTCAATGTACGGTATTTGGAGAAGTGGACCTTCCTGTCAAGATCAGTCCGCATATGTTTTATACAATTTTTCAAGTCATGGATATAGAACCGGTGTATACATATTTACTCGGAAGACCTTGGATCCATGTAGCAGGGGCTGTTACTTCAACCCTTCATTAGATATTGAAGTTCTTCGCTGAAGGAAGATTAGTTATAATCGATGGTGAAGAGGACATCTTTGTAAGTCATATAGAGTCCTAAAGATATATTAGCGCTAATGAAGACTGTATAGTGACACCATTTCTATTCTTAGAGGTTTCTTCAATGATGACCCTACTGGTGGAAAAAATCAAGAAACCAACAGTGACTTCGTGGAGAGACTTGCAAACAGTTATGGAGGATGGTACTTTAAAAGGTTGGGGTAAACTTATGGAGATACCTAAAAAGAATAATCATTTTAGTTTGGGCTATGAATCATCAAAGACTACCTTGGAAGGAAACACATAGTTTCCTCCTATCCAGGAAACCTTCACCAAAAAAGGAACAGAGCATGGAGAACAAGTGGCGATAATATCTAACAAAAGAAACCCCACGAAAGCATATGACTTCATCTGTGAATGTGCTCCAGGAGAAGAGCTCAAGAATTGGACAACTGTGGAGATTCCAAAGATCTTTTTCTTTCCAAAGTAATTTTTCTTATTTTTTAAAGAACCTATGTCAAACCAGAGGCATAGGGGTAGCTTGTAAGGGCCCCCGATTTGTTTCAAGCAGTATTCACAATTAATAAAAGTTATATTACACATTCAATTAAGATCATTGTCTTTCTCCTGCATTTATCTCTTATATTTTAAAATGTCAATATTTTTCTTCATATGCATTTTCCAAATTCACATAAAAAACTGCACCAAAACATGATAAGTGTGTAGATCCATGCCTAAAATCACTGATAACACTACTGCTGCTATCCGATATAATTTTAATTCACCCATCAACCAAGCAGAAGAGGAAGATGATGAAGATCTTGAACTCTCTAAATAATTGGCAAGGGAGTTAGAGAAAAGGATGACAATATACAACCATATCAAGAGTCTATTGACACCATTAACCTTGCAAAGAAGGAAGATCCAAAAGAGATCAAGCTAGGGGCAAAATTGGAGGAAAGCGTCAAAGAAAGACTGATCAAGTTGTTACATAAATATGTGGATATATTTGCTCGGTCTTATAGAGACATGCCAGGATTGAATACATATATTTTGGTGCATAGATTAGATCTCAAGGAAGGTTGTTCTCCAGTTAGACAGAAGCTCAGAAGAACTCGTCCAGACATGTCTAGTAAGATCCAAGAAGAGGTCCTTAAACAATTTGACGCAGGGTTCTTAGCCGTGATAGATCATCCACTTTGGATAGATAACATCGTACTAGTACCCAAAAAGGACTACAAAGTGAGGATGTGTGTAAATTATCAGGATCTAAACAAAGCAAGTCCAAAAGACGATTTCCCGTTACCTCACATAAATGTTCTGGTAGATAATACAACTCAAGCTTCAGTTTTCTCATTCAAAGATGGTTTCTCGGGTTATAATCAGATCAAAATGGAACCCGAGGATATGGAAAAGACTACTTTCATGAAACCTTGGGGAACTTTATGTTACAAGATGATGCCTTTCGGTCTAAAGAATGCAGGGCAAACTTATCAACGGGTTATGGTCACACTATTCCATGATATGGTTTATAAAGAAGTGGAAGTATACATAGATGATATGATTTCCAAATCTCATACAGAGGAGGATCACATCGTACACTTATAAAAATTATTCGAGCGTCTGTGAAAGTTTAAACTGAGGTTGAATCCAAACAAATGTATATTTTATAAGAAAAATATTTGGTTCTGCAATATTATCTCTGGGTTTTGATGATAACAAATGAGTATAATTGTATGAATAATCTTTTTGTCCTAATGTATTTTATTGATTGAGTACTTAACAAACAGGTTCTGCTTCGGATGGATGGCGTGTGTGATGCGGTGGCAGAACCGACTGTTAATACTGGTTTGCGTTTTTTGTTTGTAAATACTGCGGTAAGCAAGAGTCGCAACCGACTTTTCATTTATCCAACAAAGGAAAGGGTGAAAAGAACAGAAAAAGACCTTTTTCGAGATTTTCTGATTAAGGGGTAGATTATGGAACGGGAAGGTGTTAACACGCTTTCCATTCGTAGTTTTCCACGGGCTCCTAGGTACTTGTTTATTTTTTAAAACTGTTTTCGTGTTTGTGTGTTTTGAAAGGCTTTGCTTGATTTATGATAACTCTTGTATCAGTCCTCAAGAGTGTGATAAAGCATTTTTTAAAAGAATTTTGAAAGTGTGTAAGTGTAAAAAGGGAATCAGATTTGAGCAAGTACTTAACAACTATCTACCTACTCGAAAAAGGGCGTTCTTTTCCTCCTTTTCTTCAGATAGTGCTATCCCATTATTAGTGAGTAGGTAGCCTTATCGTCGGATGTTGAGGGACTATCGAAAGGGATGTTTATGGTCATTGAAGGAAACATGTAGAGATACCTCAGCAGTTCGAAGGGACTGTCATCATGTAGGCAACATCGAGGGACAAGATCATTTCTTGTAGGCAACTCGAGGGACATTAAGGGACATGATCTTTATGAAGAATTTTAAACTGAGGGTCTTTGCTAAGAGTATCCCTATGTTCGAGGGACATGACCATTTCCGAAGACAACCAAAGTGGGAAATACCCTAGGGTGCAAGTGTGCAACAGTGTTCTTTTTTCAGGTATTTTGTCTTAAGGTTAGTGAGCTAATGATTGATTGATTAATTCTTGTCATGCACGCCTAATTTACTAACAATTTATATACAAGCATATAATATAGTGCGGGAAGTAAATTGCAGGAAATAAACACTTCTAAGCTATTACATGGCTTCGGGGCAATTACAATTATATATGACTGAAAATGTAAAGTGAGAAAATTAAAAACCCTAATTAAGCTATTACAAACTGGGCATAGTTACATAATTACCAAAAAAATAATTGTACGAAGAATAACAACATGCAAAAATTAAGACGGAAATACATTTGAAACCCTAATTGTCTAATTTCTTATTAAATATAATTTTTGTAAGAATTTATTTTAATAATAAATAAAAACCTAAGTCCTGTTTTTTATGATTTTCTGATTTCATGATTGAAAAAAAATTTTAAAAAATAAAAAATATAAACTAAAAAAAAGAAAATAAAGTAATTAAAAAAAGATGGGCCCGAGAGGTGAGAAAGAAAATTGGGGGGATGCTGTTGAATTTTTGCTAGGCCCGGAAACTCAGCAGCCCAATCCAAGTGTGTGGTTTAGTGTTGCTGTGTTAGGGAGGTCCACCATGGGGAAGCATCCCAAGAGCGATGGATCTGACTTTGTTACGATCTAAGGGTATAGATGTGATGGCCTATGGTGCGCTCCTGGGATATGACGTATTGGATCCTGCAATAAAGCTTTAGAAAATATCAAAACTCTGGACCTGGGATCGAATCCAGGTCCCTCTCTACATATGCTCATTGTCCTTGCCAACTGCGTTGCTTATTAATTTGTATGTATAAATAAAGAAAAATAATATAATATGAAACTAGGGCATATTCCAGGTCATCAAAAAATGTGTGCGTCAGCAATTGAAGGGCCCAATCAGATCATGGAAAATTTCCACGCCTGCAGTCAACACAACTTCTATCCTTGACTCACTGGAGAGGTGCCGAAGCCCTAGCTCCGGTCAGTTTCTCCAACAACATCCTCCACTAGAACTTGCTTAAACCTGCGAATTTAAATGTTAGCTGGATCCTACCCCCCTAATTCAAGGGTTACAAATCCAATGGTAGGGTCCTCTTGGCCTGAAACACCCTGCAAATGGTGCTATGAGAAAAAACGCACATTTACGATTATGATACGGTGGGAGAACTGACTTAGGTGTTTTGCGTTTGATCACAAATGTTGCGGATAGTAAGAGTCGCCACCGACTTTTCTTTTATCCAATAGGAAAGGTGAAAAAGCACATGAAAGACCTTTGAGATTATTTCTTGAGTTCGGGGGGTAGGTTATGAAAAGGGAAGGTATTAGCACCCTTTTCATCCATAGATTTCCATGGGATCTTAGTTACTTGCTAGATCACTTGCTTTTGTTTGAAATTGTGCTTTGTGTGGTTTTTGAAAGTATTTTGTAAAGAGGCCATTGTTTAGGCAAACTTTGTAATGATTCTCATTCGTAAGAATGTATACAGAGTGTTTTGTTCTTTTGAAAATGTTTCCAAGTTTTGAAAGATGTTTTGAAAGTGTTTGTTTTGAAAATAGCAAGGACGTTTTTGTTTTGAAATGGAGGAAGTAACTAGGAACAATCTACCTACTCAAAAGTCTTTCATGTCCATTTCATTTTTCCTTTGACATTGTTATCTTACCATTGATTTGGTAAGTAAACCTATCTTTGGATGCAAAAGGGATGGGTGTGGATCATCGTATAACCATGATTAGCAATGTTGCAAGGTATCTTAGCACTTTTCTTTAGGGACTAAGATTATTTTGAAAGACAACTTTTGATAGCATCATCGAGGGACTATGATCTTGTATTTTTCTTGTCTTTGCTAAGATACCTCACATGCGTAATATGGTCATTTCTGTAAGGCAACCAAGTGGATTTACCCTAGGGGTGCTTTTGTGCAAGTGTATTGATTTCATGCTTTGTTTTTGTCTTGAATTAGGGTTTGCTACTGATTGGTTTTAGTCTTTCTATACAAACCCTAATTACTAGAATTTATATAAAGCGATAAATTGTGAAAAGTAAAATTACTATGCTATTAAATCTTTAGCGGAAGGGGTATACAAATTTACAAATGGGGATTTGCTAGAAAATCAAAACTAATTATCTATTAAAACCATATTGAATATTGTACAAGAATTGAAAATAAAATGCAAGAATATGAATGGACAAAAAATGATTTTTGTTTGGATTTCATGAATGGGGTTTTAACCTAATTAAGAGAGATGATTAATGTAAAATAAACAAAATTTAAACCTAAATTAATTAAGACGGAAATTAAGTTAAAAAATGTGTTTTAGGGTTTTTTGTGAAAAGGTTTTAACTTAATAAAAATAATATGAAAATTAATTAATTAAAATAAACCTAAGTTCTAAATTAATTTTAATTAAGAAAATAAATTATTAAACCTATGTCTAGATATTAATTAAAAAAGAAATTAATTATTAAGAGAAATATTTTTTAGTCTTTTTGTTTTATAGAAAAAATAAAATACATAAGTGTAAATAATAAATAAAAATATGTTTGGATTTTTTCATTAATAATAATAATAATAATAATAATAATAATAATAATAATAATAATAATAATAATAAAAATATTAAAAAAGAAAATAAATAATTAAAAAAACAAAAATAAGAAAAAGAAAATAATAAAAGAAAATTGGGCCATGTGGTGTCTTAGGAAAAAAGGTGTATAAGGATAGCAAAAATATAAAAAAAGAGGCCCGAGACTGAAGGGCCCAACGCCTGTTTTGACCTCATGTTGCTTCCTTATTGTGATGTACCATGGACCTACTCATGTGGTGCGTTGGTTCCAGTCATGCAATGATCAGATGGTGATGAGATGAGGACACTTGATGCACGCGCTGGCTTGGTTTGCAATGAATCTGTGAAAATAAAACAAGAAAAAAATAAAAGGGTACCATTGGGGCTCGAATCCAGGTCCCTATAGTCACAGGCGTGCACTTCTACCCCTGGGGTGGCTATACATCCGTTTATTAATGCAAAACCATAAATATATATTTGAAACACATTCCTAGGCCTATATCTTCTTCAACCTAGCGCCAGACCATTCAACACATTTTTTGTAATTACTATCTCTCATTTCTCAACCATTTTCAAAAGTAAAAATATGAAAGTTGCTGGAAATTTCATCACGAATCCAACCATGTGAATAACTTAAGCTAACAGTCAATGATGAGTGAGAATTTTTCTGGCCCGAATTTAAAACCTAAAAATTTAAGAAACTTCAACTCTAAAATTCTCTAAGCTCAGGCCATATAAATGCAAACTAAGGATATGTACAGCTTCGTGGCAATGGTATATACATTTTATCTTCACAAATCAGAATAAAATGATGCTTGTATGAAGAGATAGAAGTTTAAAAACTTACCTCTTGCAGATGGAGTCATGTATGGAGTTTGAGCAACCTTTATGATGGCCTGATGATTTCTGTAGCTTGCCTGGACCTCCTTGAATGTGTTCCAACTCCTTCTTTTCTTTGAGGATGGATGAAACTCCCAACTCAAGTCAAGTTGCAAGCTTCAAATTTGGAAATGGTGGATAATGATGGAGGAGTTACAGTCAGGAAACAGGGGTCTGGATCACTTTGATATGATGTATATTAAGTGTTTGGATGGTTAAAACTCAATACGCACAAGTGGATTTGGAGATGGTTATGTGAGGTTCAAAACTGACAAGTTATGGCAGATTTTTGAGTTGCAGAGTGCTTGGGAGTGTTTTGGGGTCTTAACATTTGTGTTTTATGTTGCAATAGACTTGTGTATATGTATGGAAAAGGTTAGAGATCAAATGCACTCAAGGTTTCTGAGTTCTATCCTTTTGGCTCTATGACTTGCTTTTGAAGAAAAAGGAGAAGACAAATCTCCAAGTGTTGTACAAGCATGTTCTGAATTCCAAGAGGCTTTAGACACATTGCTTTTGGTTTATAGGGGTTGTGTGTGCAGAAAGAACAAGTGCAAAGCTCAAGAAGTTGACAATTGCAAAAGTGATGCTTTATCAAAATGGAAATGGCAACTTTGTGCCATAAATGGAAATATAACTTGGATAAAGGTTCAAGTACTTGGATTAAAGCTCTAACAGTTGTGTAAACATTTAATTATGGAGTTACAAACAAGTTTGAGGCCTGCAAAGCAAAGATTATGCAGCTTAGACTTGGATTTGAATTTTTGTTCATCATGAAATGGCTTGTAATTTAAGTTTAAAAACCATAACTTCATCTCTTCGATTCTCCTTGCTCACAAATGCTCTCAAGGATTTATTTGACATTTTGGAAATCTTGTAATGTGCTCTACAACCCCTCTTTGAATCACTTTTGAAAATTCCCCTTGGAAGTAAATGGAAAAGTTCCATGAAGTTAGGTCAAAATCCATGACTTTATGAATTAATAACTTGAGATCTAAGCACTTTTAGAAGAAGCTGTGTAACTTTTTACATATCATGGAGATCTACAACTTTCATGTTTAAAGTTTCTTTTGAATCATCTTGCATCATGGTGAAAAATTGGCTCAAAGTTGTGAAAAAACATGAAGTTTTAAACACTTAGAAAAATTTCTAAGTTAGAAAATTTTGACTTTTCAAAATGAAATCTTGACTTTTTGATTTCTTGATGAATAAATTTCATATTTTGACATGTTCTAATGAATTGTGATCTTTGACATTGGATTTTGACCAAAAAGTCAAAGTTTAACTTTTCAGTATACATTTGACTTTTGATCAGTTGACTGAAAATTCACTATCAATCTAATTAATCTTGAGCAGTGTTTTGGGTCATGCCATTAGGTATAAATGATGCAATTGAACTCTTTATATCATGCTTCAAACCAATTGACCATTTTCTAGGTCAAAAATCAAAAATTGCCTTTCCTCAGTCAAAACCCTAATTTTGACCATTTTGCCCTTTTGATGATTTGATCAAAATTATTGAGGAATTGTGGTCCAAACTTGATCAAATGATACATATGAGTTTATGTGTTGATGTGGAAAAATAATTATGAAGTTTGACTGTAAATTGGCCATAGTTAACTTTTTCCCCAATACAGTTGATTTTTAGGTCAAGTGCTCAATTGACTGAGCAAAAATGTGATCCAAGGCTTGAAACTTGATATGAGTAACCTTGGGGGTCAATAATGATCCATGAAAGTCATATGAGGCAATGCAAGTTCAATTAACTTTGTGCAATCTCAAACCTTAATTTTGGTCATCAGTGCTTAAGAAGGTGTCTTGAGTTGATCAACCATAGTGCAGTCTTGAACCAAGAGATATCTTTGTGAGAAAATATTTGGTAAATGAGAGGGCATATTTTGGGGTACAACAACGGTCAATAATGGAAAATTTTTATCCGCACGTCCTAGTTCAAATGTAAGGGTATCAACATGTTCTAAATGATCATACTAGAAGATTCAAGTCATTAGAATTCCTCAATAATGCATTCAATTAAAAATAAGATTAATAAAAAATAAAGCAAATCGATCATGATGCATGCGACGATTTCAAGTACAAACAGGCATGGGTATTCAACCTATCTTACCCTGAAGATGTCCTAGAGATGATTTGTGGCGATTGTTTGCTTGGAAAGAGGCAGAATATGGCAGAATAGTTTTGCACCTTTTGTGGAAATTTTTGAACTTTTTCTCTTGGTTTGGAGGCAGCCTTCACGTATTGCTTTTGGTCTAGGGTTTATGTGCTTATGTAGTAAATCACTTTAGGTCAACAAATGTGGAGGAAATCCAATTGATCAATGCTCTTTTAAAGTGTGAAGATTTTGATTCAAATCTTTCCAAAAGAAAAGATCCACTTCCCTTTTCACTCCACACAATTTTAATAGCTGACTATGATCTTTTTGGTTTAAAAAAGATTTGCATATTCTATATCTTACATATTCTTGCATTTATTTAATATTTATTTTATTTAATTTAAATTTATTTGAATAAAATCAAAATAAATAAAAAATAATAAAATAATGAATGGGCATGTTTAGAGATCCTTAGATACATCATGAACACGTTTGGGCTCTAAAAATTGGGCCCAATAACTCAAAAATACAAATTTGTCCAATTGAGATTTCATGCATTCCTTGAAAATTGCATAACTTGTGAAATCCTTATCTCTCACAATTTTTACCCTAAGAGGGTGTTAATGGACTTTTTAGAGAGCATATGATGTCCTCTAAACAAACCTTTTGGTTTCATCTCAATTGGATCTTCCATGTTCATGTAAGGAGCTTTGACCCAAAAGGTGTTTTTGTTGACTTTTTGAAAGGACCTATAATGTTTGAGCTTGTATCTTTTAACTGGGTCATTTCTTGAACTTGAGGGCTGATGAGAAGTTGTAAGGAATTAGATTCTCTTCAAAATGAGCCTTGGTGGAAAACTTTATGATAAAGTATGAGAAAGTTATGCCTCGTCAAAGTTTGGTTGACTTTTCCTATACAAACTCCAATTTGCCATTTTTTACTTTTGATGAGTTCGGAGCATTTCTTGAGGAATCGTGATCAATACTTGATCAAATGATGGATATAACTTCAAAATGTTGATGTTAATCAAAAATCTTGAAGTTTGACTGTATTTGGGCCACAATTGACTCTTGACCTAGTATAGTTGATTTTCAGGCATTTGAGCAGTTGATTGAGCAAACTTGTTGTTCAAGGCATGAAATTTGGCATGGATAATCTTGAGGACATATTAGGACAATGGAGTACATTTGGGATCCTTGGGACTCACATATATTGCTTAAAATTGAAACCCTAGCTGAGGTTCATTGCCTTTAGGGGGAGAGTTTTCCTAGTCAATTCTTAGTCATCCTAAGGCAAGTTGGGGACCTTAATGGACATGTCTTGAGTAGAATGAGAGGGAAAATTTTAGGGTACAATAGCTTCCCATGTTCAATCTTATTAAACTTGAGGATGTAGATTGGATGGCCTGCATTTCGTGATTTGAAGGTGGAATATGATTTAACACCTGAGTGCCTAAAAATTTGCACTTGCCTGAAACGATACTTGACTATGTAGATAATATCGAGAAGGGGCTTACAAATGCCATTTGGAGAAGATGACGGAAGATCGTCGAATATGGGTTTAAAGATGCCATCTGGAACAATGTTGATTTCATTAGATATTACTTTGTGGGAATCCCTATTCCTATTGTTGAGGAGGACTCCGTTGAGGAATGTTGGTCTTTGTTCGGGAAATAGAGTTTAGGAGCTTCAGTTGTCCATTACTCTAATGGGGAGTCATCTCTTGATTGAAGAGATGGAAGTGAACTGCTATCTGGTCAGGATATAGGCTTCACAGCGACATGCTGAGGATAATAAGGTTGACTGCTATTTGGTCGTATTCCAGGCTTCACAACGATTTACTGGGGAAACATGAAATTAACTGCTATTTGGTCAGAATCCAGGCTTTTCAGTTTCTTTAACTGGAATAGAAATCAGAAAAATATTAGTGTCAATTTAACTGAACCAGAGAAAGGTCTTGAGTTGTCTTTAACTGGAATAGAAATCAAGAAAATCTTAGTATCGATTTAGTTGAACCAGAGAAGGTCTTGAATTAACTTTGACTGGTATGGAAATCAGAAAAATCTTAGTATCGATTTAATTGAACCAGACAAAAGTCTTGGAACATCTTCAACTGGAATAGAAATCAGTGAGATCTTAGTATTGATCTAACTGAACCAGAGAAGGTCTTGAATTAACTTTGACTGGAATGGAAATCAGAAAAATCTTAGTATCGATTTAACTGAACCAGGCAAAAGTCTTGTAATATCTTCAACTGGAATAGAAATTAGAGAAATTTTAGTATCGATCTAACTGAACCAGAGAAGGTCTTAAATTAACTTTGACTATAATGGAAATTAGAAAAATCCTAGTATCAATTTAACTGAACCGGACAAAAGTCTTGGAATATCTTCAACTAGAATAGAAATCAGAGAGATCTTAGTATCGATCTAACTGAACTAGAGAAGGTCTTGAATTAACTTTGACTGGAATGGAAATCAGAAAAATATTAGTATCGATTTAAGTATACCAGACAAAAGTCTCGGAATATCTTCAACTGGAATAGAAATAATAGAGATCTTAGTATCGATCTAACTGAACCAGAGAAGGTCCTTAATTAACTTTGACTGGAATGGAAATTAGAAAAATCTTAGTATCGATTTAAATGAACTAGACAAAAGTCTTGTAATATCTTCAACTGGAATAGAAATCAGAGAGATCTTAGTATCAATCTAACTGAACCAGAGAAGGTCTTTTGATGACATCTTTCTGAGGAAAATGCTGAAATAGCCCTTCATCAGACGTAGCTTTTGAGAAGACTACCACGTCACATAAGTAGTCAACAGTGCTTATTGATTTAATCTTTCCCTGAAAAAGGTAAAGAGCTAGTTTTATGCAATGTCATGATGTATGAAATGCATTGTGTGATATTTTTCTCAAAATAAATGAGATTATGCCCTATGCGATGTGTATATGCATGCCATGATGTATGAGTATGTGATGCTATTGCCATATTTCCTAGTCTGGGAAAATAAATCCCTAATTGTTGCTAAAGAGTATTGGGAAACTGCATCCTTCATTTCCATTGGGGATGATGAATGAAGATGATTTGCTGGGGATTTCCTCTTTCTGTTTGAGGATATTCTGCCGGGGATTCTTAACTCCTGCCTGAGAATAACTCTGTGGGGGGAGGATGCCCTGTTGGAATATTTTACCGACGTAGAGAAATAAACTCTATTGGGGAATAAACTTCCGCAGTTAGAGAAATAAACTCTACCGGGGAGGAGGTTTTATGAACTGTTTAAGATTATAAAGCTAGTCGGGGAATACATATTTCAGCTCTCTGAAGGAACTTTGTTGGAGGAGGTAATTTCTGCTTGGGGAAGAAGAGATCAAAACTTTGGTTGTTTCTACTCTACAGGGACATAAGCATCACTAATACGTATGTTAAGGATGTGCCAAGAGGATTCTCCTATTCCCCCTGGAAAGAGTAACTGTCGGGACTACAAATGGCTTTTTAGACTTTTCCCCGTTTCTTAAAGTTATTAGCAATTGTCTTTTTGTATTTTATGCAAGTATTTGTGAAAAATAATCATATTCAAATTCATATGTCAAAAATAAGTCACTGGATGTTTTTCCAAACCAAAACAGAAAAATAGAAAAAAAAAATTATGTGCTTTCAAAGAAATGATTTGTATTGATTTTTGAAGTTCTCCTATAACAGGCATTTTGTACAAAGAGACTGACGTTCTAGTAGGAGAACACCGTCGTAGAAAATGAAAATTACACAAAATAGTGTATAAAGAGAAAAAAAACTATGTGTAATAATCCCATTGAGTTTCAATTCTGCTATTTCCCATATGTCCTTGAGCGTCTCATCACTTTGCTACTTGTCCGAAGCTGATTAGATTGATCCGTACCATTTGAGCTTGATAGTTGATAGTGAAGTCTGGTCGCAAGGTGATCCAATGGGACATAGTTATACGCTTCAAATCCCTAAATTTTTATTGGACCTCCCTTTCGGGTTTTCAGTCCACCGGTATACCCTTTTTTGCCCAAGCCTCCTTTTCAAGTTTTCGACTTGTCGGGTGTATAGATTTTTTTGTATTTATCCCTAATTTTTGCTCGAACCCTTTTGGTTCGCCAGAATGCCCTTATTTTTTCCTAGTCCAGTCAACCTAGCGGGTCTTTACTTACGCGTATTATCTTTTCACTATGTCCGCATTCACAGGGATAGGAAGGTCGTCACCATTCATGGTGGTTAGAATCATGGCTCCACCGGAAAATATGTTTTTGATTACAAATGACCCTTCATACGTGGGAGTCAATTTGCCCCTGGGATCACCTTGTGTCAGTATGATGCGCTTGATTACTAGATCACGCACTTGATATACTTGACGTCTGACCTTTTTGTTAAAGGCCTTGATCATTCGCTTTTGGTATATCTGACCATGACAGACAACAGCAAGCCTTTTCTCATCAATCGGATTCAGTTGATCAAGTCAACTCTGAATCCAATCATCTTCTTTCAAACGCGTATCCTTCATGATCCTCAAAGAAGGTATCTGGACCTCAATAGGTAGGACAACCTCCATACCATATACCAGAGAATAAGGTGTTTCCCCCGTTGACGTACGTGCTGAGGTGCGGTAACCATGAAGAGCAAATGGTAACATCTCATGCCAGTCTTTGTATGTCACTGTCATCTTTTGTATGATTTTCTTAATATTCTTGTTAGCATCCTCCACGGTGCCATTCATCTTCGATCGGTAATGGGATGAATTATGATGCTGGATCTTGAATTGTTTACAGAGTTCAGCGATCATTGTATTATTGAGATTTGTACCATTGTTTGTGATGATTCTTTATGGAACACCATACCGATAAATCAGGTTATGCTTGATAAACTGTGCCATAACATTCTTGGTAACAGTAGTAAAAGAGGTAGCCACAACCCACTTCGTGAAGTAATCAATGGCCACTAGGATGAAGCAATTCCCATTGGAAGCGGTGGGTCTAATCTCTCCAATCATGTCAATGCCCAACATATCAAAGGGCCAGGGAGCCGTCAAGACATTCAAGGGAACCGGAGGTACATGTACTTTATCAACATAGATCTGGCATTTGTGACAAGTTCAGGAATGTTGATAACAGTCTGCTTCCATAGTGGACTAATAGTATCCTGCCCGTAGGATCTTTTTTGCCATGGTGTATCCACTAGAGTGGGTGCCAAAGGTACCTTCGTGTAAATCTACCATAATCCTCTCTGCTTCGCTCTTGTATACACACCGAAGTAAAGTATATTCATGGTTGTGCTTTTAGAGGATTCCATTACTGAGGAAGAACTTTACAGAGAACATTCTTAGAAACTTCTTATCATTGACACATGCACCCTCAGGATATTCATGAGCCTCAAGATATCTTTTTACTTCATGGAACCAAGGTTTGTCTTCTACTTATTTAGTATAAATCTCATAGCAGTATGCTGGTTCATCTAGCCTCTCAATAGTGATCTGAGGAGCTTCGTTGTCCCATATGACCTTGAACATAGATCA
Source organism: Vicia faba (assembly GCA_948472305.1). Taxonomy (NCBI): domain Eukaryota; kingdom Viridiplantae; phylum Streptophyta; class Magnoliopsida; order Fabales; family Fabaceae; genus Vicia; species Vicia faba. The sequence goes on along the minus strand of OX451738.1, from coordinate 1,605,767,152 downwards.
CATAGTAGCTAGCGCGTCCGCTAACTGATTCTCTTCTCGTGGAAAATGTTCAAAGGTAACTTCTTCAATGTGTGGACGTAATGTCAGCACATGTTCTTTGTAAGGGATGAGATTAGGGTGCTTCGTGTCCCACTCCCCTTTGATTTGGCTTATTACCAACGTTGAATCTCCAAAAATGCTCAAGAACTTGATCCTTAGGTCAATAGCAGCTTTGAGACCTATGATGCATGCTTCATACTCCACCATATTGTTGGTAAAGTTGAAACATAATCTGGCAGTGAAAGGAGTATGACAGCCCTCGGGAGATAGGATTACAACATCAATGCCATTGTCGAGTGCGTTGGAAGCTCCCTCAAAAACCATAGTCCATCGGGATCCTTCCTTAGGTCCTTCATCCGGTCCAGGTTCTTCATAGTCACTAACATAATATTCTCATACGGGAGTTCAAAGTTCATGGATTGGTAGTCATCCACTACTGGATGAGCCAAATGATAATCTAGTACAGTTCCCTTGATTGCTTTCTGGGTCGTGTATTGGATAATGTATTTCTTCAGGATCTTTTTCCATCTTGTTATTCTTCCGGAGAGAGCGGGTTTCTCGAAGATGTACTTGATCGGATCCATCTTAGATATCAACAAAGTAGTATGGGTCAATATATATTGTCTCAGTCGGCGAGCAGCCCATGCCAAAGCGCAACAAGTTTTCTCGAGCAGTGAGTATCTTGTTTCACAGTTGGTAAACTTTTTGATAAGGTAGTATATTGCATGCTCTTTTCGACCAGACTCGTCATGCTGCCTCAGCACACACCCATTGAATTATCTAAAACTGTTAAGTACATTATCAAAGGTCTTCCTTCAATCAGAGGCATCATAATTGGAGGCTCTTGAATTTATTCTTTGATTCTTTCGAAGGCATTCTGGAATTCGTCATTCCAATTTACCACTTGATCTTTCTTCTGGAGTTTGAAGATTGGCTCACAAGTAGAAGTTAAATGGGAAATGAACCTGGAAATGTAATTTAGGCATCCCAAGAAACCTCTAACTTCTTTCTCAGTGCGAGGAGCCGGCATCTCTTGTATAGACTTCACCTTTGCAGGGTCTACCTGAATGCCCTTGTCACTAACAACGAAACCTAGAAGTTTACCAGAACTTACCCTGAAGGTGCACTTGTTTGGATTTAACCTCGGCTTGTACATTTTCAACCTATTAAACAGCTTTTGTAGATGATTAAGGTGCTCTTCCTCAGTTTGAGACCTGGCTATCATGTCATAAACATAGACCTCTATCTCATGGTGAATCATGTCATGAAAAAAAGCTACCATAGCTTGCTGATAGGTTGCCCAGCGTTCTTCAACCCAAACGGCATCACTTTGTAGCAGAAAGTTCCCCATTGTATGAAGAAGGTTGTCTTCTCCATGTCTTCAGGTGCCATTTTAATCTGATTGTAACCGGAGAAACTGTCCATGAAGGAAAAGATCTTATGTTGTGCGGTGTTGTCAACCAGAACATCAATATGGGGGAGCGGGAAGTCATCCTTGGGGCTTGCCCTATTCAAATCTATGTAGTCCACATACATCCGTACATTGCCGTCCTTTTTAGGCACCGGGACTATGTTAGCAACCCACTGTGGATAAGAGGTGACAGCTAAGAACCCAACATTGAATTGCTTCATCACTTCTGCTTTGATTTTCTCTGACATTTCAGGGCGCATACGACAGACCTTCTGCTTTACTGGAGGGTAATCTTCTTTAGTTGGAAGATGATGAACCACAATATTCATGTCTAGTCCTGGCATGTCTTTATAAGACCAGGAAAAGATCTCGACATAATCATGCAACATTCGTATCAACCGCTGTTTAACACTAAGCTCCAGATTTTCACCTATCTTGACTTCTTTTCGCTCCTCTTATGTGCCAAAGTTTATTGTCTCAACTGGCTCTTCATGAGGTTTTATAGCCCTTTCTTCCTGCTGTAACAGTCTAGCAAGTTCTCTGGGTACCTCACAATCTTCCTCACCTTCGTCCTCAGATTGGTTGATCGGATTTTCAAAGTCATAACCGACAATAGCAGAACTGTTATCAATGGGATCCATAGTGGATATGGATCTGCATTTTAATACGTGAGTGTATGTAAGAGCATAGTTGTATAGACAAAGTAAAAAGAAGAAAAGAAAAATAGAGAGCACAAAATTTGTATGCAAAACGTCCAATGCACTATTAATGACATATGAGATTAAAACATGATAACCCTCATAAATAAACCATTGTGCCCCGGGTAAGACACATGGCCATAGAGTTTATATTGTTTATTACATATCCAAAAACAAGAAAGACAATTACTTCTGAATAAAAGTAATCGGTACAAAGTCTTTAGCCATCCAGTTATTGGGTTCACTATTGGTAGTAGGGAAGATCAAGCTATCCATGTCATGGTCACCATCATTGTCTTCTAGAGCGTTGACCCCATGATTGCTGATGCGTAGGGGAGGTCCTCCAGCACGAGCATGATGAACAACCCATTAAGCCCCTGAAGAGAAACCCAAACCAAACTTATCAGATTTGTATGGAATGTCAGTGAGTTGGCCCCAGATGGTACACACACCTTCTTCAATAACTTCTTTAGCGTCTTTGAGAGAAGCCATTTTCAAGGGAGGTCTAGTGATCTTTGGCAGATTGGTGACAACTTCAGTTGCAACCATAGTCTGAGGCACCTCTTCGAAGTTCTGACACGGAGTCTCGATGAACTCGCCATCTATTTCTACATACCTGAAGTGGTTCAAGTGACTTACCTTGTATTCTTCTTCACCATGTACCATGATAATCTTTCCTTTCATCGGGTATTTTATCATCTAATGCAGAGTGGACGTTACAGCTCCCGACCCATGGATCCAAGGGCGACCCAACAAACAAGAATAAGATGGTATGATATCCATCACGTAGAAGGTGGAGTCAAAGGTCTGAGATCCAATTTTGATGGGGATGTCCACCTCCCCGTGCACCATTATTTTCGAACCATCGAAAGCCCTCACTACAATGGTGTTGGGCTTCAGGGTCAAACCTTCACAGTCTAATCTGTCCAGAGCCTTCTTGGGAAGCACGTTCAATGATGAACCAGTATCGACTAGAACATGGGACAAAGTAGTGCTCCTGCATTCGATGGAGACATGCAATGCATCATTGTGTTTTCTTCCTCTAGGTGTCAGGTCAGCATCAGAAAAAGCTAAACCGTTATCAGCCATCAAACTGGCCACATAATCTTTAAATTGGTCAGTGGAGGTTTCCTGTGGCACATGGGCAGTTTTGAGGAATTTCACCAAAGCTTTTACACGAGCTTTGGAGCATAATAGTAGGGATAACATTGAAATCTTAGAAGGGGTCTGCCCCAGCTGTTCGACCACATTGTAGTCGCTCTTTTTTATTATCTTCAAGATTTCTTTCATTTCCTTCTTGGAAGCCTCTAGAATAGATTCTGAATGGGCCTTCGTCTAGACAGGCTCAATCAATGGGTCTTTGCCCCGAGTCTCGGCTGACTCGATGATAGGGGTGGAAACAGGGGTAATCACAAGAACTGTGGTGGTAGTATCAGCAGGAACAACAGTAGGAATGATCACAGGAATAGTAACGGATTTTGGAGGAGAAATCTCAGGGGAGAACACTCTTATAATTCTTGTTATTTTGCTGGTCCCAACGATGTTGCCAATGTCGGGATCAGTATTTCCAAAAACTTGGTCTTCAGCAGCCAACAAGTCTTGCTTGACGCCATGGTAGTAGACGTCAACCCCATAGTTCCAAGGAACAACCTTGTTCGAGGAGTATGGGATTGGCCCTGGCATAGTGATAATTAGGGGATCCAACTTTGGAGCAGATGTAATCCTGACGGGTCTTTTGGTGGAGACCCTGGGAGGATTAACAGAAATGGTTATGATTGAAACATCCTTACAAGGAACATTTAGGACGGGAGTCTTCTCAAATAAGATCTCTTTATCATCCATCAGGCGCTGAACACATACTCTCAACAAATAACAACCAGTCGGTAGAGATAAACATAAATGGTAATCTTCGCAACACCCCATAAATAAACCGGCTTTCAACAAGTTTAACTTAATGGTCATGAGAGGAGTAAAAAGTTCCTCAACAGAAGTAACAAATGCATCATTGTCAATAACATTAACACCAAGGCCGTGCTTGGGCGTGGGAGCAGTTATAACTTTTGGAATCTCAGGAGCGTCGAATTCAATTTCCTTTGCCTCGATAAGGTCTTGCACCTTGTTTTTCAAAGCCCAACATTCGTTTGTATCATGACCTGGACTTTCTGAGTGGTAAGCACACCGAGCATTTAGGATGTAGCAAGGAGACGCGGTGTTGGAATTCTTGGGAGCTTCCCGTAAAGTTCCCAGATTAGATTTCAGCAACTGTGATAAGACTTGAGACAGATTCATATTTATCCGGGTAAATTGTCTTACATGCCTTTATGCTCTAGGTTGATTGTTCCTTTGTTGAGTAGGTGCAGGTTTAGAGATTATAACAGCCCCTACCGCTAGAGGACACTCGGTTCTTCCCTGATTTCGTTGATTGTAAATAGCAATGACCAATTTTTTCCCTACAAAAGATATCTTTCCCGCACTTGAAGAGGCGTCCCTCTGAATCTTGCCACTTCTAATCCCAGCTTCCACTCTTTCTCCTGTCAAAATCAACTCAGTAAAGCCCGCTGAGGAGCTTCCAATCAGATAATTGAAAAACGGACCAGATAGAGTACCCAAAAACATATCCACTAACTCCCTATCAGACAGGGGAGGTTGGACTCTTCCTGCAAAGTCCCTCAACTTTTGAGCATAGTCTTTAAAACCCTCGCTCGAACCCATAGACATACTTTGAAGTTGTGTATGGGTGGGTGCATGGTCTGCATTATATTGATACTGCTTGTAGAAAGCAGCATCCAGGTCTTCCAAGTTATGAATATTGGTCCCTTCCAGCTGGTAGAACCACTCTAGTTGAGTCCCATATAGACTGTCTTGAAAGAAGTGGAGCCATAAGTCCTTGTCAGCAGTGTGAGGCTGAATCTTCCTCACATAAGATCGGAGGTGCATCTTGGGACATGAGACCCCATCATACTTAGCAAACACAGGAACCTTGAACTTCTGTGGGATGACAACCCTAGAAACCAAACCCAGCTCTTCAAAATCCAGCACATGTACCCTCTGGATTTCCATCGCGTTCAGAAGATCCTCCAGCTGCTTGTACTTATCGTCAACAGGAGGATACTGCTCCTCATTGTTGTCAGATTCATTATCAGATTCCCTTAGAATGGGGTCTTCCTCTCTTGTTTCCCCTTCTTTATTGTCTCCTTCTTTTGACGAATATGCCAATGCTACAACCTGCCTTAACGGTCCTCTGAACCTTCTTCCCAAATTCACCACACCAGCTGGCTTCTTGGTTTTCTCTTTAACAATCATAGCTTTCAGTTCTTCTTGCCCCTTGTCCAGAGCCACGATCATTTGTTGAAACTGAGGATTTTGAGTTTGTAGATCCTTCACTGTTTGTTCGAGAGCCATTTCTGAAATAAACAGCGAAGAAGATGAGAAACCTGCTTTGAAACCTGTTTATGCAATGATATGTATGATTTATGCATGCATTGTTTTCAAGGATTTCTAAGACTTAAATTTGCTTAAACAGAAAGAGAATGAACGTTAATTGCATTAAGAAGTTTTAACGATCACAATGATGCCTCTTGGGCTTACAAAGGAGGTAACAAAGCAAAAATAACTCTCTAAGCAAAGAGACTCAAGCTTCCCACCGAAGCATCCTCTTTGGTGCAATGTACGCATTTATACTCTTTTCTTCGTGAACTAACCTGGTGAGCTCTAAAACCTTCTTCTCGCTGGTGTAGAATTGAGTTTCAAAGGTATCCCATTCTTCTTTGAGTTGGATCCAGGATTTCTGTAGCTCCTCGAAATCAGTTGGCATGTCAGGATGAAGAACAACGTAAGGAGTGTCTCCCTTAATAATTGCCTCCATGATCACAGGTAAGATGGCGGGGTAAGGCATCACAAGACATTGAGAATGGGCTCACACCCATTTGAGATAAGGCTCAAGATGGATGGAATTCTTGTGCCCCAGTGTCTTGCTATCAACTTTGTTTACCATGCCCCAAGCTCGAATGAACCTCTTACGATAACCCTGAACATCATTCTCATAGTCAAAGATGATTCCTTGGAGGAGTGCGTTATGAGGACCATCCCTTCTAGCATAACCAAATTGTCGCAAAGCCAAACATGGATTATAAGTTATTCCTCCCCTAATGCCTAAGAGAGGGACATTAGGGAATTCCCCACAACGATCAATAATGGTAACATTCTCCAAGGATTAAGGACACCAATGAATATCCGAATGTGTAAGGAACATCAATCTATGAGACCATCTCATACCCTGCTCATTTTTAAAAACAGACCGAGGTAGGTCCAAAATAAACCACCTATCCAACAGAGGAGTGAAACACATAAGGGTCCCTCTTCTCTTTAGAGTACGAGTATGTAGAGAGTGTAGAATATCCCCAAGTAAAGTAGGCATCGGATTATGAGACAGAAAAACCTTAATCGCATTCACATCTATGAGTTGGTCTGGGTTAGGGAATAGTACCATCCCATAGATGAGAAGGGCCAATACTTCTTCAAAATCTTGTAAATCCAGGGTATCCCAAAAATGGTGAGCTTTCTCAAACAAAAACTTAGCTAGAAATCCTTGGACGCCTCTTCTAGTTTCCCAATTTTCTACGATATCAGACCGTTGTAAAGACAAAGCTTGAGCAATCTCTTCAGGCTTTAGGTATCTTTCCATACTGTTGAATGGTAACTGATTAAGGATAGGTACCCCCAATAACTGAGAAAACTCCTCCATAGTAGGCACTAACTGGTAATCAGGAAAAGTGAAGCAGTGATGTAACGGGTCAAAAAACAGAAAGAGCACCTTTAACATTTATTCATCATGGTTTGAAGTGACCAGGTTGAGAAGTCGACAATGTCTTTCAGTGAAGGGAGAGCTTTCAGGAATCCTTGATGCTAATTCCTTGAGTTGAGGAGGTACCCTCACAAGGTTAACTTGGATAGTGTTCCTGCGAGCGGATGTCATGTCCTATAAAACAAGACAAAGATAAGCCCTAAAGATCCTTGAAATGGTTAGTATGATATGCTATGTTATGATTTCATGATTATGTTAAGAAATCACAGATATAGCAAGAATAAGCAAATCATATAAAGAACTTAGGTTTAAGGCTTGCATGGGTTTTAAGGTAATACCCTCTTGAACTTTTGATTAGTTCAACATGTCCTATAAATAGTAACCGGGTTCTAAGGGATCTCAATATCACTGATATTTCCCACAAGTTCCGTTCTGATAGATAAATGACTTTCCACCAAACTAAACTCGGGAGTCAAATCTCAATGAGTGTAGTATCAAGTATCAACCGACTTTGGGGATACACCAAAGAAGGCTATCTCACTACATCCTAATAGCCAAGTTGTTCAATTAAGGTTCTAAGGTCAGTTGATGCTTCATGACACCATGCAACGGCCCCGTATTCTCCTTGATTAACTCAAGGGCTACCGGTACCCAACAAAGTGTTGCATCAACGTAGCTATCGCTTCAACTATGTTAGTATACCCCACACAGTTTCCACGATCTATTGCTACTTACCTAAAAGGTTTCCCCAGATTCGGGTGTAGGATCTAATGTAACACAAATAATACCCTTAAAAGTAAAGCATTCAAAACAGACAAAGAAAATAGATTAGAAATGAACTAGATCCTAAGGTAAACCCCACTTTTATTCTATCCCCAGCAGAGTCGCCAGTTCTGTGATACGGTGGCAGAACCGACTATTATTACTAGTTTACGTTTTTTGTTCTCAAATTTTGCAGTAAGCAAGAGTCACCACCGACTTTTCTTTTATCCAACAAAGGAAATGGTGAAAAGAACAGAAAAAGACCTTTTTTTTCGAGATTTTGAGTAAGGGTGGTAGATTATGGAAAGAGAAGGTGTTAGCACCCTTTCCATCAGTGGTTTTCCACAAGCTCTTAGATAGTTGCTCATATTTGAAAACTGTTTGTGCTTGTGTATTTTGAAATGCTTTTCTTGCTTTATGATAACTCTTGTATCAGTCCTCAAGAGTGTGATAAAGCATTTTTGAAAAGAATTTTGAAAGTGTATAAGTGTAAAAAGGGAATCAGATTTGAGAAAGTACTTAATAACTATCTACCTACTCGAAAAAGGGTGTTCTTTTCCTCCTTTTCTTCAGATAGTGATATCCTACTATTAGTGAGTAGGGAGCCTTATCGTCGAATGTTGAGGGACTATCGAAAGGGACATTTATGGTCATTGAAGGCAACATGTAGAGATGCCTTAGCAGTTCAAAGGGACTGTCGTCATGTAGGCAACATCGAGGGACAAGATCATTTCTCGTAGGAAACTCGAGGGACATTAAGGGACCATCATCTTTATGATGACTTTTAAACTGAGGTTCTTTGCTAAAAGTATCCCTACATTCGAGGGACATGACCATTTTCAAAGGCAACCAAAGTGGGAAATACCCTGGGGGTGCAAGTGTGCAGCAATATGCTTTTTTCAGGTATTTTATCTTGAGGTTAGTGACCTAATGATTGATTGATTAATTATTGTCGTGTACGCCTAATTTACTAACAGTTTATATACAAGTATATAATATAGTGCGGAAAGTAAATTGCAGGAAATAAACACTCATAAGCTATTACACGGCTTCGGGGCAATTACAATTATATATGACTGAAAATGTAAAGTGCGGAAATTGAAAACCCTAATTAAGCTATTACAAACCGGACACAGTTACATAATTACCAAAACAAATAATCGTACGAAGAATAACAACATGCAAAAATTAAGACGGAAATACGTTTGAAACCCAAATTGTCTAATTGCCTATTAAATATATTTTTTGGTATTTTATGAGAAAAAAAATTTAAGACTTAAACTAATCTCTAATTAATTTTAAATTAAGGAAAACAAATTAAAGTTAATTAAATTAATTTGCAATAATTAATTTTAATAATTAAAAAAACCTAAGTCATATTTTTTATGATTTTTTGATTTTAAGATTGAAAAAAAAAAGAATTTTAAAAAATAAAAAATAAAAACTAAAAAAATAAAATAAAATAAAGTAATTAAAAAAAGATGGGCCTGAGAGGTGAGAAAGCAAATTGGGGGGATGCTGCTGAATTTTTGCTAGGCCCAGAAACTCAGCAGCCCAATGCAAGTGTGTGGTTTGGTGTTGCTGTGTTAGGGAGGTCCACCACGGGGAAGCATCCCAGGAGCATTGGATCTGACTTTGTTATGATCTAATGGTATATATGTAATGGCCTATGGTGCACGCATGTGACATGCCATACTGGATCATGTAATAAAGCTTTAGACAATAGCAAAACTCTGGACCTGGGATCGAACCCAGGTCCCTCTCCTCATATGTTCACTGCCCTTGCCAACTGCGCTGCTTGTTAATTCGTATGTATAACTAAATAAAAATAATATAATATGAAACTAGGGCACATTCCAGGTCATCAAAAATTGCACGCGTCAGCAATTAAAGGACCCAATCAGATCACGGGAAATTTCCACACCTGCAGTCAACACAACCTCTATCCTTGACTCACCGGAGAGGCGTCAGAGCCCTAGCTCCGGTCACCTTCTCCAGCAACCTCCTCCACTGGAACTTGCTTAAACCTGCGAATTTAAACGTTAACTGGACCCTACCCCCCTAATTCAAGGGTTTCGAATCCAATGGTAGGGTCCTCTTGGCCTGAAACACCCTGTAAATGGTGCTATGAGAAAAGACACACAGTTACGGTCAACAATGGCAAATGGTTATCGGCACATCCCAGTTCACATGTAAGGGTATCAACCTGTTCTAAATGATCATACTAGAAGATTCAAGTCATTATAATTCCTCAACAATACATGCAATTCAAAATACGATTAATCAAAAAGAAAGCAAATTGGTCCTAATGCATGCGACAATTTCAAGTACAAACAGGCATGGGAGTGAAACCTATCTTACCCTGAAGATGTCCTGGAAATAATTTGTGGCGATTGTTTTCTTAGAAAGAGGCAGAATATGGTAGAACACTTTTGCACCTTTTGTGGAAATTTTTGAACTTTTTTTCTTGGTTTGGAGGCAGCCTTCACGTCTTGCTTTTGATCTAGGGTTGATGTGCTTATGTAGTAAATCACTTTAGGTCAACAAATATGGAGGAAATCCAATTGATCAATGCACTTTTAAAGTGTGAAGATTTTGATTCAAATCTTTCCAAAAGAAAAGACCCACCTCCCTTTTCACTCCATACAATTTTGATAGCTGGCTATGATCTTTTTGGTTTAAAAAAGATTTGCATATTCTATATCTTACATATTCTTGCATTTATTTAGTATTTATTTAATTTATTTTGAATTTATTTGAATAAAATCAAAATAAATAAAATCAAAAAACAAAATAATGCATGGACATGTTTATAGATCCTTAGATACATCATGGACACGTCTGGGCTCTAAAAATTGGGTTCAATAGCTCAAAAATACAAATTTGTCCAATTGAGATTTCATGCATTCCTTGAAAATTGCCACACTTGTGAAATACTTATCTATCTCAATTTTGAACCTAAGATGGAGTTCTTGGACTTTTTGTAGATCTTAGGATGTCCTCTAAACAACCCTTTTGGTTTCATCTCAATTGGATCTTCTATGTTCATGTAAGGAGCTTTGACCCAAAAGGTGTTTTTGTTGACTTTTTGAAAGGACCTATAATGTCTGAGCTTGTATCTTTTAACTGGGTCATTATCAAAGTGATGGCTGAAGAGAAGTTAAAGGGAATTAAATTCTCTTCAAAATGAGCCTTGGTGGAAAATTTCTGATAAAGTATGAGAAAGTTATGCCTAGTCAAAGTTTGGTTGACTTTTCCAATAGAAACCCTAATTTGCCGTTTTTGACTTTTGATGAGTTAGGAGCATTTCTTGAGGAATCATGATCAATCCTTGATAAAATGATGGATATAACTTCAAAATGTTGATGTTGACCAAAAATCTTGAAGTGTAGCTGTATTTGGGCCACAGTTGACTCTTGACCTAATATAGTTGATTTTTAGGCATTTGAGCAGTTGACTGAGCAAACTTGTTGTTCAAGGCATGAAATTTGGCATGAATGATCTTGATGACATATTAGGACAATGGAGAATATTTAGGATCCTTGGGACTCACACATATTGCTTAAAATTGAAACCCTAGTTGAGGTTCATTGCCTTTGTGGGGAGAGTTTGCCTGGTAAATTCTTAGTCATCCTAGGGAAAGTTGGGGACCTTGATGGACACGTCTTGAGTAGAATGAGAGGGAAAATTTTGGGGTACAACATTGTGGCCAAGACATTAGAAGAGAATTAATTCCTCTTCTACACTACATAAGTTTTGTTGAATAGTAGCAAGACACTCCAAAAGATTCTAAAGTGTAAGCCCTGATATTTGTCTGAAGAAACCGGTCAAAAGATATGAAGACAGAAGTTGTTACTTATGTCCAGATGGTGAAGACTCAAGCTTCTAAAGACAATGTGTTCTAAGGAAACCAGTCAGAAGATCTAAGGACAGAAGTTGTTACTTACGTCCAGATGCTGAAGAATCGCGTTTCTAAAAGATAGTGTGCTTCAAAGAAACAAAGTTAGAAGATCTAAATATGAAGTTTCTACTGAAGTTTAGATGCTAAAAACTTAGTTTCTAAAAGACAACTTGTTTCAAAGAAGACAAAGTTTCTAACTAAAGTCCAGATGCTGAAGACTTTGTGTTTCTAATAACAAGGTTCTGAAGACAAGGATTCTTAAAGAACCAAGTGCTAAAGATTCTAAAGATAGAAGGTATGAATATTCGAAAGACTTGAAGTTCTAAAGTTCCAATGTTATCTACAACAGGTTCTCAAGACCAAGTGCTCATAGACTCTAAAGACGCATCTCTTAAGACTCTGAATATTTAAAGCTCTTCTTATCCAAAGGTTTGCTACAATGGGTTCTCACGACCAAGTGTAGAAGACTCTAAAGATGCAGTTCTGAAGACTCTGAAGACTTGAACTTTTGAATACCTAATGATATACTTCTAAACTCATGCTCGAAGAAGCCTCTGAAGTGCAGAAGGAAAGAATATAACATTAACATAGTACAATAGTACACAGTACGAAAAGCTTTATGCCACTACCTCTCCACTAACTTGAAGTGTGAAAGATATAAGGACGTAGGAATACTATTTGTAATGACTCTTTTTCAAATAGCCAACGACTCTATTTTGCTTAGCTATATAAGAAAAGAATCTTATGTTTAAACTGTTGATAAGCTTGCTGTAGGCTGCTTGGCTGGGTGCTAAAAGATGCAAGTTGCAAGTCACGGGTTGTTAATGTTCAATGTTAAAAATAAAAGCTATCATTATTAGAACATAACCAAAAATCGACCATCCACTATAACAATATGAAGAATTCTACAAGATGTTATTCAATCTTCCAATCATATACATCTTGGAAGAATCGTGAAAAAGAAAGGAGTTGTTGCTCGTATCTTTCTTAATGAAGAAAGATGATAAAGATGAAGAGTTCTTCAAGATGTAATTTAAATCATTAAACATATACATCTTGATAGAATTATGAAGAAGAAAGGAGTTGTTGCTCATAGCTTACTCAACAAAGAAGATGAAGACAAGGGGACCACAAAATGTTGCACTTAACTTATATTAGAGTCATCTTTGTAGAAATATGTAAAACACAAGAGTTGTTACTCAAATTGTGTTATTTCTTAAGATATTTGTGTAAATTGTTTATACACAAGAGTTGTTGCTCAGAATTGTGTCAAGTAATATGTACTTAAATTAGGAGTAATCTGCTTGATAAGAAGCACTCGTGTAATCTTAAGAAAAACAATTCTATTTAGAATTGGTTGGTTCCTCAAGTGATCGAGTGAAGATCAAAAGACTTGAGAAGACTTTGGTTGTGGCCATCATAGATGAAATCCTGGTAGTGGATTTTATTGGGTCAATGGTAGTCATATCTCAAAGGGGGCTGAGTGAAGGTCAGGCTTCTGATATCACTGATAGATATCATTGGAAGGAAATCCTGACAGGATATTCTGGAGAATTGAATTTTGTTGGATCAATAAACGTTATATCTGGTTTGGATCCTTGAATGTTTCATTGGATGTTAGTCACGGACAGTTTCCTGTGTGATTGTAATATGATTGATTATAGTGGTTTAAGTCCTTGAGTTAAAGGTGAAATCACCTCATAAGGGTGGACTGGATTAGCTTGGGGGGTTTCTCAAGTGAACCAGGATATGTTGTGTGTTATTTACTTTTGATTATGCTTTAGAGTTTATGTTTTCTGAACTTATTTAGAAGGGTTACTTATAAGTCACAATCAGAAGCATTGTTCAACGAATAATGCTTAGAAGCGGAAGAATTACAAGAAAGGAAAACCCAATTCAAACCACCCCTTTCTTGCATTTTCTTCACACCTTCAATTAGTATCAGAGCCTGGTTCTGTTATTGATGGATATCAAACACCTAACAGTGTCAGATTAAGATCCAGATGCTTTGTGAAGAAATACTCTAAGGTGATAGTTATTCAATTTTAAACTACAGTCTAAATCCAGAAAATTGAAGAACAAGCTAATAGGAAAAGATTCACCAGATAAGAAGTTATATATGTTGAATGTTTTTTATTAAGTTACATTGAGAAATATGAGATGTTTTCAAGAAACGGATTAGTCCACCCTTGACTTTCTCATAAGATTTCATTAGGAATATTTTCAAAAGAAGAAATATTGTCATCTTGTGATACAAAAGAACCTCATGATAAAACTGTTTATTCAAGCAGACAGAAGATCTTATGCAGAAGATCTAATCATTGATTCTGTCAAAAGAGACTTTGCAAAAGTCAAGACATTGTTGAGGAAAGAATGCTCATTTACGCATCAAAAGTATGGTCAAAGACTAATTCTAATTAAGTTAGTTCAGCATTTCAAAAAAATATTGTTAATTAGAAAAATCAAAGTTTTGATTAGAACAGATTCTGAATTTCTTTCAAGGAAATAGAGATTTCAGAAGACGTTAGGTAATAATGGTTAATTCTCTTTATCACATTGCTTTTCAGAAGTTCATGAAATAATGACCTTCTGAAAATAAGCTTTTGCTTAAAGGAAGTTTAACAAACAGATGGATGTTCTCATAATAAAAGATCATAATATCTTTGCTTTGAGGATTCTCTAAAAAGGTCAGACAGGTGATTCTAAACAGAAGAATGAAGAGACCGTCTGAAGAGAAGACTTTGATTCTAGTTCTCTAATTAGATATTATAATTCAAAATAAGATTACTCTTCTCAAATCAGAAAACTAATAAATAAGAAGAATCAATATGAAGATAATTCAGAACCTCTGAAAGACTACTTTGAAGAAAGCATAAGAAGAAAGAAGTTGATCAGAAGCTTTATTTAAGATAAAAGCTTAAGTTCGAGAAAAACTTAAAGACAAATGTAAAATCTTTAAAGACATGACAAGTTTATCAGAAGCTCTATCAAGAACAAGCTAAAGTCAAAACCAGAATGGAGAGCACTGATCAGTGGTTTTCCACCTTTATTTACAATTAATTTTAGTTATAGTTTCTTTATTTTTTTCAAGTGTTTTAGTTCATTATTCTATGTTTTATGCGTTGGTTGTGTATTTTGTTGTTTTCAGGCTCAGAGGAATAAAACCAGGAAAATTAGTGTGAAAAGTGCAGAATTCGGAGTTTCAGAAGAAGTCTCAAAAACCAAGCTATAGGGCACCTAACACGCCCACCCGTGTCACCTGACACAGGCCGTGTAAGAAGAGGATGCTCAGCAGGAAGGTTTGGGAAAACAGACAAAGGCTGACATGGGTGCCCGTGTCAGCTGACACAGCCCGTGTCAGAAGGTTTGGGCGAGAGAGTTGTTGGTGTGATGGATAGAGAATGACACGGGTTCCCGTGTCACGTGACACGGCCCTTGTCGACCTATGCCACTAATTTCTTGATTTTTTCATACTTTTTCCACATGTTAAGTTGTGAGGGAGTTTTGAGTACTTCCAACCCACCTAGATGAACGGTGACTATTTTAATGAGTTTTCATAAGGAATAAGGAGATTTTTTGGCAGCAAAGAATATTTTTCACGATTGAAGATTGGAGAAGTCAAGGTTTTCAGAGAGCGGGAGATTTTCATGCGCGGAAGCAATTGAAGATCAAAGTTCATCCCATTCCTTGTAATTTCTATATTTTGTCTTGTGATTATTTTGAACAATATGAGTAGATAAACCCCCCAATTCTAGGGGGTGTCCCTGATTTGAATCTGTAATGATTATAAAATCATGAGTTATTTAATAAAGTCTTCTCTATTCGATTTAATTGTAAAATGTTTTTATTCCTTCCTGATCGGACAAATTAGGATTGATTTATGATTAACTACCAGCTGGACCGTGGTTGTTAAGGTTTTTGTATAATTAGGCTATATAAGATATCACCTAGGACTAGGGATACCCTATAGTTTCCGAATTTAACCCTTGATAATATAAACGCTTGACTCCATCATATATCTCTAAGGACTTAGGATTTAGGATAGATTGTTAAAGGTTTTCCCACTAAGGACTTACGGGAAGATAATCTAAAGGGCTGGTAATTGAAGGATATGAGCTTGTTGAAGAGATCAGGATTCAAGCTTATTACAAAGCAAATTATACACCATACCCTAACATGCTCCTCATATTTGTGAAAAAATTCTTAATTTACATTCTGCTTATTTTTTATTTGTGCTAAGTGACAATATCAAAACCAACACCCCAAATTAAGTTTTTATTTAATTGAACATGAATTGAACTCGATTGTTGTATGCATTCCTTGAGGTCGACATTCGGGGATGTAATATGGTGGGAGAACTGACTTTTTTTTGTTTTATCCAAATGTGTGGATATCAAGAGTCGTCGCCGACTTTTCTTTTATCCAATAAGGAAAGCGTGAAAAGAACACGAAAGACCTTTGAGATTTTTGAGTTCGGGGGGTAGGTTATGAAAAGGGAAGGTGTTAGTACCCTTTTTATCCGTAGTTATCTATGGGCTCTTAATCGCTAGCTCACTTTGTTTTGAAAATTTCTTTGTGAATGTGTGTTTGAAAAATATTTTGAAATGCCAATGTTAAGGGAAGTCTTTGTAATGATTCTTGTATCTGTCCTTGAGAATAAGTACAAAGTGTTTTGAAAATATATTTGAAAGTTTTTGTGTAAAAATGTTTTTGTTTTGAAAGGTTTGTGAGCAAGATATTAACAGTTCTACCTACTCAAAGTATTTCTTGTTCTTTCCTTATCCTTTAGATAATGTTATCCTACCATTAGTTAGTAGAAAGCCCTATCGTTAGATGTGAAGGGACAGGTGTGGGTCATCGTTCTGTCATAGAAGGAAACTGGTAAGGACGCTTTAGCAATTTAAGATTAAGGGAATAAATCATTTACCAAAGGCAACATCGAAAGGGTCATTGAGGAACTACAATCTTTGATTTCGAGGGACAGTACTAAAGTGTCCCCACGTTCGAGGGACATGACTATTTTTTTATCGAAGCAGCAAGAGAGGTTAACCTAGAGGTGTGAGTGTGTGAATGACTGTTTTTAGTTATGCTTATCTTTGAAATTAGGGTTTGCTACCGTTTTATTATATCTTGCCATGCATGAACAAATTACTAACAGTAACAGTATAAAAATAGGAAAGCGATAAATGTGCGGAAAGTAAAAGTAGAAAATAAAACCCTAGACTATTACATGGCTTTGGGAGAAGTAAAAAACTAACAACGGTGCGAGAAAGTAAACCTAATTACTGTTACAAACTATGAGCAGTTACAATAATAATTAAAAGAAAATAGAAATGTGAGAATAGTAAACCACACGAAATGTAAAAATAGGAAAGAGGGAAAGCGAACGTATTTTTGGTGATTTTTTTAAAAGAAAATTTAATGATTAACCTAAAAAACTAGTTAATTTTAATTAAAAAATAATTTATTAAATAAATAAAAAAACTAAACCCTAATTTTGATTAGGGTTTGTGAAAAAGGTTTTGAAAAAATTAAATTTAAAGAAGTTTTTTTTGGTGAATTTAGGGTTTGTAACGTAATAATGATAAGAAAACAAAGTTTTAATAAATATTTACCAAGGTTGGGTGTTAAACCCACGCCCTCAACCCTTTCGGCCAACACTTTCACCACTAGGCCAGGCGTGCGCTTATGTCAAGGAGTGCAAGCCAACATGATTTGAAATCTGCAAAATAAGGAAAATATGAAGAAAAAAAAGCAAAATGCCAAAAGGCTGGGATCGAACCCACGCCTTGGCATAGTAAAATCTTATCGCGCGTGCTTTAACAACTAGGGTGGTAATACATCCATTGTTTTTAATCAAACAAATAATATAATATGAAAACACTGCCTGAACCGGAGAGGCACCGGAGCCCTAGCTCTGGTCGTCTTCTCTGATAGTCTCCTTTTTTGTTCCTGCAAAACAAGCGAATATTAGCAATCCAGGAATACCGTACCCCTCTAAATCAGGGTCTGCGGATTCAATGAGATGATTTTTTTTACTAAAACACAAGGTTTTGAGAGCTATGACAAAAATATTTTGAATCGGTGTAGTTATGGTTATTCATAATTTCTCCATTATAGGGGTCGTTCTTTGGGTTATTCCTGCACCACTAAAACTCATGAACATGTCAGCAAAGTTAGTTTGTCTTAAAATGCAAGGAAATTTAAGAATGAAAAAAATCATGCAATGATGGAATCGTGATACATTCTCGAGTGTTTCTGGCCATTTTGATTATTTTAAACGATCCAATCTTACCCTATTATGTTCTTGGAATCGATTGAAGTGGTTGATGTATGTTGAAAATGACTGCAAATAGGTTTTGCAAGTTGCCCTAGATTTGAGTAAATTTTGTGATATTGGATGGCTTTTTGCACAAGGTTTTTTCGTTGCCTTTGTTTGATTTTGCTGAGAATATATAATGCATAATTAAGTCAACATATGGTGGGATTGGACTTGTGTAATAAGCCTTGATCTTATTTTGTTTTATTCTGGCCTTTAAATGAATAAAAATAAAAAATAAAAAATAATAAATCAAAGAGAGGTTTATGAACAAGTCTTGAGGTGCACATGGAGTGTAGAACATGCTTGAACTCTGAAATAATAGTCCACCAGCCAAAAAAATCAAGTTTGCTCAATTTGAACTTCATGCATTTGTTCAAACTTTTCTCAACTTGCACTGGTTATAACTCACTCAATTGTCATCATTTGAAGGTGATTTGGTACTTTTTGGAAAGCTCAAGATGTCCTCTACAATTTATATGTTTACCATTTTTTCCTTTGAAGAATTTATCTTGATTTAAGTTTCCTTGACAAAAAGTGTAATTTTGTTGACTTTTGAAATGACCTATAATATATTGGCTCATATCTCTCAAATGAAGCATTTTTTGGACTTGAGATTAGAGAGACAAAGTTGTAGATAATTGAATTTCCTTCAAAATAAGATTTGTTTGAAGAAAGTATGATGATGCATGTGAAAGTTATGTCTGGTCAAAGTTCAGTTGACTTCTCCTAAGGAAAACCCTAATTAGGCAACTTTTGACTTTTGATGATTTGATAGTTTTTATTGATGAATCGTGATCAACCATTTATAAAATGATGAATGTGACTTCAAAATATTGATGTTGACCAAAAATCTTGAGGTTTGACTATATGTTGACCATAATTGACTTTTTGCCCAATTCCGTTGATTTTCAGTCATCCGAGCCATTGATTGAACAAACTTGTGATGCAAAGTATGAACCTTAATATGAACATTCTTGGAGATATATAAGATACCGCGTAAAGCACTTGAGACCTTAAAAACCCAATCTTCCTTGAGAGAAGTGAAACTCTAGTTGTAAACCCATTGCTTAGGAAGAGAATTTGTCTGATCAATTCTTGAGTAACCTTGAGCATTTGAGAACCCTAAGAGAATATCTTGAAGAAAAATGAGAGGGAAAATTTTGGGGTACAACAACTGCCCCTGTTCAATCTTCTTAAACCTGAGGATTTAGATTGGCATGTCCGCCATTCGTGATCAGAAGGTAGAAGAGGATTGAACACTTACGTGCCCATAAATTTGCACTCGCATGTGCAGGAGGTAATGTTATTAGTGGATAATAATGCTTGAGTGGGCTTAAGGATGTCATTCATATAGGTAACAGATTCCTACTTTTTGTTTGAGGATACTCCGTTGGGAATAATTGACTTATGCTTGAGGATAAAAGAGTTCAGTAACATTGGTCGTTCGTTGCTCTACTGGGGATTTTAGTTCTTATATACCCTGACTGGGGATAAAAGAGATGAATAACCTTCAGAGGTGATGTATGACCGAGTTTTAAATATGGACGTCACTCTTCTGGGGAAGACAAAATTGATATTTGTCTCGGTTTCAGATTCGGTAGTAACTTTCTGGGGATAGTAGCCTAGATTACATTTTGCTGGGTAATAGAGTTTGTCGGGGAATTATAGTAATCAGAGAGATGAACTCTGCTTGGGAAATTAAATTATGTTGGGGAAATAAACCCTGCTTGGGAAATGTACCCTGCTAGAGACATATACTCTGCCGAGGAAATGGGCCCTGCTAGAGAATAGAATTTTGTAGGAGATTATATAGTGTTAGAGAAATGAATTTAGCTGGGGAATTAAATTCCTGTGAACTGTATTGAGGAAGTAATTCTCTGGTGGGGATTGGAATTCTGTAGGCCGTGCGGAGGAAGCTTCCACTATATTCGAGAGAGATGATCAACCTCCTTTATCTGCTAGAAGAACTACTGGGGAGTATGATTAGGTTAATTGTTGGAAGATCTGTCTTGAAGGCATATTAGACTTGCGGGGATTGTATATTTGTTGAAGATGAGCTTGTGAAGGTAGCTCTATGGGGGTAATTCGATGGAGGCTGCTCTGTGGAGATTTGTGGGTAACCTGAACGTTATCCCAATTCCTAGAGTCTTTAGTAAATGTTGATTCTTGTTTTTTATGCATATATTTGTTAACAAAAATCATACTCATATGCACATGTTCATTCAATTTAGTCATTGGACGTTTTTGCAAACAAAACTGAAAAAGTGAAACAAATTTGAATTTTGAAATTGTCTTATATTGATAATTTGCATATAAACACGCGATTTTGTACAAAGAGACCGAAATCCTAGTAAGAGGAAATCGTCATGATATGAAAAGAGTGCAAAGCAAAATAAAACATATACCTATGTGTAAACGACCCCATCGAGCCCCAACTCTGCTATTGCCTTTATGTCTTCAAGCATCTCATCCCTCGCCATCGGAAGAAGTTGACTAGATTGATCTGTACCATTTGAAACATGACGTTGGTAAAAATGCTTGCTATAAGTAGATGATCCAACCAGACATAGTTGTACGCTTCAATCCTTAACTTTTTCCTGGACTGCGCTTTTGGGTTTTTAGTCCATTGGGATACCCTTTTTTGGCCAAGCCGCCTTTTCAGGTTTTCAACTTGCCGGGTGTACAATCTTTATATATATATATATATATATATATATATATATATATATATATATATATATATATATATATATATATATATATATATATATATATATATATATATATATCCCTGATTTTTTCCTGAACCTTTTGGTTCGTCGGGATGCCGTTATTTTTGCCTAGGCCAGTCAACCTAGCGAGTCTCTTTCATGCGTAGTATCTTTTGACTATGTCCATGTTTACAGGGTGCTGAAAATCTTCACCATCCATGGTGGTAAGTATCATAGCACCGCCTGAAAATATTTTCTTGATTACAAATGGCCATTCGTAGGTGGGGGTCCATTTTCTCCTGGGATCACATTGTGGTAGAATGATGCACTTTATTACCAAGTCACCATCCTAATATACCTATTGCTTGACTTTCTTGTTGAAGACTTCGATCATACACTTCTGATACATCTGACCATGACAAACATCCGCAAGCCTATTTTCATCAATCAAATTCAACTGGTCCAGCCTAGTCTGAATCCACTTGCCTTCGTCTAAACCTGCATCTTTTATGATCCTTAAAGAAGGAATATGGACTTCGACAGGTAATACAACTTCCATACCATAGACTAGAGAGAATGGAGTTTCCCTAGTTGATGTTCATACTGAAGTGCGATAGCCATGAAGAGAAAATGATAACATCTCATGCCAGTCTTTATACATCATCGTCATCTTATGTGTAATCTTCTTAATGTTCTTATTGGCGGATCCCATTGCGTCGTTCATCTTTGCTTGATACGGAGAAGAATTATGGTTCTTAATATTGAACTGCATACAGAGTTTCGTGATTATAGTAATGTTAAGATTAGTACCATTGTCCGTGATAATCCTTTTGGGGATGTCGTACCTATAAATAACGTTATGTTTAATGAACCGGGAAACAACATTCTTAGTAACCGAGGCAAATGAGATGATTCAACGCACTTTGTGAAATAATCAATAGCGACTAGGATGAAGTGATGTCCGTTGGAGGCAGTAGGTTTGATCTCTACAATCATTAAGAGGAACCAGAGGCATATGTACTTTGTCAGCATAGATCTAGCATTTGTGACAAGTTCTTGAATGGTTATGGCATTCAGTTTCCATACTTGACCAATAGTAACCCGCTCTCAGAATCTTCTTAGCCATAGTATTCCCACTTGAATGAGTACCAAAACTCCGTCATGCATATCTTCCATAATTTTCTCAGCTTCCTTCTTGTCCATACACCGAAGCAGAGTCGAATCATGGTTGCGCTTGTACAAAATTCAGTTGCTCAGGAAGAACTTAGCAGAGAACCTCCGTAGGAATTTCTTGTCATTGATAGATTACCCCTCGGGGTACTCTTGGGCCTCAAGGTATCTTTTTACTTTGTGAAACTAAGGCTTCTCTTCTACCTCGTCAGTGTCAACTTCATAGCAGTTTATTGGTTCATCTAGTCTTTCAATAGTAATTTGAGGAGCTTTGTTGTCCCATCTAACATTGAACATAGATAACATGGTAGCTAAAGCGTCTGCTAACTGATTTTCTTCTTGTGTGATATTCTTAAAGGTCATTTCCCTGAAGTACGAAATTAAGGTCAACACATGCTCTCGATAAGGAATGAGATTCGGGAGCTTTGTATCTCATTCTCCCTTGATTTGACTGATCACCAGGGATGAGTCCCTATATACATTCAAGGATTTGATTCTTAGATCGGTAGCAGCTTTGGTACCCATGATGCATGTTTCGTATTCCTCCATGTTGTTGGTACAATCGAAATATAATCTAGCGGTGAAGCACGTATGGCAGCCCTAGGGAGAGATAATCGCAACACCAATTCCGTTACCAAGGATGTTGGAAGCTCCATCGAAAACCATAGTCCATCGGGAACTTGGCTCAGGTCCTTCATACGGTCCAGGTTCTCCATAATCTGTAATTAGCATGATATTCTCATCCGAGAACTCGAAATTCATAGATTGGTAGTCGTGTACGGATTGATGCGCCAAATGATCTGCCAGTACACTTCCTTTAATAGCCTTCTGAGTGGTGTATTGAATGTCGTATTCTGTTAAGACCACTTTCCATCGGGCTATCATTCCGGAGAGAGCTGGTTTCTCGAATATGAATTTGATGGGATCCATTTTAGAGATCAACAAAGTAGTATGGGTCAACATATGTCTTAGTTGGCGAGCAGTCCATGCCAAAGCGCAACAACTTTTCTCGAGCAGTGAGTATCTTGTTTCATAGTCGATAAACTTTTTTCTAAAAGGATGGGATCAAACCCACGTCTTGGCATAGTAACATCTTATCGCGTACACTTTAACCACTGGGATGGTAATACATCTGTTGTTTTTATTCAAACGAAATGTATATATATATATATATATATATATATATATATATATATATATATATATATATATATATATATATATATATATATATATATAATATGAAAACACTTCCTGAACCAGAGAGGCGTCGGAGTCCTAGCTCTGGTCTTCTTCTTTGGTAGTCTCCTTTTTTGTTACTGCGAAACAAGCGAATATTAGAAATCCAGGAATACCCTACCCCCCTAAATCAGGGTCTGCTGATTCAATGAGATGATTATTTTTTACTAAAACGCAAGGGTTTGAGATCTATGGCAAAAATATTATGAATCCGTGTAGTTATGGTGATTCACTATTTGGCCATTATGGGGGTCATTATTTGGGTTATTCTGCACCACTGAAACTCATGAACATGTCAGCAAAGTTAGTTTGTCTTATAATGCAATGAAAATCAAGAATGAAAAAAATCATGCAGTGATGGAATCATGATACATGCTCAAGTGTTTATGGCAGTTTGGATTGTTGTAGATGATCCAATCTTACCATATAAACTTCCTAGAAACGATTGGAGTGGTTGGTGTGTGTTGAAAACGACTGCAAATAGGTTTTGCATGTTGCCCTAGATTTGAGTAAATTTTGTGATTTTTGGATGGCTTTTTGCACAAGGTTTTTTTCATGGCCTTTGTCTAAATTTGTTGAGAATATATAATGGAGAATTAGGTCAACATATGGTGGGCTTGGACTTGTGTAATAAGCCTTGATCTTATTTTGTTTTATTCTGACCTTTAAATAAAGAAAAATCAAAAATAAAATATAATAAATCAAAAGGAGGTGTATGAACAAGTCTTGAGGTGCACATGGAGTGTATAACACGCTTGAACTCTGAAAAAATAATCCACTAGCCAAAAAAATCAAGTTTGCTCAATTTGAACTTCATGCATTTGTTAAAAATTTCCAAAATTGCATTGATTATAACTCTCTCAATTGTCATCATTTGAAGTTGATCTTGGACTTTTTGGAAAGCTAAAGATGTCCTCTACAATTTATATATTGACCATTTTTGCCTTTGAAGATTTTATCTTGATGTAAGTTGCCTTGACAAAAAATGTCTTTTTGTTTACTTTTGAAATGACCTATAATGTATTGGCTCATATCTCTCAAATGAAGTATTTTTTGGACTTGAACTTAAAGAGAAAAAGTTGTATAGAATTGAATTTCCTTCAAAATATGCTTTGTTTGAGGAAAGTCTGATGAAGCATGTGAAAGTTATGCTTGGTCAAAGTTCAGTTGACTTCTCCTAAGGAAAACCCTAATTTGGCAACTTTTGAATTTTGATGATTTGAGACTTTTTCTTGATGAATCATGATCAAACCTTGATAAAATGATGAATGTGACTTCAAAATATTGATATTGAATAAAAATCTTAAGGTTTGACTATATGTTGACCACATTTGACTGTTTGTCTAATACAATTGATTTTCAATCATCTGAGCCATTGACTGAGCAAACTTGTGATGCAAAGAATGAACCTTAGTATGAGCATTCATGG
Organism: Vicia faba; assembly: GCA_948472305.1. Taxonomy (NCBI): domain Eukaryota; kingdom Viridiplantae; phylum Streptophyta; class Magnoliopsida; order Fabales; family Fabaceae; genus Vicia; species Vicia faba. Next base: position 1,605,742,666 of record OX451738.1, on the reverse strand, counting down.
AGACATATAAGAGACCATGTAAACCACTTGAGACCCTAAAACCCCAGTATTCCTTGATAAAAGTTAAACCAAACTTGTGAACCCATTGCTTATGAGGAGAATTTGTTTGATCAATTCTTAAGCAACCTTTAGCATTTGAGAACCCTAGGAGAATGTCTTAAAGAAAAATTAGAGGGAACATTTTAGGGTACAACAGGGAAATTTCCCAGTATTACTGAAGGCAACAATAGTACACTTTCTATTTTTTCCATCAAGTTTTTGGTGCCGTTGTCGGGAACTGCCTAGTTATTGAGTGTAATTTGAGTTTAATTAAACTTTTGTTGCTCTACAACTAAAATTTCTTTCTGTAATTTTTATATTTTTCTTATTACTAATCTTTCCTAACCTCTTCATGCGAGGAAAGCCCTCATCTGAATTTCCTTTTCATGTAGAAATTGAAATAACTTTTCACATAAGGCACAAACAAGCTCATTTAGTTGGACAAAATCGGAAGGTTCATCAGATCATTCAGGTTCAAAGTATGAAAAGAAAAAAACAACGACTTACTCAATGCTTGCTGGAAGTATCACCACTTGGGAACATATGGAGAAGACTTTTCTTGATGAGTATTTTCCTGCTTCTGTTTATATTCGAAAAAGATATGATACTGTTAATTTTAAGCAGAAGGGAGGTGAATCTCTAGGTGATGCTTATAAGAGGTTCAAGAGGTTTTTAGTACCATGTCCCACTCACAATATGGGTCAAACTGAGCAAATGAAAATGTTTGTAAATGGCCTCAGAATAAAGACAAAGAAGTTTATTGATATAGCTTCCAGTGGCTCATCGAACTTTACAACAGCCATTAGTGTGAAGAAGATTATTGAAGCCATTGCTACAAATGAGCATCTGGAACTATATGACAGAGTGGTAAGCAAACCAGAGGGAGTGATTGATTTGAAGTTGGAAGTGAATAAGCAATTAAAAATTGAAGAGGCTTTTGTTGCAGATGTCGAGAAAAAGCTTAAAGCAATGAACATGGGTACTCAACAGGTAGCTCAAGTTAAACGGGTAAAAAAGGTTATTTGTGAAATTTGTAGTGGACCACACCTTACTGAGAAATGTCTTGAAACTCCACAAAAAACTGAGGGGCTAAATTTCTTGAGGAAAAATAACCCATATTCTAACACCTATAATTCTGGGTGGAAGAGTCATCCTAACTTCTCTTGGAAAGATCAGCAACAACAAGCTCCTCAGAAGGTAGAGCGGGAGGTGGATATTAAAAAGATGGCTTCCCACACCTCTCAATTTCAAGAAGAGACAAGGAGTAATCACAGTAATACCACATTTGCAATCAAGAATTTGGAAGTTAAAATGGGACAGATTGCACAACAGGTAGCGTTGCGAGCACAAGAAAATCAGAAAAATTATGAGAATGTTAATGATGTCACAGCAAGGAATGAGAAAGGTGATGAAGAGAAGAAAGATGAGGCAAAATTTTATGATAATATCATAGAAGTACATTTGAAAGTGAGAGAGAACAGGAAAAAACAGGAAGAAGAGGTATCACCTGTGAAGCCGATTGAAGAGAATACTAAACTCGTGATCAAGTTACTGTATCCATCTCAAGTGGAAAAGAAGGACACAAAAGAGAAAGAGTTTGATAAATTTGTCTAGTTGTTCAAAAAGTTAGAGATCAATATACCATTCTTTAAATCACTCGAGAAAATGCCTTTGTATCATAAATTCATGAAGGAGGCGTTATCAAAGAAGAGATCAACAAGAGAGGGATCGACACCATGTGATGAGAAATTGTGTGTAATTGCACCCGAGAGGAAAATACCTATCAAGAAGAAAGATCTGGAGTCAATTGTATGACCATGCACAACTAAAGACAGAACTTTCAAGAGGATCTAATTGATTCTGGTTCTAGTGTTAGTTTGATGCCATTGTCTATTTTCAAGAAGTTGGGTATTGAGAAGATAAGCGAGAGTGGGACAAAATTGAAATTTGTTGATCACACCATCAAGCATTCATGTGGGATAGCTGAAGATTTATTAGTAGAAATTGACAATTTGGTTTTCCCAGTTGATTTTCAGATCATGGACATACCTTAAGATGGAGAGACTCGTATCATTCTTGGTCGACCATTTCTGTTGATTAGTCGATGCAATTTTGATATCGAGACAGGTAATCTGATACTTAAATCATTTTATGAGGAGATAACCATGAAGGTGTTAGAGATCAAGAAGCAAGGTGAAGGTGGAAAGAATAAATCTTTAGTTGGAATGATCAAATTAGAAGGAGAAAGCAATAGTTTAAAATCACTCCCAAAAGAAGTCTCGGAAAAAATCTCCCAGGTGGCATCAATAAAAATTCCTAAGCTAAGTCAAGAAGAAAAGAAGAGAAAGAAGAAGGAACGCCGAGATGAGAAGATGGAAGTTGGAAGTGGCTGGAAGCATAAATGGGATAATACTTTTGATCTGAATGAGTTTTAGATTGCGGAAGAGACTAGCAATAAGGTGTGGAAGAGGAAGTACCCCCATAAGAGGATGAACTGTCAAGCCATGCGACGTTAAACAGAGCGCTTTGTGGGAGAAAACCCACACTTCTAATAACTTAGTTTTTCTTTTTGTCTTGTTTACAGGTAATAAAAGGGAGTCTTACTAGTGAAAGCTAGGAGGCAGCAACATGTGTTGCATTACAATTTGTGAGTCACCTTCTCGAGCTTGTTATGAAACATTAGGGTCAATGTTTATTTCAAGTTTGGGGGGTTTTATTGATTTTATTCTTTTCAAATTATGTGTTAGTTTTATGTGAATTATTGTGTAAATCCACGAGTTGAAGTCCTCCAAATTTTGCCAACAATTTTTTTTTTGTTCAAAGAACTTGTTTCTCATAGACTTAGGGAATAGTATATAGAGACAAATGGATGGTTGTTTGGAGGTAGGAAGATTGAAATAATATAGAGACATAATGCTTGAATCCTGATAAGTATTCATGAAGTAGTTAATCCTCACTGTTATACCCCAAAATTTGCCCTCCCATATTCCTCAAGAAATTGCCAAGCCAAGCTACAAAATTCCCCAAGGGTTGTGCAGTGCAACAGTCTCCCATACAGTCAAAATTAGGGTTTTGAGTCTGGTCAAGAAAAGGAAGTTTTCAAAGGCTCAATCAAGTCTCATATGCTTACAAACATGGTCAAACATCCTCATATCAAGTTTCAAGGCATTCAGCTCAAGATTGCACAGTCAAAACCCTAAATTGCACTACAGTCAACTGTAGGGGCAAAATGGTCATTTGACAGTCAAAAGTTCAAATTTTTGGTCAACAGATCATTTTGAAGCCACAAACATCATTTGATCAATGCTTGATCATGATTCTCAAAATTTGGCTCAGAAATCATCAAAGATGCAAAAGTTGCTATATTTGGACAGCTGAAAAAGTCAACTGAAATTGACCAGGGCATAACTTTCACATGGATTATCAGAAAAATCCCATCCAAAGCTCATTTTGAAGAGAAAGACATTTCCTACAACTCATCTTCATACTTCAAGTCCAAGAAATGCTCTCACAAAAAGTTATCAATTTCAACATTATAGGTGATTTTCAAAAGTCAACAAAAAGGGACTTTAAGTCAAAGGCCATAACTTGAGATTGGAAAATCACAATGACATGGGACCAAAGGCATTGGTTAGAGGACTCAAAGACCTTTCCAAAATGTCCAAGAACATGTGAAAAGCTTAAAAATTGAGCAAGTTATGCCTTGTAGAAGTTGGGAAATTTTTGTGAAATGGCAAAAGTCAACTATCCTTGAAACTCCAATTTTTGACAAAAGGGCCCACTTTCTTCCATTTGATTCATCCTTGTCATGCCACACACGTGTCCCATGATTAATTTCAAGACCAAATATTGATTTTTCTATTTTATTTAATTTTTGATAATTTAATTCATTTTAAATCTTTAAAAATTCAAATAAAATTCAAAAACCAATGGAATAGTGTCATTTGAATTTGGACAACTTCCATGTATCATGGGCCAACTCAAAAACTCAGGCTAGGGTTAAATTGAACACTAAGTCTTGGTCTTGGCTTAAAAGAAGGAAAAGTTTGTTAATGAAAAAACCCTAGGACTAGTTCTCTCATGAGCATGAATCTAGGTCAGCTAGCAAGCTAATTCTCTTCCCTCATAAGCACTGGGTCAAACCCTAACCATAACACAGCAAAAGGCTCGCTCAAAAGCTTATTGACAATTTGAAAAATTGGCCATATAACTCGATTTCTGAAATCAAGGTTCTAGTTAGTTTTAAGCCTTAATTCTTTTTCTAAAGGCTTCCTAAAAGCTCCCTGAAGCAATTCCAACTCAAAACATCCATCCAAACGCAAAGAAGCGGCAGCAAGGACCTCCCCTGTACAGAGAAACTTTTGAAATCCTATATCATAATTCATACATTCTTTTGCATTTTTATTTGTGAATTCTTGTTTAATGTGAAGTTTCCAAGCTAACTGATGTGTTTAATTGAGTTTTCATAAGCCATATGCGATTCTACCATTTTTGAATATTAGGGTTACAGGTTTTTAAAATTAGGGCTTTTGCAAAGAAGAAAAATCAAAGCTTCAGACCATGGCCATTGAGTTCAGTGCATTGAGACGGACATAAACCACCATTCGCGAACAATTTATGTAGCTTATATTGCTATTCGCTATTTTTCCAAAAGTCCCCTAAGAAAACACAACGAAAACCGTTGCTCAATGTTTTGTCTTTCAGGCACGCGAGGAAGATGATGCCATGTCAAGCGTGGATTGGTCCGTTCAAACTCTCGCGCCAAAATACCACTAACGCGTTACTTTCTTTATTAATATTTGTTTGCATATTATATATTCAAATTGACTAAGTAGCTCAGCTGGCAAGTGGATTCCTTTGCATTGTCCAAGACCTGGGTTCGAGTCCCAGGTCTGTGTAAAATCTCATATTATTTTTCAATACTAATTCCTATGCAGCACTCCCATTGCAAGATCTTCATGCACGCCCAGAAATCACCATCCACGTGCCCAAAGCATCCAGATCAAGGGTTACAGATTGAAGAACACAATAAGTGCCAGTCAACGCATCACACACGAATTGAAAAGGTCAACAAACCTCAGGCTTAATGGGCCAATGTTCTTGGATCAACACCTCACAATTTGGGGCTACCCCCCCCTGGTTTGCTTTTCTTTTCATGTTTTTTTGTTTTGTTTAATTATTAGGTTATTTATTTTCATTGTTTTAATTAATTAATTGTTTTCTTTACAAAATATAAAAACATCACACAAAATCAGAAAAAGGATAGAAAAACATAAAAAATATTTATTTTATTTATTTTCTTGTAAATAATTAACATGTAAATAAATTTAGTAAAATAGGTTTTAACTTTATTTCTTTTAATAAATAAAAAATCCAAAAAAAATAGAATTAGGTTAATTAATAATTTCCACTCCTTATAATTTTTCCTCTTTTTTTTCCATAATATTATTATTTATTTATTTTATTTTTTATAATTAAATGTATATAAATAACTTAGATTTAAATTAGGTTAAAAATTCCATCTTTTTCTTAATAACTTAAAAAACATTAGAATTAGGGTTTACATCCAATTTTTTTGTTTTCATTAATTCTTTTTCTTTTAAATCTTAAAAAACACAAAAATACCAAAACATTTAATTTTAATTTTAATTCTTCATTAATTTTAATTTATTGCAAAAGGGTCCAACGCCCATGTTCATAATTTATTCAATTTGCGCATTTATTTTATGTCATTTATTATAATTATGTACATGTCCCAAAGCCTTGTAACTTTATTTCTCGCACTTTTATTTTATTGCTTCTTTACTTTCAGTCAAATCGGGTTCGGTTTATTTTGGCGATGTGGACCCGCGCCATTTGTAATAGTTTAGATTTATTTTCTCGCAAGTATATAACTGTTAACAAAAAGCATGAAAGAATGTATGGCCCTAAAAATAAAATCAAGCGTAGATCACAACAAACATGACAAGACAAAATAATTGAAACATGACACACGAACCGCACACACCACCCCTAGGGTACGCCTCACTGTTGCCTTTCGAAAGGTGATCGTCGAGTAGAGGACGTCTTAGTAAGTCCTCATGATCCAGGAACCTGGCATGAGGGTAGCTTCTAAGGTATCTTCCCATTGCTCTGGTGATCACCACGTCCCTAAAACTCGAATTGACCCGAACACCTCCAACGGTGGTGCTACCTACCTCTCAATGGTGGGATGGCATTACTTTAAAAGGCATTTACACAGACGAATTCCTTAGAGTAGGTAGGTTCTCATAGATACTTGCTATCTTCAAAACAAAAATTCAAAGACTTTTCACCAACACATTTTCAAAAGCTTTCAAAAGCAAATTTTTCAAACACTCTGACGTACGAGTCGAACTGAAATTTTTCAAAGAAACTTTTTAAAACCCACAATTGAAAAGCAAGCAAACAATTTTGAAAACACATTGAGCAAGTATCTAAGAGCCCATGGATAACCATGGATAGAAAGGGTGCTAACACCTTCCCTTTCTATAACCTACCTCCCGAACCGAGAGCAATCTCTTTAAAGGAATTTTTCTGTGCTTTTGTCCTTTCCATTTGGAGAAAATAAAAGACGGTGGCGACTCTTGCTTCCGCGACATTTCGCGAACCAGCGTTAAAACAGTCAGTTCCAGATCCACCGATCACAGAACTGGCGACTCTGCTGGGGATGATAACTTAAAGTGAGGTGTACCTTAGGGCTAGTTCATAACTGTGTTTTCAATTGTCTTCCTTGTGTGCTTTAAATTGTGGGTTGCTTGGGAGTTCTATAGATCCTAACCCGGATCTGGGGGATACCTTTCTTAGAAAGTAGCAACAAGGCTGTGAGGGAACTGTGCGGGGTATACCGACATGGTTGAAACAGTCTGCTACGTTGATGTGGCACTTTGGTGTGTACCGGTAACCCTTGAGTTCAGTCAAGGAGAGTACGGGGCCTCCGCGTGGTGTCGTGAAGCATCAACAGACTTTAGGAACCTTAATTGAACTATCTTGGCCTCTTTAGGGTAGTGAGATAACTGACTTTGGTGCAGTCCGAGGTTGGTTGATACTCGATACTACACTCAATTGAGGGTTGCTTTCCTGGAATATTTCGGTCGCCAGTTCAGTGGCTAAATCGAAACGATGAACAATGAAAGTAATCCCGTGATATTGGGAACCTTAGAACCCGGTTACTTTGATTAGGACAGGTTGAACCCACCAACTTCAAGAGGGTACTACCCAGACCCCATGCTGGCCTTAAACCTTAAAGGGCTTGTCTTGTGTGCCTTGTGTGCCTTACATGTTTGTCTTTGTACATATCCGTGGTGTGTTTAATCATAGCATCATGACATCATCCAGCATCATATGCATTAACTAACCATTTCAGGGGTTCGAATTTTCATCTTTGTTCTTGTTTTGTAGGACATGGACACTGTTCGTAGAAAGACAATTCAAATCAGTCTTGTAAGGATCCCTCCTCAGCTTAAGGAGCTTATATCCAGGATTCCCGAGAACTCTTCATTCAGTGAAAGGCATGGAAGCCTCATCAGCTTGGTCAACACCAACATTGAGGAAGATATGATAAAGGTTTTGTTCCAGTTCTTTGACCCTCTGCATCACTGTTTTACCTTCTTGGATTATCAGTTGGTACCTACATTGGAGGAGTTCTCCCGACTCCTGAAGATCCCTATCCTTGATCAGCTACCCTTCAACGGTACAGAAAAGGAACCTAAGCTTGAAGAGATTGCTAAAGCCTTGCACCTACAGTCATCTGACCTCAAGGGACATTGGGAAGTTAGAAGTGGTATCAAAGGGTTCTTAGCCAGGTTTCTGTTTGAAAAGGCCTATGAATGTTGGAACTCCCTTGACTTACAAGCTTTTGAAGAGGTTGTGGCCCTTCTTGTTTATGGTTTGGTGTTGTTCCCTAACCCAGACCAGCTCGTTGATATCAATGCTGTCCAGATCTTTATGTCCAGGAATCCTATACCTACGTTGCTGGGGGACCTCCTTCACTCATGTTACACTCGAACCATGAGGAAAAGAGGTGTCCTTATGTGTTGCACTCCTCTCCTGGGAAAGTGGTTTATTTCGCACCTTCCACAATCAGTCCTGAAGAACGAGCGGGGTTTGAGATGGTCACAACGGTTGATGACTCTTACACATGCAGATATACATTGGTGCCCTAGGTCCAGGGAAGATGTCACTATCATTGATCGTTGCGGGGAGTATCCTAATGTTCCTTTACTTGGAATCAGAGGGGGTATTACTTATAGTCCATGCCTGGCTTGGAGACAATTTGGTTATGCTCGGAGGGATGGTCCTCATGACATGTTGATTCCTGACATAGTTTTTGACTTCGACAACGATACTCAAGGACTTCGCCAGAGATTTATCAGAGCTTGGAGGATGCCTAGTAGGATAGACAGCAAGACACTGGGGCACAGGAACTCCATCCCTTTGGAGCCTTACCTCAAGTGGGTACGAGCCCGCTCTCAGAAGTTAGTAATGCCTTATCCTCACATGCTTCCAGTAATCAAAGAGCCTGCCTTGGAAGGAGAGGTGTCTCACGTTATTCAGCACCCTGATATGCCCACATCCTGGGAAGAGATGCAGAAGAGCTGGATCCAGCTTAAAGAAGAGCGGAATTCTCTTGAGACTAGTTTGCATGCCAGTGAAAAGAAGGTCTTGGAGCTCACCCGCCTGTTGCACGAGGAAAGGAACCTCAACACTTACATAGCTCCAAAGAAGATGCGCAACATATTTTGGGATTGATTTGATCTTTTTGTACTTTGGCCCATGAGGCTTTGATGTATTAAACAATGATTTTCTTAATAATAACGTGTGTTCCTTTTGGTCTACAACAAATTTGAATTTTCGAACTCTTGAATGCATTGCATAAACACATATCATTCATCATGTGCATCATAGGTACTCTTCTTTTCAGGTTGTTTACTGCTCTTCGCTGTTTATTTCAGCATCATGAATCCTGAATCATCAACCGAGGCATCTATCAAGGCTCTTCAGGCACAGAACGTCCAATTTCAGGCGCAGAACGCCCAATTTCAGGAGCTGATCAAGGGCTTGGCTCAGGGTCAACAAGAGTTGAAGACCATGCTTCTGAAGAAGACTAAGAAGAAGAGGAGGACTGTGCTATTTAACACTGGGCGCAGACTCGGGAACACCTTGGTTGAAGCTGAAAGGACTCCTCCATCTGTGGAAGAAGGTAGTCACCAAGAAAGGGAGGTCCCTACCTCTTGTGGGCTCTGATACTGAAACAGACTTCAACGACGAACAGTACCCTCCTGCTGAAGACCGGTACAAACAGCTGGAAGACAGATTAAAGGCTATGGAAGTTCAGCGGGTGCCTGGATTGGATTTCGGAGACTTGGGGTTATCTACTGGGGTGGTGATCCCACACAAGTTCAAAACACCTGCCTTCGTGAAGTATGATGGGGCTTCCTGTCCCAAGATGCACCTCCGTTCTTATGTGAGGAAGATCCAGCCTTACACAGCAGACAAGAACCTTTGGATCCACTTCTTCCAGGAGAGTCTTTCAGGGACTCACCTCGATTGGTTCTATCAGCTGGATGGAATCAGCATTCGTAACTGGGAGGATCTGGCCACTGATTTTTACAAGCAGTATCAATATAATTCCGACCTCGCTCCTACGCGTACCCAACTCCAGGGTATGTCGCTAGGGTCGGGTGAAGGTTTTAAGGAGTACGCCCAGAAATGGAGAGACCTGGCTGGCAGGGTGCAGCCACCATTGACGGATCGGGAGCTGGTAGATATGTTTTTGGGGACCCTATCTGGTCCATTTTTCAATCATCTCATTGGTAATTCCTCTGCTGGGTTTACTGATCTGATCCTGACTGGTGAAAGGATCGAGGCCGGTATAAAATCGGGGAAGATACAGAAAGTTGCCTCCTCCAGTACTGAAAAGAAACCCTTCAAAAAGGAGGCTAGTGCTGTATATAGCTCCCGGAGAACAGAGCGACCTGAACACCGCCAATCTGTCAGTGCGGTAATGATTGCCAAACCTGCTGCTGCTCCTCGGCCAACTAATCCTCAAAAGTTTGAAAGACCCCGGAGAGAGTTTACCCGGTTAAGCATGACCTTATCACAGATCCTGCCACAGTTGCTGTCCACCAATTTAGTGACTGTCAGGGAGGCTCCAAAGTTTCCCAATACCGCATCCCCCAAGTTCAATCCAAATGCTCGCTGTGCTTATCACTCTGATAGCCCGGGGCATAACACAGATGACTGTTGGGCCCTAAGGAATAAGGTTCAAGACCTCATTGATGCAAAGGAAATACAGTTTGAGGCGCCCGAGAGGCCGAATGTTGTAACTGCTCCCATGCCCCAGCATGGAGTGAATGCTGTTGAGGAGGATTTGTATGTAGCTTCGGTGGATGATGTTACTACTCCGTTGCTGATGGTCAAGAGGAATCTGTTGCTAGCCGGTTTATTTCCGGGATGTAGCGAAGGTTGCCCTCTATGTGTTGCTTCCCCTGCTGGTTGTTCTCTGCTGAAGTCAGGCGTCCAAAACCTGATAGATAGTAGAGAGATTTTGTTCAGAAAGACTGTTGTTCCTGCTGCTCCTGTTGAAGAAGTGTCGATCGTCACCATCTTCAACAACCATTCCAAGGCTCCTTCAAAGAAGCCTGTCCAAATTTTGCCAGTTCACAAGAGTGCTCCCATCACCATTACTGTTCCGGGGCCTATACCCTACAAATCTGATAAGGCTGTCCCATGGCACTATGGGGCGGATGTTTATGTTCTGGGTGTGAAACAAGAGTTCAACATTGATACTGGTGTCTCCAACATCACCGGGCCTGCTAAGGTCACTCGTAGTGGAAGACTGTTCTCGCCAGACATTGCTCCTCCGGTAATTCATAGGCCTTTGATCTTCACACCTGCCAGGGTGCCTGTTTCTCCCCCTGACCAAGTATCCACCCCTGCTACTGAGTCATCTGATACTCGGGGCAAGGGAATTGCTGCTGATGTGCCTGCCAGGACGGAGGCACCAAAGACCATTGTTGAGGCTTCCAAGCAGGAAATGGAAGAAATCCTCAAGATAATAAAGAAAAGTGATTTCAACGTTGTAGAACAGCTGGGGCACACCCCCTCTAAAATCTCCATGTTGTCACTGCTGCTGTGTTCAGAGGCCCATGCAAAGGCTCTGATTGCTTTCTTAAAGACAGCCCACGTACCCCAAGAGACGTCTGCTGACCAGTTCACCGACTGTGTGGCCAACCTAACCGCTGATAATGGCCTGGGTTTCTCTGATGCCGATCTGACAGCAAAGGGGAAGAACCATAATGATGCCCTGCATGTCTCCATTGAATGCAGGGGCACTACTCTTGCTCATGTGCTGGTTGACACAGGTTCTTCATTAAACGTGCTGCCCAAGAAGGCTCTGGATAGGCTGGATTGTGAGGGTCTAGAGCTCAAACCAACTCACATTGTTGTCCGGGCCTTTGACGGGTCCAAAAGAATGGTACATGGTGAGGTAGACATCCCAATCAGGGTTGGGTCACAGGTATTTGATTCAAAATTCTATGTGATGGACATCCATCCGTCCTATTCTTGTTTGCTGGGTCGCCCGTGGATCCACAAGGCTGGAGCTGTGACCTCCACATTGCATCAGAAGCTCAAGTACCCGGTCAGGGGGAAGATCGTAACAGTGCAAGGGGAAGAGGAGTACATGGTCAGCCACCTCAACTCCTTCAGATACGTAGAAATGGATGGGGAGTTCATTGAAACCCCCTTTCAACATTTTGAGGAAGTGCCACAAACCTTGGCAGCAACAGAAGCAGATGAAGAGGTTTCTCCTATGAAGATGGCCTCCTTAAAGGACGCCCGGGCTGTGATCGAAAAAGGTGAATGTGCAAACTGGGGCAAGCTCCCTGATCTTACTCCTAAGACTAACAAGTTTGGGCTGGGTTTCACCACAGAAGCTCAGAAAGCGGTGCGCAAGGCGAGAATTGGAAGACCTCCTGTGCTCATCACCCACTCAGAAGTGAATGCTATTGGAGAGGAAGATGAAATAGAAGAGTCAGAGTTTGATAGCTGGATCTACCCAACGGCCGACGGTGGATTGACCAATTGGACTGCTAAAGATTTTACACCCATAACTTTTGTTCCCCAGTAATGAATTTCTTTGTTTTTGATTTGTAATAAACAATAATTTGAGACTATATGGCCCGGTGTCTTACCCGGGGCACCGTGGTTTTATTTATGAGGGCTTTTGTTTGTCACTGTCATATATCATGAATAAAAGCATTGGACGTTTTTCACATTTCAAATTTTGCGCTCCTTTTCTTTCCTTTTTTTTACATATTGCAAAACAGCTGTATTTACACACACACTCACTCATACAGGTTTCAATCCACTCTGGATCTCACTGGTAACGACTCTGCTACTGCCGGTTATGACTTCGAAAATCCGATCAACTTAGCCGAAGACGAAGGTGAAGATGATTGCGAAGTGCCTGGTGAACTTGCAAGACTGTTACAACAGGAGGAGAGGGCAATTCAACCCCATGAAGAGCCAGTGGAAATAATAAACTTGGGTACTGAGGAAGACAAGAAAGAGGTGAAGATTGGTGCCAACCTAGAACTCAGCGTGAAGCAACGGTTGACTCAGATGCTGCATGACTATAAAGAAATCTTTGCCTGGTCCTACGAAGATATGCCTGGATTAGATACCGACATTGTGGTCCATCACTTACCAACTAAAGAAGATTGCCCTCCGGTTAAGCAAAAGGTCCGCCGTATGCGTCCAGAGATGTCTGAGAAGATTAAAGCCGAGGTTATGAAGCAGTTTGATGCCGGTTTTCTTGCAGTGACTTCTTACCCTCAGTGGGTTGCTAATGTGGTGCCGGTACCTAAGAAGGATGGCAAGGTCAGGATGTGTGTCGATTACAGGGATCTGAACAGGGCCAGCCCCAAAGATGACTTCCCTCTACCCCACATTGATGTCCTTGTTGATAATACAGCTCAGCATAAAGTGTTCTCTTTCATGGATGGTTTTTCAGGCTACAATCAGATCAAGATGGCTCCGGAAGACATGGAAAAGACTACGTTTGTTACTCAGTGGGGCACCTTCTGCTACAAAGTAATGCCTTTCGGACTAAAGAATGCTGGGGCAACCTACCAACGTGCCATGGTTGCTTTATTTCATGACATGATCCATCATGAGATAGAAGTGTATGTTGACGACATGATCGCTAGGTCCCAGACTGAGGAAGAACACCTCGATCATCTACAGAAACTGTTTGACCCTTTGAAACTGTACAAGCTGAGGTTGAATCCGAATAAGTGCACCTTCGGGGTAAGATCGGGAAAGTTGCTAGGCTTCGTGGTAAGTGACAAGGGAATTCAAGTGGACCCTGCTAAGGTCAAAGCCATTCAAGAGATGCCAGTTCCTAAGACAGAGAAGGAAGTCAGAGGCTTTTTAGGGCGCCTGAATTACATTGCTCGCTTTATCTCACATCTGACTGCTACCTGTGAACCAATCTTCAAGCTGCTGAAGAAAGATCAGGTAGTACGTTGGAATGATGAATGTCAGGCTGCTTTTGACAGAATCAAAGAATATCTCCAAGAACCACCCATCCTTATGCCACCAGTTGAAGGGAGGCCTTTGATACTTTACCTGACAGTACTTGATAATGCAATGGGGTGTGTGCTGGGGCAGCATGACGAGTCTGGCCGAAAAGAGCATGCCATTTATTAACTTAGCAAAAAGTTTACCGACTGTGAGACCCGATACTCACTGCTTGAGAAAACTTGCTGCGCTTTGGTATGGGCTGCTCGCCGGCTGAGACAGTATATGCTGACTCACACTACCTTGTTGATCTCAAAAATGGATCCTATAAAATACATATTTGAAAAGCCTGCTCTGTCTGGGAGAATTGCAAGATGGCAGATGATCTTGACGGAATACGACATTCAGTACACGACCCAAAAAGCCATCAAGGGAAGTGTATTGGCAGACCACTTAGCACATCAAGCTGTGGATGACTACCAATCAATGAACTTCGAGTTTCCAGATGAAAGCATTATGATAGTAACTGACTGTGAAATACCTGGACCGGATGAAGGACCTGAACCAGGATCCCGATGGTCTATGCATTTTGACGGAGCATCCAACGTTTTGGGAAATGGCATTGGCGCCATCATTATATCTCCACAAGGTACTCATACTCCACTCACCGCCCGGCTGTGTTTCAACTGTACCAACAACATGGCGGAGTATGAAGCGTGTATCATGGGTCTTCAAGCGGCGATCGACCTGAGGATCAAATTTCTGAGTGTCTTCAGAGATTCCGCTCTTGTGATCAATCAGATCAAAGGAGAGTGGGATACGAAACACCCAAACTTGATTCCTTACAGAGAATGTGGGTTGGCCCTGATCCCCCACTTCACAGAGATAACATTTGAGCACTTTCCAAGAGAAGAGAATCAGTTGGCGGACGCGTTAGCTACAATGTCTTCAATGTTCAAGGTTAAATGGGATAATGAAGCTCCGCGGATCATCATCTGGAAATTGGACGAACCGGCATACTGTTGTGATCTCGAAACTGAATTGGTAACTGAGAAGCCTTGGTACCACGAAGTGAAGAGATATCTGGAAGCTCAGGAATACCCTGAAGGTGCTTCTGTCAATGATAGGAAATTCCTGAGGAGGTTTGCAACCAAGTTCTTCCTAAGCAACGGCATCTTGTACAAGCGAAACCATGATTCAACCTTACTGCGTTGTGTGGATAAGACTGAAGCAGAAAGAATCATGGAAGAGCTGCATGAAGGGACCTTTGGTACACACTCCAGTGGACACACTATGGCTAAGAGAATCCTACGGGCAGGATATTATTGGTCTACAATGGAAGCTGACTGTTACCAACATTCCAGGACATGCCATAAATGCCAGATTTATGCAGATAAAGTGCATGTTCCTCCGGTTCCCCTGAATGTTCTGACTGCACCTTGGCCGTTTGCAATGTGGGGCATAGACATGATCGGCGAGATAAAACCTACGGCATCCAATGGACATCGCTTCATCCTAGTGGCGATTGATTATTTTACGAAGTGGGTTGAGGCAGCATCCTATGCTACGGTAACCAAGACTGTTGTGGCACGATTCATTCGGCAAAACCTGATCTGTCGGTACGGCGTTCCTGAGCGGATTATTACAGACAACGGTACCAATCTAAACAATAAAATGATCGCTGAGCTCTGCGAACAGTTCAAGATACAGCACCACAATTCTTCTCCTTACAGACCGAAGATGAATGGGGCTGTAGAAGCAGCTAATAAAAACATCAAGAAGATCGTGCAGAAGATGACAGTAACGTATAAAGATTGGCACGAGATGTTACCGTTCGCTCTGCATGGGTATCGTACCTCAGCTAGGACGTCAACCGGGGCAACTCCTTTCTCTCTGGTTTATGGCATGGAGGCAGTCTTGCCGATCGAAGTACAAATTCCTTCTCTCCGGATAATGAAGGATGCAAATCTGAATGAAGATGATTGGATCCAGACACGACTTGATCAGCTCAACCTTATTGACGAAAAGAGACTTGCTGCTATCTGTCATGGTCAGACGTATCAGAAACGAATGATCAGGGAATTTAACAAAAAGGTCAGACCACAGGAATATCAAGTCGGGGATCTGGTGATCAAGCGAATCATCCTTCCTCAGAGCGATCCAAGGGGCAAATGGACCCCTACGTACGAAGGGCCATTTGTGGTTAAGCATGTGTTCTCAGGAGGAGCAATGATATTAACCAACATGGATGGTGACGACCTTCCTCACCCCGCCAATGCAGACATAGTTAAAAAATACTACGCATGAAAAAAGACCCGCTAGGCTGACATGTCTAGGCAAAAATTAGGGCTTCCCGTCGAACCAAAAGGGTTCGGGCAAAATGAAGGGATGAAAATGAAAAATCTGTACACCCGGCAAGTCGAAAACCTGAAAAGGCGGCTTGGGCAAAAATGGGTATCCCGGTGGACTGAAAACCCGAAAGGGCAGTCCAGGCAAAAGTTAGGGATAAAAACGTAATACTATGTCTCATCAGATCACTTTGCATCCAGAATCCGGTATCTACATCAAGTTCAGACGGCATCGATCAGTCAGCTTCACTTTCAACCAAGGTCATCAAGTGATGAGACGCATGGAGTATAAAGGCAATAGCAGAGTTGAAACCCAGTGGATCATTCATCTTTCACACAGCTGTTTTATTTTCTTTTGTACAAAACTTGTATAAACTCTTTTGCTCGGCGACGTTCCGCTTACTAGGACGTCAGCCTCTTGTACACAAAACGCCTATTCACAGGCTATTCAAAATCAATACAAATATACTTTTCAGTTAAACGTGCCAACTGTTTTTCTTTTTCTGTTTTGTTTTGCGAAGAACGTCCAAGGTTCAATTTGTGATATATGCATTGACAATAATTTGCTAGCTCATAAATATTTGCATACGAAACAAAGAATTAATTGCAGGTGACACTAGAAACAGGGGCAATAAAGAGTTGTCTGAGCAGTCTAATTGTTCTATCCTCCAATGTACCAAGGTAGGTTCAGCTAAAGAACCTAACCAGGCATCTTAAATTCCCCAGAGAGTGAGACAGCAAGTCAGTGCATTCTTCCCCAAACAAAGTTAACAAGTCTCAAGGAAATTGGGTATCCTCCAGTAGATCCCAATATTCCCCAGTAGCATATATTCCTAACAAGCATCCACGGCAGTCTTGGCCTAAAGATTGTTCCCCAGCATATCAAAACTTCCCCAGGAAAGTCCAATCCAGTTTCCCCAGGAAAGTTGGAATTCATCTCCCCAAGCAGTAAGCTTATCCCCAGT
This sequence comes from Vicia faba, assembly GCA_948472305.1. NCBI lineage: Eukaryota > Viridiplantae > Streptophyta > Magnoliopsida > Fabales > Fabaceae > Vicia > Vicia faba. Next base: position 1,605,725,769 of record OX451738.1, on the reverse strand, counting down.
AAATTCTGGAAGCTTATCCTTCACAGGACACGAACGCGTCGTCTGGCTTGATTTAAAGAGTTATTTCCTCAACAGGATATAACTGGGTTATCCTCAGCCAAAAGCCAAGGGAAGGTCGTCGTCAACGTAGTTCTTTCCTATCCCCAGCGAAGTCTATTCACACTTCCAATACAACAACGGTATCCCCAACAGAGTTACTATCAACATTCAGCAAGGCATCACTCTTCCCACAGAGTATTGCTTTCCAGCATGATCGCTAGAGTATCTTTTCTCCCCGCAGAATCTTCCATTCGCCAAGTTTATTCCGCAACGGAGTCATCTTCTCCTACCGGTATCCTTGCAGTTATCATCCCCAGCGGAAGCAAAATCTATTCTTCGACATCAGCCCAGGATACGACTTCCCGGCACCCGTCAAGGATTTACTTTCCTAGACGAAAACATACATAAAACATCACATACATCATTATAGCATGCATAACGCACTGCATCATACAAATCTCATTTATGTTGAGAACATCATTGCTTGATCCATATCATGCATTGCATATGACTGACTTTTACCTTTCAGGAAAGATCCAGTTAAGTTCTCAAGCTACATTTCAAGACCTAGACCGGTTCAGTTAAATCGTCCCAAGATTTTCCTGATGCTTATCCAGTCAAAGGCCTTCTCTGGTTCAGTCAGATCGACCCTAAGATCTCCCTGATGCTTATCCAGTTGAAGACATTTCAAGACCTAGACCGGTTCAGTTAAATCGTCCCAAGATTTTCCTGATTCTTATCCAGTCAAAGGCCTTCTCTGGTTCAGTCAGATCGACCCTAAGATCTCCCTGATGCTTATCCAGTTGAAGACATTTCAAGACCTAGACCGGTTCAGTTAAATCGTCCCAAGATTTTCCTGATGCTTATCCAGTCAAAGGCTTTCTCTGGTTCAGTTAAATCGTCCCAAGATTTTCCTGATGCTTATCCAGTTGAAGACATTTCAAGACCTAGACCGGTTCAGTTAAATCGTCCCGAGATTTTCCTGATTCTTACCCAGTCAAAGGCCTCTCTGGTTCAGTCAGATCGACCCTAAGATCTCCCTGATGCTTATCCAGTTGAAGACATTTCAAGACCTAGACCGGTTCAGTTAAATCGACCCTAAGATTTTCCTGATTCTTACCCAGTCAAAGGCCTCTCTGGTTCAGTCAGATCGACCCTAAGATCTCCCTGATTCTTATCCCAGTAGAAGACACCCCAGATTTTTCTCAACGAGCGTTGTTGAAGTTAAAATCACCCAGATTTTTCAACGAGCGTTGTTGAAGTTAAAATCCCCAAGATTTTTCTCAACAAGCGTTGTTGAAGTTAAAGACGCCCAAGGCTCTCTTACCATTCATGCTAAGGTAGTAATCATCCCTGGTTCTTTCATCGCCGTTTGAAGCTCCAGACTCAGCTCCTGTAACCAGTCAGGACACATCTATACCAGGCATCTAAAAAATCGGCTCCTGCAACGTGTCAGGTACTCATTTTCTGTTTTGCAGGTATACAGGTTCTCTCCAAGGAATCTCTTACGCAATCAAACATCCAGATGGCATCTATAAGACCATTCCCCCATCATTGCTAACATGTGAGCGCAAATTTCTGGGCACTCTAGTGTCCAATCATCTTTTACCCTCGGATTACGAAAGGCACGTCAGCCAATCTGCATCCTCAGGTCTAAGAAGATTGAACAGGGGCAACTGTTATACCCCAAAATTTTCCCTCCCATATTCCTCAAGAAATTGCCAAGCCAAGCTACAAAATTCCCCAAGGGTTGTGCAGTGCAACAGTCTCCCATACAGTCAAAATTAGGGTTTTGAGTCTGGTCAAGAAAAGGAAGTTTTCAAAGGCTCAATAAAGTCTCATATGCTTACAAACATGGTCAAACATCCTCATATCAAGTTTCAAGGCATTCAGCTCAAGATTGCACAGTCAAAACCCTAAATTGCACTACAGTCAACTGTAGGGGCAAAATGGTCATTTGACAGTCAAAAGTTCAAATTTTTTGTCAACAGATCATTTTGAAGCCACAAACATCATTTGATCAATGCTTGATCATGATTCTCAAAATTTGGCTCAGAAATCATCAAAGATGCAAAAGTTGCTATATTTGGACAGTTGAAAAAGTCAACTGAAATTGACCAGGGCATAACTTTCACATGGATTATCAGAAAAATCCCATCCAAAGCTCATTTTGAAGAGAAAGACATTTCCTACAACTCATCTTCATACTTCAAGTCCAAGAAATGCTCTCACAAAAAGTTATCAATTTCAACATTATAGGTCATTTTCAAAAGTCAACAAAAAGGGACTTTAAGTCAAAGGCCATAACTTGAGATTGGAAAATCAAAATGACATGGGACCAAAGGCATTGGTTAGAGGACTCAAAGACCTTTCCAAAATGTCCAAGAACATGTGAAAATCTTAAAAATTGAGCAAGTTATGCCTTGTAGAAGTTGGGAAATTTTTGTGAAATGGCAAAAGTCAACTATCCTTGAAACTCCAATTTTTGACAAAAGGGCCCACTTTCTTCCATTTGATTCATCCTTGTCATGCCACACACGTGTCCCATGATTAATTTCAAGACCAAATATTGATTTTTCTATTTTATTTAATTTTTGATAATTTAATTCATTTTAAATCTTTAAAAATTCAAATAAAATTCAAAAACCAATGGAATAGTGTCATTTGAATTTGGACAACTTCCATGTATCATGGGCCAACTCAAAAACTCAGGCTAGGGTTAAATTGCACACTAAGTCTTGGTCTTGGCTTAAAAGAAGGAAAAGTTTGTTAATGAAAAAACCCTAGGACTAGTTCTCTCATGAGCATGAATCTAGGTCAGCTAGCAAGCTAATTCTCTTCCCTCATAAGCACTGGGTCAAACCCTAACCATAACACAGCAAAAGGCTCGCTCAAAAGCTTATTGACAATTTGAAAAATTGGCCATATAACTCGATTTCTGAAATCAAGGTTCTAGTTAGTTTTAAGCCTTAATTCTTTTTCTAAAGGCTTCCTAAAAGCTCCCTGAAGCAATTCCAACTCAAAACATCCATCCAAACGCAAAGAAGCGGCAGCAAGGACCTCCCCTGTACAGAGAAACTTTTGAAATCCTATATCATAATTCATACATTCTTTTGCATTTTTATTTGTGAATTCTTGTTTAATGTGAAGTTTCCAAGCTAACTGATGTGTTTAATTGAGTTTTCATAAGCCATATGCGATTCTACCATTTTTGAATATTAGGGTTACAGGTTTTTAAAATTAGGGCTTTTGCAAAGAAGAAAAATCAAAGCTTCAGACCATGGCCATTGAGTTCAGTGCATTGAGACGGACATAAACCACCATTCGCGAACAATTTATGTAGCTTATATTGCTATTCGCTATTTTTCCAAAAGTCCCCTAAGAAAACACAACGAAAACCGTTGCTCAATGTTTTGTCTTTCAGGCACGCGAGGAAGATGATGCCATGTCAAGCGTGGATTGGTCCGTTCAAACTCTCGCGCCAAAATACCACTAACGCGTTACTTTCTTTATTAATATTTGTTTGCATATTATATATTCAAATTGACTAAGTAGCTCAGCTGGCAAGTGGATTCCTTTGCATTGTCCAAGACCTGGGTTCGAGTCCCAGGTCTGTGTAAAATCTCATATTATTTTTCAATACTAATTCCTATGCAGCACTCCCATTGCAAGATCTTCATGCACGCCCAGAAATCACCATCCACGTGCCCAAAGCATCCAGATCAAGGGTTACAGATTGAAGAACACAATAAGTGCCAGTCAACGCATCACACACGAATTGAAAAGGTCAACAAACCTCAGGCTTAATGGGCCAATGTTCTTGGATCAACACCTCACAATTTGGGGCTACCCCCCCCCCCTGGTTTGCTTTTCTTTTCATGTTTTTTTGTTTTGTTTAATTATTAGGTTATTTATTTTCATTGTTTTAATTAATTAATTGTTTTCTTTACAAAATATAAAAACATCACACAAAATCAGAAAAAGGATAGAAAAACATAAAAAATATTTATTTTATTTATTTTCTTGTAAATAATTAACATGTAAATAAATTTAGTAAAATAGGTTTTAACTTTATTTCTTTTAATAAATAAAAAATCCAAAAAAAATAGAATTAGGTTAATTAATAATTTCCACTCCTTATAATTTTTCCTTTTTTTTTCCATAATATTATTATTTATTTATTTTATTTTTTATAATTAAATGTATATAAATAACTTAGATTTAAATTAGGTTAAAAATTCCATCTTTTTCTTAATAACTTAAAAAACATTAGAATTAGGGTTTACATCCAATTTTTTTGTTTTCATTAATTCTTTTTCTTTTAAATCTTAAAAAACACAAAAATACCAAAACATTTAATTTTAATTTTAATTCTTCATTAATTTTAATTTATTGCAAAAGGGTCCAACGCCCATGTTCATAATTTATTCAATTTGCGCATTTATTTTATGTCATTTATTATAATTATGTACATGTCCCAAAGCCTTGTAACTTTATTTCTCGCACTTTTATTTTATTGCTTCTTTACTTTCAGTCAAATCGGGTTCGGTTTATTTTGGCGATGTGGACCCGCGCCATTTGTAATAGTTTAGATTTATTTTCTCGCAAGTATATAACTGTTAACAAAAAGCATGAAAGAATGTATGGCCCTAAAAATAAAATCAAGCGTAGATCACAACAAACATGACAAGACAAAATAATTGAAACATGACACACGAACCGCACACACCACCCCTAGGGTACGCCTCACTGTTGCCTTTCGAAAGGTGATCGTCGAGTAGAGGACGTCTTAGTAAGTCCTCATGATCCAGGAACCTGGCATGAGGGTAGCTTCTAAGGTATCTTCCCATTGCTCTGGTGATCACCACGTCCCTAAAACTCGAATTGACCCGAACACCTCCAACGGTGGTGCTACCTACCTCTCAATGGTGGGATGGCATTACTTTAAAAGGCATTTACACAGACGAATTCCTTAGAGTAGGTAGGTTCTCATAGATACTTGCTCTCTTCAAAACAAAAATTCAAAGACTTTTCACCAACACATTTTCAAAAGCTTTCAAAAGCAAATTTTTCAAACACTCTGACGTACGAGTCGAACTGAAATTTTTCAAAGAAACTTTTTAAAACCCACAATTGAAAAGCAAGCAAACAATTTTGAAAACACATTGAGCAAGTATCTAAGAGCCCATGGATAACCATGGATAGAAAGGGTGCTAACACCTTCCCTTTCTATAACCTACCTCCCGAACCGAGAGCAATCTCTTTAAAGGAATTTTTCTGTGCTTTTGTCCTTTCCATTTGGAGAAAATAAAAGACGGTGGCGACTCTTGCTTCCGCGATATTTCGCGAACCAGCGTTAAAACAGTCAGTTCCAGATCCACCGATCACACTCACAATCAAACATAACATAGATTCACATGCATGTATGATTGATGGAGAAATAAATAAATTTGACACCAAATGATGAAAAGGAAGTAAACGGAAACTGGCTCGCTAAGTTGGGTAGCCCTCATCAAGTTATTCAGCCCAAAGGGGGTTGATTCCCAAACGTCGTCTAAAAGGATAATATATAACTGCAAAGTTTGAAAATTTTCATCGGTATTTAAAAGTAGCCAATGATGTTATTTGGTTTCGACAAAAAAGTTCTTGATTAGTCTTGTGCATGTGATGATCATCATAATTCTCATTGCCTTAATTTGACTGTCTGAATGAAAAAGGAGGAAAACTCGAAAGAGGCTTAAGTACAAAGCATAGTTATATGTATCTGAAGAGGAAATTCTAGATTTAAAGATTCTTAAATAAAACCCTTCACGTCATGTGAACATCGGACGAAATACTTTTTGATCAATTTGAACTGATGTCTCACGTATGAGTACCAAGCTGCTGTGATTTTCATGAGTTCTTGTAATTGTCGCTTGAGGTCAAGCAACGGTTTAAGTTTGGGGGAGTTTGATCAGTGGTTTTTCCACCTTTATTTACAATTGATTTTAGTTATAGTTTCTTTATTTTTTCAAGTGTTTTAGTTCATTCTTCTATATTTTATGTGTTAGTTGTGTATTTTATTGTTTTCAGGATTAGAGGAATAAAACTAGGAAAATCAGTGCGAAAAGTGTAGAATTCAGAGTTTTGGAGGAAGTCTCAAAAACCAAGCTACAGGGCTCTTAACACAGCCACCTGTGTCACCTGACATGGGCCGTGTCAGGAGAAGATGCTCAACAGGCAGGTTTAGGAGAAGAGGTAGAGGCTGACACGACCCATGTTAGAAGGTCTGGGTGAGAGAGTTGTTGGTGTGATGGACATAGAATGACACGGGTTCCCATGTCATGTGACACGGCCCGTATCGGCCTATGACGTTGATTTCCTGATTTATTTCCACATGTTAAGCTGTGAGGATGTTTTGGATACTTCCAACCGACTTGGATGAATTATGACTACTTAAATGAGTTTTCACAAGGAATAAGGGGACTTTTTGGCAGCGAAGTGTATTTTACATGACTGAAGATTGGAGAAGTCAAGGTTTTTAGAGAGCGGGAGATTTTCGTGCGCGGATGCAATTGAAGATAAAAGTTCATCCCAATCCTTTTAGTGTCTAAATTTTGTCGTGTGATTATTTTGAACAATATGACTGGATAAACCCCCCAATGCTATGGGGTGTCCCTGATTTGAATTTGTAATGATTATGAATTCCTAAGTTCTTCAATAAAGTCTTCTCTAATTGATTTGTACAATATTTTTATGTCTTCCTGATCGGACAAATTAGTATTGATTTACAGTAAACAACCAGCTGGACCGCGATTGCTAAGGTTTTTGTATAATTAGGCCATAGTAGATATCACCTAGGACTAGGGATACCCTATAGTTACTGGATTTAACCCATAATAAAAATGAATGCTGACTCCATTAGATATCTCTAAGGACTTAGGATTTAGGATGGATGGTTAAAGATTTTCCCACTAAGGACTTAGGGGAAGATAATCTAAAGGGTTGGTAATTGAAGGATATAAATTTGTTGAAGCGGTTAGGATTTAAGGTTGTTACAGATAAAATTATAGACAATACCTTAGCATGCTCCTCATATCTGTGAAAAGGCCCTAATTTACATTCTGCTTATTTTTTATTTCTTCTAAGTGACAATATCAAAACAAAAACCCTAAATTAAGTTTTTGTTTAATCGAACATGAATTGAACTTGATAGTTGCATGCAGTCCTTAAGATCCACATTCGGGGAATTTCTCATTATTACTACAAGGTAAAAATAGTAAACTTGCTTTTCCCATCAAGCACTCAAATAAAAGAATCATTGTAAAGATCTCAGAATCTCAAAGGTAAGTTTTCTTTTAATATAACTTATTAGAACTTATGATACAAATATTTCTATAAATTAGAAGATGTTTTTAAACAGAAGCATTCAAAATGTTAGTGCACCTCAAAGTTGTGAATTTCTAATTAAGTGAAAATTTCATGATCTGGAACATTCTCTCTTCCAAGAGAAAGATCCTTTAATTCATTCTCTAGACAATGTGAACTCATAAGTTCTCTTGAGAGCGAGCCAAATATTTTACGAATGATGTATGTGATGATAGCCTCTCATTCAAGCAACTTTGTTTAATGTTCTGTCATCTCTGCTCCAGTCTGTCACGTCTAAATGATAATTCACTCAAAGTCCTTATTTAGAACTTGCATGGTACTCCATCTCTATAAAGACTGATTCACTATATTCCTTTTTCTTGAAATTCTTGTCATGTGTTAGTGAAATATGTCATGCTTGTAGATTAGTACAACTTCTATCACACTCTTAAATATATATATATATATATATATATATATATATATATATATATATATATATATATATATATATATATATATATATATATATATATATATATATATATATATATATATATATATATATATATATATATATATATATATATATATATATATATATATATATATATATATATATATATATATATATATATATATATATAATATCCCAAAAGTGATTCATCATATTTATCTTATCCTCTCATAACAAATTCCTATCAAGATTCTTTTTCTCATCTGACTCATCATGCCTCAACCAACCTTTATTGGAAATGAAGATCTTCTTGAAATCACCATTGAAAAATAAATTTAAATTTCCTCTCTTGAAAGTAATATTGCTTCCAGCGTCTTAGATGTGTTCTATTTCAGCAATGGACAAGATACTTCAGTATGATGAAGAAACATGTTTACATAAGTCTTGTTAAAGAAATCTGGAAGCATGCTTATCTTGACTATTAGAATGGTTTCATTCACTCCTATATCTTTGAAATTCCTATCACCATTACTCCATTCTCAATCACTCTTTCCACTGGATGTGAGAATGTAGGTGTCACAGTTGACTATGTCAAGTCTAGGTTTGTGATATATGATAAATTTCATTTTCTTCATGACATGTCATCAGGATATGAGCCTATCAATCCTAAAATTCTATTTCCCATTCCCAAAGCTTAGTTCAAGCTTGTGTTGTCCAAGTTTCTTCCCATAGGGGATAATCAAGACCTTATGAGGTACGATAACCAAGCCCTCATCTATCTTTTGTTGAATAATAATCGTGTAAGCTTGCCATAATCAATCTTCATCTGTCTTTGGAAATCCATTCCTGAGTTTAAGAATCACATAAAGTCTTATATTCCTTATGGACGATTTTTTTCAGAAATTATTTTTGAAGAAGGAATAGTGGATATGTTCAAAGAAATGATAGAAAAAATTAGTCCACAAAACTGTCCTGAAGATTTCTTGTTAAAATCTAAATGTGAGATTTTCATTAGCTAGCAAAATATGACTTGTCTCTTCGAAAGTATGCTCATTTTTCATACCATCTATTTAGTTTTCAAATTTAAAAACTTGTATCTGTTGAAGTGTCTTATTTAATGAAGTTTTTATTCTGTATTAAATTGTTGTTTGTTAACTATGTACTATTATGATATGACAATGTACTCTCTTATATGTATTTGAGAAATAGGTCTAAAAAAAATTCTTTGGTGTGTGTCAGTTACCTTTCTCATAGATTAAAGGGTAACTGTCAAACTCCTTATCGTTTAAAATTCTCTTTATAAATAAGATTAATTACTCATTGTCCTTCCCCATATATCTAAGTTTTCTAGTCTTCACCTAGATAATCATAGCCTATCTAATGGATGTCATACCTAGGCTCTCTATCAATTTCTAAATAGTTGAGGTCTCCTTTTCACCATTCATCATCCTCAGTCCAAATACAAAACCATTTAATTTTTCTTTTGCTTGATTTTATAACATTTGCTATAACTTTTCATGGCAATGAGGAAACTCTTGAAATTATTCAAGAAAAACGACCCAATCTTCCTAGACTCAAACAACTTGGTTTGGACCTAATAAGAAGTATGCAAATCAAATCTTGGACATGCTACTTTACTTTGCTTAGTGCAGCAGTATAAATGTTGAGACTAAGTCATTAGATTGACTTAACTAGCACAAGTCAAATAAAAATCACCACCGCGCTTTATTGTTTCTAGAGGAATGGGAAAAGAGCGAATAACCCAAAAGAAGGGGAGAGATTCTAAGTTCGGGGGTTAGTTATGCAAAGGGATGGTATTAGCACCCTAAACATCTATGGTACTCCGCAGGAACCTCTTTGTAAATTTGTGTATTTTGGATATAGAAGTTGTATAAAAATAGATGGTAGAGGTGAGAAAAGAAGTATTATTTTTAAAAAATTTTCACCCTCTGCGGTTGCAAACCTTTAGTGCCTACATACCACCTTTCGTGAAATAGGGGATCAGGGTACTCGTAGTTCACCTTTAAAAATTTAAAACACAAGTGTGTTGATTAATTTTAAGAGACGAGACATCATCGTCTTATCTGAATAGAAAACATACTTACTACCCATGTTTATGAGAAAGGAGAATTTGCATCATCTCAAAGTGGATGATATGGCCTGTATTTTAAAATCAACAAAGCATTGCTCAACACCCAAGTGGAAAATATCTCACTTCACTACATATCGTAGAAGTATAGTAGTTCACATCACTAAAAGGATTGTCAAGAGTCTAATCTTTTGAGAAAATTTTAAAGTAAAAAGACAAAGTGGAAAAATAATTTGAATGAGGTTGATTGACTTTTAGTCTTCTAACAAAAATGTCAAGGCATTATTAAATTGATTAAAGTTTGATTAAGAAAATATTTTGAAAATGCATGGGCCTAAGTCCAAGTTTATTATGAAAGTTGTTCAAGTTTAAACAAGAAGAGTTTTCAAAAGGAGGGAGAAGATTTTGGAATTAAAGAAGGTAGGAAGAGATGAAGGGACTATCCTAAAGTATAAGGTAAAATCTAGGGAAAAGAACCATCTAATCAACAAGAAGCCAACACTTGACACAATTAGTCAATTTAGAACTCCCATTCTTTGGATTTATAACAAAATAAGCTAAGATAATAAACCTCTTAAGAAAACCAAGCTTCAATTGCATTAAGTATTCACAAAAATTGGGCATAGTAACAGTTGTATACAAATGAATTCCCAATCACTGACAAAGCTTGTAATCAAAATAACCTGCACACAAAGAAAACAAACAACCCAATGTCTTGGGGTAAACCCCAAGAACTCCAGACAAAATAACAATTGAGGTCACAAGGTCTCAAGATAGGTCAAGGCTTCTAATCCTAAGTCCAAGAAGTCTATAACTCCAAAATGATAAGGATGGTAACCAAATAGTCTGAGTAACCTTAAATCTTTTATTGTTCGAGTTGGTTATTAGGTATCTTCAAAAAGAAAATGAAAAGCTCAAGTGAGCAAAGATGAAAATAGCATGAAATATAGATGCTAAAATAAATTATGCTTAAGCATAAGGTAAGAGCATAAAAATAAAGTTAATTGTTATAAATTAGGAGTTAGTTGAATGACCATCTTGAAACTCATTAGAAGATTGATAAAATTAAATCCTCTCAAAAACAAGTTTCATTTTATTTTTGTCAAGTATATCATTCATTTAAAATTCTCAAGGCAACAATAAATAATCAACGATGTTTAAATGATTCACTTGGACCAAAGCTTATGAAGATTTATTAGAGCATTGATAAGACCAAAGCCTCCTAACAACGAATCTCAAGGTTATTGGATCAAACTTTTCAAATTAATATACTTGGGCTTACAAACCTGGGTTTGGGCTACAAATGGTCATTTCTCGAATCGGGACAAAATTTAGCGCTATGTTAAGCAATCGTAAGTGGACTTATATAGAAGTCGCACCTATTTTGAGACCGGTAAATAGAAATCTTTGTGCCACATGTTTAGAGAAATGATATATAGATCACTTTCTAACAAAATATAGTACAAGTTGGAAATGGATAAGATGAAAGGGGAGGGGGTGTGTTAGATAAAAATTTTGTTTCAAATATCGTCAACATCATTCATCCATCTCACTGGATTTGGTTTTTCAACCTATCAACACCCAATATGCAATGATCTTGAAGAATTTGTCCCAAAATAAGCCCCAAGTCAGTATCACATGCCATTCCAAGAATTAAACAAGAATTATGTGCAAAAGTTCTCAATTATTAACCTTGATAAAAAGTAAAACCCTAAATACAATACTAAGTCAAAAATTAGATTAAAAAGAAAAATCGATTGTAAAAATCATGATAATTTAACCCTAGCTTCCCAAAGATCTATAAAAGTAATAAATGGAGTTTCGGGTTCTTGAATTAAGTTGGAGGCTTGATTTAAAAATGCAAACGTTGAAAGTAGCTAGGAAAATTCTTAAACTAGAGGTGTTTTGAAAAACTATTTGTGAAAAATTATGAAATCACATGTTAAAATTCATGAAAAATGATCTTTATGACCTAAACTTTTACAAGTACTCTAAAAAAACTTATTTCTGATTTTATAAACATGGGAAGTTAGAATTTTCAAGCAATCAATGTGAATGATCAACCAAAACCCTAAAAAAGGAGAAATTAAGTTCAAAATTAATCTACTTAATCTAGACTTTAAATAAATTTGGTGTAAGACTCCCTAAATTTCAAGAAAATTCTAAGGATCAATAAGTATATTTTCCTTGAATTCTATCTCAAAATAAAAAATTAAATAAAAATTATTTACACAATATATCAAAAAGAAACAAAGAAAAAGTGATATAACTAAACAAATGATTTAATTGGCATCCCAAAATTTTTATAAAATTGAACAAAAATTATTTTCAATAATGATACTCAGAATAACACTTAAAAAATATTTTTTAGAATTTTTTTATTTAGTAGAAATAGGAAAATAAAATTCTAAAACAAATAGAATAATTAAAACCCTAATTAAACTACTTGAATTAATTTAATCATGAAAATATGATAAAACTAAGAAATAAAAATCAGAAAATTAAAATATATTGAAAATAGAGTTTAAAATATTTTTGTAGTGGTTTTTAATTTAAGAAAAGTATTTAAACAAAATTAGAGAAAACAAAGAAAATTAAAATATATTGTAAGCCTATTATACCTATTATTAACAGAAAGCACTGTGGAAGGTTTTAGAAGATGTTCAATAAAAAAAAGACACATAGTCATCCCTACCAAAACACCAGACCCTTAACGTTTTGCAGTTTTAAAACAAGATTTTCATAACATGATATCTCGCGCGCTTCTCCATGAAAACCCAAGATGTAAACATCAAACTTCAAGATTAAAATTTGTAGAATATGATAGGATCAAAAATTTCTAAAATTATGCATGATTCGTAGAGAAAATAGGGCATGAAGGTGGATGCATGAAGGTGATTATGAGTTGACCATTTCAACAAACAAATTTATGACTTAATTTTCTCATTCGATTCTCAACCATTTCCCTTGATTCAAGGATCAAAATTCATCCTCTCAATGCATAGAACAACAAAATATGAATGGATTCATCAAATAAAGCATGATATGATCATAAACTGAGCATGAAAGAAATAACACGAACAGAATTTTGCGCGAACTTATGGAACAAAAATCAAGCAACAAATGCACGCAAGATTATACCTCAGATGTAGGATCTGGCCAGATAAATCCAATGTGAACAAAATTTAATGCGGGATTGGAGTTAGCATGAAAGGGAAATAGATTTGAAGCTCTACCTTGATGAGTGGAAAATAAATCCACTTTTTTCCGCTGTTTTGGAAGAGAATGGTGCTACTACTTCTTCTTCAATCTTCAATGGAGTAGATTGTGTAAGAAGAGCATAATTGAGAAAGGATACCTTGAAAGAAAATGCAGAAAAATCTGATTTTTGGAGAGAGAGAGAGAGAGGAGTTTCGTGAGGGAGAGAGGAAATTCTCTTGATATTTTCTGTGTGCTTTTTATGCTGAATGTAGCTTTCTTTTATAGAGTGAGGAAAAGAGAGTGAGGGCAAAAGAGGTAAGAAAACGTGAGAGGCAAGTGGTTCTGCGTTCTACCTCCATTTTGAACTTTTGGAAATCGTTTTGGGTAAGTAAGCAAAGCATGAGCGTGTGAGCTGGAAGGCTGGTGTCTTGGTTGATACAAATCCCATGCATTTCAATGCAGGTTTTACCAAAATCATGATCACAACTTCATCTCATTATATCTCTCTCCATAGTGCATGGGATGAGACAAAATTTGAATCAAAATTGGAGAGGGCATTACATACTCTTACTTTCATGTTCAAATATTTTTAAAACAAAGCTTGAAACAATGAGATAAGTAGCCATGAATGTATGCACATCATGTGTTTGCTGGAATGCTTAACTTCGCGCGCGCGTGACATGCCTTGTTGCTGGGCAAAATCCAAATTACATGGCATCTACTTCTCATGATCATATCTTGAAATGTAGGAACTATTTTGAGAAAATTCCTGAAGAAAAGTTTTTCATAACACATAGACCTTGATCTTTGATGTTGGAAATTTTTCAAAATAATCAATATTTCAAGGAGAAAAATGATGGCGAAGCTATGCCCATGAACTATTTAATGAAATGATTGGCTTGGTGCGTGCGTGACTGGGCAAAATGCCATCTCCATTTAAGATGATTCTTGAACCAAAAATGAAGAGAACACTTCAAACTCCAACTTTGATGTTGCCAACTTTTTTATTTGAGCCCAAATGGACATTCAAAATTAACCATGAAGAAATCAGATTTTTGTACATATTTGGAAATTTCACTAAGTGTCAAAAAAATTCCAAGCTCCATAACTTCCTTTCCTTTCACTTTTTGGACTTGAGGCCTCTAATACAAAGTTGAAGAATTTTGTATCCTCTTTCCTAGCATTAAAGTTTGTACATTTCCAATAAAAATTGAGAAGTTGTGACCAATCAAAGTTCAACACTATGAACACTTAAAAAAAATTCAAAATTTCAAATAACTCCATTCACAATTTATCTCCAATTCACATTTCCTCTTGATTTTATGCCACCATTGACCATGAAATATGAAAATAGGGACATTGAATTGATAGTTGACCAATAGTCCACTTGGTCAACAGTTGACTTTGGTTGACTTCTGACAAAATGACCAATTTAGCCCTTCTTGTCAATTGATCATTTCCAAACCAAAATTGATGATCAAACTTCCAACCATAGATGATTATGAACATGTAGAGAAACATGGAATCAAGTATTGCCCAAAAAATTAGAGATTTCCTGATTAAATTCCAAACCCTAGTTTTGATCCTCTGTGCTAGGAGATGGTAAGATACATGCAATTGTGCCATTACCTACAAGATGACATTCAAAGAGACATATATACATATTTTGATGTTAGTCAAAAGGATATATGTAAAAGATACACAATTCATGGTGCTTGGTGATCCCCCATGGATAAAACTAAAGATAGAATGAAGTATGAGAAAAACCCAAAACCTAATGTGTGATTTTTTTGCATTGTGATGGTATGAGATGATAGAGGAATCTTAGGCGAAAAAATTGGGGTACAATAGCTTCCCTTATTTAAGTGTCTTCTATTCGGATAGGCGAAGGTTAAAATCTTCGTGTCGACGTAATTGAAGATACTTAAATATAAATAAACCCTATTTTTTCCCCTAAGATACCATGCAATGCTTATGACTATGAATGCAAATGAACAGATTCAGTGGGCGACACAAGACACCACTGGGGATGCGGGAAATAAAATAAAGGATCAAAAGAAAGTCTGACCAGGAAAATAAATCTCTGGTGAACAAAAGATTTAACTCTATGGGGGAAAATCCCAAGGAGGAGATAAAGCATCATCAACTCAAAGATTGAGGAGAGAAGGTAAAGGACAATAGTGATCGACGGATAACTGCGAACTATCCACTCACTGAGAAGATAGAGAAAAAAAATTAACGTCGGCCCACCGGGAAAGAAAGTGGTAACATAATACCAGTAAATACCAATATTAGGGTAAGTAAAAAATGATTGACACCAGTACTTATGACCGGAACCCAATGAAATCTTCAGAGAAAAATGAGTCTCGACGATAAATTATATCCCATAATGACGAGACTACCATCCATTGGATTAACGAATCTCAACAATAAACTATCTCCCATAATAACGAGACTACCATTCATTGGAGTAACAAAATCTCAACAACAAACTATCTCCTATAATGACGAGACTACCATTCATCGGAGTAACAAATCTCAACAACAAACTATCTCCCATAATGACGAGACTACGATTCATCGGAGTAAAAAATCTCAATAATGAACTATCTCCCATAATAACGAGACTACCATTCATCGGAGTAACAAATCTCAACAACAAACTATCCCACATAATGACGAGACTACCATTCATTGGAGTACAAATATCAATAACGAAGTATCTCCCATAATGACTAGACTACCATTGATCGGAGTAACAAATCTCAACATCATACTATATCCCATAATGACGAGACAACCATTCATTGGAGTACAAAATATCAACAACGAACTATCTCCCATAATGATGAGACTACCATCCATTAGAGTAAAAAATCTCAACAACGAACTATCTCCCATAATGACGATACTACCATTCATCGGAGTAAAAAATCTCAACAACAAACTATCTCCCTTAATAACGAGACTACCATCCATCAGAGTAACAAATCTCAACAACAAACTATCTCCCATAATGATGAGACTACCATCCATTGGAGTAACAAATCTCAACAACGAACTATCTCCTATAATGACGAGACTACCATCCATTGGAGAAACAAATATCTCAATAACGAACTATCTTCCATAATGACGAGACTACTGTTCATTGGAGTACAAAAATCTCAACAACGAACTATCTCCCATAATGACGAGACTACAATTCATTAGAGTAAACACATCTCAGCAATGAACTATCTCCCATAATGATGAGACTACCGTCCATTAGAGTAAATACATCTCAACAACAAACTATCTCCGATAATGAAGAGACTACCATTCATTTGAGTACAAAATCTCAACAACAAACTATCTCCCATAATGACGAGACTACCATTCATCGGAGTAACAAAAATCTCAATAACAAACTATCTCCCATAATGACGAGAATACCATTCATTGGAGTACAAAAATCTCAACAACGAACTATCTCCCATAATGACGAGACTACCATTCATTGGAGTACAAAATCTCAACAATAAATTATCTCCCTTAATGAAAAGAATAACATCCATTGGAGTAACAAATGAATTTTCTCAGGGAACTAACAAACTTATTGGGGAAGTACAAGTTTCTTAAATAAAGAGACCTGTCACTTCCTGTTATGAGAGGGAATTGTAATAATGACTTCCTGGGGAAATGCCAATATATTGTTGTTGAGGAGATAAAATCTTCTCGTGCAAAATAAATGAACACTCTCAAACCCAGGCTTAAAAGCCTGCAGAAATCATAATAATAATATTGTCAGGGACTACAGATCCAAACCAGAAATAAAGCGGAGTGAAACAGTCAACCAAAATAACACCTCATGAGAAATAAACTCAAGAGGGAAGCATGTTCTATCTAGACAATAAGCTGGACAGGAAGGCTAAGGCAAAATTCTTCCACGGGGGATAACTCGGTGGGGAAATTGAAAGGATATACACTTTCTGATTAAGGTTGACACTCTATTAGAGAGAGGATAACACAAATCTGCAAAGCAGGGTAATATGCCAACCAAATATGCAGATGAGCAATGAATTTTAATTCAGCTATGCATGATGTATGTATGAATGTTATCATGTATATGCTAACAAAACAGACACACAACATTGGGAATAACTAGACAAAACCAGCTTTGGTAGCGTCAATACTTGGCTAAATCATGTCCATGATGAAAATTTCAAAAGAAAGTAAGCACCAGTTGAGGAAACAAATTTCCATTTCACGGATTAACTTTATTGGGAAGAAACACAATCCAAAAATAATCAAATCAAAACAATATAATCAGTGCAAATACAGGGATCTAACATCCTTCTCCAGGCTTCACCAGGGAAAATCACACAGACTTTAATGGGGTAAACAAATGTTTCAACATCTAGATTTTCAATGGAGATTATAATATTGACTTCATTAGGGAAGACAGAAACCACATGTCGAGAGAAACCCTAAATACACTTTTTGAAACCAAGAGTGATGATTATACAAACTTCCCTGGGGAGAAATTATGAACCCACATGGGGATAACAACTTTCATAGAGAAACATTATCTCGGCTTTTCTTAGGGACTTAAGAAGTCAAACAATACAGTAAGAAATCAAAATTATGGGAATTTTAAATAGGACCCAGAACTTGGCGGGAGAAAACCCAAAAAGTTGACAACTGTTTCAACACTCCTTAGAAAAGATATTGCCCTTGTCTAGTTTCCTGGGAAATAAACAACGACAAAAAAGCCATCATTGCCAAGAGAAATGTTTTGCAAATGATTCCATCTCAGCATACAAAGGGGGAAGAGACTTCCGTCATGTGAGAAAAGACCTGACTGGGGGAATCTGGGATAGAGACTTCAGACCATACAAACTCGAAATCTAAAGAATCAACCTGGAGAAGAGTTGAATCCAGACTTGACTAGGAAAGATGGGATCACAGACCCAACACTGCACCATACATCAAATGGAATCATCTCCAACTATCTGAGAAACACAAGAAGATCATACATACACCAGTAAAAGTGACCTGAGAGAACCTTTCTGGGGAATACATACTTCAAAAATTTCAGAGTTCGTCCATTCTTGGGATCACTACTTTTGTTCTCCTTGAGTCACAAAATCTAAAATAAGAAGTAATATGTAAATTATTTTCAAAAAACAATTTTGTTATTTAATCTTTTTGTTTTGAAAATTACTATCAACCATAAATGGAGTCTTTGTAAGCAGAATAAAATAAGAATTGTAATGAATTGAATAAAAGCTCAAACATTATTTATAGGATGGTAGTATGTGAATGGCGAGACTCCATAGATGGTTACGAAGTTTGGAAAATGGTAATACATTAGAAAAGATACATCAAAATACAATGACCCCTATTCTCCCTAACAACTTTGAGTTCCTGAGCAGCGACTTTTGTTGAAGTATGGTGAGGATCCGAGAAGATTTTTGCTTCAATGATCAAGTCTTATCTGATGTAGTTAATTGCCACGAAATCCATAACTTTTGCCAATATTGCCCTTGCGGGTTTTCAACCTACAAGGAAATTTTATTCTGTTTATGTCTCTAATTTTTTCCTAGATCACCCTTTCGGGTTTTCAGCCTACCGAGACGTTCCTTTTTGCCTAAGCCACCCTTTCGATTTTTCGACTTAGCGAGCTATTCTTTTATTTCTTTAGGAGAAGTATTTCTTGACTGCATCAACATTCATAGGACGTGGGAACTCCTCGTCATCCATAGTTTCAAGAATCAATGCACCGCCAGAGAAGGATTTCTTGACAACATATGGGCCTTCAAAATTGGGAGTCCACTTGCCCCTAGAATCAGCGTTAAAAGACATGATATTTATGAGCATGAGGTCGCCTTCTCTGAATTCACGAGGCTTGAACTTCTTATCAAAAGTTTTCTTCATTCTATTCTGGTACAATTGTCCATGACACAAAGTCGTCATTCTCTTTTCTTAAATTAAATTTAAGTGTTCAAACTTGTTATGGACCCATTCAGCCCCTGACAACTGGGTTTCCATTATCACACTTAAAGAAGGAATCTCAACCTCAACGGGGAGCACTGTTTCTATGCCATACATAAGAGAGAAAGGGGTTGCCCATGTTGAAGTGAGAACAGATGTATGATACCCACGAAAATAAAAAGGGAGCATCTCATGCCAAACTTTATAAGTAACGACCATCTTCTGGATGATCTTATTGATGTTTTTATTAGCAGCTTCAACAGCCTCATTCATCTTTGGCCTGTTGGGAGATGAATTGTGGTGGACAGTCTTGAATTCTTCATAAAGTTCTATTTGTAAGTATGAAGTGCGCTTAAGAGGGGGGGTGAATTAGGTACTTTAAAATTTTTCTGGTTTTAGTGATGATGGATATTATTTTTCTGGTTTATGGTGAGTTTATGAAAGAGTAAAGTGCAAAAAAATAAAGAGACACAAATGATATATCCTGGTTCCCCTCATAGTCCGAGAGTACTCCAGTCCCCTTTCGACATGAAAGAGATTTCCTTATTTTGGCAAACTTAAACAAGAACTACCCAAAACCAAGAACAATCCTTTGGGACCAAGAATAATCCTTTTGGATTTTCACTATGTCAACAATGAGAGTAATCCTCTCAAAGTGACTTTACATGTATCCAACAATCCAGGAAAAACAAGATTACAAAACAACTTAAACTTATTTTCAACAATCCTGAAAAATAAGCAAGTACATAGCAATATTTGATTTGAGTGAGTTTGAGTAGCAATGACCACTTTGAGTGATTTTATCAATGAATTGATCTTCTCTTCTAATGAAAATAGCATACAATGACTCAAGATATATAATGCTCAAAGTTTTCTGGTTGGAAATATGTGAAAGTGTGCAGAAAACTTGTGTATGAAAGTGTATAAAAGCTTGAGTTTGATTTTTGAAAATTCAGAAAATATGATTGGAAGAGGTACTTAAAATGATTTTGAAAATGAGTATTTATATGTTCATAGAAACCTTTTGAAACAGCGTATAATTTTGCAAATGAATCATGAACAATTGCCAAGATTGAGTGAAAGGTTTCCATGAAATGGTGTTATGAACAGACATGAGTAAAGCTGTTGTTTTTCAACATCGTTTAACATGCAATCGGTTACACCCTTGTGTAAATCGATTGCACGGGATTTCAACAGCTATAAATTCAAATATTTTGAGTGAGCAATCGATTGCACAAGTGTGTAAATTGATTGCACTTGAAGTCAATAGCAAAAATTGATTGAGAGAAATCGATTGCACAAACATGCAAATCGATTTCACTTATAAACAGTGCTAATGCTTTGAAAACATGAAGTATGCAATCGATTGCACCAATATGCAAATCGATTGCACCCAAGTTAAATTTGAATTTTTTCTTAGAAAACTTGAGTAAAAATTTGGACAAGATAAAATATTTATTTTGACCATTGAGCATCTATGTGTTAAGATCAAAGTAAGTACTATCATTATACCTTGAAATAAGTGCTTGAACCAAAGACTTTATCCATAGATGCTTTTAGCTTGATCAATAATCTTTGCCTTCTTGTCAAAATGGTTTGTCTTCATCAAAGCAAAAGTGCATTTGAGAAGCTTGATTTTTACATTCTCCCCCTTTTTTATGATGACAAACGATCTTGCTTGATGCGTTGTAATTTCCAGAAAGAAACTTCTCCCCCTAAGATGCATAACTCCCCCTTTGTATGAAAAGGTTGGAATCCTTTGAATTTGTTCATCTTGGTTGAATAGTACCTTAGAAATTTAAGACAGGAAATATACAAGCATAAAGTGCCACATCCTTCTCCCCCTTTGACATTATAAAAAATAAGAGAAAGATGCATAAAAATGGATAATAATAAAAAAACATTAAAAAAACTTAATCAATCATGCATCAAAAATAGTCATAGACATAGTCATAGTAAAATAACAATTACAAAGAAATATGAACAACAACAAACAAAACGTTGCATAACGGAACAAGGACATAACAGAAAAATAGTAGAAATAACGAAGTTGGGCAGAACTTTATGGTTGATTCAAGTCATAGTTGTTATAGAACCAGGATCCTTGATTGGGAAATTGTTGTTGTAGAGGAGGTTCTGGGTAATGTGGTGGAGGTGTGCTAGGATTATTAGGGTCATATGGAGGTATCCGAATGTGAGAGTAAAGGTAGGAAAAAATTTTATTCACATCTATGCGAAAATCATTAATCCGAGAAATCATGGATTCATTGATGGTATTCCACTGGTTGTTGATGTTGGTATTCATGAAAGCAAATTTTTGAGACATAAAATACATAAGATCTTGATTACTTGGACCAGAGGGAGCATTAGGTGGAGGAGGTACATCTTCACCACCTTCTTCTTCTTGATTGTTTCCTTCTTCACCAATCACATCTTCACCAATGTATGTGATTGTTTTTGTTTCCGGATTATAGTGAACTCCCATTCTCGAGTCAACATTTTTGATGGAGATCTTGTGAACATTTGGATCCATATCAACTCTTTCAAAACCAGCAAAATAAACTCTAAATTCTTCCATAATTAATGTAACAAAGTAAGCATATGGTAGGAATTTTTACTTTGCTTCAACCCTTAGCATATGAACCATTATGAGCCTTTCCCAACTAACGCTTATAACTCTCTTCTTTGAGTAGATCAATTTCATTTCCAAATCAGTCACGGTGCAGTGGTTTCCATCCCGCGGAAACATATTATAGACCATGAAATAATGAAATAGTCTATCTTCTATAAAAAAAGTTACTTGCACTCCATGAGTCTCTAGATGGAATGACTCCTCCTAGACCACAAATTCTTTTCACACGGAATTCAGCTTCGTTTTCAGGATCGTACAAGATCTCCCAGTATAAGGAATATGTAGAAACTCACCAACAATCTCAGGGGTTAGAGAGATTCTTGTACCCAAAACATATGGAACCATCTTGCCTTTGTGAGGAGTCAAATTAATGAAGAATACTCTTACCAGATCCGGTTAGTATGGACCAAATGATGAAATTAGTGGTTCCAATCCATGTGCAGTCAAATCATTCTGAAAAGTAAAACATCCATGAGGAAAAGATGATAGCATACCATATTTTGGAGTGGACACTATCTTTCTTTGAAAATCCTTTTAAAACTTTCTTCTTGATCTTCAATGAGAGTTAAGATTAATGGCTTCTCTATGGAAGATGAAGCGACTTTCTTCTTTCCTTTCTCCGTAGCTGACACCTTTCATTTTTGCCTTGATGTCATGGGTAAGGTGTTTTTAGGGTTTGGAAGGTTTTGAGGTGTTAGGTTTTGAGGTGTTAGGTTTTGAGAGGAAGATGTTTGATGAGTTGAAATTGGATATGATTTATGAGTAAATTAAAATGAGTGGGTTATATTATATGTAATGATATTTAATTGACGTTTAAATAATATAAGTGAGCTTGGGAATATGAGAGAGAGAGGAATTCTGACTAACAAATGTTTATGTCATAAAAGCATGTTACAGTGGGTGCAATCGATTTACATACAGATGCAATCGATTTGCCCACAAAACATAATCAAAAGAAAACTGAACGCACAGTGTGCAATCGATTTTCACTATGGTGCAATCGTTTGCACTGAAAACAAAAATGTTAAGAAATAAAACGTATAGTGAGCAATCGATTTACACTATTGTGCAATCGATTTGCATCAACCAAAAATGACCAAAAACATATTTTTCTTAAACTTAAACACCACTTAACATATATATTCACATATAACAAAGTTAAAACAAGTATGTGAAAGCATAAAAAGGATAGAAAGCACCTTATATGTTGTGTTCATCAAGAATGCCAAGTTCTCGTCGAATCTTCTAAAACGGTTCTCTTGCCAAAGGTTTAGTGAAGATATCGGCAAGTTGATTATGAGTATCTACAAATGTGACCTCGACATCTCCTTGAAGTACATGATCACGGACGAAATGATATTGTATGTCTATGTGTTTGGTTCTTGAATACATGACCGGATTCTTTGTAATATTTATTGCACTTGTATTGTCGCACCGTAAAGGAATGCATCCTAGATTGAGTCCGTAGTCACGAAGATATTGCTTGAGCCACAATATTTGAGCGCAACTACTTCCCGCTGCAATATATTCTTCTTCGGTCGTGATAAGAGAAACGCATGCTTGTTTCTTGCAATCCCATGATACTAATTCATTTCCAAGGATGTGACAAGTACCACTTGTGCTTTTTCTATCAGTTTTACAACCTGCGTAATCCATGTCAGAATAACCAACTAAATTATAAAAACTAACTTTAGGATACCATAATATAACTTTTTTGTTCCTTTGAGATACTTCATGATCCGTTTCACCTCCATGAGATGAGATTCCTTTGGATTTGCTTGAAAGCGAGCACATAGACAAACACTAAACATTATGTCAGGACGGCTTGCCGTCAGATATAATAAGGAGCCAATCATACCTCGATATTTTGTAATGTCAATGGAAACACCTTATTCATCTTGATCAACATATGTACCAGAACCCATTGGTGTAGACATTGCCTTACAGTTATCCATGTCAAATCTTTTCAACAGTTCCTTGCAATACTTGGATTGGTTGATGAAGATTCCATCCTTTAATGGCTTGATTTGAAGTCCAAGAAATTAATTCATTTTACCCATCATGGACATCTCAAATTCTCCTTGAATCATTGCTGAAAATTCTTCACACATTTTTTTGTTTGAAGAGCCAAAAATGATATCGTCAACATAGACTCTAACTAGCAAAGTGTCACCTTTGATTTTCTTGATAAACAATGTCTTGTCAACTTTACCCTTTTCAAAACCTTTTTCGCATAGGAAATTACTTAGTCGATCGTACCATGCCCTTGGTGCTTGTTTCAAACCATAGAGAGCTTTTCTAAATTTAAATACATGAGATGGATTATTGAAATCTTCGAACCCCGGGGGTTTCTTAACGTAGACTTCTTCATTGATATATCCAGTCAAGAATGCGCTTTTGACATCCATTTGGAAAAGCTGATAATTTAATGAATAAGCATAGGCAAGTAAAGGACGAATAACTTCTAACCTTGCAACAAGAGTGGAAGCTTCTTCAAAATATATTCCCTCTTCTTAATTGTAGCCTTGTGTTACCAACCTTGCTTTGCTCCAACAATTATTCCATTTTCGTCAAGTTTGTTTTTAAACACCCATATTGTTCCAATAATGTGTTAGTTTCTTGGCCTAGGGACAAGTTCCCAAACTTGATTCCTTTGAAATTGATTTAACTATTCTTTCATAGCAATAATCCATTGGTAATCGCCTAAGGCTTCATCAACTTCAGAAGGTTCAATTTGAGAGACAAACGCCATGTTTAGACAAGCATCTTTGAGATTTAGTCTTGTTATCACACCTTGACTTATATCACCAATTACTTTATCGATAGGATGATCTTAGTGAGTTCTCTATTCTTTTGGTAGATCATTGAAATTTGATTCTTGTTGGGGTGATTCTTCTTGTTGAATTGGTTCATCTTTGGAGGTATTTTCTTGAGGACCTTCTAGTATTTCATCACCATCATCATTACAAACAATAGTATCCTCCTTGGAGGGGTTAGATTCATCAAAATATACATGCAGTGATTCTTCAATTGTTAAAGTTATTTTGTTATAAATTCTATATGTGTTACTAGAAAGAGAGTAGCCAAGAAAAATACCTTCATCGGATTTTTCATCAAACTTACCAAGGTTATCTTTGTCTTTATTTAAGACAAAGCATTTGCAACCGAAAATGTGAATGAAAGCAATGTTTGGTTTCCTCCCTTTAAAAAGTTCATATGGAGTTTTCTTCAAGATTGATCTTATGTTAACTCTATTGCTAACAAAACATGCCGTGCTCACCGCATCCGCCCAAAAATATTTTGGAAGATTTGAATCACTAAGCATCGTTCTTGCAAGCTCTATAAGAGACCTATTTTTCTTTCCACCCATCCATTTTGTTGAGGAGTCCTTTGTGCCGAGAAGTTGTTATATATTCCATGTTATCCATAAAATTCTTCAAATAGAGCATTTTGAAATTCTCCGCCATGATCACTTCTTATGGAGGCAATTGTAAGAGACTTCTCATTTTGAATTTGTTTAGCATACTTATTGAACGTCTTGAATGCATCACTTTTCTTCACTAAAAAGAATGTCCAAGTATATCTAGATAATATTCAACAATAACCAAAGAAAATACATTACCTCATAAACTTCTTGTTCTTAATGGACCAAATAAGTCCATATGCAACAATTGTAGTGGCCTTATAGTAGACACCACATTCTTAGATTTAAAAGTTGATTTTGTTTGTTTCCATTTTTTACAAGCATCACAAAGTCTATCTTTGACAAAATTTCTCTTAGGCAACCCAATGACAATATCATGCTTGATTAGTTTATTCAAGTGTTCCATGTGAGTATGAGCAATTCTTTTGTGCCAAAGCCATGAATCATCATTGTTCGCCATGAGACATTTTACCTTCAAAGATGGATCATCAAGGGAAATCATGAATATATTATTAATTCTTTTACCTTTAAGTATAACCTTATGTATGACTTTTTCTTCTATCAAGCATTCATCTTTGGTGAACTTGGTCTTGAAGCCTTTGTCACAAAGTTGGCTAATACTAAGAAGATTGTGCTTTAGTCCTTCAACATAAAGAACATCTTCAATGGATGTGAAAGGTGGAGCACCAACTTTGCCTTTTCCAATAATTCTTCCCTTATTATTGTCTCCATAAGTGACAAAACCCTTGGCCTTTAGTACTAGATTTGAAAATTGGTTTAAGTCTCCCGTCATATGCTTTGGACAACCACTATCAAGATACCAAAGATTGCATGTGGTCTTCAAGCATACCTACAAAACAAATTAGGTTTTGTTAGGTACCCAAGTTACTTTGGGTCCTTCATAATTAGTACCTTTCTTTATGCACACATAATTCCCACTTGTCACACTAAAGTTTCTAACATAGCAAGCATTAGGTTTATGGACTTTAATACCACAATAAAAACAAGTAGGTTCAAAGTTACTTCTATATCTAGAAGGATAAGATTTCTTCTTAGGAAATTTTTTTCTTTTTAGGATAGTGATGAACCACTTTAGATTTGTTAACTTTCTCTTTGGGTGATTGATCACTAGCCTTAACAAAGATAGTTTTATTAGAACTTGGTTTTGAAAACTTTGAATATCCAAGCCCACTTTTATCATTGGAATATCTTTGTTGGCTAAGAACACCTTTCAATCCAATTTGACCTTTTTCATATCTTTCAATAACTCTTTTTAATTGGACAATTTGGAAAGAGAGTGATTCATAATTTTTGCATACAAAATTCTGTTTTTGTTCATCACTTAATTTTTGTTTTTCTTCTTTGAAATCTTTTTCCATAGTTTCACATTTTTCTTCTAAAGATGAAATTTGTTTCTTTTGAAATGAAATAGTTTTATATATAATGTTGCATTCATTTAATAGTTCATCTATAGCACCTTGTGCATCACTATCAAAAAGAGAAAATTCATTACTAACCTCATCATCTTCATTATCAGAATGGTGTAAGGCCATCAATGCTAGATTTTCACTTTCATCACTATCAGAATCGAACGAAGAACTTATTTCATTATCCTCCCATGCAACATAGTGCTTTTTGTTCTTAAATTCCTTTTTGCTTTTGTAGCCATCTTTCTTGGAGATTTTTGGACAATCCGGCTTGATATGACCTTGCTTACCATATTCATAACATGTGACCTATTGTGCTGATGTGGAATCATCCATTTTCTTAAATTGTTTCTTTCTTTTTGCATGAGAAAGGGATTTGTCATTTCTACCAAAAAATTTACCAAGCCTTTTAACAAGAAGCATGAAGTTTTCATCTTCTTCCAGATTGTATTCCTTTTCAACTTCCTTGGGATCAATCTTTAAGCCAATATTCTTGGATTTCTTCTCTTGATTTTCATGTTTTTCAAGTCTTCCGAGTTCCGTTTCATATTCTTGAAGTTTTCCAAACAACGTTGCGGAAGTCATTGAAGAGAGACTTTTCTTTTCTAAAATTGTCGTTACCTTTAGTTGCCATTGCCTAATTAAGGATCTAAGTACTTTCATATTTAGTTCATCATTCGTCAAAGTCTTACCAAGATCACTTAGATGATTCGTCAAGTGCACGAGTCTCTTTTGCAAGTCAAGGATGGTTTCTCTGGGCTGCATTTGAAATAACTCGTATTCTTGACTTAAAGTATTTAGTCTTGATCTTTTAACTTCAACAGTTCCTTCAAGAGTTTGTACCAATGTATCCCATATTTCTTTCACTGTTTTGCATGCCGAGACACGGAAGAATTTATCCATGCTAAGTGCACGTTGAAGAAGATTTATTACCTTTTTATCATAGAGAACCTTCTCCTTATCATCTTCGTTCGATGCAGCTTTAGGATTTGATGAGCCAGCATCATTGATTACCATTATAAGAATAAATGGACCATTTCGACGGCATCCCATATTTCTTCTCCTTATGCTTCTAGATGCCTTCATGCGTATTTTCCAGAAGTCAAAATATTCACCACAAAATAGAGGAGGCTTGTTGTTGCTACCACCATCTCTGAAAAAGGGATTTTGATTTGTGGAAGCCATTCTGGATCTTTTAGGAACAGGTTACCTATAACCTGCTCTAATGCCAATTGTAAGTACGAAGTGTGCCTAAGAGGTGGGGTTGAATTAGGTACTTTAAAATTTTTCTGGTTTTAGTTATGATGGATATTATTTTTCTGGTTTATGGTGAGTTTATGAAAGAGTAAAGTGCATAAATATAAAGATACACAAGCGATATATCCTGGTTCACCTCACTGCCCGAGAGTACTCCAGTCCCCTTTCAACAGAAAAGAGATTTCCTTATTGTGGCAAACTTAAACAAGAACTACCCAAAACCAAGAACAATCCACTTGGACCAAGAACAATCCTCTTAGATTTTCACTATGTCAACAATGAGAACAATCCTCTCAAAGTTACTTTACTTGTATCCAACAATCATGGAAAAATAAGATTACAAAACCACTTGAACTTATTTTCAACAATCCTGAAAAATAAGCAAGTATATAGAAATATTTGATTTAACTGAGTTTGAGTAGCAATGATCACTTTGAGTTATTTTATCAATGAATTGATCTTCTCTTCCAATGACAATAGTATACAATGACTCAAGATATATAATGCTCAAAGTTTTCTGGTTGACAATATGTGAAAGTGTGCAGAAAACTTGTGTATGAAAGTGTATAAAAGCTTGAGTTTGATTTTTGAAAATTTAGAAAATATGAATGGAAGAGGTACTTAAAATGATTTTGAAAATGAGTATTTATATGTTCATAGCACCCTTTTGAAACAGCATATAATTCTGCAAATGAATCATGAATAATTACAAAGATTGAGTGAAAGGTTACCATGAAATGGTGTTACGATCAGGCATGAGTAAAGCTGTTGTTTTTCAAAATCATTCAGCATGCAATCGATTGCACCCTTGTGTAAATTGATTGCACGGGGTTTCATCATCTAGAAATTCAAATATTTTGAGTGAGAAATCGATTGCACAAGTGTGTGAATCGATTGCACTTGAAGTCAGTTGCAAAAATTGATTGAGAGAAATCGATTGCACAAACATGCAAATTGATTTCACTTAGAAACAGTAGCTAATGCTTTGAAAACATGAAGCATGCAATCGATTGCACCAATATGCAAATCGATTGCACCCAAGTAAAAAATTGAATTTTTTCTTAGAAAACTTGAGTAAATGTTTGGACAAGATAAAATATTTCTTTTGAACATTGAGCATCTAGGTCTTAAGTTTAAAGTAAGTATTATCATTATACCTTGAAATTTGCTAAGTGCTTGAACCAAAGACTTTATCCACAGATTCTTTTAGCTTGATCAATAATCTTTGCCTTCTTGTCAAAATGGTTTGTCTTCATCAAAACAAAATTGCATTTGAGAAGCTTGATTTTTGCATTCTCCCCCTTTTTGATGATGACAAACGATCTTTCTAGATGCGTTGTAATTTTTGGAAAGAAACTTCTCCCCCTAAGATGCATAACTCCCCCTTTGTATGAGAAGGTTGGAATCCTTTGAATTTGTTTATCTTGGTTGAAGAGTACCTTATAAATTTAAGACAGGAAATATACAAGCATAAAGTGCCACATCCTTCTCCCCCTTTGACATTATCAAAAAGAAGGGAAAGATGCATAAAAATGGATAATAATAAAACCTCATTGAAAAAACTTAATTAATCATGCATCAAATATAGTCATAGACATAGTCATAGTAATATAAAAATTACAAAGAAATATGAACAACAACAAACAAAACGTAGCATAACGGAACAAGGACATAACAGAAAAACTGTAGAAATAACAAAGTTGGGCAAAACTTTATGGTTGATTCAAGTCACAGTTGTTATAGAACCAGGATCCTTGACTTGGAAATTATTGTTGTAGAGGAAGTTCTGGGTAATGTGGTGGAGGTGCGGAAGGATTATTAGGGTCATATGGAAGTATGTGAAAGTGAGAGTAAAGGTAGGAAAATATTTTATTCACATCTGTGCGAAAATCATTTATCCGAGAAGTCGTGGATTCATTGATGGTATTCCACTGGCTGTTGATGTTGGTATTCATGGAAGCAAATTTTTGAGACATAAAATCCATAAGATCTTGATTACTTGGACCAGAGGGAGAAGTAGGTGGAGGAGGTACATCTTTACCACCTTCTTCTTCTTGATTGTTTCCTTCTTCACCATTCACATCTTCACCAATGTATGTGATTGTTTTTGTTTCCGGATTATATTGAACTCCCATTCTCGAGTCAACATTTTTGATGGAGATTTTGTGAACATTTGGATCCATATCAACTCTTTCAAAACCATCAAAATCAACTCCAAATTCATCCATAATTAATGTAACAAATTAAGCATATGGTAGAAATTTTGACTTTGCATCAACCCTTAGCATATGAACCATTATGAGCCTTACCCAATTAATGCTTATACCTCTCTTCCTTGCGTAGATCATTTGCATTTCCAAATTAGTCATGGTGCAGTGGTTTCCAGTCCGCAGAAACATAATATAGACCATGAAATAATGAAATACTCTATCGTCTATAAAAAAGTTACCTGCACTCCATGAGTCTTTAGATGGAATGACTCCTACTAGACCACGAATTCTTTTGGCATGGAATTTAGCGTCGCTCAATCTGCCAATGCTTTAATAAAATTCCTTTTTCCTGTAATCATCCCATGCTTCGTTTTCAGGATCGTACAAAGAGCTCCCAGTATAAGGAATATGTAGAATCTCACCAACAATCTCAGGGGTTAGAGAGATTCTTGTACCCAACACATATGGAACCATATTTCCTTTGTGAGGAATCAAATTACT
This sequence comes from Vicia faba, assembly GCA_948472305.1. Taxonomy (NCBI): domain Eukaryota; kingdom Viridiplantae; phylum Streptophyta; class Magnoliopsida; order Fabales; family Fabaceae; genus Vicia; species Vicia faba. The sequence continues at coordinate 1,605,695,209 of OX451738.1, read as the reverse complement.
GAAGAATACTCTTACCAGATTTGGATAGTATGGACCAAATGATGAAATCAGTGGTTCCAATCCATATGCAGTCAAATCATTCTGAAAAGTAAAACATTCATGAGGAAAAGATGATAGCATACCATATTTTGGAGTGGACACTATCTTTCTTTGAAAATCCTTTTTAAATCTTGCTTCTTGATATTCAGTGAGAGTTGAGACTAATGGATTCTCTGTGGAAGGTGAAGTGAATTTCATCTTTCCTTTCTCCATAGCTGACACCTTTCGTTTTTGCCTTGATGCCATGGGTAAGGTGTTTTTAGGGTTTAGAAGGTTTTGAGGTTTTTGGTTTTGAGAGGAAGATGTTTGATGAGCTGAAATTGTATATGATTTGTGAGTAAATATAAATGAGTGGGTTGTATTATATGTAATGATATTTAATTGACGTTTCAATAATAGAAGTGAGCTTGGGAATATGAGAGAGAGAGGAATTCTGACCAAAAAATGTTTGTCAAAAAAGCATGTTACAGTGGGTGCAATCAATTTGCATAAAGATGCAATCGATTTGCACATAAAACAGAATCAAAAGAAAACTGAAATGCACAATATGCAATCGATTTGCACTATGGTGCAGTCGATTTGCACTGAAAACAGAAAGGTCAAGAAATAAAACATACAGTGAGAAATCCATTTAGACTATTGTGCAATCGATTTGCATCAACCAAAAATGACCAAAAAATTTTTTTTTCTTAAACTTAAACACCACTAAACATATATGTTCACATATAACAAAGTTAAAACAAGTATGTGAAAGCATAAAAAGGATAGAAAGCACCTTATATGTCGTGTTCATCAAGAATGACAAGTTCTCGTCGAATATTGTAAAACGGTTCTCTTGCCAAAGGTTTAGTGAAGATATCGACAAGTTGATTATGAGTATCTACAAATGTGACCTGGACATCTCCTTGAAGTACATGATCACGAAGGAAATGATGTCGTATGTCTATGTGTTTGGTTCTTGAATGCATGACTGGATTCTTTGTAATGTTTATTGCACTTGTATTGTCGCACCGTAGAAGAATGCATCCTAGATCGAGTCCGTAGTCACGAAGTTGTTGCTTGAGCCACAATATTTGAGTGCAACTACTACCTGCTGCAATATATAATGCTTTGGTCTTGCTAAGAGGAATGCATGCTTGTTTCTTGCAATCCCAAGATACTAATGCATTTCAAAGGATGTGACAAGTACCACTTGTGCTTTTTCTATCATTTTTACAACCTGCATAATCCGCGTCTGAATAACCAACTAAATTACAAACACTACCTTTAGGATACCATAATCCAACATTTGTTGTTCCTTTGAGATACTTCATGATCCGTTTCACCGCCATCAGATGAGATTCCTTTGGATTTGCTTGAAAGCAAGCACATAGACAAACACTAAACATTAAGTCAGGACTGCCGTCATATATAATAAGGAGCCAATCATACCTCGATATTTTGTAATGTCAATGGAAACACATGATTCATCTTGATCAACATATGTATTGAAACCCATTGGTGTAAACATTTCCTTACAGTTATCCAAGTCAAATCTTTTCAACAGTTCCTTGCAATACTTGGATTGGTTGATGAAGATTCCATCCTTTAATTTCTTGATTTGAAGTCCAAGAAAATAATTTATTTTACCTATCATGGACATCTCAAATTCTCCTTGCTTCGTTGCTGAAAATTCATCACACATTTCTTTGTTTGAAGAGCCGAAAATGATATCGTCAACATAGAATTGAACTAGCAAAGTGTCACCTTTTATTTTCTTGATAAATAATATCTTGTCAACTTTACCCTTTTCAAAACCTTTTTCGGATAGGAAGTTACTTAGCCGATCGTACCATTCCCTTGGTGCATGTTTCAAACCATAGAGAGCTTCTCTCAATTTAAATACACGAGATGGATTATTGAAATCTTCAAACCCCGCGGGTTGCTTAACGTAGACTTCTTCATTGATATATCCATTCAAGAATGAGCTTTTGACATCCATTTGGAAAAGCTGGAAATTTAATGAACAAGCATAGGCAAGTAAAAGACGAATAGCTTCTAACCTTGCAACCAGAGCGAAAGTTTCTTCAAAATCTCTTCCTTCTTCTTGATTGTAGCCTTGTGCTACCAACCTTGATTTGTTCCGAACAATTATTCCATTTTCATCAATTTTTTTAAACACCCATCTTGTTCCAATAATATGTTTGTTGCTTGGCCTAGGGACAAGTTCCCAAACTTCATTCTTTTTCAAATTGATTTAAATCTTCTTGCATAGCAATAATCCATTGGTAGTCGCATAAGGCTTCATCAACTTTGGAAGGTTCAATTTTAGAGACAAACGCCATGTTTAGACAAGCATCTTTGATATTTAGTCTTGTTGTCACACCTTTACTTATATCATCAATTACTTTATTGATAGGATGATCTCTGTGAGTTCTCCATTCTTTTGGTAGATCATTGAAACTTTATTCTTGTTGGGGTGATTCTTCATGTTAAATTGGTTCATCTTTGGAGGTATTTTCTTGAAGACCTTCTAGTATTTCATTATCATCATCATTACAAACAATGTTATCCTCCTTGGAGGGCTTAGATTCATCAAAAGATACATGCATTGATTCTTCAATTGTTAAAGTTATTTTGTTATATATATATATATATATATATATATATATATATATATATATATATATATATATATATATATATATATATATATATATATATATATATATATATATATATATATATATATATATATATATATATATATATATATATATATATATATATATATATATATATATTACTAGAAAGAGAGTAGCCAAGAAAAATACCTTCCGCGGACTTTTCATCAAACTTACCAAGGTTATCTTTGTCTTCGTTTAAGACAAAGCATTTGCAACCGAAAATGTGAAAGAAAGCAATGTTTGGTTTCCTCCCTTTAAAAAGTTCATATGGAGTTTTCTTCAAGATTGATCTTATGTTAACTCTATTGCTAACAAAACATGTCGTGCTCACTGCATCCGCCCAAAAATATTTTGGAAGATTTGAATCGCTAAGCATCGTTCTTACAAGCTCTACAAAAGACCTTTTTTACTTTCAACCACTCGATTTTGTTAAGGAGTCCTTGGTGCTGAGAAGTTGTTAAATTCTCCGTCATGATCACTTCTTATAGAGGCAATTATTTGAGATATCTCATTTTAAATTTGTTTAGCATACTTCTTGAACGCCTTGAATGCATCACTTTTCTGCACTAAAAAGAATGTCCAAGTATAACTAGAGAAATCGTCAATAATAACCAAAGCAAATACATTACCTCTGAAACTTGTTGTTCTTGATGGACCAAATAAGTTCATATGCAACAATTTTAGTGGCCTTGTAGTAGAAACCACATTCTTAGATTTGAATGTTAATTTTGTTTGTTTCCCTTTTTAACAAGCATCACAAATTCTATCTTTGATAAAATTTCTCTTAGGCAACCCTATGACAAGATAATGCTTGATTAGTTTATTCAAGTGTTCCATGTGAATATGAGCAATTATTTTGTGCCAAATCCATGAATCATCGTTTTTAGCCATGAGACATTTTACCTTAAAATATGGATCATCAAGGGAAATCATGAATATATTATTAATTCTTTTACCTTTAATTATAATCTCATGTGTGACTTCGTCTTCTATCAAGCATTCATCTTTTGTGAACTTGGTCTTGAAGCCTTTGTCACAAAGTTGGATAATACTAAGAAGATTGTGCTTTAGTCCTTCAACATAAATAACATCTTCAATGGATGTGAAAGGTGGAGCACCAACTTTTCCTTTGCCAAGAATTCTTACCTTATTATTGTCTCCATAAGTGACAAAAACCTTGGCCTTTAGTACTAGATTTGAAAATTGGTTTTAGTCTCCTGTCATATGCTTTAAACAACCACTATCAAGATACCAAAGATTGCATATGGTCTTCAAGCATACCTATAAACCAAATTAGGTTTTGTTAGGTACCCAAGTTGCTTTGGGTCCTTCATAATTAGTACCTTTCTTTACCCACACATAATTCTCATTGCCATACTAAAGTTTCTAACGTAGAAAGCATTATGCGTATGGCCTTTAATACCACAATAAAAACAAGTAGGTTCAAAGTTACTTCTATATCTAGAAGGATAAGATTTCTTCTTAGGAAATGTTTTCTTTTTAGGATAGTGATGAACCACTTTAGGTTTGTTCACTTTCTGTTTGGATTGATCACTAGCCTTAACAAAGATATTTTTATTACAACATGGTTTTGAAAACTTTGAATATCCAAGTCCACTTTTATCATTAGAATACCTTTGTTAGCTAAGAACACCTTCCAATCCAATTTGACCTTTTCATATCTTTCAATAACTCTTTTTAATTGGACAATTTGGAAAGAGAGTGATTCACAATTTTTGCATACAAAATTTTATTTTTGTTAATCACTTAATTTTTGTTTTTCTTCTTTAAAATCTTTTTCCATAGTTTCACATTTTTCTTCTAAAGATGAAATTTGTTTATTTTGAGATGAAATAGTTTTATACAAAATTTTGCAATCATTTAGTAATTCATCTAGAGCACCTTGTGCATCACTATCAAAAATAGAAAATTCATTACTAACCTCATCATCTTCATTATTGAAATGGTGTGAGGCCATCAATGCTAGATTTTCACTTTCATCACTATCGGAATCGGACGAAGAACTTATTTCACTATCCTCCCATGCAACATAGGCCTTTTTGTTCTTAAATTCCTTTTTCATTTTGTAGCCACCTTTCTTGGAAAGTTTTGGACAATCCGGCTTGATATTACCTTGTTTACCGCATTCATAACATGTGACTTCTTGTGTTGACGTGGAAGCTTCCCTTTTCTTAAATTGTTTCTTTCCTTTTGCATGAGAAAGGGATTTTTCATTTCTACCAAAAAACTTACCAAGCCTTTTATTAAGAAGCATGATATTTTCATCTTCTTTCGGATTGTATTCCTTTTCAACTTCCTTGGAATCAATCTTTAAGCCAATATTCTTGGATTTCTTCTCTTGATTTTCATGCTTTTCAAGTCTTTCGAGTTCCATTTCATATTCTTGAAGTTTTCCAAACAACGTTGCGGAAGTCATTGAAGAGAGACTTTTCTTTTCTGAAATTGTTGTTACCTTTGTTTTCCATTTCCTAGTTAAGGATTTAAGTACTTTCATATAATAGTTCATCATTCTTCAAATTCTTACCAAGAGAACTTAGATGATTTGTCAAGTGCACGAATCTCTTTTGCAAGTCAAGGATGGTTTCTCCGGGCTGCATTCAAAATAACTTGTATTCTTGACTAAAAGTATTTAGTCTTAATCTTTTAACTTCAACAGTTCCTTCATGAGTTTGTACCAAGGTATCCCATATTTCTTTCGTTGTTTTTCATGCCGAGACACAGAAGAATTCATCCATGCTAAGTGCACCTTGAAGAATATTTATTACCTTTTTATCATATAGAACCTTCATCTTATCATCTTCGTCCCATGCAGTTTTAAGCTTTGATGAGCCAGCACCATTGATTACCGTTATAGGAATAAATAGACCATTTTCGACGACATCCTATATTTCTTCTCCTTATGCATCTAGATGTGCCATCATGCGTATTTTCCAGAAGTCAAAATATTCACCACAAATAGAGAAGGCTTGTTGTTGCTACCACCATCTCTGAAAACGGGATTTTTATTTGCGGAAGCCATTCTGGATCTTTTAGGAATAGGTTACCTATGACCTGCTCTAATGCCAATTGTACTCAACTGGTTTTTTAATTATCCTGCACATATGATTTATGACTGCTTTTAGAAACTGACACATATAGCAAGTGATTATGCAAATTTATTTACAGTTATTATTTATTTTGAAAGGATTTTTCTGATTACCATTTTCCAAGAAAAAGAAGAGAATAAAGACACAATTTGGGAATCAAAAACAACTTTTATTAATGATTTTAAAGATCAAAACAATATATATGCTCATACAATATAAATACTTTCACCTTGGGCAGAGTGAAATATTTTTGAAAAGATTAACAAAAACAAATTACTTTGAAATATGAATGCAAGAGGGAACATCAATAGTGGTCCAATTTTGGACTCTGACTCCATACGTCATGTAGTTCGACATCTCTTGCTCTGATTCACCTTCCAGAATAGCATTGATATTAGGAATAGTTGGATGAAGATAACCTCTACTGTGAAAAATATCTTGATTTTTTCCCGAAGCAGACTTCAACTTCATAATCTCACCTTTACTATTCTTCACAGAGAAACCCAAACAAGCTCTATTCTTATTCACAGGTTGATCAATAATTTTCCCCCACACCTTGCTAGGGACATTACGCACTACCTGTTGAGAATCCTTAAACGAAGTTATAGAATTATCATTTTCCCTTACATTATCAATAGATAAAGCTTGGAACTGAGTTCCAATAGCAGCTTCATCAGCTTCCACAACACTGAAAGAGGACAAATGAGATATTAACAAAGCCTGCACTCCATTTAAGATGACCACCTTTCCTTCACGAATAAACTTCAGCTTCTGGTGAAAAGTTGAAGTAATAGCCCCTGGCTCGTGGATCCACGGTCGTCCCAATAAATAGTTGTAGGTGGGAATTATATCTATAACCTCGAAATTAATCTTAAATAAGTGTGGGCCTATGTGAATATGAAAGTCTATTTCTCTGATGACAGACTTCCTCAAACCATCAAAAGCTTCCACAATTATGCCACTCGGGTGCATAGGAGTTCCCTGATACTCTAGCTTCATGAGCGTGCTCCTCAATATGACATTTAAAGTAGACCCATTGTCAATCAGCGCATTGGAAAAAGAGTCATTCTTATAATTCATGGAGATATGGAGATCCAGGTTATGATTCCTTCCTTCATCCGGCAATTCGTCATCATAGAAACTCAGGTTATTACAGGATGTAATATTCCCTACCACACTGTTAAATTGATCCAACGCCATATCACTTTCCAAGAAAGCTTGATCCAATACTCTCATAAAAGATTCCCTGTGGGAAGAAGAGTTCATTAGCAAGGCTAGAATAGATATCATTGATGGTGTCTGCAACAACTGATCTACAATCTTGTAGTCGCTTATCTTGATAATCTTTAATATATAATCCACATCTTTTTCCAAAGTAGTACCACTAGATTCCCCCACTGCTTTCTTAGGTTTGACACTTTCAACAATCTTTTTATCAGCATTAACGCTTCCTTGAATGACAGGTGCAAAAATGCGACTACTGCAGGTCAACAACATTCATCCCTTCTTCAGAATACTTGGACATCACAGAATCATTGTTGGGGAACATATCTTCATCTGAGGAAAAGAATTCATCTACAGAAGCATACTGATCATTTGATACAATCTCGGCCAAACAATCTTCAATAACATTAATCCCATTGTAAACATCTCTATTTCCTGAAACTTTAATAGTACCATTATCCAATAACAACTGAATACCTCTTCTCACAATGGAACAACCACCAGAATCTCTGCAGCAGATCCGGGAAGATCCATAATGGTGTTCTACCTGACCATCCATGTGACAGAAGGTAGCGTGCAACTGCACCAAATCATCATTCATATGATTCATGTCAAAAATATGGAATTCACCGGGACAACCGTAGACCATATTAACATCTTCCTCGTATTCTTCCCTAGGCTTGATTATATGAATGAGGCCTTCGCCCATCATTTCCTACAGATCATTTTTTATCTTATCACACCCCATGTATATCTGTACTGCAAATATCACAACCAGCATTGTTATGCGTATAGTAACTAAACTCGCAGAGGTCATCATGAATTTTTACCAAATCTCCTCTAACCAGGTTAATATCAAAAATTTGGAAGTCCCTTGGACAACCAGTAACCATGTTTACCGCATTTTCTCCTCCATGCTTTGGCAAATGATTATCTTTCCCGTTAGGGCCAACATCTTTAAAGGATAAGAGGCTAGACCTCACCATCTTTTGTACCTAAGATTTCAAAGGATAACAGTTCTCAATATTGTGCCCTGGTGCTCCCTGATGAAAAGCACACGTTTGGTCTGCCTTATAATACCAAGGCAAAGGTGATGGTATTGCATGGGGTGGCCTGGTTTGAACCAACTTTTTTTGAATCAATGTCGGGAGAAACTATGCATAGCTCATGGGGATAGATTCAAAATCCTCTCTCTTCTGACTTTGCCCTTAATTCCCCTAAGGAGGTGGTCTTTGATAGGCAACAATGGTTGGAGCTACATTGATGACAGGAGTCACAAAAGCAACTTGTTGTTGATATCGTTGATGTCTTCTGGGTGGTCTAATCTTTCTCTCCCTAATAATAACATTAGTCTCGCTCTCTTTCTTTCGAGAGAACCCATATGATAACTTCTTCATCCCTTCATCTTTAGTCAAGCGCCCTTCTCTAACAGCCTCTTCCAAATGAACTCTCATGCTTACCATTTCGATAGAATCACTAGGCGCGCTGGCGACCAACCTTTCATAATAAAACGATCCAAGGGTTTTCAGGAAGACCTTGGTCATTTCTTGTTCACCCATAGGTGGAACTACCTGGGCAGCTATCTCGCGCCTTCTCTGCACATATTCTTTGAATGACTCCTTGTCTCTCTGAGCCATTGCCCTTAACTGGTCACGGTCAGGTGCCATGAACATATTATACTTGTATTGTTTGATGAAGGCTTCTCCCAAGTCATTGAAGGTACAGATACTGCTACTGTCTAGACTCATATACCACTTCAGAGCAGCACCAGTTAAACTATCTTGGAATAAATGAATGAGAAAACGCTGATCATCAATATGGGTAGACATTTTCCTGATATACATCAAAAGGTGGTCACAAGGGAAAGAGTTTCCCTTGTACCTCTCAAATTCCGGAACTTTAAACTTTGATGGCACCTTTACATTGGGAACTAGGCAAAGTTCATTGACATTCTGTCCAAACAATTCTTTTCCTCAGAGGGCCTTCATTTCCTTCTGCATCTCATTGAACTGGTCTTGAAAGTCATCCAAATGGTCGTATAAACCCATACTTTCACTTGGTGAAGGAACAGGAGGATAAACTTCATCATTCACAAATGGCATAGCATTCACCGAAGGAGGTGCAGTATAGTGGATCTCTTTTCTAGCCATTGGAGTAACATGCACCACAGGAGGTGCAGAAACAGTAGCAGTCTGAGAAAATAGAGTAACTTGAGTATCAATATTATAACCTTCGGGCATGAAGTTCTCTGGAATTCCCCACGGATAACTCTGAGGCATATGATTCTGAATAACAGTAACTGGAGTAACAGCAACAGGAATTGTAGGAGCTTCGGAAACAATTGTTGTCTGTTGAGGCTGAGCAAGTGGTGGCTAATTCTGAGAAGCCACCAATGATTCCACCAAAGTAGTCATATTGTCCATACCTACCTTCAAAGAAGTAACTTCTTCGTGCAGCTCGCGATTCTCTTGTTCAAGATTCTCCATTTTCTTCCTGGAATTAACCCGAGTATTGTACTGGTGAGACAACTTGCTTCTGAATGAAGTGGAGAAACATAGTAAGACACCTGGGTATTAACAGAAATGAAAGAAATATGTACAAGATGATTCATGATATGCAATGCACATGATTTATTTTATTATTATTAACATTTCAAGGGACTCCAAGAATTATAGACAAATTGAAAATACTAAAGTACTAATACATTTTGAAATACTGAAAATCTTATTATAATAACTTCAAAATGGATTACTACTTTTTAGTACAAGTTTCAATAATCCCGAGTACAAGATAAGATAAAAAAATCTAAAATCCTAAGAAAGCAAAGCTGATGAAAATCACTCCACACACTGACGCTTCCTGTGAGTCTTGCAATCTGAGCCTTCAATTGCTTGTTCTCTTCTGCATACCCGTCGGTGACCACTTTCCAATCACCCGAGTTGGGAAGTGATTAACTAGGTCCTAAATGAGCTCTATAGAAAAATAAATCCCCTTGCCTCTCTATCATCTCTACAGCACGACTCTCGAGATTCATAACCAGGTCATCTTTCTCCTTCAGTTTTGCTCAGTATGACACCTCTAAAGTCTGACACTTATTCTTCCAAGCTTCTTTCTCTTGTTGTATCCTAATTAGAGAAAGCTGGAGCTTTTCCATATAATCTAAAAGGGGAGGAGTGGCCTTCACAAACACATCAGGCATGGGTGCTTCACAGGAATATGGCATCTTCAATTGGATGGCTCATCGAATATCCAAGTTGTCGTCATACAAGAACAAGATTGTAGTTAATTCCTCCCTTTGTACCGAGAAGAGGTACATTGGGGAAACTACCATAACTATCGACAATCTCTACATCATAGTAATCCTGATGATACCAAACAATGTCAGAATGAATAACATAACCTTTGGAGCCCAACGAGGTTCTTTACTAACATCCCAAAAAGCGTTGGACCGAGGTAAGTGAGAAATAAACCACTGATACAACAAATTCGTGAATGATCATCCCTCCATGATAAGAATATCGAAGATGAATGGAGTAATAAGTATCTCCTAATAATTTAGGGACTGGATTCCCAATAAAAAAAATCCTAATGGCATTGATTTCCATAAATTTGTCGACATTAGGAAATAAGAATAACCCATAAGCAAGTAGCGAATGAAACCACGCGGCTGGAACCTGGCATCTGGATGTTAATGAAACATCAATGAAGTCGCCACCGAACGTCTTTCATCCCGTCGAAAGGGAAAGGTAAACATCGAGAAAACCTAGAAAGGGAGAAATCGCGGTCTTTCGACCGAGAGATCGGGTAAGGGAGTCTGTTATGCGAGGGGAAGGTGTTAGCACCCCACACGCCCGTAGTACTCTACGGTAACCACTCTTGTTGTCTAATCTAAATGGGTGTGGTCAAGTCCTATGTCTATGGCTTAAAACTGAAAATGGAATGCATGCAAAAGAAGAAGAAAACAATGTATGGAAAATAAAAAGTTGTGCTCGATCGAGCCCTACCCCAATGCCTATGTATCCCTTTCAAGGAATCAGAGCATCCGTAGTTCGGCTTATGTATTTTGGTTGGTTTGTGTTTTTTTAGTTAAGACAACAAAAACAGTCAAGATGGCAAAACATCAAATAAAACAACAAACAAATGAGATGGTAAAACATCGGCTAAATAATAACAAAGTAACATGTCAAAGATGACGAAACATAAAATGATAAAACAATCACACCTAACAATGACATTGAGAGTCAAAGTAGGATAACCAAGATGTGCAATGACGAAACATCGGCTTCAAACAAATGTGCGATGGCGAAACATCGTCTAAAAGATAACAAAGTCATGGCAAAGATGGTGAGACATCAATAAAACGGATGACAAAACATCACACCTAACAATGATATTAAGAATCAAAGTAGGATAACAAACATGTGCGATGGCAAAACATCGGCTTCAAGATAACAAGATATCATGGCAAAGATGACGAAACATCAATAAATTGGATGACAAAACATCACAACTAACAATGATATTGAGAACCAAAGTAGGATAACAAACATGTGTGATGGCGAAACATCGGCTTCAAATAAATGTGCGATGGCGAAACATCGGCTGAAAGGTAACAAAGATATCATGGTAAAGATGACGAAACATCAATAAATTGGATGACAAAACATCACACCTAACAATGATATTGAGAATCAAAGTAGGATAACCAACATGTGCGATGGCGAAACATCGGTAAGCTAGGTTTAAAAGCAGAGCCAAGAGGCATATAGACAAAGCAAGATTGGTTTGTATCTTTTACCTTGAAGAAGGGTTTGAGTTCATTAGAAGTGTTTTATGATTTTCCAAGAAAACAATTTTTGTTTTAAGATGCAAAATGCAAAGAAAGGAAAAACAACTATGGGAAACTAGCCTAGCACTATCCCTAGTGTTATCATAAAATGGTTGACCCTAAGGTTGAGGTTAAGGGAAAATCCTATCCTATGTTAGCATACATGGATTCCTACCTTAGTCAACATGTTAAATGAAGCTTAACTAAACTATCCTATAGGGAGCATGCAATGAGAGCGAAGTCGTGATCTCAATTTCTAAATTGAGTGACTCATCGATGACCAATTAATGAAGAAAAACAATAAACATCCTATAGGGAACATGCAATGAGAGTGAAGTCGTGGTCTCAATTTCTAAATTGAGTGACTCATCGATCAAAAATTTAATGAAGAAAAGCAATAAACATCCTATAGGGAACATGCATTGAGAGCGAAGTCGTGATCTCAATTTCTAAATTAAGTGACTCATTGATCAACAAGTAAACACAACACATGTATAAGACAAAAACCAGAGGGCCTCCTGACATATATCAGCAACAGAGGTCCCATCATGCAATCAAAGAATTATGCAAAAGGAAAATGGAAGGAAGGAAATAGTGCAATACCAAATGGATAATTATCCGTAGCAACTGAGCAAGAACAAAAAGAAACCCAGAGGACTTCAAGCAAGCTGGCATCAGTGGACAAATCGAGTCAGAAATTACACCATTAGGATGTAAGTAATTTATCATATATGAACAAATCTCATGGGCAATGTATGGCATTCACAATCACATATATGTATATCCTGCATAAACCATCAAACATGCCAAACACAACAATAATGCCAATATAATAAATTGTGTTCCACAAATAAAGTGAAACACCAAAGCCTCAAGCCAAAAGTGGCAACTTTTTTAGAGCACCTCGCATATTCAACAACCAAGTTAGTATCCCATAAGGTGAAAAAGTGAGAACAACATGGTGACAATTATCAAGCATTAGACATGATAGGCAAGAGGAAACAAGCATATGCACATATTAGGTCAAAAGAATTAGAGGAATGTTGCTCCTTTCTATCACCATGTTGAATTGACAATTGAATATCAATCAAGGATCATAGGAGCTTGAGAAATATATAAACAAAGACCATGAAGGTCAGCAGCACATACATTTCAAACATTCTCAAATAAAATATTACAACTCATAAGCACAATAGAAGAGGGGTTCCACACAATGCATTAAAAGGTTCAAACATTCAAGCATGGGACATTGAGTCAAGATGGTTTGATGCTATCACGAATAATCAGAATCAAAATGATGATTAGGTGCCCAATTATAGGCCTTACTCAAGTTCATTGGCCATCAAACAAATTGTAACAAGATATGCAACATCAATTGGGTACCATCACTTCAAAATCACATCAAAAATGGAAATAATGGTCCATAATTCAAACCAAAAAAATATTAGCATCTTTGAAAGGTATAGAAGTCAGAATGCAAGCCCTAAGTTCATGAATGATTGAGGAGGAGACCAAGTGAAGTCCAAAGTTCAAGACAAGTTGGCAAAACTACCAAACTAGACAAGTTTTCAAAATAATTTGTGGAAAAATGTCAAACCAAGTTAAAAAAAATCAAGATAAATGGTTTTAAGATCCTAAATACATTCATGAGCCCTAATAAAGACTTGAATCCTATTGAAAATCCAGGGCATGGTGGTTTTTGAAAATGAAACTTGCACCATAAGCAACAAAACCCTAATTTTTGACTTTTAATCTCAAAAATTGATTAAGTAAGATCAAAATTCAAACAAATTAGACCAAGATCATACAAATCACCAAGAAACCCTAAATGTCAGAAAATATATTTTTCACACTTTTTTTGAATTAAGGAAGAGCCAAAAATGAAATTAAATTCAAATAATTAGTCAATTAACAAATATTCACATCTCAAAATAACATTTAAATCAAAAAAGTCAGAAAAATTCCCAACCAAAATTATATTCAAATATTAGAACTAAAAACATACATCCCTGATTTTTTGTGAATTTTTTGAATTAAAGGAAATATTAAAATAAAAATAAACAAACAATTAACAATTAAACTATTATTTAAATGGCAAAATGAAAACCCTAGCCAAAATAAAAAAAAGGTCAAAAATGAAATTATATTCTGACTCCATGACTAAAAACAAGCTTTCATGATTTTTTTGAGAATTTTCGAATCAAAGGAAGTATTAAAATAAAAATTACAAAGCAAAAATTCAAAATAAACCTCTCAAATTAAAATTCTAATCAAAAATAGAAAATATGCTAAACCAATTTCAGAATCAAATTTTACATTATTTTGTGAGTCTAAATCATTTTTTGTGGAATTTTTTGGATCAAATAAATATTAAAATAAGAATAATCTTTAAATAAACAATTATTTAAACTTATAAAATTTTGAACCAATCAGAACATTTTTAAAAATTCCAAAAAAAATATGACAAATACTAGAAAACATTATTGGCCTATGGTAATTTGTTTATGATTTTTGAAAATGTTTTGATCAGAAAATAAATCAAACAAAATGTCAAATAAAACAAATAATTCAAATAAGCCAAAAATTCAAATGGACCAATCAAACAGCGCCACCACATCATCTTCAACCTTTGGACAAACTCAAAAACGCGCACAACACTCAGGCTTAGGGCTTATGTTCTGATCAGTATAACATACTCAATTTCACACCATTTTTTATGAAATCAAGGGCAAATTAAAGCTAGCATGACATGGAAATCATAGCAACTCGAATTAAACAACATCATCAAGTATAGGTCCAGTACGAAGCTCATGAAAACTCAAGAAAACAATCTATACACAGAGTTTCAGAAACTCTAAAACACGATTCAAGCTCAAATCAAACACAAAGTATACCTCAGACCAATTTGTCTGTCCAGGTAATACATCATGGATATGAAATAATTCATTAAATCATGCTAAAAAAGGCAAATTGAAGTTCAAAGATCTCACCTCAATGTGAAACTGGAAACCTCGATTCCTTAGTTCCAGAAGCTAACAAACTCCATGGTCTTGATCTACACACTTCAAGGAATATGAATCCACAGTAAATTTGATGAATGCGCGAAGAAGATGAGAGAATTGAAGAAAACTTCAGCAACAGCAGAAAAAGTTCAGATCTGGATTTGTGATGAATGAAGCGTGTCTTCCGTGAAATGAGGCTTGCAATACATTATATAGTGTGAGTTAAGAAGGTTAGAAGAGGAAATTGATCCTCAAAATTGTTCAGGGGCAAGTTTGGAAGATTTGGCCAAAAGATGGGTGCACATGGGTCTCAGCTGTTTGCTTGTGTGTTTCTTCATTTTCCTTGCATTTTATGAGCTAAGTAATCTCAAAAATAGATCCTCAAAGTTCCAGGTCATGATCATTTGAAATGAGAGTTGTATGGATCAATTTGCCAAATTGAGCAAGTTTATCATTTTTGTAACCAAGCAAACACTATGGTCCATGGAGCACGAAATAGCTGGCATTATGGGCCTTAGCAAGTCACAAATAGGTCATGGGCTGGATTAGAAACAAAGAGAATGGCTGAAACTTGAGTTCTCATGAATTGGCCATTTTGCACATTTGCCAAATTTCAATAAAATGCTCCAAAATTCCAAAACTCATAACTTGCTCATACTTTTGAATTTTGACACAAATGAGCACAATTTGGAAAGGTATTGAAAAGATCTACAATACCTTAGTTTTGAGTTCATGCAAATGAATCAATTAAGGTCCTCAAAATTTAGCTTGAAATTCATTAATTTTGGAAAATGACCTATAATTTTGGTGACTTCAAAAGACGATAACTCCTGATTCCTTTTCAATTTGGACATGAGACCAAAAGGATATGAAATATCATCCTCTTAGCTTTCCAAGCATATTTCATTTGCATTTTTGTGATCAAAGGTGAATAAAATATGAATTTTTGAAATTAAGTCCTCATTTTCAAAAATTAGAAATTTTTAGGGTTTCTTCAAGAACAAGTTTCAACCCAAACCTCAATCTCCTTGATCTAATGACCAAAATGAACTTGAAATATGAAAAGTGCATCCTTGAATTGATATTTGACCAAAAGTTCACTTGGTCAACCTTGACTTTGACTGATTTTGACCAAAATGACCATTTTGCCCCTCTAAATCAATTGACCCTCTTCCCTTCAAGATTGATGATCAAAAATTCAAGCATTTGATCTTCCAAACATATAGAGGCCATGAAAAAAGTTTCACTTCAAAATTCTCAAGAAACCTTGATGAAATCCCAAACCCTAATTTTGGTCAACACCTTAGGAAACTGATGAATCATCTTCAAAACTTCAAATCCTCTAGGCATCATGACCAATTCCTTGTGAAAAGGCTTTTTAAATACCAATGAGTTGTTGTAGCTCCCTAAATCAAGACTTGTATATTGGCCAATAGCCTTGCTAAAACAAAACCCTAATTTGACTGGTGAATCCAAAGAGTGATTCCCCTTGTAATCAAACACAAACTTTAATACTCTGATGATTCAAATAGATGGATAAAATATCTTGAGATATGCAATAACTTTTGAGCTTGAAAGATCCAGAGGTTTAGATAATAAGATTCTACTTGAGAAACTTGTCAATGCAACCAACCTTTAAAGCTTGAGGAAGGCTTGATAACCAAAGTACTTTGATCCCATCACAAAGTATGAATGCAATGCAATATGATGTTCATGATGAAACATAAGCCTAAATCAAGAGGGTAAATTTTGGGGTGCAACAGCGAGCTTTCTCCAATAAAAACTGAATGGGTAAGCCTCTGATTCCTCCTTTGGTAGTCATGTGGGCCTCAATCTCAGATTTCCCCAAAGGAACCGAAGCAACAATCTCATGGGACTTTGGATTCCCCTCTAAACTGGTGAAAGGAACATGAACGATAATAGGTAAACCTAATAATATTCCTCTAATGTAGGCATCAACTAATAATCAGGGAAAGTAAAGTATCGATACATCAAATCATAGAACTGGACCAAAGTCGAGAGAATACCCTCCTTCATCTTAAGCTTCATAAGAGACACGATGGACCCATACTTCCTATGAAAATCTGTAGAGCTCTCGATCTTGGGGATCATACTCATCAACTTATCTATCTTGGGATCTTTGAAACTGTACTTCTGAGTCTTTCTTTTTCCAGAATCCATGGTTAAAAGTACCTGATATATTAACAAAGATTCAACTTTAAGTCCCTTGAAACAAAATGTTTTAAAGGATGCTCATGGGTGCATGAATGCATGATGCAATAATCATACACAAGATCACAAACATGGGGGGTTCATAGGTTCGACGTCACGAGAATGAGGTCAAAGGTACTACCCATAAGGTATGATCTAAAATCTTATCACATGCCGAACAAGGTTCTAAGAGGTTCCCAGAGTCTACATCCTTCCTTCAGATATCACAAACTTCTCGATTGACTCGGTAATTAGCAATATTCTCAAGAAAAACTCGTTTGAGCATAGTTTCACGTGACAACCATTTTTGGATTACTCCGTCATAGTTTCCGCACTACACCTAAAAGTCCAAGATGGGTTAAAGGTTCTACGGCCCTCAGTTTCAGCAGGCCCCCAGGTCGAAAGTAGCATGTTTTGGGAATAGAGAATTTGAAATCAAAGTGAAGGATATGGCCTGGATTTTATAATCAACAAAGCCTCGCTCAATACCTAAGTGGAAAATATCTCACTTCACTACATATTATAGAAGTATAGTAGTTCACATCACTACAAGGATTGTCAAGAGTCTAATCTTTTGAGAAAATTTTAAAGTTAAAAGCCAAAGTGGCAAAATAATTTGAATGAGATTGATTGACTTTTAGTCTTCTCATAAAAATGTTAAGGCATTATTAAGTTGATTAAAGTTTGATTAAGAAAATATTTTGAAAATGCATGGGCCTAAGTCCAAGTTTATTGTGAAAGCAGTTCAAGTTTAAAATAAGAAGAGTTTTCAAAAGGAGGAAGCAGATTTTTGGAATTAAAGAAGGTAGGAGGAGATGAAGGGACTATCCTAAAGCATAAGGTAAAAGTTATGGAAAAGAACAATCTAACCAACGAGAACTCAACACTTGACACAATGGGTCAATATAGAGTTCCCATCTTTTTGGATTTGAAACCAAACAAGCTAAGATAATAAACATCTTAATAAAAACAAGCTTCAATTGCATTAAGTCTTCACAAAAATTGGGCAAAGTAACGATTGTATACAAATGAATTCCCGATTACACACAAAGTATGTAATTAAAATAACCTGCACACAAAGCAAACAAGCAACCCAATGTCTTGGGCTAAACCCTAATAACTCTAGACAAAATAACAGTTGAGGTCACAAGGTCTCAAGGTAAGTCAAGGCTTCGAATCATAAGTCCAAGAAGTCCGTAACTCCAAAATGCTAAGGATAGTAACCAAATAGTATGAGTAACCTTAAAGCTTTTATTGTTCGAGTTGGTTATTAGGTATCTTCAAAAAGAAAATGAAAAGCTCAAGTGAGCAAAGATGAAAATAGCATGAAATATAGATGCTAAAACAAATGGTGCTTAAGCATAAGGTAAGAGCATAAAAATAAAGTTAATTGTTAGAACCTAGGAGTTATTTGAATGACCATCTTAAAACTTGCATTTGAAACTCATTAGAAGATTGATAAAATCAAAGCCTCTCAACAAAAAGTTTCATTTGCTTTTTATCAAGTATATCATTCATTTAGAATTCTCAAGGCAACAATAAATGATCAATGATGTCTAAGTGATTCACTTTGACCAAAGCTTATGAAGATTCATTAGAGGATTAATAAGACCAAAGCCTCCTAACAATGAATCTCGAGATCATTGGATAAAAGTTTCAAATTAACATACTTGGGCTTACAAACATGGGTTTGGGCCACGAATGATCATTTCTCGAATCGGGACAAAATTTAGCGTTATGTTAAGCAATCGTAAGTGGACTTATATAGAAGTCGTGCCTATTTTGAGGCCGTTCAATAGCAATCTTTGTGCCACGTGTTTAGAGAAATGATATATAGATCATTCTCCAATAACATATAGTACAAGTGGGAAATGGATAACATGAAAGGGGAAGGGATGTGTTAGATGAAAATTTAGTTTCAAATATCGTCAACATCATTCATCCATTTTAGTGGATTTGGTTTTTCAACCTATCAACACCCAAGATCCAATGATGTTGAAGAATTTATACCAAAATAAGCCCCAAGTCAGTATCACATGCCATGCCAAGAATTAAACAAGACTTATGTACAAAAGTTCTTAATTACAAATCTTGATCAAAAGTAAAACCCTAAATACAATCCTAAGTCAAAAATTAGATTAAAAAGAAAAATGGATTTTAAAAATCATGATAGTTGAACCCTAGCTTCCTAAAGATCTATAAAAGTAATAAATTGGGTTTAGGGTTCATGGATTGACGTGAAGGCTTGATTTGAAAATGCAAACATTTAAACTAGCTAGCAAAATGCTTAAACTAGAGGTGTTTTGAAAAACAATTTATGAAAATTATGAAACCACATGTTAAAATTCAAGAAAAATGATCTTTATGACCTCAACTTGTACAACTACTCTAAACAAATTTATTTCTGATTTTATAAACATGGTAAGTTAGAATTTTCAAGCAATCAATGTGAATGATCAAACAAAACCCTAAAAAAAAGGAGAAATTAAGTTCAAAATTAATCTACTTAATCTAGACTTTAAATAAATTTGGTGTAAGAAACCCCTAAATTTCAAGAAAATTCTAAGTATCAGTAAGTATATTTTTCTTGAATTTTATCTCAAAATAAAACATTAAATAAAAATTATTTACACAATATATTCAAAAGAAAGAAAGAAAAAGTGATATAACTAAACAAATGATTTAATTGGCATCCCACAAATTTTATAAAATTGAAAAGAAATTATTCTCAATAAAAAGACTTATAATAACACTTAAAAAACATTTTTAGATTTTTTTGATTTAGTAGAAATAGGAAAATAAAATTCTAAAACAATCAGAATGATTAAAACCCTAATTAAACTACTTGAATTTATTTATTCATGAAAAAATGACAAAACTAAGAAATAAAAATCTGAAATTGAAAATATATTGAAAATAGTGTTTAAAATATTTTTGTAGTGATTTTTGAATTAAGAAAATTATTTAAACAAAATTAGAGAAAACAAAGAAAATTAAAATATATTGTAAGCCTATTACACCTATTATTAACAGAAAGCGCTGTGGAAGGTTTTAGAACATGTTCGATAAAAAAAAGACACGTAGTCATCCCTACCAAAACACCAGACCCTTATCGTTTTGCAGTTTTAAAACAAGATTTTCAGATCATGATATCTCGCGCGTTTCTCCATGAAAACCCAAGATGTAAACATCAAACTTCAAGATTAAAATGCGTAGAATACGATAGGATCAAAAAAATTATAAAATTATGCATGATTCATATAGAAAATAGGGCACGAAGGTGGATTCATCAAACATTTTTCATTCGATTCTCAACCATTTCCCTTGATTCAAACATCAAAATTCATCCTCTCAATGCATAGAACAACAAAACATGCATGGATTCATCAAACAAAGCATGATCTGATCATAAACTGATCAAACTCATGGAATAAAAATCAAGCAACAAATGCACGTATGATTATACCTCAGATGTAGGATTTGGCCAGCTAAACCCAATGTGAACAAAATTTAATGTTGGATTTGAGTTAGCATGAAAGGGAAATGGATTCGAAGCTCTACCTTGATGAGTGGAAAAAAAATCCACTTGGTGCCTCTATTTTGGAAGATAATGGTGCTACTACTTCTTCTTCAAGCTTCAATGGAGTAGATTGTGTAAGAGGAGCAGACTTGATCAAAGATCTCTTGAAATAAAATGCAGAAAAATCTGAGTTTTGGAGAGAGAGAGAGAGAGAGAGAAGTTTCGTGAGGGAGAGAGGAAATGATCTTGAGAATTTCTGTGTGCATTTTATGTTGAATGCATCTTTCTTTTATAGAGTGGGGAAAAGAGAGTGAGGGAAAAAGAGGTAAGAAAACGTGAGAGGCAAGTGGTTCTGCGTCCTACCTCCATTTTGAACTTTTGGAAATCGTTTTGGGTAAGTAAGCAAAGCATGAGCGTGTGAGCTGGCAGGCTGGTGTCTTGGTTGATACAAATCCCATGCATTTCAATGCAGGTTTTACCAAAATCATGATCACAACTTCATCTCATTATATCTCTCTCCATAGTGCATGGGATGAGACAAAATTTGAATCAAAATTGGAGAGGGCATTACATACTCTTACTTTCATGTTCAAATATTTTTAAAACAAAGCTTGAAACAATGAGATAAGTAGGCATGAATGTATGCACATCATGTGTTTGCTAGAATACTGGTTGCGCACGCGCGCGGCATGCCTTGTTACTAGGCAAAATTCAACTTACATGCCATCTACTTCTCATGATCATATCTTGAAATGTAGGAACTATTTTGAGAAAATTCCTGAAGAAAAGTTGTTCGTAACACATAGACCTTGATCTTTGATTTTGGACATCTTTCAAAATAATCAACATTTCAAGGAGAAAAATGATGGTGAAGGTATGCCCATGAACTGTTTGATGAAATGCTTGGCATGGTGCGCGCGTAACTGGGCAAAATGCCATCTCCAGGCTCCAAATCCTAAGCATTGTGTCTCTCTAAACTTGACCATTTAAGATGATTCTTGAACCAAAAATGAAGAGAAAACTTCAAGCTCCAACTTTGAGGTTGCCAACTTTTTTATTTGATCCCAAATGGACATTCAAAATTAACCATGAAGAAATTAGATTTTTGTACATATTTGGAAATTTCACTAAGTGTCCAAAAACTTCCATGCTCCATAACTTATTTTTATTTAACTTTTTGGACTTGAGGCCTCTAATACAAAGTTGAAGAATTTTGTAACCTCTTTCCAGGCATGTAAAGTTTGTACATTTTCAATAAAAATTGAGAAATTTATGACCAATCAAAGTTCAACACTATGAACACTTAAAAAAATTTCAAAATTTCAAATAACTTCATTGAATAGTTATCTCCAATTCACACTTCCTCTTAATTTTATACCACCATTGACCATGAATTATGAAAATAGGGACATTGAATTGATAGTTGACCAAAAGTCCACTTGGTCAACAACTGACTTTGGTTGACTTCTGACAAAATGATCAATTTACCCATTCTTTTTAATTGATCCTTTCCAAACCAAAATTGATTATCAAACTTCCAACCATTAATGCTCATGAACATGTAGAGAAACATGGAATCTAGTATTTCCTAAAAAGTCAGATTTCCTGATTAAATTCCAAACCCTAGTTTTAATCCTCTGTGCTAGGAGATGGTAAGATACATGTATTTGTGACATTACCTACAATTTGACATTCAAAGAGACATATATACATATTTTGATGTTAGTCAAAATGATATGTGTACAAGATACACGATTCAAGGTGTTTGGTGATCATTCATGGACAAACCTAAAGATAGGATGAAGTAGGAGAAGCACCCAACCCCTAATGTGTGATTTTGTTGCATTGTGATGGTATGAGATGATAGAGGAATCTTAGGGGGGAAATTGGGATACAACACTTAGAGGTCCTATATTCCTTGTCCTTGTGATGGAATTCTAGAAGTATGCCAATATTAGGGATGATGGTAACATTATTCTGTCTGGAAATCTTCAGACTTCCCATTATTGTCACCATCTCTTCCATTGTAAAAGTCACTGGGTGTGTCTCATCTAGAGTCACCATTAATGACTATCAATCCAACTTAAGTTTTGTTGAAAGATTTAGGGTTCTTCATGATAGTTCAGTACCATATGAACCAACAAATCCTGGAACCCTTCTTCCTTCAGCCAAGAATTGGTTCAATTTCTCCCTTTCCAACCTCCATCCTTAAGCCACATCAAGAAGCAATATGCCTCATGATGATAGAATCTGTGTCTTCTTCTTGATCCATCACTTCAAGATCAACCTTCCCTTAACCATATTTAATCATCTAAAACACTCGGTTGAAATATCAAGAACATAGACTCAATCTTATATTCCTTATGGAAGGATACTATCCGAGAAAATAATCCAAGATAGGATGTGGGAGTTGATAAATAACAATGGACCAGATAATGCATTGTTTGAAGAAAATTGTGCTAGGATTGATACTGTTCAAGATTTTGATGATTGAAATCTTGTCTGAAATGTTTATAGAAAATCTAAGTTTTCTATTTTCTCTTGGTGTACTTTGAAATTCCTTGAATAAAATATAAAGAAATTCCCATTGATGTTTTATGTTTTTCCACGAGATTATTATTTTGATGATGTCAAAAAGGGGGAGAATTATAATAATTTTGATGAACTTAAAGAAAGGAAAAAACTCATTGTAATAATTTTGATGTAAGATATACATTTAACCACTAATGTGTGCTTGTCTATTTGATAATTAACCGAGGAACTTTGAACAAGTTCACTAGGCATTCTAAGACAAGTCAAAATGAAAGAACTCTGTTAAAGTTCTTAAGAATTGATTTTTCATATATTATAATATTTATATACTCTATGAACATATGTTTAATAATCAGATAGACCCAATACTGTTCTGAAATTGAGAACTTTCTGAAAGTTAAAGTTATCTTAATTTTGGTATCATAATGTTCAAAAGATGTAAAATGTCTGAGAATGTGATAATCAGAACATAATAATCAAAAGTAGAAGCATATGTCTTCCAGAAGAACATAGCAAATCAGAAGTTGAAGACTGTCTGGAATTTCAGAGTCAAGAATCTCAAGATCTCGATATCTGATCTATTGGAACCAAGGGGAGTTTTAATCAAATGTTCGGAGTCAGGATATTTGATCTTCAGCAAGTCATTGACTCAGGGGGACTACATAAAAAGGATAAGTATTCCTTCCCTTCAAATATCACTAATTATGATTATGTGTACAAAATTGTGTCATCAAAATAAATAGTTTTATCATCATCAAAAAGGGGAGATTGTAAGAACAAGATTTGGTTCTGCATTATTATCTATGAGTTTTTATGATAAAAAATGAGTATGATTGTATGAACAATTTTGTTGTACTAATCTTTGTTATTGATTGAGTACTTAACAAACAGGTTCTGCTTCTGATGGGTGTTGTGGCCAAGACATTAGAAGAGAATTAATTCTGCTTCTACGCTACATAAGTTCTGCTGAACAGTAGAAAGACACTCCAAAAGCTTCTGAAGTGTAAGCTATGATATTTTTCTGAAGAAACCAGCCAAAAGATCTGAAGACAGAAGTTATTACTTATATCCAGATGTTGAAGACTCAAGCTTCTATGTGTTTTAAGGAAACCAGTTAGAAGATTTGAAGACAGAAGTTGTTACTTACGTCCAGATGCTAAAGACTCACATTTCTAAAAGACAGTGTGCTTCAAAGAAACAAAGTTAGAACATCTGAAGACGAAGTTTATAATGAAGTCTAGATACTAAAAACTTAGTTTCTAAAAGACAACTTGTTCCAAAGAAGACGAAGTTAAAAGATCTGAAGACAATGTTTCTAACTGAAGTTCAGATGTTGAAGACTTCGTGTTTAACAAGGTTCTGAAGATAAGGATTCTTAAACAACCAAGTGCTAAAGATTCTAAAGAAAGAAGGTTTGAAGATTCCAAAGAATCGAAGTTCTAAAGGTCCAAGGTTATCTACAACAGGTTCTCAAGACCAAGTGCTGAAGACTCTAAAGACGTAGCTCTTAAGAATCTAAGACTTGAAGCTCTTCTGGTCCAAAGGTTCATTACAATAGGTTTTCACTGTAACGCACGTTTATTTAATTAATTATTTAATTAAATTATTTTTTTGAATTATTTTTTGAAGTTGCAAGATGTTGAGAATCATTGGTAGAAGTTGTTAGATTATTATTAATTAATTAAATAGTTGATTAATAATAATAATGTTGGAATTAATAGAACAATTGTGTTGGGCTCATGTTATTGGTTGGAAAAAGTAAAGTGGGGGTGTGTAGGTTAGGCCCAATAGGATTGATATATAAGGTTAAGCTGACACAAGGATTTGTTCTTTGGAGAATAAGGAGTTTTGTACGTTGACAGGAAGAGTTATGCGGAGAGAGGAGCAGTTGCCTGGTGTCGAGCAGAGAAAAGCAAGGATTACGGCCGAAGCTTTGGTTGAGCAAACTTCAATCCAGGTAAGGGTGGGGTTCTGACCTTATAATGGGATTTATGGTATGTATCATGTGGGAATTGGTCGTTTGTATGACTGTGTACATTGATGTTTCTGGATTTGTTGTCAAAGTTGCCCGTTTCTCTATGTTGTGGTCGTTAGGGAGTCATTCTATGATTGTATCGCATGATTAGTTACCATGTTGTTGAAGTTGCCCGTTAGTAGTGTTGTGGGAATTTTGAGTTGTATGTATGATTTTCCGGTAGAATCGATGATTAGGTTAGTATATTTTATCACTGGGTGGTGTGGTTGTTATGATGATGTGGTATTCCGGGCAGTTAGCAGGAAATTAGGAATCATTGTTGTGGTCGTTTTATGAGGGTTTTTGCGTGATTGCTTCGTACAAGTAACGAATCTGTTGATAGGAAATATAGTTTCCCGTTACGATGGAATTCCGAGCACTTGGTCAAAAATTATGAATCGTATTGATTTGGTCATTATGACGTTGTGTTTCTCCATGATGTTGTCTGGAACTAGTGTTCATGAAGGATGTTGATGGTGTTAGATGTCGAGCAGCGGTTAGTCTACAAAGTGTATCGGGGAATATATGTGTTGGATGTTGAGCGACATTAGGCTGCGAGGCATGCCGAGGAGCACGGTACTATTGTCGAGCAGCACGAGGTTACAGGTTGGGCCGAGGAGTATAAGTTAGTTATCATTCTTCTTAGTTGTTGTTTCTATCGAGGGGCACATAGTTTCCTAACCCTTTTGGCCATATATGTTGTTTTGGTCGATACCAATGTTGTATAAGTTGTTCTAAATTGAGAATTGTAGGTTGATGAATTATGTTGAGATGCCGTTAATTATGGGTAGATATTATGTTGTAGGCTTATGCCAACGTTGCATTAATTGTTGTTGTTGAAATACTAAGTTGTAGGCTTATGGGCAACGATGATTTATGTTGAATTTATGTTGAATTGTTGTTGATGTTGTAGGCTTATGGCCAATGTTGATTTATGTTAAGTTGGTTTTTGTTGTTGATTTTTTGCTACATTCATGTTGTGTCGCATACATCACATATCAAGTTGGAGTTGATGCTCATTAAGTTAGCCTAGATTGGCAAAATATTAAGTTGAAGGCTTATGCCTTGTTGATGCCTCTATTTATTGGCAGATTTTTAAGTTGGGAGTTCTGCTACATTGGTATCACATGCATTTGCATAAGGACAAGTTGCATTTTGTGTTTCAGTTTGAGTCGTTGTATGGTTGATTTGATCATCCTTATGTTGTTAAAATTGATAAGTGGTGAATATGTATGAACTAATTCTAATGTTTTATTTATCATACATTCAATTATATCATTCGATACCTCACCCCTTCTGTTTGAATGTCACCTCGATGTTGGTAACGTGCAGGTAATCCAGAGTGAAGGAGGTTTACCTTCAGTAGTTCGAGTCGGTGTCATTGCTCTGATACGTAACACTCGGGGGGATGAACGCTTGTTGTTTATTGTTGTTATTATTTCAGTTGATTGAAATTTAAGTTGTTGTTCATTAAATACTTGTTATTTTAAGTTGTTTTAGGTGGATAAAGATGTTATATTCCTTTAAGTTAAATATTTGACTCCGTTGTGTAGTTATGGAAGTAGCTGGTTTTAAAAGGTTAATTTATGTTGTTGTTAGTTCATTCGAGTTTAATGTGTTATGTATCTGTAATGAATGTCGTTGTTTTAAGTTGAATTTGTAGCATCATGATTCAGTAGTCGATTTTTTGTAACTCTGGTTTTATATATTTGTCGGGTAGATTTAGGGTGTTAATAAGTTGGTATCAGAGAAAAGTCGGTCCATCTGACCAAGTTGTTGAGTCATAGTTTGTTTAGAAATCGAGTATTGTTAGCTTGAGTTCTAACCGTTGTTTATGTTGTAGTGATAAGTTGAGATGGCTGGAAGGAATGATGTTGCACTTGCTGCTGCATTAGAAGCAATGGCGCATGCTATGGAGAATCAGCCAAACACTGACAGGAATGCTGGATCTCGTAGTTTGGCGACCTTCCAGAGGGAGAATCCGCCTACCTTCAAGGGTAAGTATGATCCTGACGGGGAATTGGATTGGTTGAAGGAGATTGAGAGAATCTTCCGTGTGATGGACTGCACTCCAGCGCAGAAGCTTTGATATGGTACTCATATGCTAGCAGTCAAAGATGATGACTGGTGGCTTGAAACGTGTCCGAAGTTGGAAGTTGCAGGTGAAAATGTCACTTGGGCTGTGTTTTGTAGGGAATTTCTGAGGAAGTATTTCTATGAAGATGGTCGTGGTAAGAAGGAAATTGAGTTCCTTGAACTGAAGTAAGAAAGTATGTCGGTTGTTGAGTATGCTGCAAAGCTTGCTGAGTGGACTAAGTTTTATCCGCACTATAGAGAGGAGAATATTGAGTTTTCAAAGTTTATCAAGTTTGAGAATGGGTTGCACCCAGAGATCAAGAAGACAGTTGGATACCAGAAGATTTGTGTCTTTGCTGATTTGATTGATAGTTTCACGATTTGTGAAAAGGATAATAATGCTCATTATAAGTTTATCAGTGAGAAGAGGGGTAAGCACCAACAGAATCTTGGTAAGCCTTATGATTCCCCAGATGGTAAAGGTAAACAGAAAGTTGCTCAGGGTCATAGAACTAGTGGGGGAGATGCTCCTGCAGGTGTGGTTTATTTCAAATGTTGAAAACCTGGGCATAAGAGAAATGTTTGTACTGCTGAGGAGAAGAGGTGTTTCCGTTGTGGTAAGACTGGACATGTTGTATTTGAGTGCAAGGATAAAGAGATGATTTGTTTCAATTATGGTGAAGAAGGACACATTGGTAGTCAGTGTCAAAAATCAAAGAAGGTGCAAACCAGTGGAAAAGTGTTATCTTTGGATGAAAACCAGACGGCTAGTGAGGACATACTCATCAGAGGTGCATGTTTCATTAATAGTACTCCTTTAATTACTATTATTGATACTGGTGCTACTCATTGTTTTATTGCTGCTAATTGTGTTGAAATATTTGGTCTAATGTTGTCTTCTATGAATGGAGAGATGGTCGTCGATACTCCAGCCAAGGGGTCGGTGACTACTTCTCTTGTGTTTTTAAAGTGTCCTTTTTAGATCTTTGACAGAGACTTTGCTATTGATTTGGTTTGTTTGCCTTTAAGTGGGTTGGATGTGATCTTAGGTATGAACTGTTTAGAGCATAATTATGTTTATATTAACTGTTATAACAAGTCGGTGAGGTTTTCTACTCCTGAGGAAGAGGAAGTTGGTCTGTTTTATGCTAGACAATTAAGGAATTTAATGCAAGAGGAGGCTCAGATGTTCTCGTTGATGGTGTCTCTAGCTGTCGAGAATCAAGCTATAATTGAGGAATTACAAGTGGTGCGTGAATTTCCTAAAGTTTTCCCTGATGAAATTCCTAATGTACCTCCAGAGAGGGAAGTTGAATTTGATATTTATCTTGTACCTGGTACCAAACTTGTGTCTATGGCACCATACAGGATGTCTGCATCTGAATTGTCAGAATTAAAGAAGCAATTGGAAGAGTTACTCGAGAAGATATTTGTAAGACCAAGTGTATCATCGTGGGGAGCTCCAGTGTTGTTAGTAAAGAAGAAAGATGGAAGTATGAGACCTTGTGTTGATTATATACAATTGAATAAAGTGACAATTAAGAACAAGTATCTGCTTCCGAGAATAGACGATTTAATGGATCAATTGGTGGGTGCTCGAGTTTTTAGTAAGATTGATTTGAGACCGGGTTATCATCAGATTAAAGTGAAGGATGAAGATATCCAGAAGACGGCTTTCAGGACACGTTATGGACATTATGAGTATTCAATGATGCCTTCAGGTGTTACTAATGCTTCGGGAGTATTCGTGGAATATATGAATCGTATCTTTCATACTTATTTGGATCAGTTTGTAGTGGTTTTCATTGATTACATTTTGATTTACTGTAAATCGGAAGAAGAGCATGCGGAACACTTAAGAATAATATTACAAGTTTTAAAAGAGAAGAAGTTTTATGCAAAGCGGTCTAAGTGTGAATTTTGGTTAAAGGAGATTGGTTTTCTTGGTCATGTTATCTCAGGTAGTGGCATTATTGTAGATCCATCTAAGGTAGATGATGTGTTGCAATGGGAAACTCCAAAGTCGGCTACCGATATTAGAAGCTTTTTAGGATTAGCTGGTTATTTTAGATGGTTTATCGAAAAAATTTCTAAGCTGGCACTTCCATTAACTAAGTTGACTTGTAAAGGTAGAGCTTATGTGTGGGATGTTCAGTGTGAAGAAAGTTTTACAAAATTAAAGAAGAGATTGATGTCGGCTCCAATTTTGGCATTACCTAACCCAAGAGAACCTTTTGTGGTATATTGTGATGCTTCCAATATGGGTTTAGTAGGTTAGCTTATGCAGAATGATAAGGCAGTTGCTTATGCGTCAAGGTAGTTGAGGACTTATGAGAAGAACTATCCTACGCACGATTTAGAGCTTGCTGTAGTTGTTTTTGTGTCGAAGATTTGGAGGCATTATCTTTATGGTTCTAGATTTGAAGTATTTAGCGACCATAAGAGTTTAAAATATCTATTTGATAATAAAGAATTAAATATGAGACAACAAAGATGGTTGGAGTTGTTAAAGGATTATGATTTCGGTTTGAATTATCATCCAGGAAAGACAAATGTGGTGGCTGATGCGTTAAGTCGAAAAACATTACATATGTCAGAAATGATAGTTAGAGAGTTGGAATTAATTGAGCAGTTCAGAGATATGAGCTTAGTGTGATAGGTGACACCACAGAGTGTTATGTTGGGAATGTTGAAAATTAACAATGAATTTCGGGATAGTATCAAAGAAGCTCATAAGTTAGACGTGAAACTGCTGGATTCAATGGTTGGAATTGATCAATCAGAGAATAAATATTTCAAGTTAGATGTGCAACATGTGTTGAGATTTCGTAATCGGATTTGCATTCCTGATGATGCGGAGATGAAGAAGGGCATTAAGTGGAAGTTAGGTGCGATATGAATCTTGATATGTAGTTCAATCATCCTAAGAAACCAAAAACCTCTTTTTCTGTTCTCGGAGCTGGCATTTCTTGTATGGACCTTACTTTTTCAGGATCCACCTCAATACCTTGTTGGCTTACAATAAAACCCAATAGTTTCCCTGACCTGAACCCAAATGTACATTTGTTTGGATTCAACCACAGTCTGAATTTTCATAGTCGTTCGAATAGATTCTGTTTGATGTGTTGCTCATTGATAGGTTGCCCATGTATTCTTTAGACCGAAGGGCGTTACTTTGTAGCAGAAGTTTCCCCAAGTATTCATGAAATTAGTCTTTTCCATATCCTCGAGAGCCATCTTGATTTGATTATATCCTGAGAAACCATCCATGAAAGAAAATACCGAAGTTTAGAGTTGTGTTGTCCACCAAAACATCTTTGTGAGGTAGCGGGGAATCGTATTTAGAACTTGCTTTGTTTAGATCCTGATAGTCTACACACATTCGTGCTTTACCATATTTTTTGGGTACTGGAACGAAGTTAGCTATCCAAGGTGGATAATCTACCATGGCTAGGAACCCTGCATCAAATCGCTTGAGGACTTCCTCTCGAATTTTGTTAGACATGTCTGGATGAGTTCTTCTAAGCTTTTGTCTAACCTGGGAACAACCTTCTTTAAGAGGTAGCATGTGTACCACAATATCGGAATCTAGACCCAGCATATCTCAATAAGACCAGGTGAATATATCCACATACTTATGCAGGAGCTTAATCAACCTTTCCTTCACGTTTTCCTCCAATGTTGCACCTATCTTGATTTCTTTCTTGTCTCTCTTTGTCCCAAGATTAATGATCTCTATAGTTTCCTTGTATGGCTGTATGATATATGATCTTTGCTCTAGTAACCTCGCTAATTCTTCGGAGAGTTCATAATCTTCCTCATCTTCCTCTTCAACTTGGTTAATTGGTGCATCAAAAATATCGGATCATAGCAGTATCGTTATTTGTGAGTTTAGGAGAGAAACTGCACATTTTATAATGTTTTGTGCTTTTTAGAATGCGAAATTGAAAAATGCGTATGAAGAAGAAAGTATTGCCATTTTGAAAAAGGTAATAAAGAGAAAGATGTGGATCTCAATTGAATGCAAAACATAACTTTTATATATTGAAAATATGGTTTGAAAATAAATGGGGGGGCCCTTACTAGCTACCCATATGCCTCGGGTGGGACATAGGTTCTTTTAAAATAGAAAAAATTACTTTGAAAAGAAAAAGATCTCTGAAATCTCCACAACTGTCCAATTTTTGAGCTCTTCGCCTGGAGCATATTCACAGATGAAGTCGGATCCTCATTTGTTGTTGATCTTGTTGGATAACATTAACACTTGTCCACCATTCTATACTCCTTTGTTGACAAAGGTCTCCTGGATGGGAGGAAATTTCTCTTTTTCCTTTATTAGTAGCTTTTAATGGTTGATAGCCCAGACCAAAGTGATATTTCTTTTCAGCTATCTCCACAAGCTTGCCCTAAGCTTTAGCTGTTTAGTCTTCCATAAGTTTTTGCAAGTATCTTCATGATGTCATAGAGGTTTCAGGTTTTGTGACTTTGTCCACTTGGAGCGTAACCATTGTAGCCACTTCCAGAACTTGGAATGGCGTCTCCGCATAGTCTTCTTCAACACTGATGTATCTCTAAGACTCCAAGTGACTTACAAAGATATCTTCTTCTCTGTCAATTATCACCAATTTTCCTTCGACGAGGAAATTAAATTTCTGATGCAGGGTTGAAGTGACAGCCCCTGCTGCATGAATCCAAAGTCGTCCGAGTAGGCAAGTGTATGCAAGTTCTATATCCATTACTTGAAAGGTAATATAGAACATTTGTGGACCACTATTTATTGGGAGATTCACTTATCCAAACACAATGCTTTGAGAACCATCAAAAGCTTTAACTATCATAGAACTTGGTCTTTTAACTATGTCATCCATTATTAGTTTCATCAGGCTAGTCTTGGGTAGCATGTTCAGGGAAAAGCCAGTATCGGTGAGTACCCTAGACAGACTAGTGTTTCCATATTGGATTGAAATGTATAGTTCCTTACTGTGAGCTCTACCTTTTAGAGGTAACTCACTATCATTGAATCCTAAGCGTGTTCCTGATCTCAGATTAGACACGACTCCATCAAATTGAGCCATTATGATCTCCTTTGTTACATGAGCTTCACTCAGTATTTTCATCAGAGAATCTCGGTGTGCCTCTGAGTTTATTAGTAATGAGAGTATTAAAATCTTGTTCGGGTTTGTTGAAGTTGATCCACTACTCTACAGTCACTCTTCTTGATCATTTTCAAGAACTCATCAGCCTCTTGATCAATGAAGGCTTTTCTTGGAGGCTTATGCCCCTGACTAGTTTCAACCACAACTTTTCCTTTATCCTCAACTAAAGTATCATCCTCCTTGTGTTTATCTAGAGCATATATGTGACCATTGCAAGTCATGCCCTATGTTCTCTCTATATTTGTAATTGTAGGCCCTTGACTTGTTGAGGGCTCACATTCTTGTTTCAACCCATTAACATAAACAGTAGTGAAGTAACTCCATGGCACAATGTTATCGCTTTCATAAGGAATGGGAGATGGCCCCCTGATCACCATTAAACTCTTCGGAGGCAATGGTATCTTCAAAATTTTACCTTGGCATGGTATTGTTACTAGTATTTTTATTTAGCTTGGCTCCCGATCGTAGGGTTCAGACCTTTGCACGGTATCACCAATGGTCTTCTTGTATTCCCATTAATCGTAGCTACGTATCCTTCCTCAGTGTAATGACCAAATTGGACTATCCCTTGATCCACCAATATGTGTAATGTGTTCTTGAAATCATCACTGTGTTCCAAGATAAAGCCATGTTCCAATAAATTCTCCTTCAGCATATCTATCAGAGCTTTTACTCTTTTAGTCTCTCCATGATTAGTGACTACCTCAATTGCATTCACAGATGAAACACCATGCGAGGGCATAGGTTTGTCTTGATATTTAGCTTATCAAATGTGATATCTTAGGATCCTATCAGATCTTGAATTTTGTGTCTGAAGGCCCAACATTTATCAATGGTATTCCATAGAGAATTAGCATGATATTCACACCTTGCATTCGCATCATATTTTGGTGGAAGTTCCCCAATTGGAGGAGCAAGTGACTTTAGCTCTACCAAGGATGCCTTGAGTAAGTGTTGTAGTATTTTACTGCGTGGCATGGGGAGATGATCAAATCTTCTTGGAGGTATGTCAAACCTATTTTTTTGTTATTGTCGTGGGATCAATAATGGTTGTTGTGCTTTCTGGTGTGCTACGACAACATTAGTTTCTCCTTCCTTCTTTTTTGAGAAGTTCAGATTATTATTCTTTGGGTTGTAAGGAGCACTAGATACCCCTTGTATCTTGCCACTTTTCAAACCAGCTTCAATTATTTCCCCAATTATCACCAAATTGGAGAATCCTGAGGAGACGATGAAATAACCAGCTGAACCATTAACTGGTAATGAAATCAATGATATCGCCATCAAACATTTTTTATCCCACAGGAAGGGAAATGAAAACATCGAGTAAACCTGAGAAGGGAGAAATCACAGTCAAACGATCGATAGATCGGGTAAGGGAGTCTTTTATGCGAGGGGAAGCTGTTAGCACCTCACACACCGTAGTACTTTATGATATCCACTCTTGTTGTTCTAATTAAAGGGTGTGTTCAAATATTATGCTTAAGAGCTAAAAAATATGCAAAGAGGGAACGCATGCAAAAGAAAATGTAAAATAATGTAGGGAAAATAAATTTGTGCTCGCTTGGACCCTACTCCAATGCCTATGTATCCTTTTTGAAGAATCAGAGTTACCGTAGTTCAGCTCACCTATTTTAGGGGGTTTGTGTTTTTTAGTTAAATAATGTTAAATTCAATTATTCCACCGTTGATCGGCCTTTGGAGACTTATGACCTGTAGTGGAAAGGAACTAATATGCTCATAGAAGAGAAAAGCCGATTGGCAAAAAGAAAGGCGATGGTTAGTGTTTTTTACCTTAACAAATGGTTTAAGTTGTTAGAGAGTGTTTTTATTAGTTTGAGGAAAAAGAAAGTTCTAGTTTGCAATGCAATGATGCAAAAAGAAAGAAAACATCTAAGGGAGACTATCTAGAATTTAATCCCTAATGTTATCATACAATAATGGCCCTATGTCAAGGATAAAGGGAAAATATTTATCTATGTTAGCATGCATGGATTATTATCCTAAGGTCTAGCTCGAATCGGGAAAAAAATAAGCATATCCTAAGGGAGCGTGGTATATATAAAGCAAGCAAGCAATGGAAGCACGTACATGGAGAGATTAGTGTATCCCAAATAAGCAAAGGAGAATGCGTACATGGTTAGAGTAATGCGCCTCAAAGTAGAAAGCTCTAAAATAGGGAGCACATACATGGCGAGAGTAGTGCACACTAGCTCAAGCAAAATGGCCTAACCAAGATATCGCGAATTAAGGTAGGTAAAGGAAAAATCAAGAAAAATCTTTTAGATAAGGGGAGTGGATCACCTGAAGTAAACAAGCGGGATTGGTATAAGTAAAAGAATAGAAATGCTTTAGCTAAGGGGAGCGGATCACCCGAAGCAAACAAGTGGATAGAGGAGTGTCAGCATTGGCCATTGCAAACTCCTGACAATGTGAGGTGGTTGGGACAAAACTGTTTTCCACATGACCGAATTGATATAAAAGATCGGTACACCAAAGCATCGATGTACAATGCGAGCTAAGGATGACACAAACTGGAATGTATGGGGGTTGGATACTAACCTTTTTTGTTCGCCTCCTTTTGAGGACTTGTCATTCGTAGTACATGCAAGCACAAAATGTAAACACACCTGCAGAATACTTACTTCAAAAGTAGGGTTTTAAACAAGCACAAGTAACACACGGGATGCACATAATGCAGAATTTTCATAAACGGGTCTTTAAATAAACTACAGGGATTCCTTACATGATCAGTAACGGAAATCCCCGTCATGCATCTCTACCCCTATTTCTCATGGCAAGGAAAGCGATAAAATCTCTACTGGACATGATCTCTTGAAAGAAATACGATGCAGAAATAAAATAGAAGGGAAATGTACCAAACAGATAACCATTCATAGATGCTAAGCAATAACAAAGAAACCCAGAAAACTTTGCGAGATGTTATCACCGACAAAGAAAATACCATCAGCATAAGCATCAAAGCATCAACAAATCATGATTGGAATGCATAGTGGACACATCCGAATATCAAAATACACCTGCATGAAACATGGTTCATACAATATACGCAAATAACAATCAAACAATGGAATATGTCGCAGACATATCCATGTGATGCCAAGGTACCTACACACAAAAAATGATTTATACAAAAACAAAATCGTCTTGCGCATCGTATGCGAATTCCAACTAACAAGTGATCGCATAAAGCTCCTTGAAGGGGTGAAAAACACAAGAAGGGGGGGTTGAATTGTAAAACTGAAATCTAAAGCAATTGACAAGATATTTTTATCCTGGTTCGTTTGATCTCAAACTACTCCAGTCCACCCGTCAAGGTGATTTCGCCTCTCTCCAACGAGGTCTTAATTCACTATATTCAACTGAATATTACAGACTGCTTTAACAACTGCTAAAGCCTTCTTGATTCAAACCACAATCCGGTTTGTCAAGGCAACACTTTCTTACAAAGGTATAAAACAATGTGTGTTAATGGTTTCTACAAAACTTTATCACAACTGTGATGTATACACAAATTAAGCTTAGAAACTAGATTGCTAAACAGAATGAATATCAGAGTTTGGTTTAGCAAAACTGGTAGAATGAAGATTATGGTTCAGCTTTGTGCGTGTAGAGATTTGGAGAGCATTAGCCATTATAATCTTCAAAGCCTTGTTTATATAGCACTTGAGAAGATGAACGTTGAATGCAATATTCTTGATTCAATGCTAATAACAAGCTTTCCTTTTTGAGCAGATCTTGTCTAGAATGAGGCCGTTGGGATTAATTAGCTTTCAATGCACAGTACCGTTGCTTCTTCAATGCACGTTCTGGCTTGGCTCATTCTGATTCTGCTTAGCTGCTGATGAACTATTGTGTTTCTGTATCAGAGTGTTTACGCGCAGTTCTGTTCATCAAGCTTCAGCATGTACGTGAGTTGATTATCTGATCTTGACATTCTGATGTAGCAACTTCTGATGCTGGTGTATGAAAACAAATTCTGATGCTGAAAAGATGTGATCTTGCTTATACCAATCAGAGTATCTGCAAGTCAGAACATAATAATTTTAGGCAGCATATAGTTCATTCATGAACCTTATAAATACTATATCTTTTCACTTTGTTATCATCAAAACTTAAATATAGGGTAGTAGATTCAAACATTGTTCTAACAATCTCCCCCTTTTTGATGATGACAAAACTAGATATTTTAAATGAAAAATAACGTGAAAAGGTATCTGGATATGTATCAGAATAAGAAGTACGGAGAAGTCAGAGTTAAGAGATACTCCCCCTGAGTTTGTTACTTCCCTTTGATATACGTATTCTTCAGGATCAGATCTTTTTCTTTCTTTGAACATCAGATTATAAGAGTCTTTGACTTATCAGAGAGTAGAGCTTCAGAGCTTTTCCTGTCAGAACTTTGCTTTGGATCAGAGTATTAGGTCGATCAGAACTTCATATTGATCAGAGCAACATTGATCAGAGCTTCTACATTTTGATTAGAGCTTCTAGTCTTCAGAGTGTCCAGGAGCTTCCTTGTGCCTGTAGACTTTAAACAAAACAGAAAAACATTTCAAGTAATAGAGTTAGAATGTTTGAGAATTTCTGTCTAGTTAGCCCGTTATTGATTTAAATATCATTCTTGTTCTCCCCCTTTTTGTCAGCAATCAAAAAGTGTTGGTGATGTGCTAAAACAATATAGATCAGAAAAAAAAACAAATTATATTAAAATAGTTCAGAATCAGAGGAAGAAAATATTACAAAGCATAGTCAAAACAGTACATCAGAAAATGAAGAAAACATGAAAAAGTTATGCATGAAAAAGATTTAAGGTTGAGGAGGCATGCGTGAGAACAGGCTCTCCAGCATCGCTTGAATCTTTTCAGAAGTTTCATTCTGCTTCTGAACCATGTTGACAACAGTGTCAATCTTGCTGTCCTGCACATCCATTCGTGCTTTCATCTTCTGATCATTCTCTTCCATCCGCTGCTGTAGACGCAAGTCATTCAGCCTTAGTTCTTCCAGAGCCTGCCTGTCCAAGGCAGCTTGAGAAGCATCAGAAGGAGGAGGCTTCTCAGAACTTTCAGCGACATCTTCTGCTTGACTTTCAGCCTGAATGGTCTTGTCTTCTTCTGATGGTTGCACCTGATATTGTTCAGAGGTTGCTTTCTTCTGATTGCCTGCAGAAATGCTGGAGGATGCCATTGTTCACACTAAAAAGCTTTGAGAATGATTTGAGAGAAAAAGGTTTGTAGGAGATGAACTCAGAAATATGCAGAAAAAGCTTGAGTGTTAATGAGAAAGCGTAAAGAATAAGAATGAAGGATTAATGTGCTTAAATAGAGTTTTCAAGATTATTTTGAAAAAATAAACGTTTTTAAGAGAGAGAAAAAATAATGATTGCCATTTAACAAGCGTGATTACTTTTCATTAAATGCTTGCTGATTTTGGGGGATTTGAGAAAGATACTTAAAAACGGTTACCAGACATGTGTCTCAATGCACCCAATCAGCGCTTTGCCTTCTCAGAAGCGTGCACGCGTTCTGCTTCAGAGATTTGCTGATGATTGGATGACACTTGTTTGATGTAGTGATCAGCACGTCTGTCTTTGAGATTAGACTCTCAGATCTTTAGACTTGCATCTGATACAATCTGCATGTTCTATCTTTCTGAAAGGAGATTGATCAGAAGTTCACAGTAATATAATTACATTTTGAAGATAAATATATGGAATTAAAACATTTTCATTCTGGGCATACTTTCATGCTGAGATGTTTCAGAATGAAATTAAACCTATCTTCTGAAAGGGGTTTAGTAAAGATGTCAGCCCATTGATGGTCTGTATCTATAAATTTTAAGTTCAAAATACCTTTCTGAATATAGTCCCTAATGAAATGATGCTTTATTTCTATATGCTTAGCTCTAGAATGTAAAATAGGATTCTTACTTAAGCAAATAGCAGAAGTATTATCACAAAGTATAGGAATGTTACTCTCAAAAATCTAGAAGTCTTCAAGCTGACTTTTCATCCAGAGCATTTGTGTGCTACATCCTGCTGCTGCTATGTACTCAGCTTCTGCTGTTGACAGAGCAATTGTTGATTGCCTTTTGCTGGACCAAGAGATCAGATTTTCTCCCAGAAACTGGCAGCTTCCAGAAGTACTTTTACGTTCCACTCTGTCTCCAGCAAAATCAGCATCACAGTAGCCTACTAAGCTGTAATCACTAGATTTTCTATAAAACAAACCCAGATTAGTAGTACCTTTCAGATACTTGAAAATTCTCTTAACAGCTGTTAAGTGAGATTCTCTAGGATCTGATTGGAATCTAGCACAAATACATACGTTGAATAAGATATCAGGTCTTGAAGCAGTCAGATAGAGGAGAGAACCAATCATACCTCTGTAGACTTTCTGTTCTACACTTTTGCTTACCTCTTCTCTTTCCAGAATGCACGTGGGATGCATTGGAATCTTTGATGGCTTACATTCTGAGAGGTCAAATTTCTTCAGAAGATCTCTGATGTATTTGCTCTGATGAATGTAAGTTCCTTCTGGAGTTTGATTGATCTGAATTCCTAGAAAGAATTTCAGTTCCCCCATGAGGCTCATCTCAAATTCTGCCTGCATACACTTAGCAAATTTTCTTCCAAGAGAAGGATTAGTAGAACCAAAAATGATATCATCAACATAAATTTGACAGACTAAAATGTCACTCTTAACTGTTTTACAGAATAGAGTAGTGTCCACTTTCCCTCTGGTGAATTCATTTTCAAGCAGAAAGTTACTTAGCCTTTCATACCAAGCTCTGGGAGCTTGTTTCAGACCGTACAGTGACTTCTTTAGTTTGAAAACATGTTCTGGATGTTTTGTATTTTCAAAACCTGGGGGTTGGTGAACATAAACTTCTTCTTCTATATAACCATTTAAGAATGCACTTTTGACATCCATCTGATACAGAGTGATGCCTCTATTAACAGCAAATGAGATTAAAAGTCTGATAGATTCTAACTTGGCGACTGGGGCAAAGGTTTCTGTATAGTCTATCCCCTCTTGCTGACTATAGCCTTGTGCAACCAGTCGTGCCTTGTTTCTGATGACTTCACCTTGTTCATTTAGCTTGTTTCTAAACACCCATCTTGTTCCAATGACGTTGAATCCTTTTGGTCTGGGAACGAGATCCCATACGTCGTTTCTGGTGAATTGATTCAGCTCTTCTTGCATTGCCAGAATCCAGTCATTATCCAGAAGTGCTTCATCAATAGAAGAAGGTTCAATCAGAGACACAAGTCCCATAAGAGTTTCTTCAGAGTTTCTGAAGCTTGCTCTTGTTCTGATTGGATCTTCCTTTCTTCCTAGGATAGTCTCTTCTGGGTGATCCAAACTGCTTCTGGGCAATCTCTTCTGAGGTTGATCAGCAGCTGTTGGAGGATTTCTAGCAGTGCTCCTTTCAGACGTTGAAGGAATGTCTGTGTTGAGAGCTTCTGATGACTTGTCTTCAGAACCTGCAAATTCAATTTCTATACCTGCAAGATT
Source organism: Vicia faba (assembly GCA_948472305.1). Taxonomy (NCBI): domain Eukaryota; kingdom Viridiplantae; phylum Streptophyta; class Magnoliopsida; order Fabales; family Fabaceae; genus Vicia; species Vicia faba. Next base: position 1,605,655,296 of record OX451738.1, on the reverse strand, counting down.
TTCATTCTGCTTTGACTTTTCAGAGTCAAGCTTATCATCAAAACGAACACTGATTGATTCTTCCACAATCTGTGTTTCTGTATTGTATACTCTGTACCCTCTTGAGCGTTCAGAGTATCCTAACATAATACACTTATGTGCCTTAGAATCAAACTTGTTCAAATAATTCTTTGTATTTAATATAAAACAAGTGCATCCAAATGGATGAAAATACGAAATGTTGGGCTTTCTGTTCTTCCACAATTCATATGGAGTCTTTTCCAGAATAGGTCTTATTGAGATTCTATTCTGAATGTAGCACGCTGTGTTTATTGCCTCTGCCCAGAAAGTCTTAGCAACGTTTGTCTCATTGATCATGGTTCTGGCCATTTCTTGCAATGTTCTGTTCTTTCGTTCTACAACTCCATTTTGTTGAGGAGTTCTAGGACAAGAGAAATCATGCAGAATGCCTTTGTCATTGAAGAATGACTCAAAATCTTTATTTTCAAATTCTCCACCATGATCACTTCTGACTTTAACGATTCTAAGATCTTTTTCATTCTGAACTTGGTTACAGAAGGTAACAAACACAGAGTGTGACTCGTCCTTGTGTCTTAAGAACTTTACCCATGTCCATCTGCTATAGTCATCTACGATTACTAACCCATACTTCTTACCACTGACTGAAGCAGTTTTAACTGGTCCAAATAAGTCAATGTGCAGAAGTTCTAATGGCTTAGAGGTGGAAACAACATTTTTGGATTTAAAAGAAGGTTTTGCAAATTTGCCTTTCTGACATGCTTCACACAGAGCATCTGAATTGAACTTCAAATTAGGAAGTCCTCTGACCAGATTGAGTTTGTTAATCTGAGATATTCTTCTCATACTAACATGCCCCAATCTTCTGTGCCAGATCCACTGCTCGTTGTTAACAGACAGAAGACATTTTACATTCTGACTCTTTAGTTCAGAAAGTTTGATTTTGTAAATGTTGTTTTTCCTCTTACCATTAAACAGGATAGTCCCATCTTTCTGACTAACAGCTTTACATGATTTTTGATTAAAGATTATATCATAACCGTTATCACTTAATTGACTTATGGATAACAGATTATGCATCAATCCATCTACTAGCAGAACATTATTAATAGAGGGAAGATTTCCATTACCTACAGTTCCAGAGCCAATAATCTTTCCCCTCTGATTGCCTCCAAAGCCAACGTGGCCTCCAGGCTTAAGTTCCAGGCTTTGGAACATATGCCTTCTTCCCGTCATGTGTCGTGAGCAGCCAGAGTCCAGGTACCATGACTGGTGTTTCTGACTTGCTGCTAAAGATATCTGCAACATGTATTATTTTATCCTTAGGTACCCAGATCTTCTTGGGTCCTGATTTGTTAGTTTTGCCAAAACTCTGGTTGAATTTTGGTTTCACAGAGTGCTTACTCCTAGTATATTTGATGTCGTGTGTGTGACCATACACAAAGTGTGAATTTAGAGGAGTGTGTTTAATGGTTAAACCCATGACATTCTTAGGTGTAGGAACCTTACCTTGGTATCCTATTCCTTTCCTGCCGTTTCTGCTAACTCCATAGATCATTGAAGCCATTTTGCTTCTATCTATGCTTTTAGCTAAGAACTTCTGGAAACTATGATCATACTCCTTGATGATCTCATCAGCGTTGCTGGGAGTTTCAGAAATTGGTTCCTTCTGAGAGTTTTGTAAAGAGTTTTCTAATTTTGAAATTTTATCTCTCAGCTCAGAGTTTTCCAATTTGAGACTCTCAGACTTATTAGAGTCAGATTCAAGATTCCTTTTCAGGTCTCTGAATTTAGCTCTAATCTGCTGATAGCGTTCCAGAATTTCATTGAGGCTTTCAGCAAGTTCAGCCTTTGTAAAATTAACAGCGAAGTTAGGAAATACCTCTTCTGTGTCTGATTCTGAGTCTGATTCAGAAGCTTCACTATCTTCTGAGATATTAGCCATGAGCGCTATGTTTGCCCTTTCATCATCTGATTCTGAGTCAGCTTCAGACGAGTCAGAGTCATCCCATGTGGCCATGAGACTTTTCTTCTTCTCTCTTCCAAACTTCTTTTTGGGCTTTTCCCTCTGAAGCTTTGGGCAGTCACTCTTGTAGTGTCCTTGCTCATTGCACTCGTAGCAGATGATGTCTTTGGTGTTTGGCTTCTTGCTACTGGAGGAGCCTTCAGATCTTCTGTATCCAGAGGAAGAATCTGTCCTTCTGAATCTGGAAGAAGACTCGTTCTGATCAGATCTTCTGGGATTCCTGAACTTCCTTTGTCTTTGCTTCCACAGTTGATTTACTCTTCTGGAGAGAAGGGAAAGTTCGTCTTCTTCTGATGAGGATCCATCAGATGTTTCTTCAACTGCCTGCAAAACTTTAGACTCAGATTTTCTGTTAGATTTTAAAGCTAAAGGCTTACCTTGCTTCTGAGGCTCGTCAGCTTCTAGCTCTATCTCATGACTTCTGAGGGAGCTTATAAGTTCCTCCAGAGTGATTTTGTTGAGATCTTTAGCTAGCTTCAGAGCAGTAACCATAGGCCTCCACTGCTTGGGTAAACTTCTGATTATTTTCTTGACATGGTCAGCAGTAGAGTATCCTTTGTCCAGAACTTTGAGACCAGCTACCAGAATCTGGAATCTAGAGAACATAGCTTCAATGGATTCAGATTCTTCCATTTTGAACGCCTCATACTTCTGAATGAGCGCCAGAGCTTTTGTTTCTTTGACTTGAACGTTGCCCTCATGCGTCATTCTGAGAGAATCAAAGATGTTCTTTGCTGTGTCTCTGTTGGAGATCTTTTCATACTCAGTATAGGAGATGGCACTGAGGAGGATGGTTCTTGCCTTATGGTGATTCTTGAAGTCACGCTTTTGTTGATCGGTCATTGATTTTCTATCAATCTTCTGACCAGTTGCATTCACAGGGTGCGTGTATCCATCAGTCACCATATCCCACAGATCAGCATCATGTGCTAGAAAGAAGCTTTCAATCCTGTCTTTCCAGTAATCAAAGTTTTCTCCATCAAAGACTGGAGGTTTGCCGCTGAATCTGTCTCTGTCCTCATTATTGTCATTGCTGAAGTGAGAATTGTTTCCTGCCATTGTGTTTTTCTGACGCTGGATCTTGTACTGACACAGTTAAGTGTTTTAGCTCAGAACCAGGCGCTCTGATGCCAATTGAAGGGGTGAAAAACACAAGAAGGGGGGGTTGAATTGTAAAACTGAAATCTAAAGCAATTGACAAGATATTTTTATCCTGGTTCGTTTGATCTCAAACTACTCCAGTCCACCCGTCAAGGTGATTTCGCCTCTCTCCAACGAGGTCTTAATTCACTATATTCAACTGAATATTACAGACTGCTTTAACAACTGCTAAAGCCTTCTTGATTCAAACCACAATCTGGTTTGTCAAGGCAACACTTTCTTACAAAGGTATAAAACAATGTGTGTTAATGGTTTCTACAAAACTTTATCACAACTGTGATGTATACACAAATTAAGCTTAGAAACTAGATTGCTAAACAGAATGAATATCAGAGTTTGGTTTAGCAAAACTGGTAGAATGAAGATTATGGTTCAGCTTTGTGCGTGTAGAGATTTGGAGAGCATTAGCCATTATAATCTTCAAAGCCTTGTTTATATAGCACTTGAGAAGATGAACGTTGAATGCAATATTCTTGATTCAATGCTAATAACAAGCTTTCCTTTTTGAGCAGATCTTGTCTAGAATGAGGCCGTTGGGATTAATTAGCTTTCAATGCACAGTACCGTTGCTTCTTCAATGCACGTTCTGGCTTGGCTCATTCTGATTCTGCTTAGCTGCTGATGAACTATTGTGTTTCTGTATCAGAGTGTTTACGCGCAGTTCTGTTCATCAAGCTTCAGCATGTACGTGAGTTGATTATCTGATCTTGACATTCTGATGTAGCAACTTCTGATGCTGGTGTATGAAAACAAATTCTGATGCTGAAAAGACGTGATCTTGCTTATACCAATCAGAGTATCTGCAAGTCAGAACATAATAATTTTAGGCAGCATATAGTTCATTCATGAACCTTATAAATACTATATCTTTTCACTTTGTTATCATCAAAACTTAAATATAGGGTAGTAGATTCAAACATTGTTCTAACACTCCTTTCAACCAATAATCATGTGATAATTAAAGGTTGAAGGCCTAACAATGTACCTTACAAAGAATTCACTAAAGGAGTTAGAATTAACAAGGTAATGTGCGCAAACATGCACTAAAACAAAGCAAAAAATGCAGTTTCTGTATGGGTAACCGGTTACCATAACTGGGTAACCGGTTATCAAATTTTGAAAATTTGGAAATTGGCTACTGACTTTGGGGTAACCGGTTACCGTAACTGGGTAACTAGTTACCTTAAGCCAAAACAGAGGGAAAACGCTACTAACTTTAGAGTAACCGGTTACCATAACTAGGTAATCGGTTCCCACGGTTAGATTTTTAAATTTTTAGTTATTGGAAAGGGAGGTAACCGGTTACTATAACTGGATGACCAGTTATCCTCGTGTCAGAGGCAGTTTTAACAGATTTTTGAGCACTTTCATGGCTTAGGCAATTGATCGAACACAAAATCTCCACACATTCATATATGATTTTGCACAATTCAAGGTCTAGATTCAAACTACACATGATTGATTAATATCAACAATTAAACATCGTCATTGTTTCATCAACTAAGCACTTTCATGAGAATCAACTTAATTCAATAAGCACTTAATTCAACTATCTAATTCTGGATTTACACATGATGATCAAATCAAATTACAATTAAAATATTAGATCTGAATTCTTAATTCAAAATTCAACCTATTTATTTCAAAAGTGCTTAATTCAAGAAAACTCACCGATAGAATTGAGGAAGGGGCTTAGGTATAGAGGTCACAATGAACAGATCAACAATCAAAGAAGAATTTCTCTTGATCTTGGCTTTTGGATCTTGATGAAGTTGTTGTTGAGTTCTTGATGAAGAAAAAAAGTGTAGAACCTTGATTTGGACTTTGAGAGAATTGAGAGACAAGTTTAGAGTGTTTGTAGGAATTTTGTGAATTATAAGAGCCTCCTCTACAAAATCAGATTTGAGATTATATGTTGTGAGCAAATTGGGCCTTGGATGTGCAATTGGATTGGGCCTTAACTTGAAAATGTAAGTCCGGCACGACCATGAAGTGCCACGTCATTATCTGTACAGAATCTCAATTCGGCCATCAAAAGGAAAACAAAGATAACACAATTTGTAACACGTTGCTGAAAGAATGGGCTCAATCGGATAAATGGTAATTTAGTTATGATTTTTGAAGTTTCATCTGAGATGAAAATATTTCCCGGATCGGGATTTTCAGTGTGTTGCTCGTGGTTTAGACCAAAAATGAAGCACTTCGGGATACCGTTTGAATCGGAAAATTGAAACCAAATATTTAGCCAACTCAATTCGTGAACTAATGCCACCGTAACCAGCCCAATACGATAAAAATCGATCGAGTTATGAATTTTTAAATATGAAATGGGTGAACATCTATCATAATTTTCTTGTGCGAACATACTCGATAAACCCATATGTTCGGAGACTTTCTTAGTAAATTTGGATTCCGGCCGTGAGAGACAAAAATGTAGAGGACATCAAGACGGAATTTTGGCTACTAGAACGGGATCAAAAGAATGAATGGTCTTCGAGTTATGAATTTTTTAGTGTGCGAAAATTGCACCTTCAGCACACTTTTTCACAATATTTTCACTTATACACCTTCAGAAAATCCATTTATTCAGAGGCTTTCCCTGATGAATTGGCTCTTGATCTGAACATACGAAATGGAGTACACGTCAAGAAGATTCTTTTGATGTAAAATAAACCAACTTGAGATGATGAACCAAATCGGAGTTACAAATTTTTGAATATTCGCAAGACAATGAGTCGGCATCGATCCAGTTTAACAACTTCAAAAAGATAAAATCCTCGGAGCTTATTTTCTTCAGAGAAATACCTTGATCCCATGGAATGCATGTATGCATATGATAATGAAATATAAGCCAATTAGGATCACAATGAAGAGGGAAATTTTTGGGGTGCAATAGCTTCCCCTATTCAATCTTTTTTAAACCAGAGAATGAGATTGGCAGAAAACTTTCAAACAATCAAGGTGAAAGAGAGTTGAATATTTAACGGAACTGTAAAATTTTCACTCTGAAGTCAGTCAGATATCGTTGCATTTTTGGATTTTATGAATAGTGGTTATCAAGGACAAATGTAAGCCCAGTTGGGGTGGGACACACACAATAATTAATGGATTTTTGTAACCATGCGTTAGGAGATGGTAGTGAATACATAAATATCAACCACATACATCCGGATGAAAAGACATATGCGAAAGATACATGTCCGGAGGAAAGGTCACACGACAAGAAGAAGTCTAGAGGAAGGGACTCTCACCAAAGATTTCATAAACACATGTTCGGAAGAAAGAACAAGTAGACAGAAACCGGAAGAAAGGACCATATCGTAGATATCAAAAACATATGTCTGGAGGAAAGGACGCCTAGAAGGAAAGAGGCTAGAAGAAAAGTCTCTAACCAAAGATATTGCAAATATATGTCTGGAAGAAAATACATATAACAGAGAATAGACCAGAAGAAAGGTCTAACGAAAGATAACAAGAAATACATGTCCGAAAGAAAGGACATGTAACAGGAATAGACTGGAATAAAGGTCTAACAAAGATATCAAGAATACATGTCCAGATGAAAGGATATGTAACAGGAATAGACCGGAGGAAAGTTCTAAACAAAGATATTAAGAATGCATGTCCGGAGGAAAGGACATGTAACAGGAATAGACTGGAGGAAAGGTCTAAACGAAGATATTGCACATATATGTCTGGAGGAAAGGACATATAATAGGAATATATCGGAAAAAGGTCTAAACAAAAGATATCAAGAATACATGTCTGGAGGAAAGGACTTGTAACAGGAATAGACCTGAAGAAAGGTCTAAATAGAGATATCAAATACATGTCTAGAGAAAAGGACATATAACAGGAATAAACCGGAGGAAAAGTCTAAACAAAGATATACTTCTAGAGAAAGAATACTGATTGAAAGAGAACTTATCGAAGGAGAGAGAATGTCGTGCGAAGACATACCTTAACCAATAAAAAAGGGCACCGAACAAAGGTGGACCTAAGACGGAAAGACACTGGGCGAAGGTGAACTTACCAGATCGAGGAGACGCTAGGTGAAAGTGAACTCCATTGGGGGAAAAGGGAAGAACATCGGGCGAAGGTGAACTTACTGGTGGGAAAAAGTAAGAAATTCGGGCGAAGGCGAATAGAAGTTTTCCAAATGATATTTGAGGAATTGTATGTGATAATCTGCAACTCGGGGTTGCAAACTTGCGACTCAGTAGTCGGAGAAGAAATAAATAGACAAGTCAAGGGTTGGAAACTCGTGATTCAGGGATCAGAGAAGAAACCAAACCGACAAACTCGTGACTCAAAAGCCAGAGAAGAAACAAACTTATGAACTGGTAACTCAGAAGTCGGAGAAGAAATATAATGACAAACTCGCGACCCAGAAGTCAGAGAAGAACAAACTTGCAAACTCGCGACTCAAAAGTTGGAGAAGGAACGAAATGGAAGATTCACGACTTAGGAATCGGGGAAGAAACAAAAACGACAAACTCACGATTCAGGGATCGGAGGAAGAAATAAAACTGACATACTCACGATTTAGGAATCGGAGGAGAAACAAATCAGAAAACTCGCGAATCAAAAGTCAGAGAGGAAACAAATTAACAAACTTACGACTCAGAAGTCGGAGAAGAACAAACTTGTAAACTCATGACTCAGAGGTCGGAGAGGAAACGAATTAGCAAACTCACGACTCAGAAGTCAGAGAAGAAACAAATTGGAAGACTCACGATTTAGGAATTAGAGAGGAAACGAATTAACAAACTTACAACTCAAAAGTCGGAGAAGAAATAAATCTGAAAACCCGAGAATTTAACGTATGTCAGACCGAGGGAAGACATACAGAAGGAAGAGAATAGATGGAGGTAGACTCTTAACAAAGATGTCACGACTATATGTTCGTAATTGGTAGCAAACATATGACAATATTATCATGAATACATGTTCGGAGTTGGTAGAGAACATATAACTCGAAAGAGACTGGGGGAAGGGACTCTTTACAAAGGATACCACAACTATATGTTCGGAGTTGGTAGAGAACATACGACAGAGACTAACCGAAGAAAGCCCTATCAAAGATACCAATGATATATGTCCGGAGGAAAGGAAACATATGCATGTATTGAATAAACATGCCCGAAGTTGGTATCGAATATAAGGAAGATGTTAGGTACATGTCGGGTAAAATTAGACATATACAAACAAGGAGGAGACTGACTGAAGAAGGCTCCAACAAGGAATGCTAACCGTAGATAGACCCCTGGAGAAAGAACACTGGTTGAAGGCAAACTGGGGATAAAATATATGTGTCTGGTCAGAGTTAGACACATATAAGAAAGAGACCGACCAAAAGGCTCTTACAAAGAAATGCCAGTCGAAGGAGAACTTACTGTGGATGCAAATAGACATTGACTCTGAATAGAACGTTGATTGAAGGAAAACTTATAAAGAAAAGAGACCAGCCGAAGGGGACTTTAGACAAGGATTTCCAACCTAAGTTGGGATTTTAAGAGGGCCTCGATGTTTGCAATAGCATAAGAGCTACATTATCCCTCAGGCCAAAGACGGGGTATAATTCCTCAAGAGTGGCAATTATCTGAATTACCAGACACCAAGTATGGATACTCAAATACTTGAGAAGCAAGAAAGGTTATACACTAACTCTTACTCGTACTCTAATTGCAAAGGCAAAGATGGGCACAAATACCGCAATGAGAGCTTTTCAAAAAGTGAGATGCTTAGTATATGAATTGGACAGTAGATTTGTGAGAAACTGACACGAGGTCAAAAATTCTTGCTGATAGCAATAACAAGAATATATGTCTTTAGGAGAACCTGAAAAGAATACCACTTAGGATTTCTAATTGATAGAATCTCTTTGGAGATACAAAGGGTGTTTGAAAAGGACTTTAATCTGGCTTATACTTCAGTGAATGCTTGATATTTTTAGCGTAATAGTCCAAATCAATGGAAATGCTACACGCTTTTAGAAGATGCAATGCAATGCCATGATGATTCTTATATGCAAGGTGCCAAAGCGATGATATTTGTTGGGAACTAAAAGGATAGAATCTCATCTTTTGACTTCTGCTTAAGAAAACCTACAACCTGGAATTAAATTCTGATCTCAACTGAGGATAAGGACCCTAAATTCAGTTGGAGATGATAATCCTTTACTTCTGTCGAAGAATGCCGACAACCCAAACTTAGGCTCTGGATTTTGATAGAGGAACACCAATACATGGATTTACATCCCTGACGAGCTAAGGATAAAAATCTTAACTTCCCAACGTGCTCTTCAAATTCACAAGTTATTTATCTTGAGACTAGACTTAACCTAATCAAATCTGAAGATGAGGAAATGCCCCTGCATAATTTCTTGCCTCATCCTATAGGGCCTTTTGAAGAAAGTTGTCTCGAGAAGACTTTATGAGATATGTATCATCAAAGACTGCCCCAATGTCATGAACTTTGGAATACAGCTTCTGGATGACCAGAGTTAGAGATGGTCTCGACAATTCCTGAGTGAATGCCCATGAATCCTCAGATTCTGAAAAGATTCTCCTCTAATCAATGGATTTTTGGAGAAATTTATCAAATCTCAACATCACTGCCTTAGTTTAACTGTACTTTGAGGGATCAAATCCCCACGTGAGTGCCTCAGATTGGCTAAACACTTACTCAACAGAGTATTCAACAGGTTTTCCCCTGCTCGACAGAGTCTTGACAAACCTTTTCTTCATCTCATGCTCACGGAGAAATAAGAAGCTCGCAGAATTATGAAAACAACACAACCCTAGGGAGGCTGGATTGCATATTGAAAGTAGGTTAGTACACAAATGTGATTCTCAACTTGAACCGCCTCATTCTCCAATTGGACACTTGAAGAAATACGTCCCTCTGGACCAGCTGAAAGTAATGCACCAGTGGTCGACGGAGACTCTGGGCATTCCACTTTTGCATTTTGCTTTAGATCATTTTTCAAACTAGTTTTTTTTACTCAGCAGAGACAATAGAAGGTCTTCCCCAGATTAAGATCGTCTTCAAAAATTATTTGCACTTCAACACATCCCTGAGGCAGTTTGTCCCTCGAGATAATCAAATTTTCATCTGATGTTTATTATGCAAGCTTACTTGATGTTTAAGCACTTGTTCATATGAAAAGAATATTTATTCTAAGAATGATAATTCTAATTCAAAGTTCATGTTTGTCTTGAAGTTTAAAAACTTATTGAAAAGATGTCGAAACATAGATTTTTATCTTGTGCAAAAGAAAGTAAAAAGATGGAGTGATACCAAACTCAAAAGTTTTAGCAAGCCTCCTAAGAGTCAGATTACGTATTCTCGCTACAATTTGATTTCAAATTAACCCATGCTTCAGTTAGGAATTTTAAGGGTTGTAACATGGCCTGGTTCACGGTTTTAGAAAAAAGTATTTAAGGCTCAAAATATTTGTTTCCCACCAAGTCTCCATGATGTTCTCCAATCATACGTTCAGTTAACTCGATGCGAGCACTCATCTCTCAAAAGAGTTTGTGATGGTTGAGGAGTTAAACGAGGTTTTTTGGACATGACATTCACTTACTTTTTCAATCCTCTGATTTTCCATCACACAACTTTGTCCTTTCTCAGAAATTTTCATTATTTCCATTAGTTCTTTGCATTGCTATTTATTTCTTATTTGTTTTTTTTTTCATTTTTTTGTTTTTTTAACAATTCGTGTGGTCTTTGCATTGTCTTCGATTTTTTAGAAGTGATTGTGACTGTATGAGTCTTTGGTAGATGAGGGATAACCATTGTTGTATCTTCATCTTTGACTTGATTTCCTGGCATGCGAGAGATACCCATTGGGATATCGTTCTCTTTGGATGCACACTGCTGATAGACGAGGGTAGGCATTACGGTTTTGACTTCCCTCAACCTTTTGAAGGATAACCATTGTTATATCCTTAGATTCACACTCTTGGTGAGTTCTGCTTGATCAAATTAACTAAAATCTACTATGACCCGGGTTAAATGTGAGGGTTTTTTCTGACAAGAAAAGTAACTCCTACTTCCATTTGCAAAGGGGTTAACGAGGGTTTCACTCCCTTATATCTCCAGTGTTTGGGAATTTGAAACAATGCATGCACATCGTCAGTAGGGTATTACTCAAAAGCATACCGCCTGAGATTCTTGGTATATTTCTCATCATCCTTCCTCCAGAGTTTTTTCGCTTTATTTAACAAGAGTTAAGCATCAAAAAGCAAAGAAAAACATTAATGAGTGAATACAAATTGATTAATTTAAGACAAACATATTCAATGCATTATGATTAGTATTCAAAAATAAGAAAGTTTTGCATACAAAAAAAGTACTGAACCAAACAAGAAAGATTACAAATGAGAATGCAAATGTAATTTGAAATTTCCATGTTGAGGAGACTAGATTTAGTGTAGACTTATTGATTTAGAAGATTCTCTCACAGTATTGCCATCAGTCAGTCAAAGGAGAATTCAAGTAATGTGCATGCCCTCCGGGTGAATGCGATTGCTTTGGAATCAATGAGCTTTTGAACTTTGCCTTTGAAAATATTACAACCTTCGATCGTATGGCCAGGTGCCCCAGAATGGAATTCACGGTATGCATCGGCGTCATATCCTAAAGGATAAGGAAAATGAGTAGGCTCGAGCTCCTTTAACTCCACCAAATAATGTTGAAGTAAGTGCGAGACAAATTCACTATGTGGCATAGGAATTAGATCATGTACTTTTATTGGCCTTATCAGGTTCTTCGTACCTCATTGCTGACGGTTATGTTGATAGTTCCGCTTCTGAGGAGCATATTGTTGTTGCATAGGATTCTGATTATGGACCTGAACTAAAGGACAAGCAAGAGCTTCCTCTTCGTGTTCGGAAACAACATTTATTTCTCCTTCAAAAGTAGTAACATCCTAAATTGTACCAGTCTTAAGCTCGTGCTCAATTCAATCTTTTATCACAATTATTTTTGAAAATTCAGAAGCACGTCCAGTCGTTAGATAAGGACCTTGCAAAGTATCTAAGAACATATCAACTAGTTCTCACTCTAAAAGGGGAGTTTGAACTTTAGCAGCTAATTCCCTCCATCTTTGTGCATACTGTTTGAATGATACATCATCCCTCTGAGTCAAACCTTGGAGTTGAATTCTGGTGGGAGATATGTTGTTGTTATAATTGTACTGCTTGAAAAATGCTTCAGCTAATTCTTTCCAAGTTCGGACGTTGGTTCTTTCAAGATAAGTATACCACTTAAGAGATGCTCCATTGAGGCTATCCTAAAAGAAATACATGAGAAGCTTGTCATTCTCCGCATAAGTTCAAAAAATGCACTCATAAAAAGATATGAATTTCTACATTATAGGTCCGTTTGAAAAGTCAACAAAAACACCTTTTGGGTCAAAGATTCTTACATGAACATGGAAGACCCAATTGATATGAGACCAAAAGATTTGTTTAGGGTACATCCTAAGCTTTCTAAAAACTCCAAGAAAACCTCTCTATGGTTAAAATTGGAAGAGATATGCATTGTCAAAGTTGACCATTTTTAGAAAATTGCCAAAAGTCAAATGTGCTCAAAAATGTATTTTTTGTCAAAAGGGCCTAGCATTTCAGGATTTTATTTTGTTAGGGACATGGTCTACGACCCAAATCAGCAGCCGTATATTATTTGCTCTATTTATTGATTTTATTTTGATTTTTATTTATTAAAAGTCACATTAAATCAAATAAAAGACAAAAAAATATCAAAGATTGGTTTTTTGATCTGATTTTTATGAGAATCAAATCTAATTGAGCTGGCCTAATCAGATTAAATCGAATCAAGGCAATTTGAGGCAAAAATAGCATGATTTGGATGGTTTTGGAAAGATATCATATGGCAAGCAAATCACATTCAATCTCCATAATTCCAAAAGATTCAGGTCATTTTTTTACCCTAATTCATCATACTACATATAATGAACAAAAACAATGCAAAAGGACAAGGGTTGCAGCCGTGAGAACAGAGAAAGAAAACTCAAATTTTGGCAAAAAAAAGTGTTGGATCGTTTTCTCACATAGAGGGTGATTCAAGACATTCCAAAGTCTCCAATCGTTTCCTGGACATCTTCTGAAGCTAACACAATCCATTGCAAGCATTCCCAAGCCCAGAATCGTCCTATAGTCTTCACACGGTTTGCCTTTTTATCATGTATTGTGTGGATTTTTGAAGATTGCAGGGTTATGGCTATGGATATTGTCCTTAGGTATAAATCTGATACCTAAGACGACAGACAGGGAAGATGATAATGACTCGTCACCACTTCATTAGTCTGTTTGAATAATCGCGCTTTTTTTTTAATTTTTTCAGCCTATCCACTTTGTTTTGTATATTATGATTGGATCTTATTATTATAACAACTAACCAACGCAGCGCAGATGGCAGGGGTAGGAACATGTGAAGCAAAGGACCTGGGTTCGATCCCAGGTCCAAACGTTTTCTTATTTTCTGAACATTTAAATGCAGATCCAGTGTGCTTCATAACTTAGCACCCACCGTGCACCCCCAGATCTCAGCCCTGAGATCCATCATCAGAAAAATATCACGTTCCAACATTAAGGGACTATCATGCATCATCAGAGGAGAGAAGCACAGGATCTGGCGCAGGCATGGGCTCAGTGTGCATGGGCTTAACAAAAATCAGAAACACCCCCCCCCCCCCGGATGCTTATGCAGGCCCAATCTCACTTTTTTTATTTATTTTTTATTCTTTTCTTATTATTTTTTAATTATGTCTTTTTTGAAAATAACACCAAAAATCATATTTTTTTATTTAATCAAAAAATCATAAAAAACATCAAAAACCATTTTTCATAAAAAATATTTTATTAATTAATTAGTTTAATTAAATTTAGGCAATTTAATTCTCTTTTTATTATAATTTAAAATAATTAGAATTAGGGTTTAATTTTGTACATAACCTAGTTTTTTCTTAAAAAATAACATAAATATTTTCTCAAATTAGATTTTTAGGTCTTCCAATTATTTCTCGCATTTAATTCTCCATGCGCGCTTTTAATTTTCCCTTTTATTATTATTGTAATTGCTCCGAGTTTATAATAGATTTAAGTAGGTCTTTAATTCCGCTTTTTTTTCATTCAAAAATAATTATGTATCTCCCCAAAGCCTTGTAATAACTAGGACTTTAATTTCTCTCATTTTAATTTCCGCAAACTATAAACTGCTTAGATGTATGTATAGGATTGTATGGAAAGACAAATTGAGATTAAAATAGTAGGAAACCCTAATTGTGCAAAGATAATTAACTGAAAAATACATTTGTACATGCTCACTCCTAGGGTTTACTCCATTCCGGTTACCTTCGGTAAAAGGTCACAAAGTATAGGGAATGTTAGTGGTCGTCCTCTAGTCCCAGAAGATCTAAAATGACCCTTTCGGATGTTGCCTCAGAAAAAGATCTTTAAGGCTTTAGGATGATTACTAAAATTTCCTAACATTGTTTTGTGATCGTACTTGTCCCTTAGAACGTCCCTTTAAAACTCCAACGATGGTGCTACCTATTCCTTTATAATAGGATAGCGTTGTTTAAAGGAAAACGAACAGACTTTTTTTAAGTAGGTAGATTAGTTCCTAGGTACTTGCTCAAACAAACAAAACTCTTCACACAAACACATTTCAAAACAATTTTCAAAATAACTTTGTCACACTCTTGAGGACTGATACAAAGGTTATCACGAAGTAAAAAAATTTCAAAACAAGCACACACAAGAAATTTTAAAAAATGAGCAAAGTACCTAAGAGCCCGTGGAAAACCACAGATAGAAAGGATGCTAACACCTTCCCTTTCTATAATCTACCCCCCGTACTCAGAAACATTCTCGAAAAAGGTTTTTTCTGTTCTTTTTCCTTTCCTTTGTTGGATGAAATAAAAGTCGGTGGCGAATCTTGCTTACCGTGACATTTGCGAACAAAAAACACAAACCAGTAAAAACAGTTGGTTCAGCCACCGTATCACAGAACGGGCGACTCTGCTGGGGAGTATAAAATAAGTGGGGTACACCTTAGGATCTAGGTCATTTTAATGTTGCTTTCTTGTTTTGCTTTGCCTACTTTATATTCAAGGGTTTTGTTTGGGTATTGTTAAAGATCCTACACCCGGATCTAGGGGAACTTTTTAGGTAAACAGCAATAGATCATGGAGACTGTACGGCGTAGACCGATATGGTTTAAGCGATGGCTGCGTTGGTGTGACAATTTGGTTGGTACCGGTATCCTTCGTGTGGAAACGACGAGAATACGGGGTCGCTGCTGATAACACGAAAATGTATAGTATGTTTGGCTTGATTAACATTAATTATGTCTCTATTTTATTTTAATTATGTTGCTTTATGTGGGTATTTTAATGTGTTTCAGGAATTTAATGTTTACAAAACTTGCTTGAGAAAACGAGTAAAAATGAGAAGAAGTGAAGTAAAAATGCATATAATATAAAAGAAAAGAAAAAGCTCATGAAGAACCCAAGGCCCGCAAAGAAAGAAGCGTGTGGCCCACGTGTTCAAGGTAACGCTCGTCACACCCACCGTGACGGTCGGCAGAAGCAAAAAAAAGGAAAGGGTGACGGTCGTCACCTACCCCAGACGGTCGGCATGCTTAATGCATGCGTGCCCCACATCACATGCCTAGCCCCTCGTCACAAGACTTTTTCAACCAAGTAACTTCATTTGCAACAATTGAACCACTTCCTTCTACTTTTTCTCCACACATGACCACACTAAGTCTTCCTATTTTCTCTCACCAAAAGAAGTTATCAAAGGAGTATATATTAGAAAGCAGTTACCGCAACAAGGAGGCTCTCTCTCATCCATTTTCCCACCATTTTTCGTTCATTGCTTTTTCTCAAAATGTAAAAGTAATAGTTCTCCACATCGGGGGACTATTACCAAATTAGTTTTAGGATTTATTTCTACCGTTCAATTTATGTATCGGATCTAAGTTTTTCGGCTATTTCAATTCAAGTGTTCTTTGTTTCCATTTTCTGCATTTACAGGGTCTTCATTTTACCACTTTATTATTATTATTAACATTGCTATTATTTTTTATCGCATTAATTATTATTACTATTTTGTTTTTCAAATTTAATTGTTATGTCGTTTTTCATTGTAACTATAATTATTCATGTGTTTTTAATTAGTAACATGTCTGGCTAAATATTCTTGAGTCTGGTGTATGAGGACCATTGTTGCTAACGAAATCGGTAGAAAATAACAGGTGCAAATTTATGATTAGAATTTTTTTTTGGTTTTAATTTCCAAGTCTAATTTAAATAGCCTTTTCACGAGAGTGAAAGATTATTTAACGCGATTTTGTCACGAGAGTGAGAAATCAATTAAGGTTAGAGTTGGCACTGCGAGTGTGTGGGGATCGAACCAGATAGTGGGAATTAGGCAACAAATTTAAATACAGCGAGAGCGCTTTAGATGTGTTTAGGATATTATTGGCTTTCAAAATATATTTCTTAGTTACCGGGCGAGCGAGAGAAAAATCTTGGGACTAGGAAGTATGACTTTAGTTAATAACGCGAGAGCGTGAGACGGAGTCTTTAAGTTAGTATATTCTACAGAACTAAGTTATAGTCGTTATTAGTACTTGTTTTCTATAAGTTCTTCAGGAACGCGGAAATCATATCCCGACCTCGTTTTAGTATTATTTTCAAACCTTTAGCATTTAGTACCTGTATTCCCCTTAATCAATTATTCATTAGCCTTAGCTTTACAAAGTGACGATAGATTACAGTAGGTTGACATTGGTCTCTGTGGTTCGACAATCTTTTATATTACTTCGATATTTCCGTGCACTTGCGGACGCATCAAGTTTTTGGCGCTGTTGTCGGGGACCAACAGTCAATATTGTTATTCTGTTGTTGCACTGTATAGACTAAGGCACTCTTTTCCCAATTGCTATGTATCACCCAAATTTTTTCTACAACTCTCATTCTGAGTATTTCGCGGAATCACAAGAACCCCAAAAATACAACCTCGAAATACTATTGGAGAATTTCAATGCGTCACAAACTCATTCTCACCCGAATTACCTTTCCAACTACCAATCACAACATTTTGAAGAATCACAAGAATATTATAATTCCAACCAAACTTATCCTCAACCAAATTTCCCCTACAATCACTACACCCAATATTTCGAGGAGACGTAAGAATCTATAAATCCGACCTCAAAATATTAATGGAAAATTTTAATGAAATATCTATGATGACATAGCGCTTTGTGGAAACACAAAATACGACTCTAACTCAGTTTGAAGAATCAGAAGAATCGCGTGATTTCAACTTCGAAACATCAATGGAGGATTATGATGCGACGCTAATTCACTCTAGGTTAGAATCTATGATGGAGCACTTTGTAGAGACACAAACTGTCCAGAATGAAGAGTTTAGCAAACAAAGTCTTCAAAACAGTGAAAACCTTAGGCAACTGACCACCGTGGTTGAGTCGCTCGCGACTCACAACATAGCCTTAGAGACTCAAATCTCCCAGCTTGAACAAAACCCTCTGGGACCCTTCCCTGAGGAGAAAATGGATGTTGTAACAACCAGTAGTGAAAAACAAATTGAAAATCCTAAGGAGAGTGATGATATGGTTAAGGAGAGTTCCGACGAGAAAAGAGTAAAGATTGAGAAAAATCCTCCAACACCATCTGAAAGAGAGGTTGTAGAAGAGGTAGAGAAGGAAGCACATATTGTTGTTCCTCATCCCTATACCCCACCGTTTGGTTTCTCAAAAAGTTTTATGGAAGCTCAGGTAGACTCCCAATCTAAAACATATATAGAGGTATTGGAAAATATCCACACCAATGCACCCTTGTTTGAAGTCTTGCATAAAAAGAGAAAATTAGAGGACCATGAAACTAGGGATATAATTACTGTTAAGAGGGTAAGGTTAACCTTTGAGGTGGTGGATGAAATCACTAAGCCCAAAATTAAAAATATGATACTTAGGATAGATCCAGAATGACCACCACAAGTTTAAAAGAATGAACCACCCCACAGAAGAAAGAAAAGAAAAGGTGAGGGATATGTGAGATGGCTTGATAAGTGGCCATGGAAAACGAAAATTACTAAAAGTTCAACCGAGGAGTCATTCTCTAGAGAACCACCATGAGTGCTTGCACTTCTGAGCCGTCGAGCTATCGACGTTAAATAAAGCGTTGCGTTGGAGGTAACCCACGAGCTTTTAATTTAATGTTTTGTTTTTTATTGTCTGAATTTGTAGAAAATAAAGATATGGATTGCTCCTCACGTCTCGGCCATCTCTAGGCGGAAAATTTATATATGATCATCTCAAAGATGAGTCGGTGCCCATGCACATTCCTATGAATGTCGTTGCTGGTGGTGACACTGTTGATGAGTACAATAGGAGAAGGTACTTCCTCTGGATGCAGAGCGGATTTGATCGTGATAGCCCATAAATAGCATTCATACAGGTTCTATCTTTCCTATTTACACCTTTTATCAAAACATTGAGGATAATGTTTGGTTTAAGTATGGGGGAGGAACTCTACCGCTTTCCATTTATCGCTTTTTAGTTTGATTGATCGTTTTCTAAGTTTATTTCATGTTTTTAGAATTTTAATTGTTTTCGGTATTTGGTCGAGTCATAACATGTGTTGTCAAGTCTGTATGCCTGTTTTCAGTTGTTATCAAATTTCCCCGTATTTTTAAAATTTTAGCCTCCAACAAAAATTTCCTTTTTGATTCATGGCACCATACTCTGAAAGTTTATAGGTTATCTAGGCTTTGTTAGAGATATTTGGGAAAGTTTCGATAAAATCGATACCGTTATGACACTCTAAACCCCTCATTATGTGATATCAGTCTGGGTATCCATTATGTCAAGACCTTAGGCTCAAGTTTTCAAAGTATCTCTTAAGTAGTTTATATTAGCAGTCAGCACCATCTTAAACACAAACTACGTAGGGAGTCGATGAATATAAGTGAATGATCTTGTTTTTAATAAATAAAT